>JAWXYG010000011.1:7000000-7625000 GCA_034222035.1 Acacia crassicarpa
TTATATGTGTATATTTATTTACTGTTTTGGGATTTATTGTGCCTATAGAAGGCTTGATTTGGAATCTGATAATGTTGTTTTGATGAGAGTGGATATTCTTGGAGCCCTTGGTATCACTTTTCTTTTAACCGGGTCAAATATGACACCTCCTTGGTTGTGATTTTACCAGGAGGGGAGCCATGTTGAAGTTATGAGTATTGGATATGTTATGATGAGAGATGAGTTATGTGTTAGATTGCTCCAGTCAACGGTTATAAGAGGTGGTCAGGGTAATAAGGGTGATCTATTCATCATTGACATATTTTATATTGTGAGATCTCTTGCGAATTATTGGAAAATAAATTATGATGTTTTTGGAACCCTTTTTGGGAGGGAGTTTTGGTAACCGAGTCGAGAACTATTTTGTGAAAGGTTTTTATATAAAGGCATATATTTTAATTATTGTGAATTTATAAATATGTTCTCGTTCTTGGTTTGCATGTATATTTCTGAATAACCAATGGTTACGGGGATCTTTGGATCTTACGGTTACTTTGTTCATTTTTTTTCAGGTAAATGATTTAGTAGGGAAATCAGGGAAGGCACATATGGAAAGCTCATGCTATGTTATTTTATTTGCCATGACCATAAGACTTTCGCATTTTGAAAACTCTGATATTATTTTGGATTTATTTTGGCCCTGTATAAATGAATTTGTATCTTTGGCCAAGTTTTTGGGTGTTAAAATTGAGGCGTTACAACTATTCTAAGATTTATAAAAAATTCAGCCTTTAACTTATGTGACTATTCTAAACGGAGTGATTCCAATTTTTACTTAAACCTTGATAAGTCTATTTACCTTGATAAGTCTATTTCCATAAATTAAAGTCACTAAGTTGATTTATGGTTTAGAAAAATTCCCAAATTTCAAAAACTTAAGCACATCAACTCTTTCAACATAATTCCAACAGCAACACTATTTTAATTCTGAAAAATTCCCAAGCTTCAGAGATTTTTATTCTAACCACCGACTTGGAATAGTTAGGCATGCTTTGAACATTTCAGATACATATTTAATACTTGGAAGCATCAAACAATAACTTTCAATCAACTTCCTCATTCACCAACTATCCGAAAACACATAACTCTTATTAAACTTATCTATTTAAGCATTTGGCTCTCCTTTATCATTCCAAAAAAATAATAATAATAAATAAATAGTCGAACAACCCCCCCTCTGGTCAGCAATGGTCCTTTTTTTGTGGTGTTTATACGTCGACGTATAAGCGTAAGAGGACGGTAGTGAACCATAAGGGCAGTGGACGCTAGCCACTTCCAATGAGAAGACACGTGATTTTGCACTCAAAATGGTGTTTGTATCCGAAATGAATTAATTGAGGAATGGAGTATAAGTAATAAATTGGAAAGGTTGAGCTGTAGTACGCTAAAATTCATAATCATTATAGATGTTATATTTTGGCAAATAATGTCTATTAAAAATAGGTGAATATGTGGTCTCAAAAATTGAGTAACATATTTATGTTAATTTAGGAAATTTTCTCTGAGAATTAAGGTAAGCAAAAACCAAATTCTCTAATTTTATTTTGAGATCATAAAATACCACAAAACTTTCATATTAAAGCCTAGTCTTATATAATCATAAGAGCAATAAAATGCTATGGAGATACTAAAATTAATTAAGAGGGATTAATTAAAGTCGAAAGGCCAATTTTAAGAGTATGATTAAGGGACATAAATATGATAAAATTAGCATATTAAAACATGGTTCTTATGTAACCAAAATAATCAAGGAGTGTTATGAAACCACTTGAATTAATTAAAAGGAAAATTATCAGTAATTAGTGAATTTGTGATCTCAGGATTTCATGGTTTATTTATTAACATTTAGGAGATCATAATATGTCCTAGAATTCATATCTTAACCTCTAGATCTTATAAAATCATTTATAAGTTATAAAAGGTTATAAAAGTGATCAAAATAATTAGAAAACAGTAAAATGAGTGGAAAGACAATTAAATTTATATTAATGGAATTAATTGCATAATTATTCATAATTGATCTTAAAATACCTATATGACTTGTGAATACTCAAAATCAATTAGATAAAACTATCTATAATTAAATTAGGGGTTATAAAATGTCATAAAAAACATGAAAATCCCTAAACCAATTAGAGGAAAATTTCCAACAACTGATAAACAATTAAACTTACATGAATTAAAATATCCACATTTAGTTTTATATTATCAAAAATAAATCATAAAAGGGTGTGAAAATGCTTAAATTAATTATGGAACATTACAAACAATTAGTGGATGATTAAGTTATAATAGATTAAGGCAAGAATTATTTAGTTAAATAATCAAAGATAACTTGCTGAATGAAAACACATGAAATGGCTATTAGAAAAAGATAATGTCAGCAAGCATGTGCAAATGGATAAGATTTTATTTCTTTTCATGAAATGAAATAAACTAAAACATTTTGCAATTAATTAAAAACACAAAACAAATGGCCAAAAGAGAAAAGCATGTCGGCACATTGAATGGATGAGTTTGTTTGGAATTTATGATTAGATAATTGAGGTATTTTGCACAATAAATGACGCATGAAACAAAACACATATTGATGGCTAATGAATAAATACAATAAATGGCTGAATAAAAGGGGAGCCACGGTTTTTAGAGGAGTAAAGAGCTAGGAAAATTGTTCAACACATGTCAAATTGGAGTCAATAACTTATGGAAGAAGTAGAAGCTTCCAAGCTTCATGAGTAAGCTTCTCCAACTTCTTGAGGAAGTTGCAACAACTTCTTGAAGAAGGAGAACAATTTGTTGAAGAAGGTTAGATCCAATGAGTGAGATTAAAACTTCTTGATTAAGTTAAGATCCTATGGCTCAAATTCAAAGAGAGGTAGCTTGTAGAAGGTTGTGAAATTTTCCTATAAATGGGGACCTTGCCTTCCCTCATTCTTCACACCAAATCAAACTTCAAGAGTTGATTTCTAAGAGGAGCAAGAGGGAGGAAAAAGAGCAAGAAGCTTCAAGAGGTAAGCTTGTTCTTGGTTTTATAATTTTTAGTTTTTAGTTGTTCTTAGTAGTTTTAATGTAGATGTTAGTTTAATCTAGTAAATAGGTAAAGTAATTCCCCATATTTGTTTTCAAGCCTTATTGCATCAAAAGATGCCTGACAAGGTGGAAACATGTTGGGGAGTGACTTTTAGGATTAAGGGAACAAGTTAGAGTAAGATGAAAGAAGTCTAGAATTGCTGGATTTTGGGAGTCAACTGGATAGGGGGCATTATTTTCTGTATCAAATGATCTTTAAAAATCACGAAATTCTCCAGAAATAAAGTAGACATGTAGAGCTTTCCAAATATATAAAATATGTAACGTTTTGATCTCTGGACAAGGAGATATGAATTTTTGAAGATTAAGCTATTTTTCTGGGGCAGAGAATGAACACGTGAAATCTGAGAGTTATTTTTGAATTCTGGGAAAAGTCTGATATTTTGTCTGAAAAATAGACATCCTAAGGAGTCCGGAACATTTTACGGATCTTCGTTTTTATTTTTTTAGAATTAGTTATGATTTTTCGAAGTTAGGCGAAAATCAGCCATAAATGCTGATAATCAGCGTTTTTATCCGAAAATTCAAAGGAAATAATGGAAAATAAATACATCAGAGGTAAAATAGCCAATTGTGGATAAGATATCTTTTAGGATATTATTTATAAATTAATAACGCGATATTACCCTTATAGGAAGTCTACAATCGTTTTCTGATCGACGGCATACCGAAACTACCAATTCAGGTACGTTCGCGTACTGTAACATTAACTCTGATGCTTATGGTATGCTCATATGTGATAGATAGCCTGAGACTCTATTTTTGAAAATTGATCACACACATACGGCTTGATATGGGTTATAGTCTTGATAACGCCGTTATATTTTCCTAGCGCTGAGGACACGGATGTACACCGCGGCACTGGTGAATAGTGTAGACTATAATAACATGCATATTGCAGTGGCTGTGTTATGTTATTATCTTGAATATGAGATACATCTGCTGTGTGCTGTTTGAATACATTTGCTGTGTGCTTATGTACTATACATCTGCTGTGTGCTTATATATGGATTATTGCTGTAACGGTGTGAATATCTATCATATACTGTCATATATAAGCATGAGGTTAACCGTTACCTGAGGTTCAATGGCCATTGAACCTCAGCTCCTACTATAGCTTCAGGATCTGGTAGACCGAGGGCCAAAGACAAGGATAAGGAGCCAGCGTGAGGACACAGACGGAGAGAATTTTATTTGACTTTCGAACTATATTCAGATACTTGTACCATTGTGTAAGCAGCCAGATACCACAACAGTGAATGTTTTATCAGATACTCGCCCTTTTGAAATTATTCTGATGCTCTACTCTGATCAATTATTTCAAAAACGTTTTAGAAAGTTGAGATGTTACATGAGAGCTGAGTGTTATATATATGTGGGCTTGGCACAATATCCTATTATGCATATGGGCTGTGGGAAATAATTATGAAAATAGGAATTGGTACTAGAAAATAACCCCTAATCCTAAATGAGGATTTTTCTTCCTTAAATAATTTATCTAGGCCGTTAAATATTATCTTTAAAATATTTAGGAAAAAAATTATTCCCTAGTTGTTTGCCCTTAATTTATGGAAAAATAAGCCTTTAAGTCCAAATACAAATTTTAAAATCTATTAAGGCTAAATTTTCCACAATAATCCCAAATCATATTTTTTAATTCTCTATTTCTAAATTTTGGGATGTCACAATTTATAAAATACTATAATAATAGTTTAAAAAAAATATTAAGTATGAAACATTTATATTTTAAGCTAAAGGTGGAGATGATATTCTCAGAAGAAAAAGAGAAAAAGAATTATGAGAGAATCTGCTCCACATGGAAGTCCTAGCTTCTGGATTTTGTTGAACAAATAACAGCCCAATTTGAAACGTACTTGATCACTTTATTAAATGATTTGGGTTTTTCTCAATATCTCATCTTTACCTTGGATCAACTAAACGGATTGTCAGCTTATAAATTGTGTAAATCAGATATTAATAATTTAAATTTATAATGATAATTTTAACAGTTTGAGAAGACAATGAGAAAGAGAAAAAGGGGAAAACTCAAACCACCCCCCCCCCCCCCCCCCAAAGAAGAAAAAATAAAGAATGACTCTATTTTTAATAGAGACATTGAGAAGGAGGAAAATTAATTAAAGGCATGTTAGTTGTGGAAAATAAAAGAAGGTTTGCTAAAGCCGTTCATTCCTATAGTATCGTGATAATCACGAAATGACTTTTCCAGTCTATGAAATTGTGATGAACATAAGGTTTGCTAAAGTCATTCATTCCTATAGTATCGTGACAATCACGAAATGACTTTTCCAGACAAGAAATTGTGATGAACATAAGGTCTGCTAAAGTCGTTCATTCCTATAGTATCGTGACAATCACGAAATGACTTTTCCTGTCAATGAAATTGTGATGAGCATACATAAAATTGCCTGTGTTGAAAAAAACAGAAAATAATTTTAATTCAAGTCTCTATGGTTTAAAGTTGAAACTTAAATCAAACCAGTTAATTTTTTTTATAGAAGGGAACAGTAACATAGTAGGCAGCTTTGATCAATTCACATTTTGGTTCAGTTCATTATGATCAGTTTATTTTATTATTGAATGCCTTTATATATAAATCCCATGACTCCTAAAAATTCAATTCACGCCTTTTAAGCCCTGAAGTTAAAATAAGGGTGTGCATGGCAACCATTCTGTTGCTTAGTACTGTTTCTGAGATGAAATAGTTTTTTCTGATTGTGTGCTTTGGAAGAGTTCTGAGAATCAGAATGAATTACGTTTGTTAACCCATTTTATTTTTACTCCGAGAATCAGAATTACGTTTGATAACATATTTTTCCTCCCCTTATTTGGAAGTTAAAAAAATAGTAAGGGAGGAAGATGAAGGATTAATGAGTTATTTTTACTATTTTGTCCTTTTCTTTAATAACTAATATAATTATTATACTTTACAAATAAACTTAAATTTAAATTTCCTAAAAAAATATCTTACTCTTTAATTTAGTCCTTGTGGGAATAATATCTTACTCTTTATTACTTGATATGGCTCGTGCACTTATAGAGTCTTTTGGCTCTATATTTTGTGCCTATGAAAACCTTAAATCTAAACTGTTGAAATTTTATTTAAACTGTTTAGATCTTACACAGTGAATAACTCTCGATGCTCATCATTGATCACTAAAAGTGGTTCCTTACCGGGGCTGATTTTGTGGGTTTGTGAGCATTGTTGACAGTGGCGGAACCAAAAAAAATTTTTAGCCCGGGCCAAAAAATAAACGTATTGAACTACGTACTCCCTTTAGTTCTTATTATAAAGCACTAACTAATAAGTATATCTGATTCTTTTTATAAAGCACTTGCTTGTTTCCAAATAGCATTAAATATTTTTATGTATAACCATAATTAAAAAGTAGTGAGCGAGAGTAATAATTAATAAAAATTAATTATTACTCTTTTTTTAAGCAAAAAAAGAGTAATAATTAATATAATATTAGAGTTTAGTATAATTAATAGGGACAATATTGAAAATTACTTAAATTTTAGGATAAATTTAATGACTTTAACTGTTTTTATTGATTTGTGAGAATTGTTAGTTGGTTTTTTAAATAAGGACTAGAGGTTGTATTTACTAAATTGTATCAAATAACCTTGAAAATACAAATAAATAATAACGGATAATTATAAATCAAAATAATATATAAGATGATACTAACTTTTTCGGTATCTCAAACAAGAATTTTACTTTCTTTTCACAGCCCAATGAATAATGAAATAAATATTATATTTATAGAGAAGATAAAAAATTAGCTGGGGTCAAATTTGTAACTAAATAAAATATCATATAATAAATACATATATATTCTCACAAATTTTATAAGATCAATCGGGACCAGCTGGGGCCAAGGCCCCAGCTGGCCATTGAATGGTTCCGCCATTGATTGTTGAGCTCTTTGAAGCAAACATGGGCATGAAGTGTGAGCTCCGGATTGGGTACAACAAGACTACAAGAAGCTCCTCATAAGTTGAAGAACTTTCAAACATCAATTCACGATCGCAACCCAAGTCATTTGATTACTATATCAGTCAGTCAGCCATCAAAATGGACTCAGCTAACTGCTCAACCAATTTATGCTCTGATATTATCCTAGTTTTAATTGATTTCCATATATGTTTAATCTCCTACCTAACACGTAATTTACAACACCTATAATACATATATGTATATATGTGCATGCATGTCCTTTTGCTTCCTTTTTCAATCATGTACTGATTCTATATGATCGTTTTCAAAAAAAAACAAGGCACACGAAAAGCTAGTCTTTTAAGAAACCAAGCACAGAGTCCCCACAAGCTACATATTGGAGGAAAAATCCAATGGTTGAAAATTGGGGGAACTAACTACTATAAAGTCTCAAGGAAGGGATTTAATCCTCTAAAAGAATGACAACAATTGAAGAGCACAGGCAATGACAATTTCTAATGTAGGAAATGACATGTTTTTGTTCTTCACTTGTTATTCAAACTTTTTAATAATTAAATATTAACCGTGTCAGAATGAAAGGATTTAAAATACATTTTAGAAACTTAAGGGACTAATGATACAAATCTAATGGACCAAACATATACTTTAATAATTTTTTATTGATGTCTGTGGGTATTGAGTAGAGTATTAAAGCATAATTTCAATTAAACCCGCATTATTTGATCTTGATCTTAGATAAAGTTGATTCTGAAGTCCTAAAATTATGCCTTAAAAATATCAGGAGGGAGTAATCCCCAATTCATTGACTTGCCTCCACTTTCTTCATCATCCATCGGAGCTGAAACTGAAGTTGCCGCCGACAAAACCGATCAGACACCAACACAATCTTCATCCATATATACCATGACGTTCATGATTGTAGCTTCCTTCAAAATTTTATCGCTCTTGTTTATTTGCTTCCTCTTTTCTCGTACAGCTGAAGCACAGCTTCATGTTTATCTTAGCTACAGGTGCAATACCAACAAAACCTTCGCTACAAATAGTGCCTTCCAATCGGATCTGACCACCCTCCTCTATTCCTTAGCTTCCGCCAACACTAAGTTTTACAACGCCACCATTGTCGGTGGCGGTGACATCGTCTATGGCCTCTTCATGTGCCGGGGTGACCTCAATATCTCGATGTGCCATCAGTGTGTCGTTTACGCAACCCAACAATTAGCTTCAAAGTGCCGATTTTCAAAGGAGGCAATAGTGTGGTACGAGGAGTGCATCGTTCGCTATTCCGACCGCTACTTCTTCTCCACCGTTGACACAATGCCTAGTTTCATCATGTACAACATCCAAAATGCGTCTCGGCCAAGCTTCCTGCAGTTATTGTTGGACACACTTAACTTTACGGCAGAAGAAGCAGCTAACGACGCTAAGAAATATGCCACAAGGGAATCAAGCATATCAGGGTTCGGAACTATGTATTCTCTACTTCAATGCACACCTGACTTATCTTCCCGAGATTGCAGAAAATGTCTGAGTGGTGTGATTGAAGACCTTCCATGGTGCTGTGTGGGAAAACAAGGAGCAGGAGTTTTAACTCCCAGCTGCACCGTTCGCTATGAGTTGTATCCTTTCTATTACTCTGATGATCAGCCAGCTGCAATCTCTCCCCCAACAAATTCTTCAGTTCCTCAAGGTAAAGCTATACTCCTTCGCCACCTTTTATAAAGGAAACTATTTTAAAAATTATAAAAATAAAAAATAAAAACAAGTGATTCATGGACATCAAAGATAAAATGTGACTTATGATTATTTATCCCCTTGTATTTCAAATGTACCCAATCAAAGCCCCACAATGTTTTATTGATAATGAGAGACTATGCCAGCCAAAGATACTAAATTACCTATAAGTGCTCTCTCAAGTCTCCACATAAGTGTTTAGTTCCATTAATTCCTTAATCTCTTGATTAATTAATGAAACTCCCAAATTTCATTCCAAATCCTATATGACCATGTGAGGTTAATAGGTATATCTCTATCTCATTAACAAAACCATACAATAAACTCAAATTTCAAGTTCTCACATGATTAAACCCAAGTTCTAAACTCTACCTATCTCTCTCAAACATTAATCAAGTGGATACAACAGTCTCATTGGTGGCCAATCAACAAAAAGCATAGAGTAAAATCAACATAATCATATCATTAATAAAAAACATAAAGGGACTGGAAATGAGTACTTAATCCATACAAGGAGTACTGCAAAAAAACATTGTTAACGTGTTCGTTTTTAGGCCATTTATATGCCCATTTCCAGAGAGACGCCTATGTGAACAACATAGTAAGATTTGAGAACATTTTTTAAAAAAGGGATGTCGTTAATAGGGAAATTTTGACATCCCTCTTGAAAAAAACAGACACCATAAGATACTTGCGATGTCCCTTTTGAAGAAAATGCATATAAGGGTATTACTATTAATGAAAAATATTATGCTGATTTTGGCAGAAAAATATATTTCAAAACAAGAGAAAATAACATAACAGCAGATAAGAACAATGAATCTAATCAGAATGTAAATATGACCCCCTGGTCTTATGGCCAAGGGATAGAGTCAGTTACTATATTATGTCATTACAGTGAGAAACACGGTAGTATATGATGTTTGTGCAGCAAAAGGGAAAGGTCAGTCAACAAGGACTGTTGTGATTGTTGTGGTATCTTCAGTCGGTGGTTTGTTGATGTTTGTTTGTCTCGCGTACTATCTGTTAAAGAGTCTAATAAAGACGAGACGCAACGCTATTCTCAGACAAAAATACTGTAAGTAATTTTCATTCCCAAATGAATATTGATTTATTCATATAATTTGGCTTGTACAAAGGGTTGTAGCGATGCTTTTAGTGCTTTTAATATTTATTTATTTATTTATTTATTTTTGTCTAGTTGGAAATGAAACCAACAATTTAGAGCCTCTGCGATTTAGTTTGGCCACTATTGAAACTGCAACAAATAAGTTTTCACATGAAAACTGTTTAGGCCAAGGTGGATTTGGAAGAGTTTACAAGGTAAGAAACTTCATCCAGAGAAATATGTTACACATACGTAGACACACGCACCCACATGCATATATGTTTCTTAATTTTTAATCAAATCACCTATGATTCAAGGGTGTTCTTTCAAATGGTCAAGAGATAGCTATCAAGAGACTTTCAAAAAGTTCTGGTTAAGGTACAGAAGAATTCAAGAATGAGGTCTTATTAATTGCCAAACTCCAGCACAGAAATTTAGTAGCCTTGCTTGGATTTTGCATAGAAGAACGAGAGAAAGTTCTTATTTATGAATACGTTCCGAATAAAAGCCTTGACAACTTTCTATTTGGTTTGACTCTTCTAAACCCACTTTATCTCTTAATTCTTAATTACAATTTTCAGTTCATATGTGCCATGTATTATTTTTATTTCGTGCTATCAGATTTATGTTAGAGTTGATTGCCTATACTTAGATTATCATTATTTTGTCTCTATCGTAACTCACAACAAATTATGTACAGGTTCCCGAAAAGTCAAAGTATTGAACTGGGTAGAGCGTTGTAAAATTATTAGAGGAGTTGCTCGAGGAATTCTTTATCTCCATGAATATTCTCGCCTTAAAATTATACATCGTGATCTAAAACCAAGCAATATTTTATTAGATAATGAAATGAATCCAAAAATTTCAGATTTTGGTTTAGCTAAGTTGGTTGCTATCAACACAAACGAGGGGAGTACAAATAGAATAGTTGGAACATAGTAAGTTCTAAACTTTTTATCTCTTAAGCTCTACATCTATCTTGATATGATTGAATAAAGGAAAATAAGTGTCCCTTAGTTGAGATGGAAAAGTTTACATATCAGCTAAAAATTGAATATCCCAATCAATATTCTTATCTTGTACTGAATTAATACTTTTATCATTGATATTTTTCTTTTTCAGCGGTTATATGTCTCCAGAATATGCAATGTATGGCCAATATTCTGAAAAATCAGATGTTTTTAGTTTTGGGGTTATAGTTTTAGAAATTATTAGTGGAAAGAAGAATAGAAGCCATCTTGGTCCATCAAAATATGCTGAGGGCCTCTTGAGCTATGTAAGTTATAATAATACATACATTTATCTCTTGCATTAATATTTCTTATGCAATTATCTCAGCCTATATATTGGGGAAAATATTAGGGTGATAATTAGTTTTACTTAATTCTTGTAGGCTTGGAAGCAATGGAAGGAGGAAAAGGTAGTGGAGATATTAGATTCAAATATAGAAGAATTCGGATCATATACTGAAGTGATCAAGTGTATCCAGATTGGTTTGTTATGTGTTCAAGAAAATCTAGATTCAAGACCGACAATGGCTGAGGTTGTTTCATATCTTAGTAATGATTCCAGTCAACTGCCATTGCCACAGGAACCTGCATTCTCTCTACACGCTGGAATGGAGCCAAGTACCAGTAGTGGAAGTAATAGTGAATTAGGCTCCACTATTGAAGTGTCTATGAGTGAATTCTTTCCTCGTTAGTACCACCCTTTTATTTCTTTTGTGTCTTGGACACCCTATACAGAAGACAAGCATTCTTATTTTACTCTGCCAAAATTGAGATATACAATTTATGTTTACTCTTATTAATATTATTTAATGGTGATTACTTCAAGGGACAAATGACATTTTCCATGCATGAAATCAGTTTTTATAATTTTAATCCATTCATTTTTTATGCGATTTTTGTTCTATTTTCGACTCACTTGTAAAGTCCGTAGGCTGCATGACTGCATTTGTTACGTTGGTTGTAAGTTTTGGAATTATAGGTTTCACAAATTAACTGTAATAAGAAGAATACAAGTGAGGTCATACAATATGCTGATGGCATCAATCTTGATCTATGATTTAGAAATTAATGGATTTATCTCATATTAGTATTTATTATGCAATCATCATACCAGCCTTTAGATTCGACCAAAGATTATTTTACCAACATCGTATACATACGGGGTGATAAGTGATGGTTGAAATATAGGGGGGCGGGCATAATTGTTATGCAGGAAGATAAGTTGTTCAAATTGGATTCAAATATAAAAGAATCTGGATCATATGACGAAGTGATCAAGAAAATCCAGATGAAAGGCCTTCCATGGCCACATACAGAAGCCTTTTAAAGACGGGCGGGCTTTCAATCTCCCATAGATAACAACATAACAACACAGTAGCTTCTCTTTCTATCAAACCGCTCTAATAAACCCATTTATTATCAATCAAATAAAAAATGAAAATTTTGAAGTGAGAGTTGCAATGAGTTCCTAAGGAAGATATTAGATTCAAATATAAAAGAATTTGGATCATCTAATGAAATGGTCAAGTGCGTCCAGATTGACATATATGTTTTCAAGAAAATCCAGATACAAGACCTACAAAGGCCGAGGTTCTTTCATATCTCAGTAAATTCCATTCAACTGCCATTGCCACAGGAACCTGCTTTCTTTCTACATGTATGAATGAGGCCTATTACCAGTGGAAGTAAGGAATCAGGGTCGACTATTGAATCAGGGCCGAGGTTCTTTCCTCGTTAAGGCGATGCTTATAATTCTTCTATTTCTTGGACACTCTACGAGAGACAAGCTAAGCATTCTAATTTATTTTAATTTTGGTCGAAAGGGGGAAAAACGCCCAATCAACTCATCTATTCATCAACTTGTTTAGATGTAGTATGTTAAAATTTTAGTTTTAGAAAGTTTAAATATAAAGAAAAACCTAAAGCCAAACAAAGTTGCCTCAATGAGTTTCTTTGGTTCTCGTCAACATGGCTTTTTTTCTTCTCAATGTGATGTTGCCAAACATAGCCTAAATGAACTAAAATGGAGAGATTCTTCAGAAAATATTGTATTACAGTTAGGTCTGAAAAGATCGACTTAATTATAATTAAGTCTAAAATAATTTTGCTAAAAAATGAATGGCAAATATTGAATTAGATACGACTTAGCTTGTAAATACACGAGTCTCAGTTACAAATCAGGAATTTAAATTTATATGCCACTTCCAATAATTTGTGGCTGAGATTATAGTAGTATTTATAAATTTTAATACGGTATTTACAACTTGTGTTTTAACAGTTTTTTATTTATTTTATAACTAACAATCATAAAATTAATAAGAACTTTTAAAACTTAATATAAATCATGTTAATTAAATTTGATTAAATTTATTGTTTAGTAAATATTAAGGAGACCCCTTCAACCAACTTAAGGGCAGTGGCGGAACTAGGATTTGAAGATGAGGAGGGCGAGATTATAAAGTAACTGTATAAGAATTGAAGAAAAATTTTATATATGCGTCATGCTTGTCGTCTAGCCTTTTCGAGCTGCTTTCTGTTCCGTATTCAAACTCCCTAAGTTTGAAGGAAACTGAGAATTATAGTATCAAACTACTAATCATCATTCAGTATAAAAGGAAAAAGATCGTTTCACTGTAGCAATAAGAGATCCATGGAAAGAAGTCAATAATAAGACCATCTCCCATTAAAACCGAATTAGCAGCTCATCATCCTATGGAGATGGTAAGTAAAATACTAAAATGGCAATTGACAACCAGAGCCAGATTTAAACAACGCAATATGGATGAAGCGGATTAATCAGATAATAAAATAGACTATTATCATGTACGAAGACGAACAACAGAGAAAAGATAGAAGATGAGTGTAATGCATAAGGCATATTAATCACTCGTACATAAGATACTATCTAAAGTTTATGTGCTTCTGGGCTTGTTTCCCTTGTCTTGAAATTTAACTAAAGCAAATGCTAAATCCAACCCAATCGAAATTTCCATCATAAAGAAGCAGGAAATCGAGTTTCACAGATTCCAAACCATAATTTTTTTTATTACTAAATGATGACAGCCATTAATTCATTAAAAGTTGCTCTTAATCAAGGAAAAGGGCTATAGTGTGAATGAGAAATGCAGGTTAAAACAGGCAAATAATAATTGTCAAAAAAATAATTAGTTAGAGTTGATCAAAATTCGTAGCCTTGTCTTATTTTTTTTATCCCACAAGCAAGGAACATATACCCAGGTTAATAATGCATGAATATAGTTTGTAATAACATCTAGGAATCAGAATATAAATCATATATGTCTTTTTTGTCATCAGTTAAATTATATGCCTAGTTGAACACTAATATGTAACAGGATACTCTAGGTACTTTTTCTCAAATGATGTGAATACGTCATCTGATCATCGCCAAGCCAAATGAAATAAATGAATAAGTTCTTTCTCATTCACACTATATAATTTTTTTTTTAAAGAAAAAAATAGGGGGGGTAGGGGCCACCCCTAGCCCCCATCTAATTCCGCCTATGCTTAAGGGTAGTAATTTAGTCAATTCATATGCAGACTTGTCAAAACGACATTGATTGATGTTGTCATAAGGAGACCCCTTCAGAATCCCAACTTAAAATGGAGACAGTGAGAGAAAATGGAAAAGGAAAAAAATGTGTAAATACAAAAACTATATTGAGTTAAATTCATCAGTATTTACTGAGCTCACAATATGTTATTTAATAGTTAATATTGTTGACAGTGATTGATTTTAATCCCTAGCTACAGTAAAGTGGTTCTAGAACCCAAACAAAAATTGACTCATTGATGACTTATATATATAAAACAAACAAACAAATATTTTATATTACATTTTTTTAAAAAGTCCGTTTTTCAAAAAAAGGAAATAAAAAATAAATGCAATAGCATTTTTGTAAATATGTGCGTTAGTCATAGCATATTGGGCATCCATTTTACATAAATGCCAAGAGTCAACTTTTGGTATCCCTTTTCGTTAAAAGGGATGAAGAAAGGAACATAGACAATAATAGGACTAGGTTTTGGTGCCTATCATTTGGATAGGCACTATCAACCTATCTCATCTGGACCGTCCAGATAAGATCTGGACGGTCTAGATTTGATCTTTTTTAAAATATACTTTTTAAATGAAAAAATTATTTTTTGAAAAAATATTAGTTGAGAGATTATTTTTATTTTAGATTCTCTATCCATTCAAATAATTTTTTAATAAAAATAAAAACAAAAAAATATCAAATCTGAACTGTCCAGATCTTATCTGGACGGATCAGATGAGATGGGTTGAGGGTAGGCACCAAATCCAGTTCCCAATAATACAATATACTTGAGCCGGTAGGCCCCACTACTTTATATCCAGCCCAGTCTATTTGTCTTTATAAATCCGCACCATGCCCCCTCACCTTGCAGATCCAAGCCCTCTGTTTCATTCCAACACACACACACACAAAACCACTTAGAGAGAGAGAGACCTAGGCAGAGCAAAAATGGAGGGAAAGGAGCAAGATGTGTTGCTGGGAGCCAACAAGTTCCAAGAAAGGCAGCCCATCTGGACGGCATCTCAGAGTCAGGATGGAGGCAAAGACTATTAGGAGCTACCACCGGTGCCATTGTTTGAGCCATTTGAGCTCACGTTATGGTTGTTCGACAAAGCCGGGATAGGCAAGTTTGTGGCTACTTTTTTGTTCCTTTATATCACCGTCTTTGATTGTCTTGGGGGTAAGCAACTCCAAATCCAAGTGCACAACCGTTGGCATTCAACGCATCGTGTGGGCCTTCAGGGGCATGTTCTTCACCCTCATCTACTGCACCACTGCCATCTCAGGTCACCATCTGATCTATTCGAGTTACTATACAGGATGACTACTTACTTGCTCCCTTTCCATATTCGCAAGTGGTCTTATTAAGTCGGCGGTGATGTTAGGGGTGCGTGCGCGGTCATGCTCGCCCACGCACACACATACACACACACATAACTACCTAGAGAGAGATAGAGAGAGACCTAGGTAGAGCAAAAATAGAGGGGAAGGAGCAAGATGTTTTGCTGGGAGCCAACAAGTTCTAGGAAAGGAAGCCCATATGGACAGCGACTCAGAGTTAGGATGGAGGCAAAGATTATCAGGAGCCACCACTGGTGCCACTGTTTGAGCCATGTGAGCTCACGTCATGGTCATTCTACAAAGCTGGGATAGGCAAGTTTGTGGCCACTTTTTTGTTCCTTTATATCACCATCTTGATTGTCATGGGGTGAGCAACTTCAAACCTAAGTGCACAACCATCGGCATTTAACGCATCATGTAGGCCTTCAGCGACATGTTCTTCGCCCTCGTCTACTACACCGCCGGCATCTCAGGTCACCATATGATCTATTCGAGTTACTAAACTAGACAACTACTTACTTGCTCCCTTTCCATATAAGCAAGTGGTCTTATTAAGTCAGCAGTGATGTTCGGGTTATTCCTAGCAAGGAAATTGTCTTTGATGAGATCAGTGTTGTACATTGTGATGCAGTTTCTAGGCGCCATATGTGGTGCGGGCGTGGTGAAGGGTTTTAAGGGAAACACTAGATACAGCATGAATGGGGGTGGTGCCAATGGACTGAACTTTGGCTACTCCGAAAGGGAAACTTACGACATCCCTTTTATTCAAAAGGGATGCCGCAAGGATCTTACGACGTCTGTTTTTTTTCAAAATGGACAGCATAAGTTGCCTACTTTGGGAGTCCCTTTTGGAAAAAGGACGTTGTAAGTGTCTTACAACGTCTCTTTTTTAGCAAACGTTGTTCCTAGACTTTACTACGTACGTTACTCATATAAGCGTCCCCTTGGAAAATAACGTAGAAATGACCTAAAAATGGAAATTAAAAGTGCTTTCTGTAATAATGCTTGTATGAATTAAGTACTCATTTCTAGCCCCTTTATATTTGTGATTAATGATATGATTATGTTTACTCTTTGGTTTTTGTTGATTGGCCATCAATGAGATGGTTGTATTCACTTAATTGATGTACATTGAGTCTAATTTGTGTTTAATCAAGTGACAACTTGAAATTTGAGTTGACTGAATTATTTTATTAATGAGATAGAGAAATACTCATTAACCTCACATAGTCATATAGGATTTGGAATGAAAATTGAGGGTTTCATTAATTATTAAGAGATTGAGGAATTAATGGAACTAAATACTTATTTGAAAACTTGAGAGAGCATTTATAGGTAATTTACTATCGTTGGCTAGCATAATCTCTCATTAAGAAGCAAATATTGTGGGGATTTGATTGGGTACATTTGAAATACAAGGGAATAAATATTCCTAAGTCACATTATCTTTGAAATCTATAAGTCACTTGTTTTTATTTTTTTCATAATTTTTAAAATAATTTCCCTTCAATCTTAATATTTGTGTCACTCAAATTATTAGGTGAAAAATATAATAATTAATACTTGACCAGGTTTTTAAACTAAATCCTCCCTTGTAGGAATGATAGTCTACTTATCAATTGATTACTTGGTGTTTTCCGTGCACTGGCTATGCAAACAGTACAATTCATATATAGATAATATTCAGCTTGAGCAAATAGGTGAGAGCTTTACCTTGGGAACCAGTGGGGGGAACAATTGCCGGAGTAGGAGTTGGTGCTGGAGCTTCCGATGAATAGAAAGGGTACAGTTCATAGCGAACATTACAGCTTGGGTACAGAATTGTTCCTCCTTGCTTCCCATAACAAAACCAGCCAAGGTCCTCAATCGTACCAGTCAGGCAACTTCTGCAATCTGATTCCGAAAGGTCCGGGGTGCACTGAGCTAGACAAAACACAACTTGAAACGCCGAAAAATTCGCTTCTCCTGTGTTCGCATACTTCTTTTTCCCCACAGCAGATTTAGCTACCTCATCTGCCGTCCTATTTACAGTATCGTACAGTATTCTCATGAAGCTTGCCGGTGTGCCAGGTTTGAGACATTTCTGGTGTTCGAGAGGGCGACTTGAGGCCTTGTTTCAACGGTGGAGAAGAAGAAATGGTTAGAATAGCGAAGCAAGCATTCGTCGTACCAGACTATTGCCTCCTTCGAAACTGGGCACTCGGAAGGTAACCATTGGGTTGCATTGACGACGCATTGGTGACACGTCGCGAGGCCGACGTCACCCCGACACATGAAGAGGCCATAGACAGTGTCGCCCCTAACAGCAATAGTGTGGATTTTGAGGTCGGCGGCGTTGTTGGAAGCTAAGGCAGAGAGGAGGGTGTTCCGGCCTGATTGGAAGGCGCTATCTGCAGCGAAGGTTTTGTTTGAAGAGTAGTTGTGGGAAAGATATTTAGGCTGTGCTCCAGGAGTAGCAGAATACAAGAAGATAATAAAGAGTAAGAAAATTTTGGAGGAAGGCATAATCACGGACGTTATGGTAAGGGTGAAGATTGTGTCGGCTAGTCACTACTACAAAAATTTGATATTACTACCCTGAAATACGTCCTAAATTAGAAACAGGTAGTAAAAAATGAGGCAAATGGCATTCTTGTAATTATATGTAATTAAAATGAGAATTCAACGACCTGAATTAATGTTAAGGACTTCTAAAATCAATTTTTAACGTTCTAAATATTTTTCAGGACGCTTTAATTGCTTCCCGCCATGAGAAAAATAAGAATTTCTTGCTTTCGCGCCATATATTGGAATATTGGCGACCTGAACAATCAATCAGGTCGTTAATGTCTTAAAAAAGGCAACCTTAAAATATATCAGGTCACCAATATTTTAAAATAGGCGACCTGATATGCTATCAGGTCGCCTGTTTTAAAAAATAGGCGACCTGATATGCTATCAGGTCGCCTATAATAGGCGACCTGATAGCGAATCAGGTCGCCTATAATAGGCGACCTGATAGCGAATCAGGTCGCCTTTTAAAAAATAGTGGCTACCTAATATAATATCAGGTCGCCTTTTTTAAAATAGTGGCAACCTGATTAGCTATCAGGTCGCCTATAGGCTTTAATTTAACCCTTTTCTCCGTCATCCATCCTCGATCTACGGCTCACTCTTCTCCTTTCCTCTTTTCTGAGACCTAGCGGACACTGCAGTGCTTCGTCCACCTTCTTTCCTCCAAGGCTCCAACTCCAGTTCTTCATCCACGTCCTCTATTCCGTCCTCCAACTCTGGTGATTTCGAATCAGATTGAGCGACGACCGATTGCGGTATGCCTCTCCTTTTCTTCTTCGATTATACTGATTTTCATAGATCTGTGTCCCTCCTTTTCTGTTTCTCTATGGACCTTCAAGCTAGTTTTCAGTGATTTAAATCCATTTTTGTTTCACATCTGAGATGTTTTGGTTTCCTGATCATCGTTGATATATATTTTTCCCTTTTCCCTGTGCTTGGTTGACGTTAAAATTCTGGTTGTGTGTGTAAGAAAAGAGTGTGATTTTAGTAGACTGGGTTTATGAGTTATGAAATAGGGGTGAGATTATTGAAGCAAAGGATCCAAATTTAGGAACAAAGTATATATCAGAGGAGGTGGAATTAGTATTGAAATTGGGGCTTTTGACGTTTATAGCACAATCCGTTCAAATAATTGAAAAAAAAAATGAACGTACGCAACTAGCAATTCGATGCAAACGAGGTAGAAGTAGTCGCAATTCGATTTTATGTCTCCCACTTTGAACTGCATCAAGCAGATGGCACACTCCGGCGGCGTTTCCCGGTCCGTGAGGACTCAAGTTTGATTACCTGTACTATCCCTTAACCAACACAGTAAAGTAATTCAATTTGATCCTAATTACTTAATTATTCACAATAGATTACAACAAATCAGATAATCCTCGTTATATATGTAATACTAATTTTAATTTACATGAATCAAATATGGATATCCATAAATTTAAAGTGTATATAATGATCTTATGAAGATAGCGGATAAAAATAGTGCATTTTTTTCTTTTTTTCTTTTTTTTAAAGGATTTCTCAAAGAAAAATATCCCAAAATATCGTGTGTGTGTGTGTGTGTTTTTTTATTTATTAACAAAACCATTAAAATTTAAAAACATGCATCACTTTTTTTTTTTTTAAAATAATAACTCAATTCATAACTCAAACAAGCCAGTACAAGTATATAAAAGCAGAGTATTTCAGAATCTTTCATCTGCCTTCATCTGTACGATCGAAAATTTAGCTAATTGGTCATCAAGAGGTATATCATATAAATGTTCTCTTGGACTATGTATAACTATCACCTGCCAGTTTCTATATAAGGAGTTTCATTTTTTTAAAAAAAATTGGAACAATGTTCTCTTAGACTATGTATAACTATCACCTGCCCTGTATGTCCTCTGTTTGTTTTGTTTCCTTCAAAACAATAAGGTTTTTTTTTTTCAAGTAGGTTGTTAAATTAACTTGGGTCAAGTCTTTGTATGTTTCATAGACAGTAAAGTTTGAAATTCAATTTTAAACTTGTAATTCTGGGTTTATGGATATTGAGGCTTATACTGAAGAGTAGAAATGATTTTGCTTTTTTACTAGAAGCATCCTTACCCAATTCTTCTTGCTGAAGTTAAGGCAGCGTCAGTTCTTGGGATCCAAAGACCACTTTCACCATACCCATATGTAATATCTCTATTTCCTTACTTCATCACTTTTTAACTTTATTGGTTGAATGATATGCTTAGGGTGGAAATTGGTAGTTTTCTTGGTTCGTGTCTTTTCACTTTAAAATTTTGGCAGAAGAGAAGCAGAAAAGTATCGACATAGAGAGTGTTTGTGAATTACCTACTCTTGTATTGGGTTCCCAATTTCCATCCCAAGTCAACCTATTTGTGGAATATTTAAAGGTGAGTGCTATTTTTACAATGTTATTGTCTTTGTTCATGATGGTTGCTGAAAATCTTGAGTCCGCCACTGCCCTTCATCATTATAGTTAAATATTGTTTTTTTGTTGATGTGCATTGAACTGGATAAACTTTGTAGTATTGATAATGATGCTTAGATGTCCATAAGTTATAGTTTATGACTTAGACAACTTAGATATATTTTAGTTTTTTGTATTGATGAAAGTATTGGATTTAATAGCTGATATTTTCTAAATTTCCTTAGTTAGTAAGTTTTGTTGAATTAAGTTGAAATGGTTTGTTGAAATTTTGGGATGTCTTACTGTTGAGGGGAAATGCTGCTGAAATTTTTTGAAATTGTTATGAACTTGACAGTTGTTGGAAATGTCTTAGGTGATAATAAAATGGGTCATAGTTGGATGAATGCTTTGAGAACTAGCGAAGAATATGCGAAAGGGGTGGAAGAGTTTATTGAATTTGCTAGAAGGAATGTGGCTACAAAAAACGAGATGTATTATTGTCCATGTGTTAATTGTTTAAATGGGATTCGAAGGGATATTGCTGATATAAGGGATCACCTAATTTGTGATGGAATAAACCTTCGATACACAACGTGGATATTGCATGGTGAGGAGGTAACACCTAGTGCATCCCACGAAAATGAGGTTGAGGTAGATGATGATGGAATGGAGAGAATGATTCATGATGTTGAGGTCGAATCCTTTGCAAAACCGCATGAATTTGATAGCGTGCGGAGTGATGCAGAGACACCTTTGTTCCCTGGGTGTACAAAGTATACACGGTTGACTGGGACCTTACATTTGGTCAACTTAAAGGCAACTTGTGGGTGGACCGATAGCAGTTTCACGTCGTTGCTTGAATTGTTGTGTGATATGTTGCCAGATGATAATGTACTTCCAAATCGTATGTATGAGGCCAAGAAAATCTTATCTACGATGGGTATGGAGTATAAAAAGATACACAGCTGCCCTAATGACTGCATATTATACAGAAACGAGTACGAAGGCCTTGATAAGTGTCCGAAGTATAAGACTGCACGATACAAAGTGAAGAAATGTAGTGTTTCTGGAGAGCTGACAACAAAAAGGCAACCTTTGAAGACATTGTGGTATCTTCCAATAATTCCACGGTTTAAGCGTCTGTATACTAGTGAAGCAACGGCGAAGAAGTTGAGATGGCATTCTGATGAGAGAATATCCGATGGAAAATATCTTTGGCACCCGGCTGACTCTCTGCAATGGAAGAAAATAGATGAAATGTTCCCTCAATTTGGCAGTGAGCCAAGAAACCTTCAGCTGGGGCTTTGTACAGATGGCTTCAATCCGTATCGAACTCTTAGCAGTACTCATAGTGCATGGCCGGTTCTCCTTGTAATATACAACTTACCTCCCTGGCTATGTATGAAACGCAAGTATGTGATGCTGTCTATGATGATTTCTGGACCAAAACAGCCCGGTAACAATATTGATGTGTACTTGGCGCCTTTGGTTGAGGATTTGAAGAAGTTGTGGGAGGAAGGCATAGATGTGTTTGATGCATATAAGAAGGAGTTCTTCAAGTTGCGTGCAATGATTTTTACCACGATCAACGACTTTCCTGCATACGGAAATTTGTCTGGGTACAGTGTGAAGGGGCATAAAGCATGTCCAGTATGTGAAGCTGACACAAACTTCCAGCAACTAAAGCATGGAAAGAAAACGGTCTACCTCGGTCATAGGAGGTTTCTTGATCGGTTCCACCCATATCGTAAGTTAAGAAAGCATTTTAACTGCTTACCGGAGCATGGAACGGCTCCAAAGGCATTAACCAGAGAGGAAGTCTATAGTCGGGTGATGCATATCAATGTCATATTAGGTAAGCAGAAAAGGATTGCGGGTGAGAAGAATATATGGAAGAAGAGATCAATTTTCTTTGATCTTCCATATTGGCGTAGTCTTGATGTGAGACACAGTCTTGATGTGATGCATGTGGAAAAAAATGTTTGTGATAGCCTTGTCAGTACTCTTTTGCACATACCAGGTAAGACTAAGGATGGAATTAGTGCGAGACTAGACCTGGTTAATATGGGAATAAGAGAACGGCTACATCCACGAGTAATGGAAGATGGTAAGAGGGCATACATGGAGCCAGCAGCTCATACACTGTCAAAAGCGGAGAAAAAAAGTTTGTGTGGGTGTCTATATGACATTAAGGTTCCATAAGGATATTTTTCAAATTTGAGAAGGTGTGTTTCAATGGACGATTTCAAGTTAGTGGGAATGAAGTCCCATGATTATCATGTGTTGATGCAACAACTATTACCAGTAGCTATTAGGGGCATTATGAAAGATGAAGTGCGGACCACTATAACAAAATTGTGTATTTTCTTTAATGCTATATGTAACAAAGTCATTGACATTGAAAAGTTGGATGAATTGGAAAATAAGGGTTATATTATTTTGTCCCAACTCGAGATGCATTTTCCTCCTGCATTTTTCGATATAATGGTGCACCTGATAGTGCGCTTGGTAAGGGAGGTAAGGCTCTGCGGTCCAGTTTACCTAAGGTGGATGTACCCTTTCGAACGATACATGAAGATCTTAAAAGGGTATTCTAAAAATCCTTATCGATCGGAAGCCTCAATAGTTGAGAGATATGTAGTGGAAGAGGCTATGGAGTTCTGTAAAGATTATCTATCAGGGGTGACGTTACAATCTCAGCATGATAAGGGGATAAGTGAGGGAACTCGAGGAATCAAACTGAAGAATAAGCCTCGTGAAGAGGTGTTGCAAGCACACCTGTACATCTTGAATAATATGGAAGAAGTTCAACCATACATTGATGAACACAGAAAGAGTTTGAAGAATAAGAATCCAAGGAAGAATGACATGCAAATAGCTCATGAGCAAACGAAGACGTTCATAAAGTGGTTCGAGGAGAAGGTATCGCACGAGACCGGAGTGTCGGATACAATCGAGTGGTTAGCCTGGGGGCCTTCTTATCAGGTCATCACTTGGACAGGTTATGATATAAACGGATATTCTTTCTACACAAAAGACCAAGATGACAGAAGTTCTGTGCAAAACAGTGGGGTGATGGTTGAAGCTGAATCCATGCACTTTTCGAGTTCTAAAGACAAAAACCCGGTGTTAGCATCAATGGCCTATTATGGAGTTATTGAAGAAATATGGGAGATGAACTACACCAAGTTCAAAGTTGCTTTATTTAAATGTAAGTGGGTTAACAATAATGCTGTTGTAATAGATCCTAAATTTGGATTTGTTTCAGTTGATCTTCAAAGACTTGGTCATAGAGACGACCCATTCATTCTAGCAAGCCAGGCGAAACAAGTGTTTTATGTTACAGACCCTGCAAATAAGAAAATGTCCATTGTATTTCAAAGTAAAAAATAGACATATGGTGAAGAATCCTTGAACCTGGACGATACACTCCCTTTCACAACAAATCCACCTACAACACGTGAAGTAGAATTGGTAGATGATGAAGAATATGCTCCAAGAAAGGATCATTCTGAAGGAATATGGGAGACCATATAAAGTAAGGTCTTAAGTTATGAAAAAGTGCTATGTTATTGTTGTACAGGTTTAACATGTTAGTTCATTTTATTCATTTGTTTATTATTTAATAATAACCCTATCTAACATTATTGATTTGTATTTGATGATCAGGAATATGTCTAGCTCTGACGAGCCATCGGGTGATGAGGGGAATGATGTACTGGTGGGGGGAAAGGGTAGAGGTAGCACACATATGGGTGCGTTAATTGCACGTCGTCAGGGTCAGAAAAAGAGGCTGCATGTGGAGTTCGATGCTAATATAAATCCGATTGGTCCAGAGGAAGACAATTTCATTAGCTATGTAGGCTATTTGGCGCGAAGCAAAGTTCGCATTGTTTTCACTCATTGGAAGTTGGTTCCTTAGAAAACGAAGGAGTTGATCTGGGCACAACTTTTGGTATCTCACTTTCGATTCATTCTGCATTTGTATCTTTAGTTTTATTACTTGATTTGTCTAATATCTTCTATCTTTTACCTTGCAGCAAACGTATGATGTGCCTAACAATAAGGCCATGTACAAGCATTGGATGGGCGAGGTTCGTCTGCGTTGGAAAGACTTTAAGAACAAGCTTACTAAAAAGTATATCCGAGGGGCAAAGAGGGACAAGGACCCATGTCAGGACTATGATTACATTTCTCCAGAGGACTGGCGGGAGTTTGTGGCGTTACACCAAAATCCTGAATTTCTTGTAAAGTTTCTTTCATATCTTCTCTTTTATTTCGCATTGGTTTGACATCAAAGTTACAATTTTATTTGTTTTCATGCACAGGAACAAAGTCAGGCCAATAGAGAGAGGCAAGCGAGAAATAAGTATCCGCATTGCATGTCTAGGGGTGGCTATAAGAAGCTTGAACGGAAGCTGATGGAAGAAGAGTTGCAGAGAATGAAGGAAGCTGCACAATTCGATCCTTCCACTGTTATCCAGGCCCCTGAGCGTCCTCCTCGCCACAAAAAATAGATAGCTGCGAGGAAGAAGGGTGACAATTTCGTAAATGAAGATGTGGCTGAGGTTGCCAAGAAGATTGTAAGTAGTTAAATTAGAAGTATTAAATAATAGCCTCTGTTGTTTCATATTTTTAGCGTTTAGTTACTATTTATGAAAAATCCTATGATACAGGATGCGCTTGAGCAGCAGAGTAGCCAAGGTTCATTCACGCCGGGTACACGGATGGACATTTTGTCCACGGCGATTGGGAAGCCGGATTACCTTGATGCTGTTCAAGGGGAGCCGAGGGGAGTTAGCATCGCGAAATATTTTGGACGGCGTTCTACTTGTTCGCATGACGATGACAACCCTAGCCCTCAGCTTGTAGCCAAAATTCGAGCGTCCCTCGTAGATGAGGTTATGGCACAACTACGGGGTGAAATGAGGGCTATGATACAAGAGAGGGGAAATACGCAACCTACAAACCAGGAATCCCTGGCCTTCCCAAGCAGCAAAGAAAGTTTTCACGCTCCAGATGTACCTGTTGGCGAACCTTCTCATCACTCTCCAGATGTACATATTGGCGAGCCTTCTCACACTCCACAGGGTGGACAACCCTGCACTCTATATTTGGATGACCCACACCGACGTATTGTTGTCAATGGTCTTGTTTACCCAGAACAAACCACACACCACAATATGCAAATTCCACAAGACCTACGTAGGGTGACTGTAAGAAGTGTGCGAGAGGGTGAAGAAAAGACAGCCATCCCGATTGATGATGAGGAGGTTCCCTATCTCAGCGCTGCCACCACATCATTCATCCTTTGGCCGCATCATCTTATTGAGATGGGGACGACACCTCCAATGGTATTTCCATACTTTACTGATTGACGATGAGTAGGTTCCCGTTTGATTTTTCATTGCTAACCCACTTGTAATCTGTTTATTATGTTTTCATAGCATGAACAAGCTGCGGACATATTTCCATACTTAGCACAGCTGCAAGGGCTCTACAAGGACGTCATCTCTATAGGCTTGCAGATGCCTTCAGGCATTGTCGGTACAGACAAGTCATATTCGATCAATATTGACAACAAAGATCTGACAGAGTTTATGCATATGGAAGATTTAGATATATAGTGGCTTCAACTTGTAATCTTGTAAGTTTTTTGTACCCTTTAATTATGTCAGTTACTATTTTTTTGTTTAATATATTCAACAACATCTATCATTTTATTTTGATCATAGTGTCTGCCACGACCTATGCAAAAAGGGAGGCCTATTGGATTCATTCGGATTCTTATGTCCTGGAAGCACGGCTTCGGCTGGCAATAACTTAGCGAGGAGGGCCATTTATGCTGGGTTAGCAATGGGTGACCTAGATTCGACTTGTTATTTAGCGCCAATACATGAAGGGTACGTATTTTTTTTGTCTATATAAGATTAGAATTAATTGTTTTCTTATCTTAGTTTAATATGAATATGTATATGTTGTAGTGCTCATTGGACCCTGTGTGTAGTTTGCCCCTCTAAGAACGCATGTTATTGGTATGATTCTATAAGTGGTAGGCCAACCGAGGATATCAAAAACATGTTTTCCGAGTAAGTAAATTTTTGTCTAAATCATCGATTCATCTTTTAAATGAATTGTTTTCATGTCTGTTAATTTCCATTTTAATGATGATAGGGCTCTTAGGACGTATAGAGAGCTTGCTGGACAAAGAGACCAGGGTGGACCAAAGTGGTTTTACCCCAAGGTAAGTAGTTTCAATTCAAGTGTTTTTCTGTGCCACAATAGCTTTCGTTTTAACAATTTGTTTTTGATTTATAGTGCCATCAACAACCAGGGAACACCGAGTGTGGATACTACGTTATCAGTTGGATGCAATCTATTGTTTCCAACGGAAAAACTACTGGCTTTCAAAACGTACGTAATGCTCCTTGATCCTCAAATGATAATATTTTATGTTGTGGTACTTCAGTTGTTAATTATACATTGTTTTCCAATTTACAGTATTTTCGTACTGCGGATCCATACTCACAGGATGACCTAGATTCGACTCGAGACATGATGGCTAGATATCTTCTTGAACATGGCTCACTTGCAAATTAATCTATTCTTAGGGTATGACTTGTTGTGGTATGACTTAGCTCTGTCTGGCCTTCCCTTGTTAATATTGTACAAATTGGTTCTGTTTTGCAGTGGTATAGTTAAAATTGTTGTAGTAACTTGTTCAGCGGATAGTTTCTGAGTCTGGGAGTTGAGTGAATGACTTGAATTTGATTGATTGTAACTGTAGTTTTGTTGTGAATCATGGACATGTATGTACCATTAACGTTGTTTGAATTTTGCTATGGTTGGCTGAGTATTATGATAAAAACTTGTACATTTTGAGTTATTGCCTTGCTGTAATTGGTGTTAGAAAAACAGGAATTTGGCAGGAAATTGCTGTAATTGAGTTATGAATTGCCTTGCTGTAATTGTGAAGTATTCAGTTTTGCAGAAAATTGGACAAACAAAGAGCAAGAACTAATTTTTTGTAAAAAAAAAAACTAATATAAGGCGACCTGAACAACATTTAGGTAGTCTATTTAACAAAATAGGCGACCTGAAAGGCAATTTAGGTAGTCTTTTTAATCAAATAGGCTACCTGAAACCAATTTAGGTAGTCTTTTGAATAAAATAGGCGACCTGAAAGGCAATTTAGGTAGTCTTTTTAATCAAATAGGCTACCTGAAACCAATTTAGGTAGTCTTTTGAATAAAATAGGCTACCTGAAAACAATTTAGGTAGTCTTTTTGATGGAATAGGCGACCTAAAATCTATTTAGGTAGTCTTTTGAATAAAATAGGCTACCTAAAATCAATTTAGGTAGTCTTTTTCACACAATAGGCAGACTGAAATGATATTTAGGTAGTCTTTTTAATAAAAAAATTATTTTTGAAGAAAATATTAGTTGAAATATTATTTTTATTTTAGATTTTCTATCCATTAAAATAATTTTTTTAAGAAAATAAAAGTTTAAAAAAATCAAATCTGGACCGTCCAGATGAGATAGGCAAATTTTGCATATCCTTAAGATAGGCACCTAATCTGGATCCGAAAAATATGTTGGGTATTCAAAGGAAGGGAGAAAATGATGATTTTTTATTTTTTATTTAACAAAACACACAAATTATCCAAAACACCGCTCGATATAATAATGTGTATCAATCAAATCAAATTGAAATAAATGTAAAAGTAAAATGTTAAAGATTGAAAATATCAAACCTATCATAAATTAGGAAAATAAAATATTAATATTTGATAGTTTGACATAAACTTCTCATGATTATATTAATTCAAAATTCTTTTTTTTTTCCTGAATCGACTAATAATCTAGATACTATCTATTGAACTTGAATTAGACCAAAATTATCCTTAAAATATATGAATAAAGTAGGATAAATGATATGTAAATCATGAATTATCAATGGGCCCCGAACCAACCAGCCGTTAGTTTAGGTGATAAGAGGCATGGGGCCTGACCCTTATATGGAGGAGAACACAAATTTAAATATTATAAAGTATATTTGTTGGGAGAAGTGAGAACATATTGAACTAATCGTTCGAACCCATCTCTCTTTTAATTTAGAGGGTGCATGACGTTATTGTGATACTATGCCATTGGTTAATTGAAAAGTTCTCAAATTAAATTTACAACTGAAAATTGGATCAAATGATAGGTCCTTCATATTTGGTCATGACTCCCAAATGATCTCCCATTGGATCGTGACAACGATCGATTATATGATTCGCCGGCCAATGAAATTGATGAATAAGCAAATCTTGCATCAAGCTTTTTCCTTCTAGACCCCCGGGGGGGTCCATGATAAAAAAATTTATTATCAGAAATATATGATTTTGAAAATGTATCATGATCAGTTGAGTAGAAAAACATAATTTAGGTTTCAAAGAACTTTTAAAGAGAATAGGTGAGGGTTTCTGGATAATTGACCAAAATAATTAAGTTCAAATAAATCCCGTGATCTGCAGACATATTTTGAAAATGTATCATGATCAGTTGAGTAAAAATTATAATGATTCTATGAAATTTCCAATACCTCAGGAACCAGCATTCTTCATTCGCAGTAAAATGGAAGCAGCAGAAATCAGTATAACAATGGAGGCCCAACTTGCTGGCCACAATCAACATTCAATCATTGAAATATTCTAGAGTGTATTATTTCCTCACTAGATCATAGGAGACTTCAGCTTTTGCTTTTCTCTACTTGGGAATTGGAGGCTTAGATTTCTTTTTCCCCAACTCATGATGAATAACAACTGTGGTTTTATTTTTAGAGTGAAATACTCAATCCTTCTTTATGTTTTGCCTTAATTACATGGATCTCCCTTCTATTTTAAAAACATACACTTAGGTCCAAATTATTAACTCTGTAAAGGATTTTGATATTTTAATTAAAATTTATATTAAAATAAATTTTATTTACTAATTTACCCTTCATCATTACTATTTTCTTAATTTTGGCTAACATTATTCAAGCAATTTAAGAGTTTCTTTTTCTTTTTCTTAATTTATTTTTTACTTTTGTAAATAGTTATCTTTTAATTTTTTGTTTCATATTGAGATGAAGACTTCATTAATTTAATTAATACAAACACAAAAAATTTAATTAAAAATGTGATTAATTATTTTAATAGATGTATATTTAGATAAATGTGTAATAAATGATTACGAAAAAATTATTTGAAAAATTAAAAATTAAAATTAATATAAGTTATGTAATGTCTCAAAGTTACATTATTAATAACATATGATGAAGCAATCATTATGTCGTGGCTAAAAATACAAAAGAAATATGTGTTTAGTTATTTAAAAGAATAAAAAATAAATAAATTTCAATAAATATGATAAAATTTATTTATTTTTAATATAATTCAAATTAACAAATTTTATAATATATTTCAAATTTTAAAATTATATATTAGAATGATTTTTGTCGTTGGTATAAAATTATTTTAGGAAAATATAAATGTTCATTCATTTGTTAAAAGATGGGTATTTTAGTTAAAAAAATGTTTAACAGTCAAATTTAACGGCCAACTAACAGTTAAGTGGATGGAAATAAAATTTCAAATATTTAAGAGAGGTTTTTGTAGCATGCATTATAATTTCAAGGAAGGTCAATATACGTTTCTAAAATAGAGAGATTTTTGTGTAATTTAGGTTAAACAAAAGGGACTTAATGTATTTTACTCATATTTTCAAAATGTATGCAATAACAATTTGATCATTTATTTTAGATTTGGATATGTTTTTTGGCCCCTTTTTCTTCTAACGTTTTACATCCAGCGAATCGAACTAGTTGGTTGTTAGTAACTCTTAATACTAGAGGACTAATCCAGAAAAGAAAAAGAAGAAAATAAAAACCTTTTGTGAGCAAGGAAAATATTCAGTCAACAATACTTCAAAATCCATTTCCCACATTTCATTTTCTGATTCACGTTTATAATTGTAATTTAACAAAATAAATAGGTTAAATGATACAAAACCCTTTAAACTTTGGGATAATTGCATGCATCTATTTGGCATCCTAGAAGACAAACTTTCAAATATTTTATTTAGTCCCTTGGTCAAAACGCACGTTTTGACCAAAGGGAACCTGATTTCTGTGGAGACCTGGAGCCCCGACCTGAAAGAAGCTTGAGCTTCTTCTTCAAGAGCTTGGAAGACACGGACGCCGCGGAGGAGGAGCTCAGAACCACATCGGTTCACCTTCCCATCACCTCTCTCCTCCACTGATCTCACCTCCAGCCCGCCATCGCACCTTGCCTCACCACCTCCACCTCCGTCCTTCCATGACCAAGCGAGATAGAGCGCCGTGAACAGAGAGAGAGTAGTTCAGGACCTGAAGAGCAATAGGCGCCGGGAAGCTCGGACACCACCCTTCGTCCTCCATCTTCACCGACCTCACCTCCAGCGCCCTTTCCTCTGTCCACCTCCTACAACACTGGCCTTCCCCTGTTCTGCACAGACCCTTACTAGCGAGATTTGCCGGTCTTGCCGTCGGAATTTGAGCTGTGATTTCTTCATTGTCCTCTCTTCAACGTCAGATCAAGCCATCTTCTTTCGTCTTCCATTGTTCCATCCGTGGCTTCCTCTTGTTTGATTTCACTTTCACTCACCAATCTTCATTTATTCATTGTTGAATTTGCTTGTTGGTGGTGCTCTTCAATGTCTGGAATTTTGAAATTGATTGGTGAAGATGTGATGATGAATTGCAGTGGTAAATTCCCTATTATCCTAGATGCATGAGTTTGGAGCTTGATATAGTAGTTTAATGAATATATTAGATTAGAGTTTTGTATCGGGGTTGCAAGTATTTCTTGAGATTAATTAGATATGTATTTGGATTTAACTTGGTGCACTTGGGACTTTTGAGAAGTTGAATTTGATTAGTAACAATTTCTTGTGCATTGATTTGGTTAAGCTTGTGGCTTGAAGTTGCTATGAATATATTATGTTTGTAATTCAAGGGTCATTGGTTACTTGTGTCTTGTATTTTGTTCATTTCATTACCTAAAGTTTTGAATTGAATTTTGATTAGAGGAGTTAAGTCTAGTCCGGTGTAGGAGATTTAAGTCATATAACTCACGCAAACTCAAAGAGAGTCTTTTTAGGTACATTTGTCAAACTAGCACACTCTTAAAAATATTTTGAAGCAATGGTAGATAAAATTCATTGTTCTAGGAGGTTTCCATTTCACTCCACTTTTATTCTAAAAATACACAAATATTTGTTTCTAAAAACGTTTTAGTTTAATTGCAACTTAGCTTATAGATAAAAAAACTCAAAAAACCTTTTTAACTTGTCTTATGCCAATTATTGCATTTAGTTGCTGATAGTTAATAAAAGGCTCTTCAAGAGATAATTCGGGATTGCATTCTTTATTGCAATCATTGGTTTAGTTTTAAAGAAGTTATCAAGGTATAAGCCTAACACATTATATTCAACACAATAGGCACGGGCCCATAATAATAATTAAAAATAAATAAAATAAAAGGTGAGGGGTAGGACTATGCAATAGGTTAAATGAGCTACTTAATGGGGGGTCAGCTTGCAGCATGCCCATTTATTTCTTATTGCATCAAATGCCCATCAAAGCCTGTGTGAGTTTGAATAATGGGTGTGGGTAGCCCGATGGTGTTTTTTTTTTTTAGAAAAAAAAATCTCAATATGCTGCTGCATTTTTACTACATTGTTGCCACTAATTTTTTTAATAAAAACTACAACAAACACTAATGATAAAGCACCATAACCTTCATCATTCCTCATTGAAACCACACATGAAAAGGCATGCACAAATTTATCAACATCAACCTCGTTCAATTTGAGAGGATTTGTGCGTATTCAATTTTGAGTATTTGGGTGGCTCAGCCATCTTTGAAGATAAGGAGGTTTTAAAAGTATTTATACTGGACCATCAGTACTAAAATCGGATCCTAAAGATATTGTGAAGACTGATGTGTCCAATAAATCCACGTGCAATTAAATTTAGAACTTTATATAATTGGAAGCATGTACTTTTCACCATGCCAAAATGTCAAATTTTGATTCATAATATTCAATTAAATTGGCTTAAAGATATTCATCCACCTCTAAAAGCTACTCAACCCTTGTAGTCACAGTCTTTGCATTGGTTAAAAGTTTATTAAAATATGTGATCAATAGCAGACAAAGACATTTCAGTTTCAACCTCAAAACTAAAATAATTCTAGCATAAACACTATCATCTAGTTGCTTTAATGCTGACTTAGACTAACATCTAGATGCTTCATTATAAGTAATAAAGCTATCATATAAGCGATGCAAGATATTCATAATATGCTTTAACTTAACTTCACGCTATATCACATATGGAAAAATTGCTTCTAAAGCAACTTTGACTTCACCTTATATATAATATAATATAATATATATATATATATATATATATATATATATATATATATATATTATCTCATTGATATGATAACATATACGGGCGGGCAAGGGCAGCCCAGGGGTGTGGCCTCAGCCTATCCCATTTATTACATAAGCCTGCCCATTATGGGCTTTTCTTGGGCGGATCAAATGAGTAACTTTCCATTGGGCCTAGGTGGGCTTGGTGGGCTATGGGCGACCCCTATATTTAAACTTTGAAATATTAAAGAAGTTAAATTCAACCATCACAAAGTTTATGAAGGTTTTGTATAATTTAGCCAAACAAATACAATTTATATTTTTTATTTTTTTAAAAAAAATTAATTTGGATCCTTTTACTTTATTTAGAATACTTTTCATCTATAAAAAGTTTCATCTTCTTTAATGCATTTTCTGAAAAATGTTTACATATAATTGAATTAATTTAGTTATAATAATTTTGAATATCTTATCATACTAACAAAATGCATTAAAAAATACTGCTCAAATTTTATTTTTAAAAGAAAATTCAAAATCACTAATATGTCATTGTAAAAATCTAAGGGCTGTAAGAAAATGCTAATAGAAAATTGCATCCTTTTTCCGGCAACATATGCAAATCAACTCATTCGAATCCATCCTTCAAACTCTGCTTAAGCCTAACCAATTTGTTGGAACTAGAACAATAGAGAGAATCCGACGCTTTCCTTGCAATAGAGAAGATAGAGTCACGCTAATGCCCCCGTCAAATCATCAATCCTATTTCTTTTGAGGCTTAGAATATAAATGATTTTCACTTGATCCGACAAGTGCATTTCCTGATATTCGAATTTGAGTTACCTTCATTATAAAGGTGAGCCACTTACCACCTCAACATGACACTTGTTGGTAAATTTCCTTAACTTTTGTTCAAAGACTTTAGGACTCCCTCCTCGAAAATTCTTAACTTCCACTCTCAAATTTACTAATCAAGATCAAGTTCTGGACCTAAAATTTCATAATTTTGTGGTGAAAAAAATTTAGGAGCTACACAATTGGAATTTGCAACAACTCAATTTTTACAAGTCCTTTTTAGTACTTGTATTTTCACTCAGTAAACTACAAGATTGTCGTGTTCTAAATCTGCTGGAAAAAAAATAAAGATTTGTTCTAAATCAAAGTTCAAGAACTTGGTCAACAATTAAGAAAAAGTTCGTGGACTATAAAAGTTGCATTTTCTCTCTAAAATTATATTGCTCCGTGATATGTAACATTGGTTTTTCCTGTTTAAATAAGGTTATAGGAAGGAATATACTTTACTTTTTCTTCCTCACATTTATATTTAACAGTTATCCCACTTAAACACATATATTTTCAACTATTATTATTACTTTTATCTAAAGAATAAGTAGTTTTCTCCTTGTTAGTATTTATCTTTAGGAAAAAGGAATCATTTTGTTTTGATTAAAAATTTGGCTGTGGATTGTGATAGATTATATTAATTAATTTTAGGGGGGAATAAGTTAGAGATTAACGACATATATTTGACAGTTAACCCACTTAACCACATATATTTTTAAACTATTATTGTTTTATTTTCAATTTTGTCTTACGTTCGTGCCCCACCTTGAAGATAAGTTGAAGAACTTTCAAAGATCACAACTACCCAAGCAGTACTATCATCCTGCTAAGATAACGACTTCATAATGGACTCAACTATGTAACATCTCAATGTCTTGCTCTTAATATTGTCCGCTGTAGGGTCATCATCACCTCTTACAATTTTAAAACTCATCGAGAGAGAAGGTATCTAAACCCTTATAAGATGTCTTTTATTAAACTTCCAAGGCGATGTGGGACATAACACTCCACCCATCTTTGAGCCCACATCAGTCGAGTCTAGCCCTAATACCATTTGTAATATCTCAACACCTCGCTCTCAATATTGTCTGCTTTGGGATTTATGTCTCACATCGTCTTAGGAGGGGAACAAAAGACACCTTATAAAGGTTTGGATACCTCCCCTCTTAATGCATCTTGAAACTGTGAGGGGTGATGAGGACCAAAAACAGACAATATCGAGAGCAAAATGCTAGGATGTTAGAAATGGTATCAAAATCAGCCTAGGTCGATGTGGGCCCAAAGGTGGATGGAGTGTTATGTCTCATGTCGGCTTGGGAGTAGTGGAATGAAAGATGCCTTTATAAGGGTCATTGTGAGGGGTGACGAGGACCTAAAAGTGGATAATATCAAGAGCAAGACGTTGGGTTGTTACAAATGGTATTAAAGTGAGCTCAAAAACATATGTTTTGCTGTCAATTCAGACTTGATACAAACCCCATTCCCTAATGATATATTCGATCTAATCCCTTCATTTTAGGGCAGTCTTCACTTTCCAAGCTTTTCCACATCTCTCCATCTTCTTCTTCCTCTCCAAGTCTTGAGGATAGGGAAGATTGGCTTGACTTCTAGGGTTTAAAGGGGATTTTTTTTTTGTTCCTTTATAAATTTCCTATTGTTGTTGTAATTCCTAGCTATGTTCTTAGGTAGTTTCATATGATATTGTTGTGAATTGTTTGGAGTCCATAATGTTAAACTAAGTTTGTGTTTACATTGTGATTGGACTTGGATTATTACAATTGGATGATTTTCATTTATATATTTCTTATTAATTCATTGAGACTATGCCTGCTATGTGATTACTAGTTTGTATAGTTGATTTTCATTAATTTGAGTGTTGCAATTGTGCATTCATATTGCAGTAAACAATTGCATTAATTCATCCATTTCAGACAACAATTGGTTCGGTAATACTATTCCTAAGTAATAGCTATGAATGCAATAGTAGTTGTTGTTATTGATTAGGAGTACTAGACCCAATGTGATTACTTGGTGTTTTTAAGTAAGACTTGATGAATTTCAAATTCGCATATATATAATTTATTGAATAAGGATAGTCATTGAACCAATTTCTCAAGAGAATTCACTTCATTCTTATTCCATTTCATTCATTTTTTAAAAGACAAAAAACTAGTAACTCTAGGATTTTAATTAAATTTTGCATTTACCTATTTTCAACAAAACTCAAAACCAATTTTTCCCTGTTTTCACTATATTTGCATGGAATTTAGATCACTTAAAAATCAATAAAAGTCTATTCGAAAAAGAGAGAGCGATCATAGATTTGCCTATATGTAATTCTTGGTAGATTATTGATTTTAGACTCCAAGGCTAATGAACAAAAAATCATCATCAATAATGCTTAATGCTCTGATACTTAGATATTATCTTAGTTTTAAAAGGTCTAGAGTCCATGGTGGGGAAGTTCCCAGCTCATTTGTCCTTTACTACAGCTCTCCATAGAAGTCGTTTTACTTTCTCAATCATGTATTAGTTATATACTAACGTTTTCAAGAAAAACAAAGCTTACTAATAGCTAGACTTTAATAAAGTTGAATGGAATCTTTGCTAAGATATGAAACAATTGTGGCCAAGGAAGGCCTTGCATCTAGATATTTTCTTGAACCCAACAACCCAATTTGGATGCACTTAATCGCTTCATCATACGATCCAAATTCTTTTATATTTGAATCCAATATGGACATCTTTTCATTCCTTCCAAGGCTGCATAACAATTATGCACCACTATATTTAAATCATCAGTTATCATCCCACCTTTTTTTAACTTACACGATATTGATAAAGTAAGCTTTTCTCGAATTTAAAGGTTGGGTTAATATTTGCTTAAGAAATATTCCCTCTTGGTTTCAAATATATAGGAGTTAATTAGAATTTTTGTTTTATTCCTAAACATAAGACCTCAATCCACTTGATCTCATAAATTTGTAAATTTTCCCCCAAATCATCCCTCTTGAGTGTACATAATAAGGGAGTTCTTTTTTTTTTTTTTTTGGTTTTTTGGGTATAAAAGGGAGTTTAATTAATTTCTATGGAGATTAATAGGGTATTTTTAAAAAAACAACATACAATTGTTTACAAATAATTAAGCTAACAATATAATTTCCTTAATCCAGTTATCCAACTTCTTAAGGACCGAAGAGAGTACTGATATGAAATAAATTAAATACATATTGTTGCAACTTACATAGATCAAGATGTCATAGCATATTGTGGTCATCCATTTGCATTCTTCTTCTCACTACAATTTCTAAAACTATAACCCCAAAACTAAAAAACATAGTACTATTTAACCATTGCATGTGTACTCTAAAGACATATAACCACCGAAAAAATATCAATAATATTTATAAAAGTTTATCCAATAGATAATTGGAACATCTGGATATAGATTGAAACATCTGGATTTAGATCTTGATTCTATCAAAGGTAAAATTGGATTTAAGTCTTCTTGCTGGAACCTGATTCTCTAGAGAATTTAATTCAAGTATGCCGAACATTCTTCAACAAGGAATCCTCTTTCAATTTAATTTCCTTTGTCAAGATTCTCATGTACAAAATGAAACCTTTTGAGTTAGGGCTTTCTTAGTGTGTCCAATAGACAATAAAATGAATAGAGTAAAATTATAAATCTATGTTTAAACTATTTTCTGGCTCTTTAAATAAATACGATTAACTAATTAAAATACAAAAGAGTACAGTATAAATTTTGTATCTCAATAATTGTAGAATAGATTGCTTGTCTCTTTTAGGGTGTCTAGGAAATAGAAGTAAAAGCATGATACTAACGAGGAAAGAATTCACTCATAGACATTTCAATTGTCGAGGCTGATTCGTTACTTCCACTGGTAATAGGCCCCATTCCACCGTGTAGAAAGAAAGCAGGTTCCTGTGGCAATGGCAGTTGAATGGAATCATTACTAAGATAAGAAACAACCTCAGCCATTGTAGGTCGTGAATTTGGATTTTCTTGAACACATAACAAGCCAATCTGGATGCACTTGACCACTTCATTATATGATCCAAATCCTTTTATATTGAAATCTAATATCTCCAGCAAGTTTTCCTCCTTCCATCGCTTCCAAGTCTATGACAATTAAGTAAAACTAATTATATTAACGTATAGAATATTGTTAAAGCAATCTTTTCTCCACATTTAAAGGTTGAGATATTTGCATAAGAAATATTAACACGTGAGAAACATATCATCTGAACTTACATAACTCAATAGGCCATCAGCATAGCGTGATTGTGATTGGGTATCACGACTTGTATTCTTCTTTCCACTGATAATTTCTAAAACTATAACTCCAAAACTAAAAACATCTGATTTTTCAGAATATTGCCCATACATTGCATATTCTGGTGACATATAACCACTGAAAAAGGGAAAAGAAAGTATCAATATATAGTAGTGATCAATGATTAGTTGAGATGTAAACTTTTCAATCTCAACTGAGGCACACTTATTTTTCATTCTTTAATCATATCAAGATATAGATGTAGAGCTTAAAGGAGGGGAAAAAAAAAATTAAAACTTACTATGTTCCAACTATTCTATTTGTACTTTCCTCATTTATGTTGATAGCAACCATCTTAGCTAAGCCAAAATCTGAAATTTTTGCATTCATTTCATCATCTAATAAAATATTACTTGGTTTTAGATCACGATGTATAATTTTAAGACGAGAATAATCATGAAGATAAAGAACTCCTCGAGCAACTCCTCCAATGATTTTACAGCGCTCCCCCCAATTTAATACTTTGCCTTTCTGGAAACCTGTGTACATAAATTTTTTTGTGAGGGACTATATGGACAAAACAACGATTATTTAAGTCTGGACAATTATCGCTAACATACATCACTGACATACCCCGAAATAGATAAATAATAACACGCACGACAAATATGGACTACAAATTTCAATTAAGCGTAAATGTATGGTTTAGAAGGGTCAAACCAAATAGATTGTAATGAAGGCTTTTGTTTGGAACATATTCATAAATAAGAATTTTCTCTTGTCCTTCTATGCAAAATCCAAGCAAGGCTACCAAATTTCTGTGCTGGAGTTTGGCAATCAATAAAACCTCATTCTTGAATTCTTCTCCACCCTGACCAGAACTTTTCGAAAGTCTCTTGACAGCTATTTCTTGACCATTTGAAAGAATACCCTAGAACCATAGATGATTACATTAAAAATTAAGAAACATACCAATAAAATATAAATAATTCTGTCCAAAAAAAATTAAGAAACTTATATGCATGTGTGCGTGTGTGTCTGTGTAACATTTGTATTGATGACATTTAAATCTGTTACCTTGTAAACTTGTCCAAAGCCACCTCGCCCTAAAGAGTTTTCAAATGAAAACTTATTTGTTGCAGCTTCAATAGTGGCCAAACTAAATTGCAGAGGCTCTAAATTGTTGCTTTCATTTCCAACTAGAGAAATAGAAGAAATTATTTCTATAGCTTTTGAGACAAGCCAAGACTATATGTTTAAATAAAAAGTTGTCTGAGAATAAAAATTACTGACAGTATTTTTGTCTGAGAACAGCGTTGCGTCTTTTCTTTATTGGACTCTTCAAGAGATAGTAGGCGAGAAAAAAAATCATCCCCAAACCAAAAACAGAAAAAACCACAACTATCACGATAATTCTTGTTGGCGTCGTTGCTTCTGGCTGATCGTCAGAGTTATAGAAAAAATATAGTTCATAGCGAACGTTGCAACTTGGATATAGAACTCTTCCTCCTTCTTTTCCCACACAGCAACTTGAGAGGTCTCCAATCACAGCACTCAGACATTTTCTGCAATCTTGAGATGATAGGTCAGGCGTGCACTGAAGTAGAGAGTGCATAGTTCCGAACTCAGGTATGTCTTCTTCCCTTGTGGCATATTTCTTAGCCTCATTAGCTGCTTCGTCTGCGGTCAGGTTAAGTGTCTGCAACAATGACTTTGAGAAGCTCTGCTGGTACCCATCATAGGTGGGCAAGAGGCCGAGTCTAGGGCTTGTTTCAAACGTGGAGAAGAAGGAGCTGTTGGAATACCGAAGCATGCACTTGTCGTACCAGATTATCGCCTCCTTCTCAAATTGGCAATCTGAGGATAATTTTTGAGCTGCGATAACGACGCATTGGTGGCACAGCTGGATGTTGATGCCACCCTGGCACATGAAGAGGCCGTAGACAGTGTCGCCGCCACTGGCAACGGTGGTGTTGTAGAACTCAGTGTCGGCGGAATCAAAGGAAGAGAGGAGGGTAGCCCGATGCAATTGGAAGGTACTATTTTCGGCGAAGGTTTTGTTGGTACTGCAGCTGTGGTTTAGATAAGTAACCTCTTGTGCTAGAGTTGTAGGAGAAAAGAGGAAGGGAATAAACAAGAGCAAGAAAGTTTTGGAGGAAACCATGATCATGGAGGTCATGGCAAGGGTGAAGATTGTGTTGGTGGTGTCTCTGATAAGCCGGCTTGTCTATGAAGAAATGCCTTGCTATTAATTATGTTACACGCGGTACAACATGATGACCTAGCTAGCTCGGCTGTGCTGGGTGGTTCAATGGCATATTCAGTTTCAGTTTTGATTTATGTTATTGAGAAGCTCAACGCAAGTCAATGAAATTGAGGAGAGCAAGTCAACCTTTGCTTTTATTTAAAATTATTCTGTCCCATCAACCTTTGCTTCCTTGAACATTCCATATGGCTTTCTGGAGAATTTTCCAACTTTCTGTTGGAAAATGAATGTCAAATCTTCTAAAGATTGAAATTCAAATTTTGTTTCTAACGTAATTGTTTAATCCTTAAATATCTCATTCCTTTAAAGGTATTTATTTAATGATTTATATTTATAATGCCAAGTAATTAAATATCATTATATATCTTATAATTCCTATAACTAAAAACAAATATAAATTTCAAAATAAAAGGTACAATAAGAAATTGTATGTACAAATTATGCATACTGTGATTATCATATCAAAATAAATATTATTATTACATTTCACCAAAAATAGATATTATTACAAACTTTTCTAAAATTTTAAAATATATATCATTTATGACGATAATTTCATATCAGACAAATATAATTTGAGACTTTGAGTACCCTCGTTAAATAAAATACTCTATTGATTTCTTAATGATATAATATAATATAATAAGAATTTGAAATATTACACATGGGACGTGGGCTTAGTGAGTAGTGAGGTTGATATGTATTTTGAAAAGAATAACTGAGATAAATATTATTGTTAAAATATGTCAAATATTAAAAATTAGGCTTTGTTTGGTTGGTGAGTGCTTTTTGAAAGCCATAGGCGAGCCAAAACCAAAAGAAACGCATACAAAAATAAGTGACTGGGACTTCTCTTATTTATAATCTGTAACAATGTAGTACATGTTCAACTTTTATATATATATATATATATAAATTTTAGGAAAGACGTTGAGCTCACTCAAGATCCAAAGGCAGGGCAAAGTCTTTCTTCCTCTTAGGTGATACCAATGTTAGGCAAGACGAACCGTCGATTACCTTCAGACGTTTACCCAGGCATTCAGGAGCTAAGATGTCTCCCCGAGTACCTTGACCAACTCCAACGTTGAACCCTTTCTCTTTGATGAGAATGTTCAACCCCTTTACCAGTTAAACCCAAGAACAAGAGGTCGTACATGTTCAACTTACACAAACATGATAAAACCATACACAATATGACCTAAGGTCCAAACCCAACAATCAAACGATTGCACATAACCCTAAACAGTCCATACACACACCGTACAACCTATATACACACTTCTAACATTCTAACACCACCAGCACTACTAGTAGTGCAGTGGTATTAGGATTCATTTCCCCCTCCCAGTCCTGGGTTCGATCCCCCCTCCCCTATCACCTAGTATATATAAAAAAAAAAAAATTCTAACACCCCCTTCAAGTCGGCTGCTATACATATTCAAGGCGCCCCCCCCCCCCCCCCCCAACTCGCACAAAAACTTTTCCCCATTATCCAGCCTTAGAGGCCTATTTAAAAAACTGCCAGCTGCTCTTTAGATGTCATGTGTTGCAATGTGACCAAACCTTCCACAAGTTTTTTACACACGAAGTGACAATCGATTTTAATGTATTTCATTCGTTCGTGAAATAGAGGGTTATTGGCAATGTGGATCGTCGCCTTACTATAACAGAAGATCCGGACTGGTTTTAACCTATTAATGTTCAAGTCTTCAAACAGCCTTGACATCCACACAATTTCAGAGACAACGGCACTCAAGGCACGTTACTCAGCTGATCTTCTGATGACTTTGAAACAATACCCTTTTCCTTCGATTTCTAACACACCAAAGAACCTCCAAACTTAAGGGCATACCTTGTCACTGACCTCCGAGTATTCGGACATGTAGCCCAATCAGAATCCACATAACACTCCAAGCTAGGCTCCCATGTTGAAAGCAAAAGGATCACCAAACTTGGTTTTCCTTTGAGGTAGCGAACTACTCAAATTGATGCTTCCATATGAGCCTTTCTCGTCTAACTCAAGAACTAGCTCAGCGTCTGCACAACAAAAGCTATATCAGGCCGCGTGACTACAAGATATGACAACCTATATACCTACACACCACCTATACACAATTGGATCCTGGAATAGTGGATCTTGTCGCTCCTGTTTATGGCCTTCACCCCTCTGTCTCTTCCCTCATTTGGCTCTACTATCCTTTCTTCCATTGGTCGATAACCTAATATTTTGCACCATTGGAACTGAAAGTGGCGTAGCACCACTCAACCCCCATATCTGAGATGAGGTCCAAAGTGTATTTTCTGATATAGGGCAATGCACACTTCAAAACCAAGAAAGTATCTAAGATGACCCAAATCCTTGATTTTAAAGTTGTTGTGCAAATGCTCCTTTAGTGCATTCATCTTTTCCATGTTGTTCCATGTTATCACTAAATCATTAACATAAGCAAGAACCAAGGTTATATCATCATTACTTTAACTTATAAACAGTGAATAGTCATATCTACTTTGCCTAAACCCCACTTTGTATTAGTGCCTATGTGAGTTTGGCATTCCATTGTTTGGATGCTTGTCCATACAAGGATTTGTGCAATTTACAAACTTTATTGGGTCCAAAAGAATCAAATCCTTACGGTACTTTCATATACACTTCTTTATTGAGCTCCCCTTGCAAGAATACATTATTGACATCCGTTTGGAATAGATGCCAATTATGCACTGCTGAAAGTGCTAGAATGGTTCTCACAGTGATCATCTTAACAAATGGGGAAAAGGTTTTAAAGTAGTCTATACCTTCCTTTTGATTATACCCTTTTGTTACAAGTCTTACTTTATACCTCTCAACTTCACCATCGGAGGTGTATTTCTCCTTGTAGATCCATTTACATCCTATAGGTCTCTTCCCTTTAGGAGGGTCAACTATCTCCCAAGTTTTGTTTTGTTCCTAGGCCTTCATTTCCTCATGCATGGCTTCCGTTCAGTTAGGGGTCTTGTGATGCTTCTTGAAAGCTATGAGGCTCAAGAAGTAGGGGAGATATTATCATAAGTAATGTACTTATGGATAGGAAACCTACAAGTTGATTTTACCTTATTTGAGTATTTGACTCTGCGGCACATATATAATCGTTTAACCAAGCCGGAAATTTCTTATCACGTGTGGGTCTATCATAACTTAAGGTGTGCTCTTCCACATCAATGGGTGTCTCATTACCTATATAATCGGTGTTTGGTTGTGCCTGTTCATGCTCAGTCTGATTTGTAGGATTCTCCTCATGTCCTGGTTCTGTTTGCACTACGGGATCAACTCCAGCATCATAATTGTCAAACACAAATGGTTATGACCCACTAAGGACAACCCCCCCCCCTTTTTTTTTTATTACAAAAAGTTTTGGAGGGGTTCGGTATCAGTCCCCCACCAAGGCCAGGGCACGGCCCCGGGCTCTATGAGCATTTACTGGGGACTTACGAGATCGCCTACCAAAGAAGTTACAGCGACGGCAGAGGGGATCGAACCCACGACCCAAGAGCCTAATCCTGAATCCCTTACCATCTATGCCAACTCTCATTGGCGGACAACCCCCCTTTGGTTAGTGAGGAGGCAATCCTTGAAGGGGAACCTTTCTTCAAGGAAATGGACATATCTACTTACAAAGAAAACCTTGGTACGCAAATTATACAAGAAGAAACCTTTCTGATTTGCGGGATAACCCATAAACACACATGGATCTGACTTGGGCTGAAACTTCTCAGATGCATTTTGATTTACCGCAAAGGCCAAACAACCAAATACCTTGAGACAACTGACATCAGGTTGCTGTTTGAAAAGATTTTCATAGAGAGTCTTGTAATGAAGAATTTTGGAGGGGGTTCTATTGATTAGAAATGCAGCTTTTTTTTACGCTTTTTCCCCAGAATTTTCCAATTTTCAGTTGAAAAATGTTTGATTTTTTTTTTCAATTTTCCATTTTTTTTTTGCAGTTTTTTTTTTGTTTGAAAAATTACGTTCCATCGGTTTCTGGATAATTTTCCAATTTTCAGTTGAAAAAAGAACGTGAAAACTCTAAAAATTGAAAGAAAAAAAAAAAATCGTGAGTGGGCCTTTTTTCCTTTACCCTCCTCTTCCTCTCACCATATTAAAATTTTCACGGTTTAAATTTAATTTTTTATAAGATTATAATAATTTATATCTCATTCCTTAACATTTTAAGTTATTCATTAAATTACTTATTATATTGTCTAGTAATTAAAATATAATTATATCTTATCATTCATGTTACTAGAAAAAAAATATAAATTTCAAAATAAAAGTTTGAAGCAATTGTATAAACAAAATCTCTTATGCTAGACGAATACAAATAAGATCGATCTTCCAGCAACCCAAACTAAATTATGTACTGTATTGTGATAATTATTGTTTTAATTTAAAATTGATTTTTGTACATTGCACACGCGTCTGTAGGTAACGTCTTATTTGTATTTTAATGGAAAATGGTGGAGCATTTCACGGGAGGAAGAAACTATTGCAATGGCTGTGAAGGTGTTGAATGATGGTGCTGAACTGCTGAACGCAATTCATTTGGGATTGAGGATAGCACCAGCAAATTGAGATTTTCTGCTTCTTCTTCTTCTTTATTTCATTTGTTTCCCAAAGATTTTTCAATTATTTGTTGGAAAATGAAGGGAGTGGAAGCATCCAAATATGGTCGAGAGTTATACTACTGACAATCACTAAACCTGACATTGTGTGAAATTTAAAATAAAATATTTATTTAAAATTCATAAATATAGCGTGTGTGTGTAAAGTTATTAACATATTGATTAATGTATTTTGCGTGTGTGTATAATTTTTTTCATGGCAAAAAAAAAAGTGTTTATATAAATTTTTAAACAGTTATTTCTTATATCTTCTTGTCCTTATAATAAGGACATATTAATAATTTTACATAAACTAAAGAATTCAATGAATATTAATTATTTTTTAATCTATAAAAATGCCCTATAAAATCTAGAGGGGAGGGAAAATTGGCTGGAAACCCTTCATTAAAAATTTTATTGGTGAAAAGAACCTAAATCAAAGTATTGGTACTTTGGGTATAAAATTTGCAAAGTGGTGATGGTTTCTATCAATAAAAATTTATTAGATCCTTATTACCAATCAAATTTTCTTCCAAATAGCTAGAGGATTTCCATGAAAAAGATCTTATAATAAAAAAACAAAAAGGATTAATATTGGAAGTTTTAACTACTAGAGGAAATCTCAATTAAATCCATTCAAAATACTAAAATTTGAATTTAAGCCTACACTTTTAGCAAATTCGGTCTAATTAGGAATTTCTGAATGTTGTTAAAAGACATAAATACCTTTAATAATTAAAATTATGAATAAGGGTCCACATCACAGTGTTAACAGCTGACTAAATCATCTGAAAGAAGAGGGAAGGGTAAGAGGAATTGGGGCTTTTGAGCGATGGCTGAAGAAGAAAAATATACATCTCCTTATCGTGCGCATGCATACTGTCTCAATTAATGTTTGAACTACGACTTTTTTCGGTTTCTGACTTTTGTCTATGTAGTGGATAACAATTTTGCCGATATATCTTGCAATATGCCATGATGCTTTCAATTTATCACATATTTAAACAGCAGTATGAGACCAAATAATGTATTTTGCAAGGCTTCCCCAAACTCAGGGCATTCGAAACCTGGAAAAAAGTTTTACAAGTTTATATAGTTTAATTAGTAGTAGTTTATTTCTTTTATGTGTTCATCATCATTTTCCTTTTCTTCTTGTAAGAAACTGATCGATCAAATATAAAAAACAAACAAAAAATTTGAGGAATCTGCAATTGCTGATAGTGGAAGATCAATCAGTTTATATAGTTTAATTGTTTATGCTTTCAATCATCCCATGGATATCGTGAATGATTAGGGCTGCAGAGAAGTTGTTAGAATTACCCTTCAATATTGTCGATTAAAAGTTGAGATTCTAATAATTCAAAGACGCATAGATTTTAGTGTTAGGGTTAAAACTATATGGAATTTACCAATAAAGATTTTCATTTTTTTAACTCAATAGGGGCATTATAGCCTTTTAACAACATTTTGAAATCCTTGATTAGGCCTCACAGCCTGATTATAAATTTATGGAAAGTGTAGGTCTAAATTTGGATTTTGCTATTTTGGAAGGATTTAATTATGATTCTCCCTAATTAATATTACGCAGTAAATTATTATAACTTTTTTTTTTTAAAAAAAACACAATCCAATTATGAAACACAATAAAGTCTTCCCCGCGTTGTGTTAGAGCATTTTTTTTGTAAAATTAACTTGAATAAAAAAACATTACTAAAAAAAAATGTGGCATTGGAGGGCTGAAAAACTGATAGGATGGGTTTAAATCTAGATGATGTTGATCGACAAGAAATTATCAAGTGCATCCAAATTGGTTTGTTGCGTGTTCAAGTAAATACAGAAATTAAACTAGCTATACTTTTGATAGTGTTGGAATCTCACCAGAAACGCGGAAGCGTATCGTACCACGTGATATAAGAAAAGTTAAAACCTTCATCGTTTTGATTACCTGGAAAGATGCAGCGATCTGAAAGCCTCTCCACGAACAGTCCTCGTATTTGAAGCAGCGATCTGAAAGCCTCTCCACGAACAGTCCTCGTTCGCTCTATAATCGATCTTCCAAACTATCTCTCGAGGGGAATAGGATGGTTGTGTGGGCAACCATTCAGATGATGAACATCTGCCTCTAGGGTTTGTTTCTGATGAGAGCCTCCTTATGCTTTTTTTTTTTTTTTTTTGTGGGCAACCATTCAGATTATATGCTACTACACCCAAGACCTAACCCTAAACCACATGGGCCATAGAGTTCTTGGGCTGTAGTCTCAATTAAGCCTTATTGGGCTTAAGTGACCAAAGAGCACATTAACCCAACAATCTCCCACTTGCTCTTTAAGATACAAACTTGAGTTCGTAAACCCAAGGCCTTGTAGCTTATAAGCCATCATCATCTGATTATATACCCTATCCCTTGTTTCGAGCTAGCCAGGGGATCTACCATTTGTCATTCATCAAGGCTCATGATAATCTACAGAAGATTATCTTGTTTGGTGCTATTCCATTAAAAGCCCAAACGTGATCTCCAAGAATAATGACACTTATAACAAGAATATGCTTTACCCCTTTATAGAATGTCTATAATTGATTGACTAGTTTTCTTTAACCTAATCAATTATTTATTCCATTGACTTTAACAGTTTCTCTAATGGATTACATGCACTGGCCAGTGTCTTAAATATCCAAGTACCGAAACATATCAAGGGGACATTTCCTATAAATTCCATGTTGTTTATCTCATAAGCACCGATAACCAAATGGTCTCAATCCCAAAATACCGAGTTATTGGCCGTTATATAGATCAAACCTCACCCGTTGGTAAATCAAAGAGTGAAAACCATTTGACTACCTATTTAAAATAAACTCAGGATTTAGAGTAACTACATAACTATAGTTATCTGGAGATTTGATTCCTTATGACAGAAAGAACAACCTTGATCAAATCTCTCCTTGATCCATTCAATGTAAGTATTAACTCACACCAATATTTCATAATGATTCGGACAAAACCATTTCATAAAATATTGCAGACTAAATAAAGTGCCCAGCTTAATTTAATAGCTGTGAACCAATTCATCAATTGTGAGAACTTATGACCATGTCCTCTATGAACGTATCCATATGATCATATACTCCACAATTGATCTGGACCTTAGAGTTTGTAAATAGTGTGTGAAATAAATGAAAAACACCTCATTTATTAACATTCAGAAAAAAATGCAATGTCATAATGTCTTGCTCAAAAAGCACAAAATAACAAAGTGAAATAACAACTACCTAAAGCTATAGCAAATCTGGAATCCTTCTAAGACCCATAGATGAAACATGCCTCTCAAACACACGTTCAGGCAAACTCTTAGTAAAAGGGTCAGCAAGGTTCTCGTCTGATTCCTTTGCAGCTTTAGAAGCAGCTACATACTCAGCCTCATTGGCAGAGTCAGCCACACATGATTGTTTTACACTTCTCCAACAAATGGCACCGCCATTAAGGGTGTACACATATCCCGAGGTGGACTTACTTGAGTCAATATCTCCTTGGAAATCTGAGTCCGTATAACCAATGGTTTCAAGACTCCCACTCGAATAGACCAACATATAATCTCTCGTTCTCTGTAGGTACTTGAGTATATATGTTTAACCGCTACCCAGTGTTCCTCTCCAGGATCAGATTGGTACCGGCTTACTACTCCCACTGCATAGCAGATATCTGGTCTGGTACATAGCATAGCATACATGAGACTACCTACTACTAAAGCATAAGGTATCCTACTCATGCGTTCTCTCTGCTCAGGAGTTTTAGGATATTGCTTCTTAGAGAGATGAATCCCATGCCTGAAGGGTATAATTCCCCTCTTGGAATTCTCCATGCTAAACCTGGCAAGTATTTTGTCAATGTACTTAGCCTCGGATAATGCCAAAACCCTATTCTTCTGGTCTCGCAAGAGTTTAAAACCAAGAATATAATTGGCTTCCCCAGGTCCTTCATATCAAAATGCTTGCTCAGCCAGGTTTTTTATGCCTAACAATACCTCTGTATCATTTCCGATAAGGAGTATATCATCCACATAAAGTACCAGAAAAGATACCGCATTACCTTGGATCCTTTTATACACACACGGCTCATCAGGACTTTTCTTAAAACCATAAGGCTCAATGGCTTGATCAAATCTGATGTTCCATGATCTGGACGCTTGCTTAAATCCATAAATGGACCTTTGCAACTCGCATACCATTTCTTCTTGTCCTTTGGCTATAAACCCTTTTGGTTGCTGCATATAGATTTCCTCTTCCAAATTTCCATTTAGAAAAGCAGTTTTGACATCCATTTGCCAAATCTCATAATCAAGATTTGCTGCAACAGCTAAGAGAATCCGGATGGACTTGAGCATGGCAACCGGCGAAAAAGTTTCATCATAATCCACACCTTCCTTTTGGGAGTACCCTTTCGCCACCAATCTAGCTTTGAAGGTTTCAACCTTCTCGTCCGATCATCTCTTTCTCTTGTAAATCCACTTACACCCAATGGGTTTTACCCCTTCAGGTGCATCTACAAGAGACCAAACTGTGTTGGAATACATAGAATCCATTTCACGATTCATAGCCTCAAGCCATTCCTGAGCATCAACATCTCCTAGTGCTTCGTCACAACTCGTGGGATCACTATCTTCATCAATGATGACATCCTGATTTGACTCACCCAACAAGAGATATCTTGCAGGTTTACGAATCAATCTCCCACTACGACTTTGTCGCACTTGATGTTGTGCATCTACAGGGGGGTCCACATTTTGTGGGTTAACAGTTTCTAGATGAGGACCCTCATTAAGTGGATTAACCAATTCATGATTTTGTTCTTCATTAAGTTCATCATCATGTTGAACTTCATCATTATGCTGAACTTCTGGTTCTGTCTCTGGTTCCTGTATATGTTCAGGTACATTTTCCACTCTTTGAACAACCACAGGAACAAAAGCTGGAACCCCTTGAGGTTGTGGTGAAATTTGATCAGAGATTAGCTCATCAAGAATAACCTTACTCCTTGGCTTATAATTTGTCATATAGTCCTCCTCTAAGAAAGTCGCGTGAGTGCTCACTATGACCTTCTTTTCTTTTGGACTATAAAACAACCAACCTCTGGTTCCATTAGGATAGCCTATAAATATGCATACTTCAGTACGCGAGTCCATCTTATCTGGTTTCTGTTGCCAGACATGTGCCGGAGCACCCCAAATTCGAATATGGTTCATGGTGGGCATACACCTTTTCCACAATTCTATTGGTGTCTCTAAAACCGACTTGGATGGAGCTAAGTTCAATAGATACATAGCTGTTTCTAAAGCATATCCCCAGAATGAATCAGAAAGAGATGAATAACTGAGCATAGATCTTGTCGTTTCTAAAAGGGTTCTATTTCTCCTTTCAGCAACTCCATTCTGCTGGGGTGTCCTTGGAGAAGATAATTGTGAAACTATCCCCTCTTTGGTCAGGTAAGACCTGAACTCACTCTCCAGATAGGTACTCACCCCCTCGATCAGATCGAAGAGTCTTAATTTGAACACCTAGATGCTTTTCTGCCTCAGCCTTGAACTCTTGGAATTTTCCAAAAGCTTAAGACTTGTGGCGCATCAGATACACATGTCCAAATCTAGAGTAATCATCAATAAATGTGATGAAATACTGATACCCGCCTCTGGCTTGGACATTTATTGGTCCACATACATCAGTATGTACCTATTCCAGCTGAAGTGTGGCACGTTTTCCCTTGGCCTTGAAAGATCTTTTGGTCATTTTACCCTCTAAACAGAATTCACATACTGGTATCGGTTCAAAGTTCAAGGATTTCAAAATCCCACTTTTGACCAAACCTTGTATCCTGTTAGAGTTAATATGACCCAATCTCAAATGTCAAAGATAAGTTTCATTGGAAACTTTTCTTTTCTTTGATGAATTAATATGCTCAACATCTTTTAATTCAACATGATTAACTTCACAAGGAACAGGATTAAGGAAATAAAGACCATTAAACTTTACAATAGAACAAATAAAAGAAGATGAACTTCTTATTGAAACTGAGGAATTAAACTGAACTGTCAAACTATGTTTATCCAAACAACTAACAGAAATTAAATTCCTCTTAAAATCTGGAATAAATAAACAGTCTTCTAAAACCAAAGTCCTGCAATTATCAAAAGATAAAATAACGTGTCCCACTGCTAGTGCAGACACAAGCTCCCCAGTTCCAAGCTTCAAATCTCTTTGTCCTTTACTTACAGGCAAGCTATGTTTGAACCACTGCAAAGAGTAACAAACATGGTTAGTGGCTCCTGAATCAACGATCCATTTATCATCGTGATTCTCCACTAAACAAGCCTTAATCACATGTAAATCACCCATGCTAGGCGTAGCAAACATGCCATCAAGAGTCTGGAGCATTGTTGCTCCACTCTCAATCATGCTCACTTGCTCCTGAAGGTGAGAGGCGAGACTGGCCAAAATGTAGCAGCGAACTGACACATTCGCCTTCTCCCATCTATCCTTCTCCTGCTGAAATCGAGTCCGAATTGCATCAGACGCGTCTGCAGCAGGCTGCGCTGGCATAGGGGTAGTGAGAACGAAGTTGAGCTTTTCATATTGAAGAACAATATCCAAATTAGTTTTCCATTGTTTATAGTTTGTACCATCCATAGGTTTTTGGCTCAAAATTGTAGCTAAAGAACTGAATGAAGACATTTTTCTGGAAATAAGGAAAAGCACACTAATTACAAACTATAATTAACAACAAACAGATATAGGCTAGTAGATTCTAATAACTACTATTCGTTTATTGTTTAACAATCCATTAGTTATCTTTACAAGGCTTACGATGGGCAAGATTCTTGTAAAACTAATATTGTTAATTTGGGCCTTCAGTTCCATTGCCAGAGCCTCGATGGGAGGGTTAACAATTTTACCAAAGTTGAATGTATTTAACCATTGTTTACTTTCAAAATTATCTTTAGTGTCTAAGTGTTGCCGACGATGGGCCATACAAAATTTTACTAAAATTTTGAAAATATTAAGGTTTAATCTAGCGAAATCCGATTATCCTTATCCGATGGGGCTTCAGCGACAACCGTTTCACTAATAAACCCACAATTGGGGCCCGTAGGTTTTAAAATTAAATACTTAATTTAAAACCTTCACCCATTCAATATTTTAAATTTAGAATTTTCAATTTTCAAGAATTTGTTCAATTTAGAGTAAAATATTAGTTATCTAAAATCTAGTCCTGATTGACAGAGTGTGCGTCACATGACCATTTTAAATAACCCACAAATTACTCCAAAAGGTACAATTCTCTTAGGAAATTTCCTGGATTATTTGTCTAGATTTTAATTCAACAATTATTATTCTAGATTTTATTATAAAATCATAATAATTGACAATTAATGTCTAGATTTGAAATCCACAATTAATTAATCCAATTATTATTCTAGATTTTAATTTAAAATCATAATAATTGATAATTAATGTGTAGATTTGAATTCCACAATCAATTAATCCAATTATTATTCTAGATTTTAATTTAAAATCACAATAATTGACAATTAATGTCTAGATTTTAATTCCACAATTAATTAATCCAATTATTATTCTAGATTTTAAAGTTTAAAATCATAATAATTGATAATTAATGTGTAGATTTTAATTCCACAATCAATTAATCCAATTATTATTCTAGATTTTAATTTAAAATCATAATAATTGATAATTAATGTGTAAATTTTATTTCCACAATTAATTAATCCAATTACTCTAGATTTTAAAGTCTAAAATCATAATAATTGATAATTAATGTCTAGATTCTAATCCCACAATTAATTAATCCAATTATTATTCTAGATTTTAATTTAAAATCATATAATTAATGTCTAGATTCTAATCCCACAATTAATTAATCCAATTATTATTCTAGATTTTAATTTAAAATCATAATAATTGATAATTAATTTAGTGGGCAATCTAAATAATCTCACATAATAACTATCATACTAGTCGATTCAAGGCATAATAGCTACTATGCAATTATGACATGTGATTATGCAACAATATGGCATCTTCATATTCTATATGACATATTATTTACCAACATCATGTTAATCGCAAATAAAATTCATACAATTTAACAAAGGCATTAAATAATTAAACAAATAACTTTAATCCATGGCTTTCCTAAAAAAAATAAGAATAAAAAAATTAAAATTTTGGAATTCCTCTTTTGTCCAGCCCATAGTATCTGTCTCTAGCCCCTTTAGGGTATCTATGGGCCCAAATACCCGTACTTTAGCTAGAAACCCTAGGACACACAAGAGGAACCCTAGCCGTCACTCCTGCCAACTCCTGCCAACGCCTTTAGTCGAAGTCATCTCATCTTCTTCGCAGTTTCTTGATCTCCAACTTTTACAGAATTTCGAAAAATACATAGAAATTCCAAAATAAAATTAAAAACAGCAAGGAGGAAACCTAATCATATGGGATTAGCCTCCTTGTTACAAATCAAGAAATACACGAGAAAATCTAACCATGGATTAAAGCGATTAACCAATTGAAATTAAAACTAATACCAAATATGAATTATAAACGAATAGCTACCATGAAATAAATAACAAATATAGAAAAAGATGCCATATTTTCGAAAAATAATTTTTGAAAAGAATCACATGAAATATAAATTAATATCAAAACTCGGTTCTTTTCCTCATCGCTATTGGCTCTGATGCCAATTGTTGGAATCTCACCAGAAACGCGGAAGCGTATCGTACCACGCGATATAGGAAAAGTTAAAACCTTCATCGTTTTGATTACCTGGAAAGATGCAGCGATCTGAAGTAGTGATCTGAAAGCCTCTCCACAAACAGTCCTCGTATCTGAAGCAGCGATCTGAAAGCCTCTCCACGAACAGTCCTCGTCCGCTCTATGATCGATCTTCCAGACTATCTCTCGAGGGGAATAGGATGGTTGTGTGGGCAACCGTTCAGATGATGAACATCTGCCTCTAGAGTTTGTTTCTGATGAGAGCCTCCTTATGCGTTTTTTTTTTTTTTTTACTCTCAAGTAGGTGAAAGTAGGATTATATGCTACTACACCCAAGACCTAACCCTAAACCACATGGGCCATAGAGTTCTTGGGCTGTAGTTTCAATTAAGCCTTATTGGGCTTAAGTGACCAAAGAGCACATTAACCCAACAGATAGGTACAATTGTTGAATATCTCGACTATTAATATTCAAATTCAATCGCTTATATGTTCCTCAAGAAGTCAAGAACAAAGATGCTTCATACATATGGCCAGATGGCAAACCATAGTAACTTCTAAATGTATATCAAGCTTCATACAAGTTCACAGATAATTTTTACGACATTCTTAGACACTTCATGAACGGATTCTTTACTTTCAGTATGAAAAGCTTCAATATTTGACCCTCCAAAAAGAATGCTGGTTCTTGCCTATAAAATGGCAATTGAATTTATTCATGCTTAAAATATGAACTCCCTGTCGACATGGAAGGCCTAGCTTCTGGATTATTATTATTATTATTAGTTTTTGGTTGAACAAATGACAACTCAATTTGAAATGCATTTGATCACTTTATTAAATACTAGTAATGCTCTGGATTCGTTTAGAACTTTAGATTTAGATCCAACTTATCCCTAAATCTTTTCATCGCCCTTCCATTGATTCCAAGTGTGCGTGCGACAATTTAGTAAAATTAATTATTTTAATCACCACCATTTTATCATCTTATAAAACAAAATTTTAAAATGTTCTCTTTCTCAAATTTAAAACGATTACATGAGAAACATACTAGTAAGATAAACACATTATCTTACTATCCTAATCCTCCTCTTGTAATGTTGAATCTTTGTGATTCTATCAGGTTTATTTTACCATAAGAGGGAAAAATTGAATTTAGAATAGCTAAAAATGACTATCTTCCCAACAATAAAGTTTTTTTCTTCCTGTCAATGCCAAACCCATTGCAATCCGTCCCAAAAAAGAAGAAGAAAAAAAAGAAAGAAAGAAAGAAAAAACTCGCATGCTTGTAGATAGGTTTGGATTCTCTCAGAATCCTTTTTCTCATTTTCTTTTCAATATCTGATCTCCACCCTCAGATTTAAAGAAATAGATGGTCCAGATTTAATATTTTATAAAACTATTATTTTGAACATGAAAAAAATAAACTTAACTGTTAAATCATGATCTACACAATTTATATATGTAATACAAATAAAATTAATAAAAAAAATCAATTTATAAAACACTATTATCATTATTTTAGAAAATATCAAATCTGAACCGTCCATTTTTTTAATCTAAGGGTGAAAATAGGATTCTGAGAAGAAAAGGAAAGAAGAGATTATGAGGAAATTTGCTCCCGCTTGTAGACATTCTTACTCAACAGTAACACGGTCAGGGAGGCTCATACCAATGGACTGAATCTTTCTGGTCAGCATAATGATAGAAGTTTCTCACAAAACGCTTCATCATGTCTTGCCTACCCTATACTTACAAAGTTCTAACAACCCAAAAGCAAGGATGAGAATGAAAGAAAACAATATATTAATTCAAATATGAATCAATAACAAAATTTATGATTTAAACACCAAAACACACAAGTTGGATTAAGCTCAAGATCAGTGGTTGAAGCCCTCATGCTTTTGTGCGCTATTATCGCTTACTTGAAACCTAATAACCCCTCTGAATCTCCAAGCAATGTATTACTACGTTCTCTCTTGTCTCAATGGGTCTCTTCATGCTTGTTTTTCTTTCTGGATTCACGAAATCACTGAGCCTTCATCCCATGAAACAAAGATGGAGGCAGCAACATCTACCAATAAATTAATTTTGCCACAAAAGAAGCAACACTTGAGTGGTTGGGGAAGCAAAGATGGAAAAATTCTGAATACGAATTATTTATTGTTTTCCAAATATGCGACATCTACCTTCTCTCTTGTTTATTTATTATTTATCGTTTTTCAAATATGTGTAAGTATTAAAAATATTTCGATCTATATACTTTATTTTTTTGGAGAGTTGGTTTCTTTCAGGGACAATTTCACACATCGTTCAACCGAACCCATCTCCGAGGATGGGAGGGATAGAACTTACAACTTCTCTCCTTTAATTTAGAGGGTGTATGATGTTATATTGATACTATTCCATTAATTAATTGGAAAGTTCTCAAATTAAATTAACAAACTGAAAATTGGATCAAATGAGAGTTCCTTCATATTTGGTCACGACGCCTAAATGATCTCCCCTTGGATCGTGACGATGATTATATGACTCGCCAGCCAATGAAATTGACGAGACAAGCAAATCATGCATCAAGCTTTGCTTCTCGTTTTTGTTTTTGGTCCATGATTAAAAAAAAAAAATTATTCTCAGAAATATATGATTTTGAAAATGTAACATGATCAGTTGAGTAAAAAAACATACTTTAGGTTTTAAAGAACATTTAAAGAAAATAGGTGAGGGTTTCTGGATAATTGACGAAAAATTAAGTTCAAATTAATCCTGTGATCTGCAGAGATATATTTGAAAATTATTTTCTTATTCTTAAATGAAAATTCCTCCTGCAGTAGTCTTTCAATAAAATTATTTCATCAAAAAATGTGTCTCACAACAAAGTGCAATTATCCCATTGACAAGTTATGGAATGTTGCCCATATTATTTTCTTTAGTTGGGATCTTTGTATGATGTTCACTATTTTAAATTTAGATTATTTTGATCGGCCCCCTTAAGAGGTTCTGATAATTTTCTTATTATATTTATTTAAGTTCCTATAAGCTTGTGTTGGTTAGGTTTTTTTTTACTCCCAGCCGCTCAAAGTAAAATATGTACATTGTGATAATTATTGTATTAACATAGATATTATATTACATTGCACACACGTCCGTATGTAATGTCTCATTTCTGGCGGCCAGAGATGCACGAGGAAGAGAATCCACCCACTGACTAGTCAATCAAGCCTTTCATTATCTTCTTCGTTAATACATTTAATACTTTATGAAAAATTTCTACATATAATTGAATTAATTAAGCTATAATAATTTTGACCGTATTATCATACCAGCAAAATACATAAAAATACTACTCAAATTTTGTTTTTAAAATTAAAAAATATGACTTATAATAATTATTGTAAAAATCTAGGGGCTATGGCCAAATCTAGATCAGCTATGGATATACTATTTTCCTGATGATACCGTATCTGGATTTTTTATTTCATAACGAATGAATCTGGGGGTTGCATTACACAATATTATTTTTATCTATTTTACGGGTCTAATGAAGTTGTTAAATTTATTATAATTATAAGTAATTAAGTTTAATTCCATCCATAAAATTAAAGAAGAGCAATCAAATTCTGTAGAAAGACATGCGTCTCAATCACATGGTATTGGTAACTGTCAATAGCAAGGATGTAACTGTGGGGTATTTTATTCGAATTAGTTTTCTTGGATTGGTGAACCCATAAATCATTAGATTATGAAAAGTTTCAAGACTTAAATCACTTACATATAGAGATATCTACAATTAACTTACTAATTTCATGCCTGTATTGGTAGCGGAATTTAAACCAGCATCTCCATAAATGACATATGAGATCACATTTTTCTCAAACGAATGAGCTTTCAGTGATGAGTATGTTTTGTATTGGAATTATAGGGTCTATTCTAATGGAAAATATATGGAGGAGCATTTCAATTATTGCGATGGCTGTGAAGGTTTTGACTGATGCTGGGTAATGGAGAAGGCTAACGCAAGTCAGTCGATGAAATTGAGGAGAGCAAGTTGAACTTTGCTTTTTTTTTTGTTCTTAATTTCATTTGTTTCCTATAGATTTTTCGGTTATCTGTTGGAAAATGAATGGAAGTATTGAAAACGGGGGAAAAAGTGTGATGGTTGTAGAAAATAAAATAAAATTTGCCTAAAGCCGCCCAGAGATAGGATCATGACAACTATGCATGAAACTTGAATGGTTATTTCTTACTTCTACTTGTCCTTATTATAAGGACATACTATCAATAATTTTACATAAATTAAATAATTCATTTAAAATTAATTAATTCTTTAAAGGGAAATTGGGAAATTAATTAATTCTCGATTGATAAGAATGACCTAAATGACAGTTTTAATATTCTGTGCAGTGAACGTTTAGAAAGTACCAATACTTTCTGCATATATAAATTTATCATATCAGGTATTTTTTTTTATATTTTGATTTTTTGAAATTACTGAAATTACTATCAATAAAATGTAAATATTAATCTATAGAACTGTTAAAGCATAGAAATCAAAACTAAAACTCAGAGCACAAAAAAATAAAGTAAGTATCAGGAAATTAGTCCCGAAATTTGGCTATAGGAGTTTCCTTTATTTTTGTGGACAATATCATTCCTCTCATCTAGTCGACGGCGACCGTGAATGGCGACCGTCTTGTCTTTTGGGTTGTGAGATCTGACTGTTCAGATTTCATCTAACGATCCAAATCTCTCTTTTTAATATCAATCAGTATCATGAAATATCTTTTTAGTACCAACCTATACCTTGAAATATATTTTCAAGATCTTAAAAACAAATTTTAAAATCATGAAGTATTTTTCAATATCAGCTAATACTATGAAGTATCTTTTTTAGTTTCAGCCACTACCCTGAAAGATTGTTTTAAAATCCTAAAAAAGTATTTCAGGATTACTACTGCAAAATATGGATACTACTTTTTTTATAAAAAAAAAAAGAAGTAAAAAGTGAAGGAGATGACATTGTCGTAATTATTTACTTGATTTTGAGATTTTAGACGTCTCAAATATTAATTTAAGATGCCTAAAACTTTTTTGACGTCTTAAATATATTTTAGGACGCCTAAAATTTAATATTTAGTGTAATTTGAGATATTTTTTGGCATCCTATGTAATACCCCAAAAATTATAATGTCTCATAACTACAATATTTTGATAAATGACACCTCTTTAAAACTAGGTGAATATGTGGTCTCAAGTTATGAGGTGTGATTATTCTACTTTCTAGGAAATCCTTATATAGGATTAAGGTGATCAATGATTGAATTTTTCTAGGGATCATAAGATATCATAAAAATACAAGCAATTACCAAATTAAATTAGGGGTTTTATAGGACCAAAAGAAAGCAAAGAAATATGAGGAAAATACATCCACTAAATAGGGGAGAATAACATGAGTTAGTAGACACTTAAATTTTCATTAAACAAAATGATTATGTAAATTTTTATAATTAATCAAGGGATTAAAGTAAGAGGACATAAATCTTAAAATTCATAATTAAATAAGAAACTATATTTTCTAAAACCCTAGAATTAATACCTAGTTCATATTAATTCATAAAATACCGTAATAAATTACCAAAACACTTGGACAAATAAAAGATTAATTACCCACATTTAATGGGCAAATAATTAACACTAATGGGAGGTTTAGCTAATTATTTACAATTAGCACCAATAATCACCAACTAGAGATGAGTTAAGCTAATTAAAACTCAAAGACTAATAAAGACTTGGGATTAGTACTAAATGAGTTAGGAACAAACACAAATTAATACATGAACCAATCATACAACAAGAAGAGCTAATTAAGCTTAGGATTAAGATGTTAATCAAATGCTAATCAAAAGTTGAAAAGTCAACAATTGCAACTATGATCTAAAGGCTAAGAATTCATCTTATAAAGGTAAATCCTAAGGCCTTAATTAAATACCATAAAGCTAAATCCTTGTGAAATGGAATTGGCCAATGATAAATCAAGAAAATATTCTTAATCCATGAGAAAATGTTTTGACCAATGAGAGAGGGAGTTGTGAATGTGTGTGTGTGCAAATGTTGTGAGTGTTGTGAGTCTAGTGGAAGGAGTGAGAAAGAGAAGTCAAAGCATTAGCCAATAAGAAAATTAGACATTAAAACAATTAGATTAATCCATGAAATTAAATCTAGACATAAGCAAATGAAAACCTATACAAATTAAATCATATCTTGAAATCCATGAACTAAGTATAGAAACTAAGTTGAGATTCATAACAAGCATAAATCAAGCATGAAAACAAGTATAACCAAAGTCATTTTCATGATTGTTTAAGAAATGGAATCAATAGGAAAGATAGGTAAAATTGGTCTCAAAATGAAGCTAAAAATCTCTAGAACTCAAAACCAATGAGAAATTGAGCATACAAGTTCATTAGGATCCCCAAATGAATTTCTATCTAGTGGAACACAAAATGGAAGAAGTAGGAAATTCTAATTATACATAGGTAAAATGAGTCATTAGCCTACACATGAATGAGTCATTAATCTAAACATGTATGAGTCACTAACCTAAATGATGAATCATAAGCTCTATGAATGAATCATCACCCTAAACAAGCATGAGTCATTAGCCTAGTTAAGAGATGAGTCATAACCCTAAACCATGAGTCATGTATCTAGTAGAAGACTTTCAAGGCTTTGGAAGAGGATAAGATGATGTAAGGGATGATGTAGGGAGGGGTATTATGAGTCTTTTTGCACATGGAGCTTCTACTATAAATAGGACCCTTTGCTCTTCACAATCCTCACCAATTCACAAGCAACAACATCTGAAACATAGAGAGAAAGTGAGTGTGAGAGCTTTGGAGAAAGGAAGAGCAAAGTTCTAGGTAAGTTCTTGAGCTCTAGCTTTTAAGTTTTTAGTTATTTTGTAGTTTAATCTTTAAATTCTTTAGATATAGTTGTTTTTATGTTTTTCTGGGTTTAAAATTGGGTTTATTTCGAAAAATAGTGAGGAAAAAGTTTTAGCAAAATTTCCGGAAGAGAAACACAAAAGTAACGAAGTTCTGGCGAAATTTCATCGGTTCTGGAATTTCTGAACCATACATGAAAAAAAACTTATATTTTATGCTGAAATCATGGTTAGAAAATTCTGAGAAAATTCATGGTTAAAGTAGACATATAGGGCTTTTTAAATATGTAAAGAACATGTCCAAATGATTTCTGAACAGGGAGATAAAAATTCCCAAAGTTAGGGCTACGAATTTCTGAAAAATTCTGGACAGATGTTCAAAAATTAAAAACTGGGAATGAACCGTAGAATCTGGGAAAAGGCTATCATTTTTTCTTGGAACTAGACATCCTAAGGATGCTGGGGAATTTTACGGATCCTCGTTTCGATTTTTCTAGAATTAGTTATGATTTTTCAAAGTTAGGCGAAATTCTGCCCAGATTTAAGGACCAGCGTTTTTCTCAAAAATAAAGGGAAATAATAAATTCATAAATCCACCAGGGGTAAAATAGTCATTTGTGGCTAGGATATCTGTTGGGATATTGGTTGTGAATTAATAAACGTAATATTACCCTCATAGGAAACCTGTGATCACCTTGCAGCCGACAACGTACCGTGCTCGACAGGCAAAGGTGCGTTCGCGTAGTGCTTATTGTCTGATTGTATATGATGGTTGTTTGTTGTGCTCATCGACTAAGATTTTCATACGTGGTTATGCTACATACGTGGTTATGTTACATACGTGGTTATGTTCTAATTGTTTTTGTAGCATATGTGGTTATGTTACAAATATTGTTATTGTTTGTCATACGTGGTTATGTATATTGATTGTCATTGTCATGTCATGAATATCTGTCATACATAACTGTACATAAGCATGAGGTTAACCGTTACCTGAGGTTCAATGGGAATTGAACCTCAGCTCTTACCATAGCTTCAGGATCCGAAAGAGCTAGAACCAAGAGCAAGGATAGGCAGCACGACCAGGGAGGAGGACGTGTTACTTTATCTAGACACTGTATTCGGATAGTTGTACCACTGTATGTATAAGTACCCAGATGCAACAGCAGGGAATGTATATCAGTTACTCGTTTGTTTTAAAGAAATTTTTTTTCCGATGCCACTCTGAATAATTTCGACGAAACTCTGATAATCCCATTTGAAACCCATTTTAAAAAGGCGGATGTTACATCCTAAATTAGTTTTTGGATGTCAAAAGTAGAATTTTTGGTGTCCTAAGTATTTCAGACATCAAAATCAGAATTTTTGGCACAATTTAAAAAATTTTGGGAAATGTTTTGGCTGCAGATTTTTTTTGGCGTCCTACTTTTTTTTGGTTCAGAACGCCAAAAAATTCAAAAAAAAGAATAAAATAAACCACCGAGCTTCTCATTTTTCACCCAACACTGAGCTCACATACACCCGTGTCATCGCCTTCTCCCCCTAGATCCCTAATTCACATGTCTCCTTTTCTGATCCACTATTTCAATCGCACCATCCTCTACCCGCTTCGCCTTATCAGATCGCCCTCATCAATAACCGCTAGTGGTTTCTCTTTGAGCATTGCATCAGTGGCGTTCTTCTTTAATCTCTTGAACGCATACGTGCAGACCAGATGGGTTTCTCACCACAAGGACCATCGCCTTGTTCTCGTTGTGTTTTTGTGGCGACGCTGTGGTCTTTGTGTTTGAGATTTGGATCAATGTGTGGTCTGATAGGGATTGTTGAGGCTGAAGCGACAAGGGAATGGGTATGTAGTGCTGAGAGAGAGGAGGCTTTTTGAGCTCGTAAGTTGTTCGAATTACTTTAGGGAGACTGTGGAGCGGCTTGGATGGGCAGTGATGACTTGGTCATAGGCTGGATTAGGGTTACATTTTTTGGTGTCTATTGAGTAGGCAGATCCGCAGGCGTAGCATGGACAATATTCCCGAATCTTCTTCCAAAGGGATGAAACGCAGGCGAGAGGAAGAAAGCACTGGCACCCGCGCGGATGAAATCCCATCACTCGGTACGTCATTTCATTCCCAACTGTTCTATGTTTTATCGAATTGGTGTGAATTCTTCTATCGAAGTCTCTGAAATTTTCACTTTATTTTTCTTCATCGTTCTTTTCCGGTTATTCCCTGAGTTCTCCAGAAGTTGCTAAACTTGAAATGCAAACAACGATCTTACATTTAGTGATACAATTTTAGCACTTCGAATAATGCGAGCTCAGTTTCCGCACATTGAGAAGGTTAGAGACTAATAGAGTTGGTTCTTCTGATTAAAATGAATGATTCAAGAAATGCACAGAAGTGAAGAAAAAGCTGATATATTCTTTTGAATAATTTGTACACTGTTGATTTCTTTGAAATGCGGATTAGTTCTTTTATTGTTATAGGGTATTTACATTTTCTAAAAGTTTTATGATGTGCTTTCGCAGCTTTCGATTTAGCCAATTATTTTGAAATCACAATCGTATAGTAGTGTCAAGGACCGAACCCAGCTGGATAGGGACTTAGAGGTGCAGTTCTTTATCCACTCAAGTCTCTGAAACTCTCATGTATCTCTCCAGGAACAAAAGTGTAGCATTTTACCTTGCAATTATTGAGCATAAGAATTTCATCTAAAACACTTTTGCCTGACGATCGCTTCTTTTCTAATTCTTTATTTACATGCAAATGTCAATTGTGACAATTACACACACACCTTTCAACATGATACAAAAAAGCCTATGCGTTGTACTTGCATATGAACAACCTACAACCTATAATTTGAAGTTGTTCAAACCATTAAAATTGCAAATTAGTGCTAATGACCTAAAGTAAGGGAAGTAATTTTTGGGTTAGAATTTGTATAATTGATGAGAGGTTGAAATATAATTTGGAACCAGAAGGGATGTGATCTGATGTGTTGTGAGTTGGTGTCTTAAGAATGTTAGGGTGGTCAGTGTAATTTACTTTTGTAATGAATGATACTAAATCGATGTTGTGTCTTTAGTTTTAAGTCCTCAATGATTTTTTGGAGTTCTATTATGTGTGTAAGAAACATAGACACCTCAAACAAGGAGCTTTGTCCATTTCTAAGTCCTGTGTTTACAACATTACGCTTTATAGTGTATCATATACTTTAGGCACAAGGTAACATTTGCTCTAAGATGCCCAGTTTCCACCATTTTACTAGTTGAAATTATACGGTTAGAATGCTTGCTAATTATATATCAATTCTAGGGGAATTAATCAAATTAACTTGTTGCTGCCACTGGTTATATAAGCTTCTTTATAAATGATCTACTATGTAAAACATAGTAATGACTTGTTTTAGGAAAATGTTTTTTCTTTGGTAACATATTCATTAATTTGGATCTGTGCCCACACCCACCAGAGAAATAATGTTGCATTTTCAGTATTTTATGTTGAGTTCCTAGCTGCATGATTGGACAAAACTTTATAGCCTAAAAGCTTCGCAAGTGCACAGGCCGTATCAAGTAATAAAGAGTAAGTAAGATATCGTTCCCACAAGAACTTAGTATTACAAACTTCAGTTGAGCATTAATTTCACAATTTCGTTTAAGTTGAGAAAACCAAATTTAATTTAATTTAGAGAAAAGAAATTAAAACTAAAATTAAAATGAACTACCTACACACTAATGAACGAGCAACCTAGAGTCAATAATTCCTTATTTGATTTTTAGATTTTATCCTCACTAAATTAACTTTGACTTAACCTAATCAGCTAATTTAGAGTATTGATGTTTATAAATGCCTTCTGGTTCACTTATATACTTACCTTAATTAATTATGTGATGCTTCACAAAACTAAATAAGATGCGTTTTAAATCGGACTCACTCTAATTTGATTATGTGGAGCTTCTAGGTATATTCCTATCATAGGCGCAAATAAGATTAAAACCTAATTTCACATTAAATTTAAACCTAATTCCACATTATTTAATCCCAATGTCAATTTAAGATTCCCTCTTCTAAGTTCAACCCTAAATCCCCAAAACATGTTCAATGGTGATCAATCAATAAGCAATAACAATGAACACAATTTAAATAAACTGAAATAAAATTAAGCAAAACTAATTAATGGGAATAATCTCTAAAACCCAAACAAGTTCATAGGTTCTCTAGGTTGCAAAACCAACTAGCCACACATGGCTTTAATCAAATCCATAAAAAAGTTGAAAATTCAGGTTCAAAGAATAAAAAGAGAGAGAGAGAGGAAAGAAAGATTCTTCGTCGCCTCTACAGTCATTCCGTGGGGATGATGAAGAAAACTGAAACGCTCAGCCTCTACTCCTCTGCTTCTTTGTTTCTTCTTGTTCTGTGTCTCTTTGATCCTTTTCTTCTTCATATATATAACCTAAATATAACTTAGGCCGCAAGTCACTGCTTCTCTTTTTTCTTATTAAAAAGATATCTTATATCTTGTAATCAACTCCACCAGATCACGCAATTGATTTTGTTTCTATTTTTCTTGCGTGGGATCACCGAGTTTGGCTAATTGCATATCCTTTTAATTGCTTTTTTACTTCATTCCAAATCAGCTAATATTTCTTGCACAATAAAAATAGGATATGAGTAGATTTTATGTCGATTTATTCTTTGATCTCAAGTTTGATTCAATGATGGAAATTTCATAAAAGATAATTAAATAGGTGTATAATATCAATAAATCCAACTAATTCTCATAAAATATACATCTATTTAATCATAAAATATATACTTATCACTGCAATTCTTGAAGAGTTATTACACTGTTTCAATAGTAATGCTATACTGAATGCCTCTGTCCTCTTTGTGGATTTGTATTGCCACTCAAAGGTCCCATAAGTCTAGTGTTTATCTCTCTAAAATCAGGTATGGGACAAGCGCAGTCTAGCTTCCAAGTTTGATTCACATTCTTAGTTCCAGCTATTGCACCATGTCCTCTACTTATCCTTAATGGTGAGATCCTTGCTTGTCAATCTAAGTTTTTTTTGCAAGGGTTATACATGAACATTTACAAATTTTAGTGAGAAACCTTATAATTCTAGTTGGAATTAAAATATTGTTCTACATTATTGTAAACTTGGGATATGATATTGTTTATTACCATTTTTTGTTACTACTAATGTTACTACTACTTTTCCATTGTTACATCAGAATCTTGATAGGAGAGAGAAATTATAAAGGTAGATGAGATTCTGATCCAACGGTGAAAAAGTGGTAGTAAGATTGATAGTAACAAAAAATGGTAGGAACAATATCCTAACCCTGTAAACTTTAGGTGCTAAAGATCCTTGATATCCCATTGAAGGTTTGCCTTGTACTCTCACTAATTCAAGGGAATTCTTCTTTGTTCAAAATCATTTATCAACATAGTGACTTTATTAATTATCTTCCATGTAATTCGACGATTTTGATTAGTTTTGTTTCTGGTCTAAGTTTCCTTGACCTTTCTTCATTTTTGTTCTTTTTCACTATTTGTCATTGTGATTAGCGATATGAGAGATGCAAGAAAATAAAAATATATTTTTTTAAAAAAATTAGACACTTACAATGTCCCAAAGTTAAATTTGGGAAGTCATAAGTGGGACTTACAGAGTCCTAAATTTAAATTTGGGAAGTCGTAAGTGGGACTTACGGAGTCCTAAATTTAAATTTAGGACATCACAACACCCACTTTTAACTTCCCCATTTTGGGGATGCCGTAAGTACGACGTCTCCCAAATAGACATCCTTAAGAAAAACGACGTTAATTGGTTCAAATTTAGGATGTTAAAAGCATTTTTTGTAGTAGTAGATATTAAATGATACTAAAAAATACTTCATGCTATTGAAAAATACTTCATCATCTTATAAAAAAAATTCGGAATATTTTAATGTACCGTCTGATACATACTTTAAAAGAATGATTGGTACTCAAACATTTTTTATTTTAAAAACTTGTGATCTAAATAGCCATCTCACCCCAAAAGGACGAGTGCTCGACAAAAGCACGAGCAGGAAACGCGTCTTAAAGAGTCACGGGTAAGGATTAGCCACTCGCGATCGCACTAAATTCAAACACGTACGGCGGGCTCTTTTGAGAAAAGTGTTCCCATGCTGAAGCTTTCTAGCTGGTTTAGACGTTGGAAAATGTATAACATATGGATATTTCCCTTCACTGAAATCAAATCTGCATATTTTATTATAATCAACAGCAAGATATCAAATTTTTAATTGGATATGCCATTTCTGAAACTGCTCTCCTATTTTTTCCTTCTCACCTCCTTTAATTTAGCTTCTTCTGAAGTAGATATGCCTACTTACAACGACCACAACTGTACAATTAATAAAAACTTCAATTCCGATAGCTCCTACCAGTTCAACCTTAACGATCTTTTGCTTTTCTTGTATTCCAAGGCGGCAGCCGGCACTGATCCAACTCTTGAATTCTACAACACTACCTTCGGCCTGAATGACACCGTATATGGAGAGTACATGTGCAGAGGAGACCTCCCCATGGAGGTGTGTCAAGCTTGTGTTAGGACGCCACAAATAGAATAGCCTCAGAGTATCCCAACAACAAAGAGGCAATCATATGGTACGACCAGTGCTTCCTCCGCTATTCCGACAGTTCTTTCTTCTCCACCCTCCACCAACAGCTTACTGTTGCCTTCGTTTTTTGCATTATTTGATGTCTCCCTAGTCCCTTCTATCATTTCATTTCTGCTTTTCTTCTTTTGCCTTCAAAGCGATCAAGCTTCCACACTGTGGACTGAGGACACTTATTGTTATTTACCAGAGAACTGAATGTAGATATCAATAGAGACACATACCACAATTTTCTTAGGGCTTGTTTACAATTATTTTTAAACAAGAGGGGAGGGAGAGTGGGTGGAGGATTTTCTTTTCTTCTTGAGTTGGATTTTAAAAAATTAGAGAAATAAGGTTAAAATATTTTAATTAACATTTCTTACTTTTTATCTTACATGTTCTCTTTATTTAAAAATTATGACCCCACTTCTCCAATATTTTTAAATCCAACTCAAAACAAATTTTCCCTTCCCTCCCTTTCCCTCCAAATCCCTCATACCAAACACACTTTTAGGGTTTACCAACATAAACATGACAGTGTAGGGCATATTTGTCTACAACCACCGCATCAAGTGGGCAATATTTGCCGATTCCGGTGAGAGGCCAAGAACGACTATCTTCCCAACAATAAAGTAATTTTTTTCCTGTTAATGTCAAACCCATTGCAATCCGTCCCACCAAAAAAATAAAAAAAATAAAAATCAATCGCAATCTTGTAGAAATTCTTACTCAACAGTAACAAGGGAGGCTCATTCCAATTGACTGAATCTTTCTGGTCAGCATAGTCATAGAAGTTTCTCACAAAACGTTTCCTCAGGTCTTGCCTACCCTATACTTACATAGTTCTTACGACCCAAAAGCAAGAATGAGAATGAAAGAAAACAATATATTAATTCAAATATGAATCAATAACAAAATTTATGATTTAAAGACCAAAACACACATGTTGGATTAAGCTCAAGATCAGTGGTTGAAGCCCTCATGCTTTTGTTTGCTATTATTACATACTTGACACCCAATACCTCCCCTGAATCTCCAAGCAATGTATTACCACGTTCTCTCTTGTTTCAAAGGATCTCTTCATGCTTGTTTTTCTTCCTGGATTCACGAAATCACTGAGCCTTCATCCCAGGAAACAGATGGAGGCAGCGACTTCTACTACCAATTAATTAATTTTGGCACAAAAGAAGCAACACTTGAGTGGTTGGGGAAGCAAAGATGGAATAATTCTGAATCCGAAATTAATTTTACCACAAAAGAAGCAAAACTTGAGTGGTTGGGGAAGCAGAGATGGAATAATTCTGAATCTGAATTATTTTTTGTTTTCCAAATATGCGACATCTACCTTCTTTCTTGTTTATTTATTATTTATTGTTTTTCAATATGTTTAAGTATTAAAAATATTTCGATCTATATACTTTATTTTTTGGAGAGTTGATTTCTTTTAGGGACAATTTCACACATCGTTCAACCGAACCCATCTCCGAGGATGGGAGGGATAGAACTTAGAACTTCTCTCTTTTAATTTAGAGGGTACATGATATTATTGCGATACTATGCCATTGGTTAATTGGAAAGTTCTCAAGTTAAATTAACAATTAAAAATTGAATCAAATGAGAATTCCTTCATATTTGGTTTCGACTCCTTAATGATCTTCCACTGGATCGTGACAATGGTTATATGGCTCGCCAGCCAATGAAATTGATGAGATAAGCAAATATAATCATGCCTCAAGCTTTTCTTCTTGTTTTTGGTCCATGATAAGAAAATTATTCTCAGAAATATATGATTTTGAAAATGTAACATGATTAGTTGAGTAAAAAAACATACTTTAGCACTCTTTTTGTAAACCAAAAAAAAAAAAAACATACTTTAGGTTTTAAAGAAAATAGGTGAGGGTGATCTGGATGATTGACCAAAAATTAAGTTCAAATTAATCCCGTGATCTGAAGAGATATATTTGAAAATTATTTTGTTATTCTTAAATGAAAATTTCTCCCTGCAGTAGTTTTTCAATAAATTTATCCCATCAAAATATGTGTCTAAACGATAAAGTGTAATTATCCCATTGACAAGGTATGGGATGTTGCTGGTATTATTTTGTTTTCTTGGGATCTTTTTCTGATTTTCACTATTTTAAATTTAGATTATTTTGATCGGCCCCCTTTTATCTTCTGATGTCCATTAAGAGGTTATGATGATTTTCTTAATATATTTATTTAATTGCCTATAAGCTTGTGTTGGTTAGGTTTTTTACTCCCAGCCGCTTAAAGTAAAATATGTATATTGTGATCATTATTGTATTATCATAGATCGTAGTATATTACATTGCACACACGTCAGTATGTAATGTCTTACTTGTGCCGGCTAGATATGCACGAGGAAGAGAATCCACCCACCGACTAGTCAATCAAGCCTTTCATTATCTCCTCAGCTTCCAGGAAAAACTGTACTGAGAATTTCTATTTTGTGGCCACAAAAATAAGGAAATTAGTCCCGAAATTTGGCTATAGGAGTTTCCTTTATTTTTATGGACAATATTATTCTTCTCACCTAGTCGATGGCGAACGTATAGTGTCATGGGTATGGATTTAACCACTCGCGCTAAATTCAAACACGTACGGCGGGCTCTTTCGAGAAAAGTCTTCCCATGCCGAAGCTTTCTAGCTGATTTCTACGTTGGAAAATGTAAAACATATGGATATTTCCCTTTAGTGAAATCAAATCTGCATATTTAAAAGGTAGCTGGAAATATTATATATTAGTCTCGATCATGAGTTGCCATCGACGTTCTAGCCCTTGCTTTATTAGTGGGCCCGTCTTTGTTGATGCCGCCATTTTTATTATTTTTACTTGAACCATTTTTATTGATATTCCCTTAGAAATAATTAAATACAACTGTAAATCAATTATTAGTTTTTCTAATTGCTTTAGCTTTTAGGAGTTGGCCAAGCACGGGAGAACATTTTACCCACTAAACTTATAAACCTCACTTTAAGAGTTTAATTCCCTAATATGAAATTTATAATATAGCCACCCTTTGATGAAGAGCTGACGTCTCCAGTGACTTCACACTGGAGACAAAATTTTCAAATTACTTATATTTTTTATGTATAAAAATTTATTAGGTCCATTTCACCGATACATTTTTTTAATATGTAATTTGGCCTTAATCTTCCTAAGTTAAGAAGTCTCATTTTTTGTTATAATTATTGTTGACAACATTCTCATTCTGGGTACATATAGGTAAGGTTGAACATAGATTCATCGTTCCCCTGCTTTAATTTCTTGTTGTTATGCTCTAATGTTTTGAAATACTTGACTGACAAAATCACAGCATATATAATGAATCCTTTTTATTAATAGATTTACTTTAATTTACTTAGGAAAAAGAAATCAACTATACAATTAAGCTTACCAAGATTTGGAGGAGGAGATAGAGCCTGAGGAGGCGGCAGCAAAACTGAACGAATAGGCGTAGAAGAATTAAAGAACTGGTACAATTCATAACGAGCGAAGCAACTTGGATATAGCACTCTTCCTCCTATCTTCCTATCACAAAACCATGTAAAGTCCCCAATCACACCACTCAAACACCTTTTGCAATCCGCTGTCGAAAGGTCCGGCGTGCACTGAACCAGAGCATACAGAGTATGAAACTCCACCGTCATCGCATTTGTCCCAAACTTCTTCTTCATCAAACCAGGCTTGGCCACCTCATATGCCGTCGTGTTCATGATAGTCCTCAATACATTCATGAATCCTGCCTGGTTTGAGATGTAACACCCCCTTATTACTACCATCCTATATCAGAGTAACTACACATAAGAGAAGAGCGTATGGATTTGGTTTGTACGAATGAGCAACTGATAAACAAAATATAAGAACTTGGCTTTGAACTAAAAATAAATCCCCATTGGGTTATTTAATTACAGTGATCCCGAAAATTACAAAAAAAAACAAAAAACAAAAACTTAAAAACCATCCTTATACATCATCTAAAACATATTAAAATATATAAACAAAATAAAAGAACTCTTCCCGAGTTCCATCTTCTTCTGACCGCTTTACAAAATTGTCTCCCCCTTTCTTTCTAGGTTACTACCTAAGTTTTATTAGTGTCTGGGATTCAAAATTAAATCTCAGGATAACATGCTAATTTCTACAAAATGTATATGCACAATATAATAATATATAATAACCATAATCTAGGAAAAGCAATTTAGCATGCACCATCAATACATAGTAACAGTAAACAGTATATCATACATGTCATGTTAACTGTAAATAGACTTTATAAGTTCAAATAGCATAGGACCAAACAAGTCCTGAATTCCACACTGCTAGGAAAATGAACACAGAACCTATGAGTTCCGAATTTCATAGTGTTAGAAAAAATAAATGCAAGACTTTGTGGGTCCTAATTCCTCATCTGAGGAATTCAGGACCCACAAAGACATATGCTATTGACCAAATAATAGAAACACCATATGTAAATAGCTCGTGTATAAGACACGACCCCACAATCATAATAATTAAACATATATATCATACACAAAACATAGAGGATTAAAGTTAACCACCTATCCGTGTATTAGCTTCACTATTGTCCAAATGCTTCGTAATGTAAGCGCTCTTGGAAGTCCCTATAATAGTACCATCGTACTTTATTATCATTCACAATATTTGAGGAAGTTAAAATGGTTGTCTTTATATATGAAATTACTTAAAAACCAAGCCTTTGGCCTTTAATTTATTCAGTTTTGGATGAATCCTTTAACTAACGAGAAAATCCAGTAATTTCAATAATTCATAATTAATTTCTCAAAAATCAAAATAATATGCTTTTAACTCTCACGTGTTCTTTGACAAGTATATTTTTATAGAAAAATAAATTCTTAGGTTGGAACACATCAGATTAATACCAGTTCTTAATTTTCCCTTCACTGCCTTGTATAAGTTTCCAGAAACTTGCTTTATTTCCAAAAATTGATATTTTATTGCATAGAACTCTAAAAATTACTCATTAGACATCATCTGAAAGCTCTGGACACCCTCTGCCACTCTAAAAATTTTTAGAATTTTTAAACTTTGTTTTAATTTTTCAAAACTGGTCACATGACCACTGTTCAGATTTAACTCTCCAGATACTTATCCTAAATTCAAAAATCGATATTTCTCTGTTCAGAGATCAGAAAAATTCTCATTTTATATCAAATTAAAGCTCTGTTCATCCTCTATGAATATGGAAATTTTCATAATTTTATTGCATACCATTTATTCCAAGTTTTACAAAATGTAAGCGCTGTCCAAAAATTTTCTACAAACTAGGGTCATTTTGTAAAAATCGTATCTCCTTACTTAGAACTCAGAAAATTAAAAAATATCCACCGAATTAAAGCTGCATGTCTCTACTATCCTTTTGCAAAATTGCATAATTTTCTGGGGTCATTAGCTTAGTCAAACCACGCATGAACATGGCCTGACTCCAGAAACCCAGAACTGGAAATTTCACTTCTTTGAAGAGCTTATAATCTTATACTACAAAGTTCATTTAAAAATTCATCCACCAACGTATTCCCACTCCATTTTCAGTGGTGAACACAATGGTGAGCTAAGATTTTCGAAAATCCATTTTATTTTACAAGTTTATCTCAGACCAAAATCTGGATTTTTCATCAAAACTCCAATATTTCCAAGACAGGGTTGATGATCTTATCACTAGGTCTTGTTCTTGACTTGGTGGTCACTTTCCTCTTCTCCTTTATTGATCAACCTTCAGCTAAAACCTAGAATAGCCACATGCATGTGAGTTTAAACTCACAAAACCAATGTGCAAGAAGGTTTTATCAACTTACCTTCTTCTTCTTGCTTCAAGCCGAACCAAAGATAAATGTTGGAAAGGAGTTGCTCACCATGGAAATGAGAGAATGGTTGATGGAAATGTCGATGTTGCTTGAGAGGAGAAGGATCTAGTGAAGTTGAGGAAGAGAGAAGAGATTTCAATTGGAGAGGAGGAAGAGGGAGGGAGCTGAGTTGATTGAAAGAAGGATGAGAACATCTGAATTGTGAAAAGGGGGGGGGGGGGAGGGGTGTTTGTGCTTGATTGAATGAGAGAAAAGGAAGGAAATTTGAATCAGCTTTTGTGTGTGTATTGCCGTGGCCATTATAAGAGGGAAAGAAAGAGATTACATTACATGCATTTTGCCATGTGCCATTGTGTATGTGTTGTGTGTGCGCGCGTGCTTGATATGTGTGTTGTGAGGTGAGCATGCATGTTGCCAAGTGTCATTGTGTGTGTGTTGTGTGACATGTGTCATGGTTTGGGAGGGAATAATAAATGACATAATTTTTGAGAAGGTAACATACTCCTTCTAGTCCTTATTATAAAGCACCAACTAGCAAATATATTTGGTTCTTTTTATAAGGCACTTGCTTGTTTCCAATAAGTAATAATTATTTTTTTTCCATATATGCCTTTAATAAGGGTAGTGGGTGAGAGTAATAATTAATATAATACTAGAATTTAGTGCAATTAGTAGGGTAATATTAGAAATTACTTAAACTTTAAGATAATTTTATTGACTTTAATTGTTTTTATTGGTTTATGATATTTGTTATTTGATGCCTTATAATAAGGACTAGGAGGAGTATATGTTATTTTTTTAGCATTTGTTGCCTCAATTTGTGTGTTTGTTGTTGTCTCAATTTACCTAATTGGGTTTTATTGTCGTTGCCTCGTTTGCGTGGTTGGCTTTTGTTGTTGTCTTGATTTGTGTGGTCGGGTTTTATTATTGTCTCGGTTTCTGTGTTTCGATTCTATTGTTGTTGTCTCAGTTTGCGTGTTTGAGTTTTGTTGTTGTTGGCTCAATTTGCATGTTTTAGGTTCTGTTGTTGCCTCGGGTTGTGTGTTTGGATTTTGTCGTGGTTGCCTCAATTTGCTTGTTTTTGTTTTGTCGTGGTTGCCTCAATTTGCATGTTTTGTGTTTTGTTGTGGGTTTTCTTGATTTACGTGTTTGAGTTTTGTTGACTTGATTAACACAATATTATTTCCCCAATTTAACCCATGATAAATATTCAATAAATAATAATATATATATCTCCATAGATATTAAATCTTAGCATTTTATTGAATACTTCCAATTATACAGGGTTTCTTGGTAAAGCAATAACCAAAGTATTACATGAGACATTGTTAGGGTTCAACATGCGGAGTCTAGGCCTTGTGGCGATGATGAAGAAGCAGTTCTGGTCGGAATAGCAAACCAAGCACGAGTCCTTGTTCGTCTCGTAAGTGTACAAGTTTCACAAGTAATAAAGTGATAAGTACAGTATCGTTCCCACGAGGATTTATTTAACAAATTGGTCAAGCAAGAGGCTTAGTGAATTCAATTAAGTTGAGCTAGAACAAAGTTTTGAGTTAAAATGAGAATTTTTTAAAGACTATTTCTAAAGCTAAAAATTGCTAAAGGCAAATGACTTTTGACTTCAAGGATAATGGAGCCTAGGATTCTTCTTCCCCTTTTACATTTCATAAAACTTGGGTAACTTCCTCTCTAGTAGCATTTCAATACATATATGTGTTAGTCTAGGATTCAAAAACACTTGAAACGTTCTCTTAAGTCAAAATCAAGTTTCTCTTCTCATTAAAATGCACAATCTCTTGCTACAATTAGTGAGAATCAATATTTAAGCAACAACCCTAATGTGATAATGTAAGGTTAGTAAATATATCTCTATTTTACTAACAAACCATCCATTTATCAAGTAAACTTCAAGACAAGCATGATTTCAATCTAAGTTCTACACCTAGATTAGCTCTCTCAAATCAAAACCTATGTGAATGAATCATCTAAATGGAGGCCAATCACTTAGAAGCATTAAGCCAAGGTTGAAATCAACACACATATATATTTATCTACTAAAAGAGAGGAATATTCAAGTATTAATCCATACACAAGGGTAAGAAGAACCCTAGAATGAAAGGTTTAGCTACTTATGTTCAAATACAAAGAGATTCTAAGTAAAGAAACTGAATACATGAAGAAACTAAGAAGAAAAGAGGAGAAAAGAGGAAGAACCAAGGTGAAATCCCCAAAATATCTCTTGAGAAGAGTACCCAAGCGTACAAAATACTCCAAATCTCTCTCCCAAGCTTTTCCCTTGTATGCCCACTTGTTTCCTTAGGTCTAGAGTGTGTTTTTCGTCCCTTCCCTTTAGGTTAAATAGGATTTTCCTGTTTCTGAAATGCAAAACGCGTAACTGTACTTTCTGCACTTTTTCACGACTAGCTGCGGCCAGTTGTGACTTTCTGCGGCCACTACTAGCTACGGCCAGTTGTCAACTTGCTGCGGCCAGTTGTACAGGTTCTTCTATCTTTGAACTGCTTCACCTCCTTTATTTCCTTTCTTGTTTCTTGATTCTTATAGAGCTTCAAAGCTTGTCTCCATCTTCCTACAAAAGAGGAAGCAATTATCAATTCTCAATTGAATCATAAACTCTATAATAACAAGAATTTCTTTGATTTTTTGCCTTATACTTTGATATGCACATTTTCCTCTATAACTTCATTTCTATGCACATTTTGAACCAATAGGTAAAAAGAGAGAGAAAATGTGCTGGAATGTTATCAATTTCTAAGAGTTAACAGTCCTGCTAGTTTACGGCCTCCTTTGAAAATCGTTATGTTTAACCTAACACTATCGTTGAGTTACCGACGCAGTTGTGGCATGTTTTTTGGTTGGCAGAGCCCAAGCACATGAAAAGGCCGTATTCGGTGTCGCCAGCATGGCCGACCGTGGTGTTGTAGAAGTCGAGGTTGGCCGTTAGGTTTGAAGTAAGGGAAGAGAATAGGGTGTTGAGGTTAGATTCAAAGGTACTATTGGCAGAGAAATTGTTGCCGGTGGAGCATTGAGGGTAAATTTTATATTTTAAAAATTATTACACTTGAATAGTTAAATTTAATTAACGATTCAAAGAAAATTCTAAGAGTGGGAAGAAAAGAAAAGGAAAAAAAAATCAGTTTCATACAAAGCTACAACTTTGATCCTATTTATAAATCTATTTTGACCAAATCTTACATATCAATGAAATATCAATGAAAGGTAGTTAACTCAATACTATAAAGTAAATTTTTAAATCTACCCTCATTTATAATTGTGATTGGGGATTTTTCAACTCTTTCTTCTCTCTATCTTCATGGGTATAATTAATATTGGTAAAATTGTCACAATCTCATTTATTACACAAAATTAGACTTATAAATGGAACCAAATTTTTTAGTAAAAATAGGCTTATAAATAATGGGGAGACCCCACTGAGAAGGACTATTGACAGAGATAGTGATTGAAGAAAAATGGGACGTGGTAGTTGTGGGAAATAAATGAAGGCTGCCTAAAGTCCGGCCACATGATGCTTAGGCCATTAATGTTTGTTCATTTTGATCCGGTAATTTTTTTAAAATATAGAATAAATATAACTCTCATATTCCGAAGTATTTATCTACACACCTATAGCAATCAAAGCGTACATAGACCACAGAGAACCTAAAAAATATTTTGAGAATGCCAGCCAATCAAAATTGACCCTCAAAAGAAATATTGAAATACTCCATCGTCAATTTTCTTACTCCTGAGGCGCCCTCAAGAAGGCTCCTATATTTGTTACTTCTATCCGTCTTAAATATAAGTTTTATTTATATAATTTGATTATTAAAAAACTTAATCAATATGATATGTACTTTCTAAAATACCCCAGTCACATCTTTCTTAATTTCCTACTTTTCTCTCCTTCTTCATTATTGTTAACGGATTATTAATAGGGATGATTTATAAAAAAAATTAATTGATAAATATAAAAATTATCTTTTATATTTAAGATCGAGATTAATTCTATAAATATATCTTATATTAAGTGCCTGAGGGAGTATCTACACAACTTTATTAATGAAAGCGTACATACACCACAGTTGACCTAAAAAATCTTTTAGGGATCCAGCTTGACCCGCAGTATGGTATGAAATTATAGGCTTGGCACTAGCCTATTTAGTTGTATGTACATTTGCTATAAGAGTAAGACCAGTGGCGTAAAAGGTTTGGAACCGATTAAGGTTCATTGTGATAATAAGGTAAAAGACATATTGAGATTAATTGTCACTTTATATGTGAAAAACTACAACAAGGTATTATTGATTTACTACATGTAGCTTCTAAGAATCAATTGACTGATGTTTGGCGAAGTCACTGGGTAGATTTGCTTAGTTAACACTAATCCTTCATTGGTGTTTTTTTGCATAGTACATATCATTTGTTGTCTTTTGGGGTGGACAAATAAAAAGGAATGAAGGAAGTATAAAGCGCCCCCACCAGTGATAGAGCTTGGGTTGAATATTTGGGGGGGCCAAATGTATATTCATTAACTAATTAAGATAATATATTTGGAGAACCAAATATATAATAAAAATATTTTTACATGATATTAAATTTTCTTTTAAAAAATTATGAATAACCAACAAATACAAACCAACAGAGCTCATTACCACTTCTCATTCATTCATTACCTCTCAAATCATCACTCAAAGTTGAACCATAATCCCATTATTACTAGCCAACAAAAAACCATAGAGCTCCAATCAGCCCCAAATGGGCCCCACTTTTTTCCCACAAAGAAAAAGTAGATTCTCTCTTTTCTCTTCTTCCTAACCTTCTCCTTCTCTCTCACACGGTTTTTAGTTCATTCATTATGATCCTTTTTACTCCATGGTTTGCCTTAAAGATAAAAGACAGAATAAAGAAAACAAGTTTTTTATTGCCAAGATGCTCAGCTTCTTCTATTCTCACTCCTCGCCCACATTCCCTCTGGTAGAATAGTCAGCGGAACACTCGATCCTCAATCTCCTCTGTCATTTTTCTTCCTTTAAAAAAAAAAAACTTTAGCTTCTTCTTCTTCTTGGATCTTATCTGTGCTTTCTTCAGCTTCCCATTAAAAAAATTCCTCTTTTTCGCTTATGGGTATGGCTTAGCCTGTAGCTATTTGCAGCTTATAGTATTTATATATAGAAACAGAGTGAGCTGAACAAGGAAACAGATCTGGTTACAATGGTTATGGGTTTTCTTTCTCAGTTCGTGTTCTTCTTCTCGTTCGTTTCTGTGTCAAGTAAGTCCTGTTTTTAAATTTTATTCTCCAAAGCGTTGATCTAGCGATTTGGGTTTGTGTATAACCCCTTTCGGTTTTATAACCCCTTTCCTAATTTTAAAATCCACAATGCAAACCTAGAAATCCTCAAAAATTTTTAAACTCTTGGGGGGCCATGGCCCCCCTATATCCCTAAGAAGCTCCGTCTCTGGCCCCCACGAAGTTCTAAAATACTATTTTAAAGCTACTTACTTACTACTCCCCAACAAATATATGATGGTGAATAATATTAAAGAAATATAAGTTTAAAAAATTTGTCAATGTTTAAGCGTCGTATAGATGGAGGCTGAAAATTTCTCTCATACATAGTGTGTTCTACTTGACATACCCTATCAACATCAAAAAAAAGTTTAAAAATTTTAAAATTTGAATTATATATTTTTTATTTAAAAAAATGCAAAATATGTTAAATAAAGAAAGTAAATTTCAACCGACAACTAACCCCAAAATAATGTCCTTTATTAAAAACGGAAGGAGTATTACGATTATAGTCCAGTGACACTCCACATCCCTCTTACTATTTACAGGCTTCCAAATTCTAAATCAACCGCGTTGAAAATTCTGAAATAATAAAGGGCAAATCACAAGAAGTCCCAATTAAGGAAAAAAAAATCAGAAAAGTCTCATATTATTATTGGAGACAAGTTTTGAGATTTTTATGACATTGTTTTCTTAGTTGAGACTTGAGACTTGGTTTAATTTTCCTAATCAGAAAAGTCTCTTGCTATAAATGCATATGAGAAGCAGAAGGAGTTAATAGACTCATATAGTCATATTACACCACCGCCGGCGTATGAAACGGCATTCATCTTAACAACATGATTCGATTTATGAATTCTCCAAAACTCTTTCTTCTTCTCTGCCTTATAATCCTTTTTGGCAAAGGACTCACTGACTACCCATGTTCGAGCACAACTTATGCTCAGGACAGCACGTTTCAAACAAATCTTAATATCTTACTTTCTTCCCTTTCCTCCAACGCCGATAGAAGTGATGGAGTTTACAACACCAGCGTCGTGGACTCCAACACCCCCGTCTACGGCCGCCTCCAGTGCCTCCGTGATGCCACTGTCCAGGCTTGTCAAAAATGTGTTTCCGATGGAATCAACGATCTCCTTCGGAGATGCCCCAATAATACAGGAGCCGTGGATTGGTACGACAACTGCTGGTTACGTTTCTCCGACCAGAATTTCTTCTCCAAAATGGAAGAAGACCCGATGACAATTCTTTTTAACACCGGCGATGCAACAAACACGACTAGCTTTATGAACCTGTTGGGTGAAACCTTGCAAGTAGTTGGGAAAGAAGCGTCGGAAAGTGGAAGCAAGAAATTTGCGACGAAAGCAGTAGAATATAATGCTTTTCAAACTTTATATACTATGGCTCAGTGCACGTCCGATATATCTGAGACTGATTGTTACAACTGTCTCCGTAACAGTATTAGCAATTTGCCTAATTGCTGTAATGGAAACGTACGTCTTTTACCAGGACGCACCTCCGCCACCAGCTTCTTCACCGGAATCCACTTCCAAAGGTCAGTTATTAGTGATGGCATGTTACACGAAGTGTTCTTTGATTTATAAATTGAAAAATAGTAAATTATATTAACTTTTGAAATATATAATGGGTTAATGGTCTTTTTTTGCCACTGAAATTGTCACCGAGCTAATTTTGCCCGGCTATTATTTTAGTTAATTTTGAAAATTAATTGAACAAATATATTAAGCTAACAGTTTATATATCATTAATGTCATTTTTGTTATGTTGCAAATTTGCTCCAATAGTTTTAAATATAACTTTGGAAAAAAATTAAAGTGGATGACACATAGACTTTCAGAGCAAGTTTGCGTCTTAACAAAAATGACATAGATAACACGTAGGCTTTTAACTCAACATATTTAGCCAGTTAAAGGTCAAAATTAACTAGAATAATAGCCAGGAAAAAATTACTCCCTTTTTGACACTTTAAGGGCAAGATCCCCCCCAAAAAAACTTTGAGGGCAAAATTACCCTTTAACCCTAAATATTATTTATCAGATTTATATTTGGTTTAAATTTAAATCCAATAGAAGACCTTCTGTTTCAAAATTTCAATGTGGAGAATATGCAATTCAAATAATTTTTATTACAAAGGACAAGCTAACAATTTAGGGCAGTGAGTGGAATTGAACCTTTCTACCAGTAGGGATCCTCGTGCCAACATATGCAGCATGAGTCTAGGCTTTAATTGATAATTTTAAACTCAGGAATTGTTTTAAAGGAAGTTGGGCAATATGTTAAGGATAAATAAGAAATTTCTATAATTTGAATAAAAATATATGTAACTTGGTTTTCATTTTATTCAGATAAAAGCAGGACTTCAGCTCGGATAATTATTGCCATAGCTGTTCCAACAGTGATATTCATATTGCTAGTCTCGCTCTGCCTCTTGTACTTAAAAAGGAGAGTAAGGAAATATTCTTCGGTTCCAAAACAAACTGGTATGAAAAATATCAAATCTGGTGTTTAATTTGATCTACGCAATTTTCCGTTTACATGGAAGTTCCTTGGATTAATAGTCTCCTAATACTGGCCAATAACTTTTTTTGGCTATGTAGTTGGTGTTTTAAGTGTAGAATCCCTACAACATGATTTGCATACCATCAAATCGGCCACAAACGACTTCTCTCCAGACAATAAACTTGGTCAGGGAGGATTTGGTGAAGTATACAAGGTATATGAATCTACTTCATTTCTAAATATCGGGACCACTACCCTCAAAATCATAAAATTACTATCTGTTTGCACATGGATTTTGAGAGTTGGGTATTTCATATGAAGGGTATTCTACCTAATGGACAAGAGTTAGCTGTAAAAAGACTATTAAGCAGTTCAAAAGAAGGAGTAGAAGGATTTAAGAATGAAGTTCTTATGATCGCAAAACTTCAACACAGAAATCTTGTAAAGTTACTTGGATTTTGTTTGGATGAAGAAGAAAAGATGATCATATATGAATATTTGCCCAACAAAAGCTTGGATAATTTCCTGTTCGGTAGGTTCTGCAAAATTATTTTTTCCCACTTATTACAAGTATGTTGACTCATCAAATCACATAACTTGGTTGCACTATTAGGAAAGATCAAGAGAAAATACTTGTTTATGAATATGTTCCCAACAAAAGCCTCAATTACTTTTCATTTATTTGTCCCCATCACCAAACTCATCTTACCATATTTAATTTTAAAATTCATGTACTATCCATTATTTATTACTCTTTAAGGTAAATATGATTTTTGTTGCCATAGTGTATAGTTTGTTTTTAGACATACATATTTGCAACACATCATCATTCAATTGTACATACTAACAGATTAATTATGTATAGGTTCACAAAGGCCAAGAGTGTTAAATTGGCCAGAGCGTTATAAGATTATAGATGGAGTTGCTCGAGGAATTCATTATCTTCATGACTATTCACGTGATAAAGTAATACATCGAGACCTCAAACCAAGCAATATTTTGTTAGACGAAGAGATGAATCCAAAAATTTCTGATTTTGGCATGGCAAGAATGGTTGGTATTAATGAAACTAGAGGAAACACAAAAAGAATTGCTGGAACAATGTAAGTCCACCCCACTTCCCCCTGCACAGAGATATTTCTCTTTTTGTTTTTGTATGTGTGCGCACGCTTGCTATTGAATTTAAATATTGGTTCAAGATTTTGCTTAGTTGTTTGGACACTACAAAAAATTTTGGATTTTGCTACGGAAAAATTCCATAGCAAAATGATTTTGCTACGGAAAAATATGGATTTTCCGTAGCAAAATTATTTTGCTACGGATTTTGCTACGGAATTTTTCCGTAGCAAAATCCTTTGTAGCAATTTGCGACGGATAAGGAAAATCCGTCGCAATTTGCGACGGAATTTCCCTTCCGTCGCAAAATTGCTACGGAATTTATTCCGTAGCAAAATTCAAATTTGCTACGGAATATTTTCCGTAGCAAATTTGCTACGGAATTTATTTCCGTAGCAAATTCTTTTTTTTTTTCCTTTTTTTTCCGTAGCAAACTTGAAATTTTGCAAATTTCCCCATATTTGATCGTTTGCTACAGAAACAATTTCTTAGCAAAACTAATAATTATTTTTAAATTTTTGTTTTTTAATTTTAAAAAATTGAGTACAAAAAATAGTGATTCATGGATATAATAATAATTATAAGGAGCGCACATTAAGAGTAATCTAACAAAGACCAAATACTAAAAAGTAGTCTAACAATGTTACAAAGGGCAAATTCTAAACAGTAGTCTAAACAGCAGCATTGTGATCATCATCATCATCACCAGCATGGTCATCATCACCAGGAGCCGACCCCGAACCCTTGTTCATTAGGGACTTGAGTTGAAGCTGCATCTGCCTCATCATCTCCTCTTGCATCCGCCTCATCTGCTCTTGCATCATCTCTCGTTCCTTAGCCATCCGCTCCTCCATCATCTCTCGTTCCTGAATCATCATCTGCCTCATCTTCTCTTGCTCTTCAAGCATCCGCTCCTGTTCCTGAGTCATCTATGCTGTCAAAGCCTTCATCTTCTTCATCTCATCTGCAAAAACAATATCAAGTACATTTATTATTTGGACTTCATTTGAATGGACAAGAGAATGGAAATGATCAATATCAAATACGTTTACCTGCAGAAACATCTTCAATGCCGGATGAGGAGCACTTTGTTGGCTTCAGTCGGCTAGCAGCGACACCATATCCAAAGACTCTCCCTTTCTTGTCAAATCCACCTGCAGCCTCAAAGAACAGACTTTCATTATCGGACACAGAGGATGAGGGGTCAGTCTCACGCTGTGAGTTTATCTCCTGCGACAGCTTCGTATAATTTTCCTACAAAGACAAAAATACATAACAAATAAGACATGTAAAATGAAATAAATATTGTGGTGCATAAAACAAGTAATAAATGCAATAAATGTCTAACCGCTACTGTGTGGGCCCTTGAGTTAATCCATTCCTTCTCATCACTTCCTTGAGACTGCTGGGAATGGGTCCGCTCAAAGGCAGCCCAACCTACCGACTCTGGAGGAACCCCAGTCTCTGCCTGCAAACGCAAATGATGATCATAGTTAATTACTTCAAAGTACAAAATATTGAATACCTAAATAGAAAATAACGTGTACTCACAAGTTTCTGTCTCCACTCAGTCATCAGAATAGAGCCGCCAATATATGACGGGCCTTCCATTTTGGCCCTATTTTGCTTATTTTTCGCACGCTTCTCCTGAAACTTTTCATTGGTGGCCCAATTGTCAAGTAATTCGTTTGCAGTGTCCTGTGGAAGCCAATTTCTCCTGCCTCTTCCCTCTCTCAAGTTATAAAGCCTTTGAGACAACCACCGAGCTGCCCTGGCGTTATAAGCTTTTCTCAGAGCTTCACGATGTTCAGGCAACGACATATGCTTCCTCTAAAAATCAACAACGAACAATTAGTGCGGTAATTTGTAAAAGTACTTAATTAATAATCATAAACAAATAACTTACCATAAACTCATCGAACCAAGCATCTCGATTTTCCGTAGGAATCACTGTCCAGTTGGTCCAAGCTTGATTGTAGTTACGGAATAATTGGTCCGAGATGAAAGCCATCACCGGATCAGGAGGCACAAAGCTAAAGACAGAGGACATCATGCAAATATTATTAGCATACAAACCAATTACAGAAGGGATTAGTAACATTACTGGTAACTTAGCATGACTTACTACTCGTTGTCAGGACAGATCCAAAGCATCCCTGTCTCAAGATCTGTTGTGCCCCAGATCAGTGTATTGGAGGAACTACCTTCTTCCCTGACGTGGCTTTGAGGCGAGGGGGTGTGTTAAGCAAGGAATGTGAAATATTAAAGATGTTTGTACATAGATGATTTCATGAAACTAAACATATGTAAATCAATCAGAATTAGGCTAGTAAACCTGTTGTCCCATTTGCTGCGGATCAGTGGGGGTAGAAGGCGACGACGACGTATAAAGCGACGGTGAAGATGCCAAATAGCCCGACGGTGACGATGCCATGTTAAACGGTGGCACCTCTGGTGCACCGCCCTGCCCTCTGCCTACAGAAGGGGCAGATGACGACGGCCTACCCCCTCTGATAGGACGGGGCCGGGATCGACCACCACCACGCCCACTACCTGAAGATCCTCCTTGATGCTCCATCTTTGAACACTTATAGACATTAGGTCAAAGAATAAAAAAAAACTACAAAGATATTTAGGGTTCATTACAGTAGTGAAGTAACAAAGTATGTAGTACAACAGATCGTCAAAAACAAAGAACTAACAAATCTCAACTGGACGATTCCTGTTCATCGACTTCTGCTTGCCCGTCTTCCTCTGAAGTCTCATAGTTGTCGAACTCAGATTCACTGTCAGAGTAAATCAATTCTGCCTCATCGTCTGATTCCTCATCGTCAATTTGTATAGGAATCAATTCTAAATCCGCAGCAGAATCAAAGAGATTGCTTGGTATTTCGTTGTCTTCGATGTTTATGGGCAGTAGATGTTCCACATCAGCTTGGAACGGTTCAGCCATACCGTCATTTGAATCCGACTCTTTCGACTTCGGTATGATATTTCGTGCTTTGGTTTTAATAACCCCCCTCCACCCTTGGCGGGATGTGGGATATAATGTATAGTAAACTTGTTCTGCCTGTTGAGCAAGGATGAATGGGTCATAACCAACCGCATATCTCCTTGTCCAGTGGATCTCAATATTTCCATGCTTGTCCATTTTTGTCCCACGCGGACTGTTATCCAACCACTCACACTTAAAAAGGGTCACCACATTGTCCCACGGATATTTCAATTGAATTATGTCACGTAACTTCCCGTAGTAGACAGTCTCCACCCCGTCAACTTGGTCACCTCGACAACATACACCGTAATTGCAACATTGTGTACCTGCATCCGTGTCGACAGTTGAAAACCGATACCCATTGATTATATATTTGCTGCATTGAGTAACACTAATTGGAGCTCCATAAGATAAACTCCACACAACTTCATTGGGATCTTCTCGATGTTTCGCGAAATAGGTTCGAAACCATTTTGGAAACTCAGAGTTCGTGAATTGATCAACCTGGGACACTGACATTGAAGGATTTTCCGATCAGACCCAATTAGAAAAGTAACTGCAAAAAGAGATATATATATATATATATATATATATATATATATATATATATATATATATATATATATATGAAGTTAATACTTTAATACTTATCGTAATAGTAAAACGGAGAAACAAAAATTTTACTTTAAGTACTCGGCGACTTCTTCACAGTTGTTTAGAATGTACCACTCCGCTACTTGCTTATCTCTTCCGTCAAGAGTTGATTTCCAATGTTTTCCCACGACTCGCCCTGGATAATTAAATATTGATTTTTGATCCCTTGTATCACCGGCATCGTTGCGAGGTACCCTTCTCCATCTTGACATCATTTCAGGGGGATGATAGTATGACGAAAATTTAGCGGCCTCTTCTACTAGATATGCTTCAGCGATAGATCCTTCAACGTGGGTTGGATTTTTGATCTTCTGCTTAAGTGTGCGTAAAAACCTACAATAGAATATCATAGGGTATTTATAAACTAAAGTACCATGTTTTTCAATTAATAACAGATTGAAAGACATATATATTACCTCTCAAACGGATACATCCATCTATATTGTTGCGGGTCTCCTACCCTTGCTTCGTAAGCCAAGTGAACGGGCAAATGTTCCATTGAGTCAAAAAAGGTAGGAGGAAACACCGTCTCTAACTTGCATAGCGTTATGGGCATACTCGCCTCCAGGAGCCGTAACTTTTCAACATTAAGCTCTGAAGCACAAATTTCTCTAAAGAACACGGAAAAGTCCGTTAGAATAGACCATATTTCCTTCGGTAGTGCTTTGAAGGCCCAAGGCAACAATCTCTGGAAAAAAACATGACAATCATGACTCTTCATCCCGAAGAACTTCCCCTCGTGCATGTTGACACATCTTTTCAAGTTCGACGCATAACCGTCCGGGAGTTTCAATTCTTTTACCCATTGCAACAATTCTGAATTCTGTTGTTTGTTTAATGTGTATGGTGCTTTAGGTTTGGAAATCCGTCCCCTGGCATCCTGCACCAAATGCAAAGCAGGCCTTCTGCAAATCTCTTGTATGTCCAGTCTTGCGTTGACTGTGTCCTTCGTCTTGCCCTTGGTGTCCATCACGGTGTACAGAATATTGTCAAACACATTCCGCTCAATATGCATGACATCGAGGTTGTGTCTTAACAGTTGATCTTTCCAATATGGTAGTTCCTAGAAGATGCTGCGTTTGTTCCAATGATGATCAATACCATATCCCTCAGGTTCGCTGGAAGCAGCCCCCTCTTCGACACTTGGAATGTACTTGACCCTATCCCATATTTCTTGGCCACTTAAACGAAGAGGTTGATCTGCTCGTTCGACAACATTCCGCGTGAAGTCTTTTCTATTTGTCCTGTACGGATGATCGGGAGGTAGGAATCGCCGGTGCCTGTCAAACCAACAGACCTTGTGACTGTGTTGCAAGCTATAACCCGTATTCTGTTCAAGACATACCGGGCATGCAAGCTTTCCCGACGTTTGCCAGCCACTCAACATCCCATATGCAGGGAAATCATTTATCGTCCACATTAAGGCAGCACGCATTGTGAAATTCTGACTCAATGATATATCATACGTAAGAACCCCTTCACTCCACAACATCTTTAACTCGTCTATCAAAGGCCTGAGGTACACATCTACTTTTTTGGGTTGGATGGCCCAGGAATTAACACGTTCAGGAACAAAAACTCTCTTCTCATGCACATAGAAGGTGGGAGGTTGTACGGTGTCACAATGACAGGCTAACAGGAATAATTCAAGCCCGTTTTATCAAAAGGAGCGAACCCATCCGAACATAGACCAAGACGGACATTACGGGGATCCATAGCAAAGAAAGGATTCGCCTCATCAAATTTACACCAAGCTTCGGCATCCGAAGGATGCGTCACAGAATTTTCATCCCTGTGATGCTCCCGATGCCATCTCATGTGAGCAGCTGTTTGTTCTGAAGCATACAATCTCTGAAGTCTGGGCACCAGAGGAAAGTAGTGCATCTTGCTTAACACTTGACGGGTCATTTTCCTTCCTTTCGTCACAACTTTATATCTGTCATGGCCACAGAATCTATAATTGGTCAGCTCAGGATCATCCTTGTAATACAACATGCATCCCCTAGGGCAGCAATGAATTTTTTCACATCCAAGCCCAAGCTCTTTCACCTTTTTTTTTGCTTGGTAAAAATCCTTCAGCAAATTACTGTCGTTGGGAACAACCTTGCTTATGATCTGCATCATATCGTTGTAATTCCTCTCACTCATATGGTGATCAGTCTTCAAGCTTAGTGTTGCTAGGGTAGCCGATAGCGATGAATATTCACTATTTTCAAAGTGTTCACAACCTTCCCATAACGGACGTTGCGCTTCTTGAAGCATTTTATAAAACCTATCGGCTTCCGGATGAGGATCCTCTCCCATATATGATGGTTGAGCATGTGTATCGGTCTCCTCTCCCATGTATGACGGTTCAGCATGAGTAACAAGATCGAAATATCGGCCGATCGACGGTCCCGCAGCGTCCATAACCAACTGCTCATATTGATTAAGGTTGTCTCGATGACTACTGTCCCCGTAATAACCACTAGGTGTCGGTGTCGGTCGGACTTCGCCATGATATTCCCAACACTCATAATCCTTCATGAATCCCCTTCTACACAAATGGATTTTGACCTCCTCAAAATCTTCAAATCTTATACACCTACATTTGACACACGGACACCTGATCTCCCTACTTGAATTAGTTGAATGTGCCAGAGCAAAATTGATGAACATGGGCAAACCCGCCAAGAATGCTTGAGTTAGTTCTCTTCTCTCAGTTAGGCGATTGTACATCCAACTTCTATCATGGTTGCCTTCCATATTTCCTAGCTAGTTCAGTTACTAACTTAATTAAAATCTCAACATGGCACAAATATATAAAAGTGGTCAATTCAATAGAATAAGTATTTAGTATAAAATTTATCAATTTACAAATTATTTTAATAAAAAAATCATTGAATTGAAATTTTAAAGTGCAATTGGTTTTTTTTTCCATGTATACTTTTTAGTAATATTTATAAGGTATTTTTAAAAAGAATTCTTAAGCGAATAATTTTTACTGCTATTTTTACTAATGTTTATAAGATATTCTGAAAATTTATCCTTTTTTTTTTTTCAATTTTCATTTTTACGCCTTCTAATATTTATTGTTATTTCTTGATACTTTTTTCATTTAAGCCACAGTTTATGTTACACCTCTCTAGAAATTTTGAACAATACTGTAATTATATTTCTTGATTTATGTGTCAAAGCCTTTAAAAAAATTATCGTCCTTTTTTCTTACTGCAGTAATTAATTAATTTAGGGTTCTCTACCATTAGGATTTACAATTGTTCTCTTTCATATGTGTTTGTTTATTCCTTAGCTTATATATATATATATATAGTGGCTATTATTGTTTTATAGTATTAGCCTAAAAGGGATTGTCTTTTACTGCCTATAGATATTAGGATAAGTGTAAAATATGGCAAGTTTAATTATAGTAGTCACTTTTATACTATAGTGAGTTTTGTCTCGAATAGGTTTCAATCCAAGAAGACAGACCCTCTTCATGAACGTAGTTATCTTGTACGTAGTATCAAATATTTTGTTTTTCAAATTTAAGATCTCAATCTCCTTAGGATATTTTGGTAATAAGCCAAATTTGAGAGATTTAATAAGTTAGAAAATAATTTTGGTAAAAAATCATCAAGTGAAAATAATGAAAGAAAATTTCATGATTATATTCAACAAACAAAAACAAATTAAACAGAAAATTTTTTTCCCCTTATTGATGAACAATAGTGTAACAATCTATATATAATTATCAGATATGTAGGAAACTATAGGAGAAAATTTGCTTCTAAGTGCGGAATATAAGAGGTCATATGGTATATTTAATGTACTTAGAATAAAATATAAGTGAAATTAAAAATGATAAGAAAAAAGACAATTCTATATGAAACAAGAAAAAATATTCTGTGGCTAAAAAAAAAAAATCATATATCCCTATAAAAGAGAACGAAAAACTATAAGTATAATCCAAATTAATAAACACATTGAACATCAAGATCTTCATGTAATTAATAGATTTAGCCAAAGTTGCAACTAAAAAATAAATAAATAAACTCATGAAATTGATAATTTTCTGTCAACATACATATTTCTACTATGTACAATAATAACAAGTAATGAATAATATCATAATTTTAACACAAAATTTTTACATCATACAAAAGAGACTATAAAAAAATAATGCAACATTAATATTCTTACAAATACTCACAAATCAACATTCATAACCAATGATAAATAATTTAATCAACAGTAAAGAAATAACAAAAAATATTAAAAAAGATATGTCATGTAGAAATTTCACTCAGGAGAACCAATAATATTTTTCATATCATTTTATTACAAATAAAAATAATACTCAAGAAAATAATAAATATAAAAAAAACGATAGTGCAACTAAAAGAAATAAGAGAGGAAACTTACTTGGAATAGAGGTGCAGACGGTAAGAGGTGGAGATACTCTTAGAAAATCACCGACCGGAGCACAAAAATACACAAAATGGAAGATAAGATAACTGTGTTTAATAGTGTCAAATAGAAAAAAAATATAGATGGCTGAAAAATTAAAAAAATAAAAAAAAAAACACCACACCTGCGGAACGAGCTGGGGGACGAAGGGGGAAGGGGGAGCTGGGGGCGATGGGGGAGGGGGGAGTTGGGGGAGGGGGAGCTGGGGGCGGGGGGAGCTGTCGGCGGAGCTGGGGGTGAGGGGAAGGCCGGCGGGAGCTTGGGGAAAGGGAAGTTGCGGCGGAGCTTGGGGTTAGGGGTTGGGGAGCTGGAGGCGAAGGGAGGGGGGAGCTGCGGGCTGGGGTGGGGTTGGGGAGCTGGGGGGAGGGTTGAGGAGGCGGCGGAGCTGGGGGGAGGGTTGACGGGGCTGGGAGCTGTGGGAAAATTTTTGAGGAAGACGAAGTTGCTGGCTGGAAAACGAGCTTTGCGGGGGGGGGGGGTAAAAACTTTTTGCGACGGAAAGGCAATTCCGTCGCAAAAAGTTAAAAAAAATTTCGACGGAAAAGCCTTTTTGCGATGGACTTAGCAGTCTATCGCAAAAACTTGCGACGGAATCTTATTCCGTCGCAAGTGTAATGAAAATGGCAGCCAGCGACAGCATACATATTCCGTCGCAACTTGCGACGGAATCCGTATTCCGTCACAAATTTGCGACGAAATATTTATTCCATCGCAAATTTGCTTATTTTGCAACGGAAAAAATATTCCGTCGCAAAGCTGACGAAATTTGCGACGGATATAATTCCGTCGCAAATTCCGTCACTAATCTCAATTTTTCTAGCAGTGGGATCTAACATTTCTACATGCATTGATATACTTACCTGTGATTTTATATATTTGTTACAGAGGATACATGTCTCCAGAATACTTTAAATATGGATCATTTTCTGATAAATCAGATGTATTCAGCTTTGGAGTCATTGTTTTAGAAATTATAAGTGGAAAGAGAATAACTTCTCAATATGATGGTGGACTCTCAAATGAAGTGAGTATATATAGAAAACTTTTGATATTATTCTCAAATGATCATCTCAAACCTGCCATCATCATCATAAGCCTCAACTAACCATTGGAGCTAATTATATTAACAATATTATATGATCAACTTAGTAGCAGGGCCTTATTTTAAATTAATGATTTGACATAATGATAGGTTTGGAAGCATTGGAAGGATGGAGAATTGACAGCGATATTGGATTCAAATATGACAGAAGCAGTATCACACAGTGAAATAATGAGATGCATCCATATCGGATTGTTGTGTGTTCAAGAAAATCCAGAAATTAGGCCTGCCATGGAAAAAGTTGTTCAATATCTAAGTAATGATTCAATGCAATTGCCAATTCTTCAAGAACCAGCATTCTTCATGCACAGTCAAAAGGAACCAGCAGCAACCAATAGAGCAACAATGGAGGCTCAACTTGCCAACCGCAATCAATATTCCATCAACGAAATATCAGAGAGTGAATTATTTCCTCGCTAGATCGTAGGAGACTTTAGGTTTTGTTTTTCACTGCTTCGGAATTGAAGGTTTTCAATTTGATTATTTCAGATTTGGATGTGTTTTCTTGGTCTCTCTTTTCTTCTGCCGTCATTATTAAGAGGCTCTATAATCGTATGTGTGCAGTTTGTTTAAAAACATTTAGGAGTTACGCAGCTGAAATTTGAAAGTTCCACTCCTAAATTTATTAGCTACTAAAAAAATCTTGATTTCTTAATCGTAATGTTTAAAGTTCCTTTGTTTTTTATTTAAAATTATATATTGCTCCATGATCTGTAACATTGATTTTTCCTATTTAAAATAAGGTGTGGAAGATATTTTACTTTTCATGTCTCACATTTATACCACCACAGTCTACCGTATTGTTAAGATTTAGACATGCACGTGGACCCAAAAAAACGGTAATTTGCTCATAAAAGGAGTAAAAATACTGTAATACTTATTAGTTAAATACTACATCCAATTTTCAAGCCAAAAAAAAAACATCAAATGGAAGTTTGTTCATTAATTGTATAGAAAGGAGGAAAAAAAAACGAAATATATATAACCTAGACGAAACATTGATGAGGGCCTTTTTGTAGCCTTGGAGTCCACAATCAAAAATTAGTCCACAATCAAAAATTATCAAGATTGCGTATAAGCAAACCGAGGATTGTTCTCTTTTCTCGAGAGGCTTTTTATTGAATTCTAAGTAATCTAAATATCATGTAAATACAATCAAAACAAGAAGAAAAATAGGTTTTGACCTTTTCAATTAACAAACTAAAATAGGAATGCAATTATTATAATTTTTTTAAAAAGAAAACAATCCAATTATGAAACACAATAAATTCGTGTTATCACACACACACATTTATTGTAAATCAAGATGTTTGCTCATTCAGGTTGCTCAAGTATGTGCGAAAGAGAAGAGGAGAAGGGAAGAAAATGCTCAAACATTGGTCAAACTCTCAAAATCATAGTTTAGGATTAGAAACCATAATTTTCCTGTCACGCCCCGAAACCTAAAGGGGTGACCGACAAGGAATATGAGAAAAGTCACATTCCTTAAGCTTTAAATTAATATACGAATGCTAATTAATACTCATAATATCATAATCTAGAATATTCATGTGTTCCATACAACAAAAGGGAGGTAGGGATCCTATCTATAGATTACATGGAGCATCTATCTCTAAATAATAATACAAAAAGTCTAAGTCTATAATTATATCAACTAGTAGCACTCCAAAGTGAGACCGCAAGCTTTAGGTCGTTAAGAAGGTTCTTCACCGCTTAGCAGGAGGTACAGGATTAGCAATATCGTCTGAACCAAAACAAAATTTTCTGGTGAATAACGTCTCATTATTATAATTTAATAAATTGCAAAAGTAAAATAATTTAAACATCTTTCTCTTTCAGATAATAGCAATATATTAATACATCTCAATTTCTAAACTATACATTTAGGAATAAAAATAAAATTCTATATAAAATATCGTTAATAAGATAGTTTCATATAATCAATTTTAAACATAATTCTCAAACCTCATTTTTCCATAGAACTTCTTACAGAACGGATGAAAAGCGTGGCCACACAGTCCATGAGGGTAACTAACCAAGTATGACTCAAGGCCATGAAACAAGTATGGACACATAGTCCATAAGGGTAAACTAACCAAGCATGACTCATGGCGGACACACTTCCATGAAACAAGCATGAGAACAAATTCCATGAATATCAAGCAAGCTCGAGGTTAACCATGGTGCACCAAGAACTAACAATACTGCTGTTAGTAACCAGCGTTCTGTATTTAGTTCTCTCCAAACCATTTTCAAGCATGCGTGGGGACAATTTATCAAAACAGTAAAAAAAAATTCTTCCTTCAAGATAATAGCAACTTTATCTCCTATTTCATAATCAAATCCCCCAGCATGAAGTTTCACAAACAATATTTCAAAACTTTACTTCAATTCAATTTGTTGGTAAAATCCTTTTAAAACATTAAAAACTCACGTAAAAACATTCCATTTCGAATAATAATCTCTAACTCATAAACTTTCCAAAATGCAAGATCATTGCAATATAAAATTTATGAAAAATATCTCAAAAGTCTTATTTCCATTTAACTGCATAATCATGAATTATGCTTTCAAACTATTGTAAGAAAATACATAATAATGAATAAAATCACCATTCCTTACTCATATACTTTTAACAAATATTCCGTCACAAAATCATATTTTTAAATATGAAAATAAATTTAAAAGTTCAACAATAAAAATATCATTTATAAAAATTAGGAACACTATTCACTCACCTGTTCCTCCTTCTAAAACTATATCTTTACCAAAATCCATTGGATTCACTTTTTCTCTTGAGCTCAAGCAATTGTCAATTCCTATAAATTTTGAAATAAGTCATCATTAATAATCTTTTATCCTTATAAATTATATAATCTATGTAACATCCCGTCTTTTTAAATGTGATTTTCAAATGGGATTATCAGAGCTTTGAAGAAATGATCAGAGTGGCATCGGAAAAGATTTTCTTTTTAAAACAAAACGAGTAACTAATAAAACATTCTATGTTGGTGTGTCTGATACTAATACAATCATCCGACATATTCAGGTATTCAAGATTAAACAAAAAGACAAAAACAATGTCCAAAGAACAGTCCTCCGTTCGCATCCTCAAGCGGGCTGCTTACCCTTGTCAGCAACTCTGCCTCCGCCAGAACCTTAGGCTATGGTAAGAGCTGAGATTCAATTCCCATTGAACCTCAGGTAACGGTTAACCTCATGCATATGAACAGTTATGTATGATAGATATTTCATGACAGTACATCATATCCATATAACAATTCATTCATCACATAATCACATTAATCCAGTCTGCACTCTTCACCAGTGCCACGATGGCCTATCGTGTCCTCAGCGCGCTAGGAAAACTCAAACGACATTACCAAGACTGTAACCTGTATATATTCAAATAATTTTCAAGCACAGTCACAGTCTATGAGCATATCTACCACATATAAGTGTACAATAAGCATCAGAGTTAGTGTTACAGTACGCGTCCGTACCTTTGTCGACGTTCACGGTACGCTGTTGGTTGCGAAGCGATCACAGGTTTCCTATGAGGATAGTATTGCATTTATTAATTCACAACCAATATCCCAATAGATATCCTATCCACAAATGACTATTTTACCCTTGGTGGATTTAATAATTAATTATTTCTCTTCATTATTAAGAAAAACGCTGGTCCTTAAATCTGGGCAGAATTTCGACTAACTTTGAAAAATCATAATTAATTCTAGAAAAATCGAAACGAGGATCCGTAAAATTCCTCAGAATCCTTAGGAAGTATAGTTTCAAGAAAAAATAATAGCCTTTGCCCAGATTCCACGGTTCATTCCCAGTTTTAATTTTTGAACATCTGTCCAGAATTTTCCAGAAATTCGTAGCCCTAACTTTGGAAATTTTTATCTCCCTGTACAGAAATCATTTGGACATGTTCTTTACATATTTAAAAATCCCTATATGTCTACTTCAACCATGAATTTTCCCAGAATTTTTCAACAATAGTTTGAACATAAAATATTGGCATTTTCAAGACTGGTTTCAGAAATCACCTACCGACAAAATTTCGCCAGAGTTTCGCTACCTTGATCATACTCTTTTGAAAATTTTGCCGAAGCTTCTTCTTCATTAGTTTTTCAAAATAAAGCTTACTTTGACCATAAAAACATGATAATAAAATTACTCTAGAATATTTAAGATCTAACTACTTCTAACTATGAATTAAAAGGCTAGAACTTAAAGAAACTCAAAGCTAAAGCTAGAGAACTTACCCAAAAGCCTTGCTACTCTTCAAGAACCTTCTTGCTCTCACTCTCAACTCTCTCTATATGGCTGAATGCTTTGTGAAGTGGTGAAGAGCAATGAAGCCAAGGACCTATTTATAGTAAAATTCCATGGCACTATTCACTCCTTCTCTCCTTGATTTTTGGCCTTTGGATTTAGGGTAAATTGAAGCTCCAATCTTGGCCCTCCATAATTCAAAACCGTGCTCCTCTCTTTCTCCCTCATCCTCTTCCATTTGTTTATCCTAAAGTACCTTATCCTCTTCCATTTCACTTTTGCAAAATATCCCATGTGTTTGTAGCAAATTGTTTCTTCTATTTTTGTTTTTGTGTTGCACTTCCATAGGTAAAAATGCCTTTGAGGATTCAAATGAAGTTTGATTCATATTTCTTTTTTGTTTTTGAACTCTTGAAATTTTTAGCTTCATTTTGAGACTAATTTTGCCTAGATTTTCTATTGATTCCATTTCCCAAACCATTATGAAAATGACTTTGCTTATACTTGTCTTCATGCTTGATTTATGCTTGTTATGAATCTCAACTTGGTTTCCATACTTAGTTCATGGATTTCAAGATATGATTTAATTTGTATAGGTTTTATTAGTTTATATCTAGAATTATTTTTACAAACCAATTTAATTATTCTAATTATCTTCTCCCTCATCGGTCCACCTATTTCCTATACATCATCTTCTTCCATCATCCCTTACATCACCTTATCTAGTTAGGGTTGTGATTCATCATGTAGGTTTGTGACTCATTTCTTTGCTTAGGTTAGTGACTCATGTTGGTTAGATTGGTGATTCATCCTTGCTAGGTTGATGACTCATGTTGTAGAATTATGACTCATCTTGTGTGACTCATTCTATGTAGCTTCTTGAATATATTTTTTTTTCCTTCTTCTTTTATGCCAAAAACCGCCCCCACCCCCTTAATATGTATTTTCAATTTTTATGTTTTAATTACACCAAGTATTAGGGAAATTTATCATTGGTTGGTGCCTTCTCTCATGGATTATGCTTTATTAGAATTAATTAGGGCCTTTGGATAAGCTTTATAAGATTAATTCCTAGCCTTTAGATCATAGTTGCAATTGTTGACTTTTCAACTCTTGATTAACACTTGATTAACATCCTAATCCTAAGCTTAATTATCCCTTGATTGTTGTATGATTGGTTCATGTAATGTTTTATGGTTGCTAACCATTCTTTTAGTGTTAATCTTGGTCCCTTGTTGGTTCTTTACTTTTAATTAGCCTAACCCATCTCCACTTGGTGATTATTAGTGTTAATTGTAAATAATTAACTAAACCTTCCATTAGTGCTAATTAATTACTTATTCAATGTTGGTAATTGTTCTTTTATTTGTTCAAGTGTTTTGGGAATTTATTATGACATTTTATAACTTAATATGAGCTAGGTATTGTTTTTAGGGTTTTAGAAAATTTAGTCTCTTATTTAATTATGAATTTTGAGATTTAAGTCCTCCCAATTTAATCCCTTGATTAATTATAAAAATTTACATAATCATTTTGTTTAGCGAAAATTCAAGGGTCTACTAATTCCTATTATGCTCCCCCTTTTTTTTTTGATGTGTTTTCCTAATTTTTCCTTGCTTTCTTTGGATCCTATAAAATCCCTAATTTAATTTGGGAGTTGTTTGTATTTTTATGATATTTTATGATCCCAAACAAAATTTAAAAAAAATAAAACATGAGCTACCTTAAATTCTAAGGGAAAATAACCTAATAGATAAAATAAATATATCTCAAAATTTGAGACCACATATTCACCTATTTTAAATAGGTGCCATTAAACAAAATATTGAATTTATGATAATAGTTAATTTGGGGTATTACAATCTATAAGACATTTAATTGCCTCTTGTACTACCCAAAAATTGATACATCAACCTCTAATGAAATTTACCTGATTTTAAAAATCCTTCAATCACACCCCTCACGATTATCCTAAGTTACAAAATAATTTTGAACAGCTTTCCCTTAAATCTGAAATTTTTTTCCAGCTTTACAATTGTTGTCTAAACATGCTTTTATAATCTTAAGATACTCATTCAATACTTAGAAGTACTGAACAGTCAGTTTCATTTGATGTTCACCTCCAAGTATCAATTCCAACGTGCTCCCAGCCTCATACAGCCTTATAGCATCTGTACATTCCATTGACTTCAGCTTTTAATCATTTCTATGATATTTTCATAAGGAACAAACTAAACTTCCCTGGACAGCAAGACAGATTCAAAAGTCGCTCTCCCCAAAATTCGTTCAGAATCATATAATGACATTTACCCACACACATCACTACCCATCGTCAATCTAAACTTGAGTTCACGTTTAGCTATGTTTACTTCACTTGCTCTTACACTTTCTCTCACTAAGACCAGAATTTTCTTCATCATCACTGTGCAAACTACTCATCAAATCCAGAAAAGAAAGATCGGATGTGAATCTGGACACTTACCTTAGTCTAGATTCACTCTTTCATGTAAGGGATCTCCTCTTCTTCCACCTCTTCTCTTCTCTAGCTCAACGGTGCTCTCTCACTCCCTCTCTCATGTTCACACTTTTTTTTTTTTTTTTTTTGAGCAGAACCGAAACAAGGAAAAGGGAATATGTGTGTTGACCGAAGGGATTGATCGGGAAAAATAAGGGAGCTGCATGCGGGTGAGATGAGGTGTCGCATATAGAAGAGGGAGGGGGTGTGAGGTGGCGTTATTCACATGGAAACAGATGTCTTGCTCTTACTCTGTTTTGTGACTTGCTTAACTGATATAAATAAAGTGAGTGAAAAGATGAATGAATATAATGAATATGGGCCACATGAGTTTTGTTGGGTATATGGGCTGCAATGTTTTTAATGAATAATGAGGAATTGGTTTGCATGAGAATTGGCTCGTGACTCTTTGCAGCCAATGGTTTGTTAAGGTGCTGCATCTTTAACCAAATAATAATGTGGGAAGGTGGGGGTTGGGTGTTGGGACCCACTCCAAAATTATCCCACTTCATCCTCTTCCAAACTTTTATTTACAACGTAGTCTTTTTACTCATTTAGTTGTAAATACTGAATATGTGTTAGAAATTAATCCTTAATTTCATTTAAGGATTTTTCTTTCTCAATTAACTTCTTTAAGCCATATAATATCACCTCTAAAATTTCTATACCACAAATTATCCTCTAACTATTTTTACTTGAATTTCTGTGAAAATAGGCCATAAAGTCCAAATTATAGCTTTAAAGCTATTTAGGCCAAATTTATCGTATTTAATCCCCTCGTAATATTTTTAAATTCTCAAAATGACATTTCATAATTTTCCCTAATATTTTTTTCTCAAGATGCAAAATAATATCTAACAATTATCTTAAGCTATGGGAAGCTTAAGACTTTAAACTCTTACTTGCTTAGCGACCTATTTATTTTAATCATATTCCTAAATTTCTTGTCCCAAAATTTGGGATATTACATTCCAGAAGCTACTTTTTTTTAAAAAATATATATATTTTCAGGAATTATTTTTCAAAATCTATTCTTTAAAATTATTGTTTTCGATTTTTTTGTTCAGAAATTATTTTTCAAAAACTAATGCAAACATGGCCCGGTGTCAACGGAGACTCGTGGAAATTAAAAATATCATTATTCTCATCTAGTCAATGGTGAATGTCACAAGTCTTCCCGTGGCTAAAGCTTTCTCCATTATTGGAACGAAACCTCTTTGGGAGAGTTGGGTTATGATGGGCCCCCTAATAATGCCTCCACCGTTCTAAAAGCGAGTCCGTGTGATAGCCAATTCACTAGAACCCGTGCAAAAGCATTGGGTATGGATATGCCATTTCTGAAACTAGTGGTATCCTACTTTGTGCTTCTCACCTCCTTCAATGTCGCTTCTTCTGTAGTAGACATCCCTGCTTACTATGGCCACAACTGCACCATTAATAACAATTTCACTTCCGATCGGTAGCCCCTACCAGTTCAACCTCAACACTCTTTTAATCAATTTGACCGCCACTGATACTACGGCAAAGTTCTACAAAGCCAACTTCGACACCCAAAACGACACCTTATATGGAGAGTACATGTGCCGAGGCGACGTCCCCATGGAGGTTGACAAAATTCCGTTCAGGAAGCCACAAGTCGAATTGCCTCAGAGTGTCCCTACAACAGAGAGGCCATCATCTGGTACGATCAGTGCTCTGTTCGCTACTCTGACCGTTATTTCTTCTCCACCCTCCGCCAACTACCTAATGTTAGCAGCTTTTCGACGCCGACACTAACACCATTATTAGAACCTGGACCCCAATGCAAAGGAGGAAGCGAGATTCGATGCAGCTCGCAAAGCCGATATATAGAATTAAATCAGACGCTCAATAATGCGGTGGTGGAGGCAGAGACATGTACCAAGAGATTTGGAACAAAAGAAGCAAACTTGACTAGTGGTGGATCGCTGTACACTCTTGTACAGTGCACGCCTGATCTGTCCCCACAATTCTGTTACAAGTGTCTATATGGCTTGATCAAACTTATTCCAATCAGTGGCAGAATTCTTAATCCCAGCTGCAACCAAGGAGACCAATTTTATTATATGGGCAACCAGCCTCCCAGTGATTTCAGCTCTCAAGGTAATGTCACTAATTGTTTTTCCCTTTTCCCTTTTTATATGCACGAGCTGATGATCCGGCTATTTATTGGGTTATGTGCCTCAAATATGCTCTATATTGCCCTCAAATTTCTTAATTTCCTGAGTGTTTTGTTTTTAATTGCTATAATTATATAAAATGATTGACATTTTGATATTTTATAGATATAAAATAGTGCAGTTTTAAATTTATTGTTCACTCTTTCACAAATTTATACACGAAATTTTGTTGCCTTGCGTTGTTTGCTCAATTTTAAATTTATATACATGCAAGCTTTAAATTGTGGTCACTGATTTTGTTTTTTTTTTTTAAAAAAAAAAACAAATTAAAGACTACAGTCAAATGAGACACATATTTGTCAATTCATTTATCTTTCAGTTAATTCCGGCTATTTATAAGGAATCAAAAATAGAGAGAAGTTCTTTGAGTAAAATATTTTGGCTTAATTATATAGACCTCCCTTCTATTTTAAAAACTCATATAAACTTTCTTTTAAATAAGGGAGAATTAGATAAAAGGACCTATAGAGAATAATATTTATTGGGAAGGACTATAATAGTCGTAATTATTTAGAAGGACCAATTATCAAAATATAAATTTAAAAATACTAAATTACCCTTGAAAGTGATTTAATTTTTTCCCACCAAAATTACTATTGCCAAAATCATCATCTTTTAACCTTAACTAATATCTATATAATCATATTATTATATCATTTAATTATTACTCGTAAGGTAGATATTGGCCCTTTAACCCTTTAATATCATTAAGTTTTATTTTAAAAACCCTTTAATGTCATTAAGTTTTTTTTTCTTGATTTACATAATTTTATATAAATAAGGAAAAAAGAAAAGCTCCATCAAAGGAACTTTATCAACCAAAATAAAAACATAAATGCATTTCATATCTTATTACTATATAATTTAATTATGGGAAAATTATAATAAAGGACTTAAGAAAAATAGTATTTATTAAGAAGGACCATAAAAATGGTAATTATTTTGAAGGACCAAAACTTAAAACATTAAAATAAAAAGACTAAATTGCCCTTGGTTCTACAATTTTTACGTAAAGCTAAAAAATCCAAAAAAACATTTTACTTTTACAATTTTAAGTCTTTATACTTACCATACATTGCCTCAGGTCTTGAAAAGAGATAAATTCATATAACACAAGGGAAGAAGGTCTAGGAGATCTTTGTTAACGGAATAACCTACGGTTCCTCCACGGAGCGATAACAAATTACCAGTAGAGACTCTAATTTACAGATTCTAAATTCTGATTTGATCTCTATTTATCATTTTCAATCAATCATTTCATATTCTGATTTAATTAGATATAATATAGGAAATCTAACCAAGGGCAATTTGGTCTTTCCATTTCAATGTTTTAATTTTTGGTGCTTAAAAATAATTACCATTTTTGTGATCCTTTTTAATAAATATTATTTTTCTTAGGTCTTTTATTACAATTTTCCCTTTAATTATTAATGGTAATATAATTGGCCCTTTAATCCTTTCATATCAAAGAAACTTTATCAACCAAAATAAAAAATTAAATGCATTTTTTATTTTACTAGAACTAGCTGTGTAGGCTCAAATAACAAAAATAAAACATTACTATATTGTATCAAAAATTGAAATATTATAAGGTGTTAATGTCTGTTGACACTAAAAGGCACGCTCGTGCTGAACATGACCCTATTAATATTATATATATATATATATATATATAGAGAGAGAGAGAGAGAGATTATTTAAGGTTTATAATTAATTATAAAAAAATTTGAGCTTTTCCTAAAATTATATATTTTTTCACTTAAAGTTTGAGTCAATTTTAAAAATAAAATTATAATTTTGACAAAATTGAAATATGTTTGTGTCATTTTTTCTATAAATATCTATGATAAAAGAGATTGTGTTTAATTTAATTAAATTTATAAATTCATATTATTTTCAAACATTGAATGTGAGAGAAAATGTAGGAGGTTTGATTAGGGATAATTTTGTATTTTTAAATTTTTGTTTTATTAATTGGTCATTCTAAATAATTACAACTTCTACAGTCCTTCTCAATAAATATTATCTGCTATAGGTCCTTAATTTTAATTTTTCCTTTAAATAAAAGAAAAAAAAGTGTTACATAAACTTCCCATGGATTTTGAAGATTCCATTTTCATCTACCAACCGTTAGTTAATCGTTAACTTTGACTTATAAACACTTTTTTTGACCAAAATACCCTTATTTAACATAAGAATTATTTAAATATTTATATTGATTAAAAACATTATACAACTAAGAAATAATTCTAATATGTTGTTTTTTGAAATATCTATTATATTATACAATTTATTAATTTTTATTATATTATAAAATTTTATAATTTTTTTGGTACATAAAATTTTATAATTTTAATTTTTCATCATATTTGTTTGGGATGATAAAGGGTAATTTAGTTATATTTAAAAAATATATTTTTGGAATCATTTTAGAATATTCTTGATGGGATTAATAGTTTGCACTTAAGTACAGATTTTGAAAATAGAGGGGAGGTTTGCATAATTAAAACAAAACTTAGAGGTAGATAGAGTATTTTACTCTTTTTCTTTCTATATGATGGTTAATACTTCTATTGATTCAAAATTTGGTCACTGTACGCATAAATTTCAAAACAAAAAGAAAAATACAATAAACAAAAAGTGAAAAATAAATTATATATATATATATATATATATATATATATATTGATTAGTGATTATTAGTATTATATATATAAGAAAACAATAACTTGATACACACACGCGCGCAAGCTTTAAATTGTTGTCACTAATTTTCATTTAAAAAATTTAAGAATGAAGTCAAAGGAGATATTGAAATCTATCTATGCTAATTTATTTTTTAGCTAATTGTCGTTATTTTTTTGATTGAAGACATGGATAAAGTTTTAAGAAATAATCCTCAGATGAAAAAAAAGTAAGTGTAAAAAAGAAAAGGATTTGTTGACCGTCTACGGCCTCTTTATGTGTTGGGGTGACGTGTCCCTTCAGCTCTACAATGAATGTGTCAATGAGGGAATCGAGAAACTAAACTATACGTGTTCCTCTTCAAAGGAGGCTATCATTTGGTATGATATGTCCCTTCAGCTCTTTATTTTTGTGGACAATATCATTCCTCTATTAAGTCAATGGCCTAAAACGTTTTCTTCCTTCCATTGATTCCAAGCCTGCAACAATTTAGTAACCTTAATTCTTTTACACACCAAGTACCCTTTTATCATCGTATACGATATTGTAAAAATAATTTCTCTACAAGAATCACATAAGAAATATTAGTGAGATAAAGATATCATCATAATTAACTTACATAGTTTAAGAGGCCATCAGATTGAACAGGATGACTTGATAAGAGGCCATCAGATTGAACAGGATGACTTGAAATCTTCTGTCCACTAATAATTCTAATACATTTACTTCAAAGCTAAGAACACCTGACTTTTTAGAATATTGTCCAAATATTACATATTCTAGAGACATATAATTACTGAAAAAAATAAAAATATCAAGCATAAATCTTTTTTCCAATAGATGACAAGCAACACAACACTTAGACATTTTATGTCAGTTTAGACAAACTTATTTTTCTTTATCATATTCAACCATATCATCACAGATGTAAGGAGTTTCAAGGGGGAAATTTGGAACTTACTATATCCCAACAATTTTACTTGTATTTCTGCCAATTTCATTGACTTCAACTATTCTAGCCATGCCAAAATTTGAAATTTTTGGATTCATTTCATCATCTAACAAAATATTGCTAGGCTTGAGAACGGGATGTATAATTTTAACTCGAGAATAGTCATGAAGGTAAAGAATTCCTCGAGCAACTCCTTCTATAATTTTATAACGCTTCTCCCAATTTAATACTTCTCCCTTTTCTAAACCTGTACATAAATCTGTCGTTAATGAGTAAACTGACAAATTAAATAAAGATGATTAACAAGTATGAGATAGCAAAATTTAAATAATCAATAGCATGTATATAAAATTGCAATTAAGTTTTAAAATGAGCTTAGAAGAGTCAAACCAAATAGAAAGTAACAAATACTTTTGTTTGAAACATATACATAAATGAGAATTTTCTCTTGCTCTACTATGCAAAATCCTAACAAGGCCACCAAATTTCTATGCTGGAGCCTGGCTATTAATAAAACCTCATTCTTAAATTCTTCAGCTCCTTGATCAGAACTTTTTAAAGCCTTTTTACAGCTATCTCTTGACCATTTGAATGAAAGCCCTGAAATCATGGTGAAATTGAATTGGAATAATAATATAATGAAAAATATTTTTTTCTACATTGACAGCATTTCTAACCTTATAAACTTGTCCAAATCCACCTTGACCTAAACTAGTCTCCTTTGAAAACTTATTTGTTGCAGCTTCAATAATAGCCAAACTGAATTACTGAGGCTCTAAAGTGTTGCTTTCGCTTCCATCTATAGACAGATAAACCAAAATATTAAATTATATACTATAAGTATTGCCATTCCTCCAGATAACTAGCCAAACTGTGTGAGTACTAAAGAGATAGAATGAAAATGAACTTACAGTATTTTTGCATGAGAAAAGCCAGACGCATCATCTTCATTTGATTCTTCAATAAATCGTAGGCCAAACGTAAAAGTATCACTGCTCCAACAAGAGTAATGATGAGTATATATTTTATGATTAAATAGGTGTATATTTTATGAGAATTAATTGGAATTATTGATATTATATACCTATTTAATTATCTTCTATTGATTTTTCCATCATTGAATCAAACTTAGGATCAAAGAAATAAATCGACATAAAATCTACTCATATCCTATTTTTATTGTGCAGGAAATATTAGCTGATTTGGAATGGAGTAGAAAAATCAATTAAGAGGATATGCAATCAACCAAACTCGGTGGTCCCACGCAAGAAAAATAGAAACAAAATCAATTGCGTGATCTGGTGGAATTGATTACAAGATATGAGATATCTTTTTAATAAGAAAAAGAGAATCAATAACCCAAGACCTAAATTATAAAGAGGGAGGCAGAGATAAAGGAAAAAGAGGACATAGGGGGAAAAAAATACAAGAAGGAATGAAGAAGCAGAGGAATAGAGGCTGAACGTTTCAGTTATCTTCATCATCTCGACGGAAGGACTGTAGAGACGACGAAGAATCTTTTTTTCCTTCCACTCTCTTTATTCTTTGAACCTGAGTTTCATCTTTTTGTTATGGATTTGATTAAAGCCATGTATGCCTAGTTGGTTTTGCAACCTAGAGAACCTATGAACTTGTTTGGGTTTTAGGGATTATTCCTACTTGTTAGTTTTGCTTAATTTTATTTTTGTTTATTTAATCCTGTGTTCATTGTTATTGCTTATTGATTGATCACCATTGAGCATGTTTTGGGTATTTAGGGTTGAACTTGGAAGAGGGAATCCTAAATTGACCTTGGGATTAAATAATGTGGAATTAAGTTTAAATTTAATGTGAACTTAGGTTTTAACCTAATTTGCGTCTAGGATAAAAATATACCTATAAGCTCCGCATAATCAAATTAGAGTAAGTCCGATTTAAAAGGCATCTTATTTAGTTGTGTGAGGCATCACATAATTAATTAAGGTAGGTATATAAGTGGACCGGAAGGCATTTATAGACATTAATACTCTAGATTAGCTGATCAAGCTAAGTCAAAGTTAATTTAGTGGGGATAAAATCTAGGAAACAAATAAGAGAATAGTGACTCTAGCTTGATGGGAGCAGTCATATCCATAGGATGTACATGTCTTTTGGATATAAAAGTTATTTAAAGGATAGAAACTTATCCATTCGCTCTCTGACCATAAGAGACACTTTTACTTTTCTATCAAGAAGAGAGAGTGTGTAATGAAGGGTAAAGAGAATGATAAAGGTTTCGTCGTGCTACAAGTCACACATTATGAAGTATTGATTCTGCAATTATGGATAGAAGATAGTACATTTTGACTTAAACCTATAGTATTGTGGAAATCCTAAGTTCTTAAGATCCTTGTTCATGTTCTTATTATTTGATGTTTGAGCATGAAATTATAGAAAAACTCACATGTGGTATCAGAGCTTTTGGTTTTAGAATTTATGGTTTTCCAATTATAAATCTTGTATTGATACATAAATGATACTTTTGAATTTATTCTTGAATGAATTTATTAATCTTTCAAAAGTATGCAAAATGAGTGAAATAAATTTCAAACAAGTAATCTTGATTTGTGACTCGAAAGTACAAATATTACTGTTTTGTGTAAGATTCATGTTTGAAATAGGAATGCATATGACTGCATTTATTTTTTGCTTTATGAATTTTTAACATTAATAGCGTTCACTAATTTGGGATAGAGTTTTCTCTTAAGAATTTTGAGATCAAAGAGAAAAGATGGTGGTATATTACCGTCTTTGGATTTTGATAATTGGTCATTTGAAGAGTAATTTATAGACCATTAAATTATCATGATTGTGAAGAGAATGAAAAGTTGTGAAAAATTGTAATTTCCGTCATGTTCCTCTTCTTCGGTCTCTTTGTTTTTGGAAATTGGGTCATGAGAAAACAATGGGTTTAAGCCACAAAATAGGTGTCATTACGTATATCTTGAAAAAATATAGGGATAGAAATCAAGAATGTGTAAATCCGACATTCGGAAACGTAGGTTATGAAGGAAAGAAGAGTTGGGTCTGATGGACCCGACCCATGGATTTATACGAGTTTGGTTTGACCCGGCTGGAGGTAGGAGATAACACCCCAATCTGAAAAGGCATCGTTATTATTTTACTGGTCGCGTCGCACCCACAGATGCCAGTTTGAACCCCCTGGATGGCACTTTTTGCGCTAGATTTTTTAAACCCCCTGGATGGCACTTTTTGCGCCAGATTTTTTAAAGGGTGTGTTTCACTGGCTTTTAAAAATATCACGCAAGAATCGCGCCTGGAGAGGGATCGAACTGGAAACGTAAGGCTTTGGTAACAGGCGCCTTAACCATTAAGCTATTGGCGACTCTTTGGTTAGAAATCGGCCTAATTAATGTTAAAGCATATTTAGTGTGAGGCTCATTTTATGTTGGGTTAGAGTGGATTGTGCCTCTTTGCTGCTCATTTTTTTAGGCTGTGCAGATTACTTTGGACGGAATTTAATTAAAAAAGAGATGTTCTAGGCTCTAATTTTGAGTCATCTAATTTTATATATAACTAGATATTATTGATAGCTTCGGAAAAGAACAAATTATTTTTCTTAAAGCTTCTATATATTGATCTAAAATTAAATTACTTAGATGTTGTGAATAGAAATTATAAGAATGTTAAACATTTAAGTTTTGGAATTAAATATGGTAGATTTGTTAGTTACCAAAGTAGCCAAATCCTTATGAATTATTTTAATTTCAATTATAATTGTGATATTTCAAATTATCCATAATCTTGATGCTATGAGATTATATTTGTGTTGTGAGTAAATTGTACTTTATTATTATATGGTGGTTATAGATCAACCCAAAGGTTGATTATTTGTCTTTATAATAATTAAACATAAATGTTGGTATTGTTTATATACTTATAGTTTTATTTAGACATCCGAAGATGATAAATATTTCTAGTTAGGATATGCATCATTGCCAAATTATGTGGAATCTTTTATAGCATCATTATGGTTGAATGTTGTATATTAGTGGGTCCCCAAAGGTGAACATTAATATGCATTGAATGAATTATATCTAAATTAGTGAAGCATGTTGGTATGTGATATGCATGACTCAAAGCATTAATGTTAAGTTGTTGTTTCCTGTGTTATTGAACTGATTAATAATAATGGAGAACAACAAATGAATGATCTCACTACTCATGATGAGATTATTGTTAAATGAACCGAATGAACTCATTGTAGAAGAACCACAACAAATAGCATCAAAAGGATCTCAAAGAGAAAAGAGATTTGCTATTTCTAATGATTATGTGGTATATCTACAAGAGTCTGAATTCGACTTTGGTATTTAGGATGATCCAATCGCTTTTTCACAAGCCATGAATAGTGAAAATGGTGATAAGTGGTTAGATGCCGTGAAAGATGAGTTGAAATCTATGAAATAGAAGGATGCTTGAGACCTTGTTGAGTTACCGTAAGGGTGTAAGAGAGTTGGTTGTAAGTAGGTGTTAACTCTTAGAAATTGACAACATTCCAGCACATTTTCTCTCTCCTTTTATCTATTTTTGGTTCAAAATGTGCATAGAAATGAAGTTATAGAGGAAAATGTGCATATCAAAGTATAAGGCAAATATCAAAGAAATCCTTGTTTTATCCTATAGAGTTTGTGATTTAATTGATAATTGATAATTCCTTCCTCTTTTGTAGGAAGGTGGAAACAAGCTTTGAAGCATTATAGGAATCAAGAAACAAGGAAAGAAAGAAAGGAGGTGAAGCAGTGCAAAATTAGAAGAACCTATACAACTGGCCGCGGAAAGTCACAACTGGCCGCAGCCAGTAGTTTCCGCGGAAAGTCGCAACTGGCCGCAGCCAGTCGTGAAAAATGCTGAAAGTACAGCTGCGCGTTTTTTCATTTCAGAAACAGAAAAACCCTATTTATACCAAAGGGAAGGGCCGAAAAACACACTCTTGACCTAGGGAAACAAGTGGGCACACAAGGGAAGAGCTTGGGAGAGAGATTTGGACAATCTTGGAGGCTTGGGTGCTCATCCTAAAGGAGATTTTGGAGATTTCATCTTGGTTTTTCCTCTTTTCCTCTCCTTTCTTCTTAGTTTCTTCATGTATTCAGTTCCTTTGCTTAGAATCTCTTTGTATTCGAACATGAGTAGCTAAACCTTTCATTCTAGGGTTCTTTTACCCTTTTGTATGGATTAATACTTGAACTTTCCTCTCTTTTGGTAGATAAATATATATATGTGTTGATTTCAACCTTGGCTTAATGCTTCTAAGTGATTGGCCTCCATTTAGATGATTTATTCACTTGGGTTTTGACTCGAGAGAGCTAATCTAGGTGTAGAACTTGATTGAAATCATGCTTGTCTTGAAGTTTACTTGATAAATGGATGGTTAGTTGGTAAAATAGAGATATATTTACTAACCTTGCATTGTCACATTAGAGTTGTTGCTTAAATATTGATTCTCACTAATTGTAGCAAGAGATTGTGCATTTTAATGAGAAGAGAAACTTGATTTTGACTTGAGAGAGCGTTTCAAGTGCTTTTTGAACCCTAGACTAACACTTATATGTATTGACATGCTACTAGAGAGGAAGTTAACCAAGTTTTATGAAATGCGAAAGGGGAAGAAGAATCCTAGGCTCCATTTTTCTTGAAGTCAAAAGTCATTTTCCTTTAGCAATTTTTAGTTTTAGAAAAAGTCTTTAAAAATTCTCATTCTACATGAAAACTTTGTTCTAGCTCAACTAGATTGAATTCACTAAGCCTCTTGTTTGACCAATTTGTTAAACAAATCCTCGTGGGAACGATACTGTACTTATCACTTTATTACTTGCGAAACTCGTACACTTGCGAGGCGAACAGTAGGTCTTTAAGACCAAACGTGACTCTCATGGTAACTTAGATTGTTACAAGGCTATATTAGTTGCAAAGAGATTTACTTAGAAAGATAGCATTGACTATAAAGAAACCTTTTCACCATTAGTTTCTAAGAAGGATTCTCTAAGAATCATTATGGAATTGGTGGCTCATTATGATTTAGAGTTACATCAAATGTATATGAAAAATGCCTAGAAAAAGAAAAGGAGCACATGGTGTGCAAATTAAAGAAATCAATATATGGACTTAAATGATACCATTGTTTCCTTTGGATATAAAGAAAACACTGTTGATCGGTGTATACATCTGAAGGTCAGTGGGAGCTTGATATATACTCAGACTTGTAGGAGACCAGATATTGGCTTTGCAATGTTGGAAGATACTAGAGTAATCCTGGTATAGATCATTGGAAAGCTGTAAAGAAATTTCTGAGATATTTGCAATGAGCTAAAAGTTACATGCTTACTTATAGGAGGTCTAGCAACCTTGAAGTGATTGGATAAGCAGTCGGTAATTGCTGCATCCATTATGGAAGCTGAATTTGTCGCATGCTTGGAGCCATGGTTCAGGCTAAATGGCTACGGAATGTTATTTCAGGGAGTGGATTAGTCGACAGTATAGCCGAGTCGCTGAAAATTTATTGTGATAATTCTGCAGCAGTCTTCTTTTATTAAAAAAAACGACAAGTATTCTAAAGGTGCTAAGCACGCATATAGAATGGAAATACTTTGCCATTAAAAAAGAGGTTCAGAAACATAAAGTGTCAATAGAACATGTTAGCACCAATCTTATGATAGCCAATCTCTTAACAAAGGGATTACCACCCAAGACATTCACTGGTCATGTGTCTAGTATGGGTATTATGTCTACTAGCGAATGTTAAAATTATTATTATGTATTGGTCATTGACACTTTGAGCTCATTAGTATATATGTGTTTCTGTGATTCTCTTATTTTCAACTTTATGTATGCATGCATTAATGATGTTGTTGAAAAACAGGATTTGTCTACTATGAAGACGTTATTGATGGACATTAAAGTTACTTCCATTAAAGTATTATGTCAAGGAGAAAAACTAATAAAGTAGTACATGGAAGGGACTATGTCGATATACTGATGTACAACCGCCATGACTCGTATTAGTTTTATTCTTAACCATGACTTATGATGTAACCAATATATATGAAATCTTTTAGCCAAGATTATGCGGAAAATTATTGATATTTTGTTAAATCATGAAATGACATATATTACATGAGCCAAGTGGGAGAATGTAAGAAATGTATCATGTAGTTGTGATAAATATATATGATTTAATTATTAACGAAAGGATTAAATGACTATTGGTAAATAACTTTTGGGAAGAGGTTTCTTGACTGCTTGATGGGAGCAGTCATATCCATAGGATGTACATGTCTTTTGGATACAAAAGTTATTTAAAGAATAAAAACTTGTCCATTCGCTCTCTTACCATAAGAGACGCCTTTAGTTTTCCATCAAAAAGAGAGAGCGTGTAATGAAGGGTAAAGAGAATGATAAAGATTTCAATTATCGTGCTGCAAGTCACACATTATGAAGTATCGATTCCGCAATTATGGATAGAGATTAGTACATTTTGACTTAAACCTATAATATTGTAGAAATCATGAATTCTTAAGATCCTTATTCATGTTCTTATTATTTGATGTTTGAGCATGAAATTATAGAACAATTTACATTTATATGTCCTCAATCTATACACGAACGAACACAAACACACACATCCTTCATTTACAACATCAAAAAAATCTATAGGAAACTAAACTACTAATCGGTCATGAGCATGAGTCTTTTATAATCTAGCTAGCTAGTTCACATAAAAACAAATTTATAATTAAATGCAAAGTATGTAACTTTTTGCAAATAAATTTTATTGATATTATTATTTTATTAGCTTCCTATTATTTTTTCTGGTCTTCAATTTTAATAATTATTTTTATAGTAGTTTTTTGAAAATTTTATATTATTTAGCGGACTATAGGGGGTCATATAGTCAATTATTTAGCGGACTACGGGTAATAATTAAAAAATAGAACTGAAATATGTAATTTAACAAATTTACACGTATGATAAAATAAAAATAATAATTTTGACAATCATTTTTAACAATTAAAATTTAACGGGAAAATTAGGGGAAAATCTCCCATTAAGAATTTCATTAGAAAGAATGGCCCAAATCAGAGTACGGAAATTTGGAGGAGGAAATAGAGCCGGAGAAGGCGGCAGCAGAACTGGCCGAGCTGGCATACAATTAAAGTCTAAAAGTCTCATTTTTATAATTATAGTTTTCAAAATTTACATCAATTATTATTCTCTCTGTGTGCATTTTGTTAAGTTCAAGAGATTCATCGTTCCTCTGCTTTGATTTCAAGTTGTTATCCTCATGTTTTGAAATAACTATTTTGCTGCCTAAATCAGCATATATAATTACTTAGAAAAAGAAATTAGAGCCGGAGGAGGCGACAATGGAACTGGCCGAATAGGCGTAGAAGAATTAAAAATTGTTACAGTTGAACTGAACCGTTATTTTATATTTTAAAAATTATTACACTTGAACTGTTTAATTTAATTAACGATTCAGTGAAAAAAAAAAAAGAGTCAGTTTCGTAAAAAACTTCTTTTTGGAAAAAGATAATGCTAATTTAAACTTGCTGAGATCAATTTAATTTTCTTTCAAAAAATTTAGGCAATATGCTTGTAATGGGGAGACCCCACTGAGAAGGACTATTGACAGAGATAGTGATTGAAGAAAAATGGGATGTGGAAAATAAATGAAGGCTGCCTAAAGCCCGCCACATGATGCTTAGGCTAGTAATTTTTTAAAATATAGAATAAATACAATTCTCATCCTCCCAAGTTTTTATGCACCCTGAGGTGCCCTCCAAAAAGAAAGCTCCAATGTTTGTTACTTCCTTTTGTCCTAAATAGAAGTCATATTTATCTGATTTGATGATTAAGAAAGTTAGTTAATATAATATATATTTTTAAAAATACCATAGTCATTTTCTTTAATTTCCTACTTTCATTTCTTTCTTGACTATTGTTTAGTAAGCATTGATAGGGATAATTTTTTTTTTTTAAAAAAATGATAAATATAAAAATTATATTTTATATTTAGGATCGAGATTAACTCTTCAAATGTATCTTATATTAAGAGTAAAGGGAGTATCTACACAACTTTATTATATTAATGAAAGCGAACATACACCGTAGTTGACCTAAAAAATATTTTGGGAACTGGGAATATTCCAAAGCCAATCCAGCTTGACGCGCAATATGGCATGAAATTATAGTCCATTCTCTTTTTTTTTTTTTTAAAATAAAAGAAAACGAGCAACATTAGTTAATGACGTATCCTAACGTGTTATCCTAGAAGGCTCCGAAAGGTGTTGTTCATCCTAATGTTTCATCTAAGTTGGACGTGACATTTAATATTGGATTAATCTATGATTTTAACAATGAAGTTTTTATCTATGAGCGTCTAACACACTTAAACTTTGAAATGTGCAAAAATAGACAAAATGTTTTAATATAAATATATACGCTGTGCAGGTATAATTTTCTTTGCCATAACCTATATATAAACTATAAAATTAAGAGGAACCGTGCGTCATTCTGACTATCAAATTATAAGCAATAATCTAGAAAGATCTTGATTCTTATTCAAAGAAAGAGGTAGACAATAAATTGGGGGGGGGGGGGGGGAAAGAAACAGAGATCAGTCATAATATTAAGATGATTAAGTACGCTGGTATTTGTCATATCCCATGACCCAGTAGTATCATCGACTAAAAGATGAATAAATATGAAAATGGATTATAATAGTCTTGGTCAAACAAAGTCTTTAATTATTTTGTCGACTTTGTTACCTTAATCGAGGGTAAAAAGCACGACGTCAATCACAAACAATTAATAAAATTGTGGTCCTACGTACTATATTTGTGTTACGTTCTAGTGGGGGTCCCGACTGAAGACTTTAAGTCGTGTTGGATGGATCAAATTATAAAAAAGAAGGATCTTGCTAGGTGATAAGTTTCAATTCTGCCATGTATTTTTATAATCTTTTGATTGATTTTATTGGGATTTTCATGTTTAAAATGTGCTTGTTATGATCAATTGTGATTAAGATTGATTATATGGAAATGAGGATTAAAAAAGCTTAAATGATGCATTTTATAATTAATTCTGATTATTGACAGAAAAGGATTAAACATTTGTTATTTCTGGCTTAAGCATTACTGTCACCTCGTTATGCACTTTTAATCTGTGATGAAATGCTATTTCCCTACACTTTCGAAGACTATTTTGGAACATTAACTCCTTGAAAATAATAACTGCAATAATCTAGACATACTTTGGTTGAGTCATCAAAACATCAGCGTTACAGTTGCTCCAAGTAAGTTTGCCCTTTTCTTCGGATGCCTTTGTATCGAGATTAACTCTTTAAATGTATCTTATATTAAGATATTAAGAGTAAAGGGAGTATCTACACAACTTTATTAATGAAAGCGAACATACACCGCAGTTGACCTAAAAAATATTTTGGGAATTGGGAATATTCCAAAGCCAATCCAGCTTGACGCGCAATATGGCATGAAATTATATAGTCCATTATCTCTCTCTCTCTCTCTCTCTCTCTCTCTCTCTCTCTCTCTCTCTCTCTCTTTTATAAAAGAAAACGAGCAACATTAGTTAACGGCGTATCCTAACGTTTTTCAGAGGTGAAAAACCTATGAAAGGACGCTAGATTAAGAGAAGCAAATAGAATATTCCTGCTGGACTTTGCAAAAAAGGACGAGAAAGTCCCAAGGAAGCTCAACCCCAAATACCCTATCAAAAAAGTCTAAAGAACTTTTTGATATTAATGATCAAATTACGATATCAAAAAATTCTTGTTGTCAAAATAGCTTTTGCTATTGTCACAAATTTTTCAGGTTTCTAAAATTCTACATGCAGGAGGAAAAACTCGGAAAATTTTTTACAACAGGAAAAATCTTTTTGACAACAGAAAAAACCATTTTGATAACGGTATTTTCATAGGGAAATTTTAACAACAGGGAAAGCCATTTTAATAACAGGATAAACCATTTTAACAATGAGATCTTTTTTATATTGGAATTCCATAATTAATATCAAAAAGGTCCCTAGGGACTTTTTTGATAAGGCATTTGGGGTTATGACATTTTTGATATTTTCCCTCTTCTTTAGGATTTCATTGATTTTTTTCCCCTTTTTTTTTTAAAAAAAATATTTAAAAGTAGGCGGTGATATTGTTATAATTTTCTTTTTACTCTTAACATCCATTTTTATAAAACGGACATTAAAAGTGAACATTTAATGTCCATTTTATAAAACGAACGTTAAATGTTTGAGATATAACGACTACTTTATGCAATCAGTTGTTGTATCTCTAGTCTAGTCCTCACACCATTTTTTTTTTTATTATTATCTTGAGAAACAACTTGAATCTTCTGACAAGTTTCAGTGCAGTTGGCTAGAGCATTGGTAGCTTATCTTTAGGTTGAGAGTTCAAACCTTCGTCGTCCCATTTTTTTGTTTTATTGATTTGAGATATAACAACTCGTATCTCTACTAGTTACAATGATTTTTTTTTTTTAAGAAAATAGATGTTAAAAGTATTTTTAATGACTGTTTTTTTAAAAAAATATTGAAAGTACACAAATTTAAGCTATAAAGACATCAAGTCAGAGGAGAGGCGGGAGTCGTCACATTGTTTGAAGAAAATTTAATATTAAATGTAAATTATAGAATAGTATTTCCCGCTGTTGTATTGCCTTTTCATCGTCTTGTTGGGTCTCTGGTTGAGATGATTTTAATAGTGTGGTCTTGAGTGAGTAAGAGCCTATTGATTTCAAATCCTAGGTTTTAGAAGAAGAAAAACCCTGATTTTGGTAAAAATTTGCTAAGCACTCTAAAAAAGGTTCTTTCATTTCAATGAGATGACCCATCAACACGGCAACCTCTTTGCTTATCTCTTCTTTCATTTCTCTTTCCTTTTTTTTTTTCCTCTTTTCATTTTCCCAATACTTTTAGCATAAAACGTGAGTATAAAATAAAACAGAGGGATCATAGTGGGGGGGGGGGGGGGGGGGGGGGGAACAATATTCGTCTCATTTATTTGTGGCTTGCAAGCCTTCCTTTATTCAAATGGTAACACACATTAGTCCAGGCTAGACACGCGCCTGAATTTTTGTCGTATAGATATATTGCAAACCTCTTAACGGAGATTCGGGGAAATTAAAATATCATTATTCAAGTCAATGGTAAATGTCAGAAGTCTTCCCATTTCTGAGCTTTCTCCATTATTGGAACGCAACCTCTTGGAAAGTTGGGTAATGATGGGCCCCCTTATAATGCCTCCACCATTCTAAAACCAGTCAGTATGACAGCCAATTTACTAGAACCCGTGCAAAAGCATTGGGTATGGATATGTCATTTCTGAAACTAGTGGTATCCTATTTTGTGCTTCTCACCGCCTTCAATGTCGCTTCTTCTGACGAAGACATCCCTGCTTACTATGACCACAACTGCACCATTGAGAACAACTTCACTTCCGATAGCCCCTACCAGTTCAACCTCATCACTCTTTTAACATCCTTGTATTCCAAGGCCAACGCCACTGATAATCAGTTCTACAATGCCACCGTTGAAGCCGATACCGACGCCGTATATGGAGAGTACATGTGCCGAGGCGACGTCCCCATGGAGGTGTGTCAAACTTGCGTTCAGGACGCAACAAGTCGAATAGCCTCAGAGTGTCCCTACAACAGAGAGGCCATCATCTGGTACGATCAGTGCTATGTTCGCTACTCCGACCGTTATTTCTTCTCCACCCTCCATCAACTACCTAATGTTATCAGCTTTTTCACCGATGACGACTGTTCCAGGAGACTAACACCAATAAAATGCAAGATGATTCAGTCAACTGGATTCATGATTCCACGCATCTCGGGAAGCCAATTAAATCTGACGCTGAATAATGCGGTGGTGGAACTGGAGGCAGAGACATCTAACAAGAGATTTGCAACAAAAGCAGCAAACTTGACTCTTCGTGACAAGCTGTACACTCTTGTACAGTGCACGCCAGATCTGTCCCCCCAATTCTGTAGTAAGTGTCTATATGGCTTGATCAAACTTATTCCAAGCAACGATACTGTTCTCGGAGGAAGAATTCTTAATCCCAGCTGCAATTTGGGATTCCGAGGATACCGATTTTATTATAAGGGCAACCTGCCTCCCAGTGTTTTTATCTATAAAGGTAATGTCACTAATATTTTTCCCCTACCCCTTTCTATATGCACGAGCTGATGATCCGGCTATTTATTGGGCTATGTGCCTCAAATGCTCTCTATTGCCCTTAAATTTCTTAATTCCATGAGTGTTTGCTTTTAATTACTGTGACTATATAAAATGAGTGAAATTTTCATAGATAGATATAAGATAGTGCAGTTTTAAATTTATTATTCACTGTCTCATAAATTTATACACGATTTTGTTGCCTTGCGTACGTTTGCTCAATTTTAAATTTGTATACACGCAAGCTTTAAATTGTTGTCGCTGATTTGTATTTTCTTTAAAAATTAAGGATTATAGTCACATGAGAGGCATATTTTCCAATTTACTTATTTTTTTAGTTAATTTCGGGTATTTTTACATTGAATATATAAATAATTATCCAATGAAAAAGTAAAGCAAAAAAAGAGAAATTTGTTGACATTTCAGTCATTTTTATATCCACTAACTACTCTGATTGTGTAAAACCAACCAGCATTTAAATTTAGTTAAAAACAATATGGCCCTGTTCGCTGCGCGAAACACTGAATTTTAAGGGATTGAGATTGGGATTCTCCAAATCATTCAGAATTTTGATATAGTTTGTTCTGTGGCCCCGTATATCACCACGATCAATCAAAAGAATGAGGAAAATTCAGAAATTCGCACAGTTAACTCACATGGCTGTCCCTAGTAAAAGGCAAAGAACTACAAACCAAATTATCAAGGAAGGAATTTTCCCGCAATCTCACAGCCCAATTACATATTGATCTATATATTATTTCTATAATAATTATGGGATCCCAATGATCAAACCCATATGAAGAGAAGCAGTAGAAGAATTATGAGGATAACAGAACTTCCATAGTTATGCGATTATTCCATTTTGGTAATTGAATTAATCTGGATTTTCTTGCTTGATGGAAGGCGAGGTGCAGAGCGATTGGAAGGCGAGATGTCATCTTTCCATTCTTGCTTAATTTGTTTTATGAATTGTGAAGGCCCTGAATTAATCCTAAACATTCTGTTTCTTTTGTTAAACAGAGATTGGACGTCCAACTTTCACAGGCTACAACTGCTCGGCCACGGAAAACTTCAAGGCCAACGGTCTCTACCTAAACAACCTCAGGAGTCTCACTCTCAGTCTTAGCATCATGTCATCCATCAACAACACCGATGGATTCTACAGAACCTTCGTTGGAGACAAGTCCAACACCGTCTACGGCCTCTTCATGTGTCGGGGTGATGTACCCGTTGAGCTCTGCCATGAATGCGTCAATGAGGGAATCGATCAGCTAAACTCTTCGTGTCCTTCTTCAAAAGAAGCTATCATTTGGTATGATACGTGCATGCTTCGCTATTCCAATCGCTCTTTCTTCTCAACCCTAGACACACAACCTACCTATACAAAACCTGGTGCGGATAAGCTTCAAAGCCAAACAGAAGGCTTCAAACGGCTATTAGCGAGTTCATTGAATGATCTAGTGGAGGCGACACCCAATTCTGTGGGAGTGAAGAATTTTAAAACTAACAATGTACCAAGCCCTTCAGAGTTGACAACGTTGTATACTCTTGCTCAGTGTACTCCAACCCTGAATGGCCCAGATTGCAAAAAATGTCTACAGGGTGCTTTGGATCATATCAAGTCATGTTGTCTTGGAAAGAGAGGAGGACAAGCCATGAATCCTAGCTGCCACTTGAGGTTTGAATCTTATCTATTTTATTACAATCAAACTACTGCTGTTTCGGTGCCACCTGCGAATCCTCCAACTCCCGAAGTTTCAGAAAATGCAGGTAAAAAAAATGAAGATCGAATTATTTTTCTTATACAGAGACAGTTCACCGCATATAAATTGATATTCTTACTTCGCTCTCAATTTTTTGGTCACAAATCTTCTCCCCGATAGATTTTGTCTATGGCATGTAAATACTCATGCATATTAATGAATTTATGCAGGAAAACATAATGACCGCTCACGAACAATTATCATAGCGGTGTCCGTTACAGTTGTCACAATCATGCTACTTTGTTTCGGCTACTATTACTGGCTGAGGAAAAAGAGCAAGAGTTATAAGAACATTCTGAAGAAAAATTGTACGTGTGCTATTTTTTTTCTTTGAAAAAAATCCAGACAACTGTTAGAAAAACTATATTGTAGTGTATTTACAATAAAATGTGCATATGTTTATAGTTGGAAGTGAAGGAGCCATAGTAGAGTCATTGCAGTTCAGTTTCGCAACAATTGAAGCTGCAACAGATAAGTTTTCAATTGAAAATAGAATAGGCAAAGGTGGATTTGGAGAAGTCTACATGGTAACTTCTTTATGCGACAAAATCATTGTGTTTGCGTTTGTGTATACATATAGTTGCTTGCATTTCCCTATCTAATTAACTATTTGTGATTTTAGGGCATTCTTCCTGATGGTAGCAAAATTGCTGTAAAGAGATTGTCAGAAAATTCTAGTCAAGGCTTATCAGAATTCAAGAATGAGGTTCTCCTCATTGCCAAACTGCAACACAGAAACTTGGTTGCATTATTAGGATTCTGCTTGAAAGATCAAGAGAAAATACTTGTTTATGAATATGTTCCTAACAAGAGCCTCGATTACTTTTTATTTAGTATGTCCCCTTCTAACCAAACTCATCTTACCCTATTTAATTTTTAAATTAATGTACTATCAATTATTTAATACACTTCGAGGCAAATATGATTTTTGTTGGTCTTGTGTATAGTTTTTTTTTTTAGATAGAAATATTTGCAACGCATCGTCATTCAACTGTACATACTAACAGATTAACTATGCATAGGTTCACAAAAGCCAAGAGAGTTAAATTGGCCAGAGCGTTATAAGATTATAGAAGGAGTTGCTCGAGGAATTCATTATCTTCATGAATATTCACGCCTTAAAGTAATACATCGAGATCTCAAACCAAGCAATATTTTGTTAGACGATGAGATGAATCCAAAAATTTCTGATTTTGGCATGGCAAGAATGGTTTGTATTAATGAAACTAGAGGAAGCACAAATAGAATTGCTGGAACAGTGTAAGTTTTTTTCCTCCCCCCTCCCCTCCCCATATCTCTCTTTCTCTATATGTATGTGTGCGCATGCTTGCTATTGAATTTAAATATTGGTTCAAGATTTTGCTTAGTTATTTGGTGCTAACATTCCTACATACATTGATATACTTACCTGAGATTTTATATATCTGTTGCAGGGGCTACATCTCTCCAGAATACTTTAGATTTGGACTATTTTCTGATAAATCAGATGTATTCAGCTTTGGAGTTATTGTTTTAGAAATTATTAGTGGAAAAAGTATAAATTCTGAATCTGAATCTCGAGAATCTCAATATGAAGGTGGACTCTTAAATGAAGTGAGTATATATAGAAAACTTTTGATATTATTCTCAAATGATCATCTCATACCTACCATCATCTTCATAAGCATCAACCAACCATTGGAGCTAATTATGTTAACAATATTATATGATCAACTTATTAGCAGGGACTTATTTTTAATTAATGATTTGACATAATGACAGGCTTGGAAGCATTGGAGGAATGAAGAATTGACAGCAATATTGGATTCAAATATGACAGAAGTAGTATCACACAGTGAAATAATGAAATGCATCCACATCGGCTTGTTGTGTGTTCAAGGAAATCCACAAATTAGGCCTTCCATGAATGAAGTTGTTCAATATCTAAGTAATGATTCAATGCATTTGCCAATTCCTCAAGAACCAGTATTCTTTATGTATAGTCAAATGGAACCAGCAGCAACCAATAGAGCAATAATGGAGGCTCAGCTTGCCAACCACAATCAATATTCAATCAATGAAATATCAGAGAGTCAATTATTTCCTCGCTAGATCGCTGGAGACTTTAGCTTTTGTTTTTCACGGCTTAAGAATTGAAGGTTTTCAATTTGATTATTTCAGATTTGGATGTGTTTTCTTGGTCTCTTTTTTCTTCTGCCAACCCTTCAGAGGCTCTATAACCGTATTTGTGGAATACTTCAACCTTGTAGATACCAAACAGACCCAGGGTTTTAAAAAAAAAAAAAAAGGAGAAATGGAAGCCTTGTTTTAGTGAGGAAAAAATTCACTCACCAATACTTCATTACTAGAGCATGGTTCTTTACTTCCAGATCAATTGGTAAGCTCCATTTGTCAAGCAAACATACATGCATACATATGTATGTATGTATGTATGTATTATTTATCCTTGAATGCTATCTCTAACGACTTCTCATCCCTCCATCGAGCCTGTAACAATTAGGTAAAACTAATCATTTTAATTGTGACCCTTCTATGATTAATTAGCTTATACAACATGGTTAAAAATTGAAATAATGGTTAAATTGGTTTGCAACGAGAAAATGTAAATCTACTCCATTCGGTGGCTGGTGGAAACTCAGATGTGGTAATTATGTCAAACTCACGTCATCTTAATTAAATATAACGGTAAAAGAAAATATAGCATTGAATAATAATTTATTTGTGTGTGTGTTGAATCTCCTCATTTTGGTACAATAACATAAAAATACTTCCTCTGAACTCTTTATAAGCCTTGTACTAACGAGGATAGAAGCCACTTATAGACACTTCATTAATAGATTCTTTACTTTCACTATTGAGCTCCATTTGGCCCTCCAGAAAGAAAGCAGGCTCTTGTGGAAATGACAGTTGTACTGAATCATTGCCGAGATACGAAACAACTGTAGCCATAGAAGGCCTTGTTTCTGGATCTTCTTGAACACATAACAACCTAATTTGGACACACTTGTTCACATCATTAAACGATTCAGATTCATTATTTATAATTGAATCCAATATCTCTAAAATCTTTTCTTCCTTCCACTGATTCCAAGCCTACAACAATTTAGTGAGCTTAATTATTTTAACACTACCCTTTTATTCCCCTATACAATATTATTAAAATAATATCCCTCCAATTTAAGACAAGTACGTGCATAATTAACTTAAATAATTTATGAGGCCATGAGATTGATCAGGATGAGTTGTAATCTTCTTTTCACATATAATTTCTAATACTATGACTCCAAAGCCAACAACGACTTGACTTTTCAGAATATTGTCCAAACATTGTATATTTTGGAGACATATAACCACTAAAAAAATTAAAATATGAATCATAATATTTTTTCCAATAGATAACAAGCAAACACAACACTTAAGAAATTTCAAATGAAAGAAACGAAAGGCAAACTTTTATGTCAACTAAGACCAAACTTATTTTTCTTTATTCAACCATATCATGATAGTTGTGAAGAGTCCGAAGGGGAAAATTAAGAACTTGCCATGTCCCAACAATTTGGTTTGTACTGCCTTCAATTTCATTGATTCCAACCATTCTAGCAATACCAAAATCTGAAATTTTTGAATTCATTTCATTATCTACTAAAATATTGCTAGGCTTGAGATCATGATCACTATATATTTTATAATTAAATAGGTGTATATTTTTATGAGAATTAGCTAAATTTATTAATATTATATGCCTATTTAATTATCTTTTATACACTTTTCTATCATTGAATGAAGCTTAGGATCAAAGAATAAATCGACATAAAATCTACTCATATCCTATTTTTATTGTGTACGAGATATTACATGAAAGAGAAGAGACAAAAAGCATATGGAGCTTGCAGCCATAAATTAAATAAAAGGAATAAAGACGTGGACCGCACATGATAAAAAGTAAATTTGGATCCTAAACTTGGCGATTAAACTTGGATCCTAAGCTTGGTGATTAAAGTTGGATCCTAAGTTTGGTGATTAATTAAGAGGAGGAGGCCTAAATTATATATAGGGAGGTAGAGACACACACAAAAAAAAAAAAAAAAGGAAGAAGAAGAAAAAGAAGATCACGGAGGAGAATCGAGAGGTGCAGAACAATAAGGAACAAAGAAGCAGAGGAGTAGCGGCTAAGTATTTCGATTCTCTTCATCATCTCCACGTAAGGACGAGAGGACTGTGGAGGCGACGGAGAAATTTTCTTTCCCCTCTCTCTTTATTCTTTGAACCTGAATTCTTATCTTTTTGTTATGGATTTTATTAGAGCCATGTGTGGCTCGTTGGTTTTGCAACCTAGAGGACCTATAAACTTGTGAGTGAATTGGATTTTGTTTTCATTATTTAGTTAAATTTGATATTAATTTTGGTTACTTAATCTTGGTTAGTTTTATCTATTTAGTGATTGACCATCATTAAATATGGTTTTGAGCATTAAGATTTATTTTGATGAAGGAGATTTTAATTAGGCTCTGAGATTAAGTAATATGGGATTAGATTACGATTTAATTTGCGATTAGGATAGACATATACCTAATAGCCCCATATAATTGTTGAAGAGTGTGTTCATTTTTGTTATCTCTTGAGTAACTATGTTAGACATAACAAGTTATACTCAAGAAAGGGTTGTAAGTGGATCGACAGAAACTTATAGCTATTTATACTCGAGATTAATAAATTTGATATTAATCTTAATAAATTAGTGAAAACAAGGTTTATGAAGCTAATAAGGGATTAGTGACTCTGAGTTGCTCATTTGATTATTGTGGTAGTTTTCTTATTTTTATTTTAGTTTTAATTTCTTTTCTCGTAATTAAATTCAATTTGGTTTACTCAACTTAAAGGAAAGTGTAAAATTAATGTTTAACAAAAGTTTTGGTACTAAAGTCCTCGTAGGAACGATATCTTACTTACTCTTTATTACTTGATACGGCCCATATACTTGCAGAGTTATAGGCTATAAAGTTTTTCCCTATCAGATCACGATGTATAATTTTAACTCGAGAATACTCATAAAGGTAAAGAATTCCTCGAACAACTCCTCCTATAATTTTATGGCACTTTTCCCAATTTAATACTTTGCCTTTTTTCGAACATGTACATAAATCTGTCATTAATAAGTAAACTGACAATTAAATAAACATGATTGAAAATAAGTAATTACCTTTAACAAGTATGAGATAGCAAAAGTTAAATAATTAATTTCATGTATATAAAATTGCAATTAAGATTTAAAATAAGTTTATAAGAGTATCAAGATGTCATAGCATATTGTGGTCATCCATTTGCTTTCTTCTTCTCACTACAATTTCTAAAACTATAACCCCAAAACTAAAAGCATAGTACTATTTGCCAATTGCAGGTATACTCTAAAGACAACAACCACTGAAATAATATCAATAATATTTATAAAAGTTTATCCAATAGATAATTGGAACATCTTGATTTAGATCTTGATTCTATCAAAGGTAAAAGTGGATTTAAGTCTTCTTGCTGGAACCTGATTCTCTAGAGAATTTAATTCAAGTATGCCGAACATTCTTCAACAAGGAATCCTCTTTCAATTTAATTTCCTTTGTCAAGATTCTCATGTACAAAATGAAACCTTTTGAGTTAGGGCTTTCTTAGTGTGTCCAATAAACAATAAAATGAATAGAGTAAAATTATAAGTCTATGTTTAAACTATTTTCTGGCTCTTTAAATAAATATGATTGATTAATTGTAACATCCCAATTTTTCCAAAGGTGATTTTGAAAATGATTGATCAGAGTTCGAAAGAGTTTAATCAGAGTAGGGCATCGGAATAGATTTTTTTAAAAAAAAAAAACAAAAACAAAACGAGTAACTGATAAACAATCATAGTTGGTGTGTCTGATTACTAATACAGTCATCTGAATATTCAAGTATTCAAAGTATGATTACACAAAAATCAAAAAGTAATTCTCCGTCTAAGCCTTCAAGCGGGCAGCTTACCCTTGTCCATGGTCCTGCCTCCTCCGAAAGCTGAGGCTATGGTAAGAGCTGAGGTTCAATTCCCATTGAACCTCAGGTAACGGTTAACCTCATGCTTATGTAACAGTTATGTATGACAGATATTCATGACATTACAGCAATAATCATATCTCAAAGATAATAACAAACACAGCCACTGCATATGCATGTTATTACAGTCTTCACTATTCACCAGTGCCACGATGGCCTACGTGTCCTCAACGCTAAGAAAACTCAACAGCGTTATCATGACTATAACCCGTATAAAGATGTATGTGTATGAACAATTCTTTTATAAACAGAGTCACAGTCTATGAACATATCTATCACATATAAATATATAATAAGCATCAGAGTTAGTGTTACAGTACGCGTTCGTACCTTCGTCGGCGATATCAGTACGTAGTCGTTCGGACCGTGATCACGTTTATCCTATAACGGTAATATCGCGTTTATTAATTCACAAATAATATTCTATAAGATATCCTAGTCAATCAGGACCTTTTTACCCTTGGTAGGATTATCTATCAACTTATCACCTTTAATCTTTTAAAAACGACAAATTTTTATCTAACTTTGAAAAATCATAACTAATTCGAGAAAAATCGAAATGAGCATCCGTAAAATTCCTTGGAATCCTTAGGATGTCTACTTTCAAGTAAAAATAATCAATTTTGCCCGTATCTCACGAATCATTCCCAGTTTTAAGGTTTTGAGACTCTGCCCAGAATTTTTCCAGAAATTCGTAGCCTGTCTTTGGGAATTTTTATCTCACTGTACAAAACTCATTTTAACATGTTATTGGCATATTTGAAAAGCCCTATATGTTTACTTTAACCATGGGTTTTCCCAGAATTTTCCAAGCACGTTTTCAACATAAAATATGGGCATCTTCGTCACTGGTTCAGCAAGTGCTTAACCGATGAGATTGCACCAGAACTTCATTACTTTGATGTTTCTCTTCCAGAAATTTTGATCTATAACTTTTCTCATCATTTTTTCGAAATGAAGTTGATTTTAACCATAAAAACATGACATTAAAATTATTCTAGAATATTTAAGATCTAAGCTACTTCTATCTAAGAATTTAAAGACTAAAACTTAAAGAACTTAAAGCTAGAGCTAGAGCTAGAGAACTTACCAAGAACCTTGCTACTTCTTCAAGAAGCTCCTTACTCTCACTCTCAACTCTCTAATTCAGATTGCTTTGCTTGCTTTGGTGTGAGAATTCATGAAGCACAAGGTTGCTATTTATAGCCAAATGCCATGACACTATTCACACCTTTTCATCTTGAATATACACCCTTGGATCTAGGGTATTTGGAAGCACAAATCCTAGTCCTCCAAACCCCCTAACCGTCCCCCCTCTTCTCTCTCCCTCATCCTCTTCCATTTTCATTAATCATCTTATCCCAAGTACAATATCCTCTTCCAAAAAGGTGTTTTCAAATTATTCATGTGTTTGATAAACTCTTGACTTTCTCTTCAAGTTTAAGTTTCCTACCTCTTCCATTCCTTGTTTTCCCCTAGATAAAAATATATTTGGAGGTTCTTAATGAAGTTTTATTTAAATTTTCTCATTGGTTTTGAAGTCTTGAAGTTCTTGGCTTCATTTAGAGACCATAAACACTCATTTTCTTAATTGGTATCAATCTTCAAAAGTTGGAGAAATGACTTTGGTTATAACCATTTTCAAGCTTGAATTATGCTTGTTAATAATCACTACTTATATTTGATCTATGATTAATGGATTTCAAGATACAATTTAGTTTGTATAGATTTTCATTTGCTTATGTCTAGAGTTAATTTCATGGATTAATCTAATTGTTTTAATGTCTTATTTTCTTATTGGTGGAGGCCTTGACTTTTAACACTAGGCTCACAACAATTGCACTCACAACACACACTCTCTCTCTTTCTCATACAACAATTGTATACACACACATGCACATCATCTTTCTCTTTCATTATCCTCTTCCAAAATCTTTAAGAGTCCTAATTGCTTTTGGTACACTATCCTCTTCCATTTACCTTTAAAGTCTTCATTGCATTTATGTTGGTTCATGACTCATATTTGCATGTGGGTATTTGATTTTTAACAATTCATTTCTTCCTCTTCAAATTGCAAAAACCACTCCCTCCCCTTTTAGTTTTATTTTGTGTTTTGTTGCTCTTAAAAATCCATGTGGAAGATGTCTTATTGGTTGTCCCCTTATTCACAAGGATTAAGCTTTATTATAATTAATTAGAGCTTTTAGATTAGCTTTATAAGGTTAAATCTTGGCCCTTAGATCATAGTTGCAATTGTTGACTTTTCAAAGCTTGATTAGAGCTTAGTTAACATCTTAATCAAAAGCTTAATTGTCTCTTGATTATTGCAATATTAGTGTTTAGGGTAATTTATGACCATTGGTAATCCATTCTATGCTAATCCTAACTTCTTATTGGTCTTTGATTTTTAATTGGCTTAATACCCCTTTAATTGTTGACTATTAGTACTAATCTTAAAGAATTACCTAAATATTCTATTAGTGTAATTTAAATTTCTCATTAATCGTTGGTAATTGCCCCTTAATTGTTCCAAGCATTTTGACAGTTCTTTATAGCCTTTTATGAATTAAATATGAACTTAGGTATTAGGTTGATAATTATAGGACTTTAGAAAATTTAGTTTCTTAATAAATTATGAAAATTGAGGCTTAGGTCTTTATTAATTAATCCCTTGATTAATTATGAAAATTTACACAATTATTCAGTTTAGTGAAAACCTAGTTGGTTGTTAATGGTTTGTTTTCTCCAAATTTATTTAAGTATTTCTTGCTCTCTTTGATTCTTCATGAACTATAGCTTATTATGGTTTTTATTGTATTTTATGGTATTTTATGATACCTAACAAAATGTATTAAACCATTGGTTACCCTAATCCTAAGGAAAAATTTTCTAGAAAATAGAATAAACACATTTCACAATTTGAGACCACATATTCACCTATATTAAATAGGCTTTATCTATCAGAATATTGTATTTATGAGAAATAATAATTTTTGGGGTATTACATTAATTAATATTAAAAAGAGGACAGTATAAATTGTGTATCTCAATAATTGTAGAGTAGATTGCTTGCTCTTGTAGGGTGTCTAAGAAATAGAAGTACAAGCATGGTACTAACGAGGAAAGAATTCACCCATAGATATTTCAATAGTCGAGGCTGATTCGTTACTTCCACTGGTACTAGGCCCCATTCCACCATGTAGAAAGAAAGCAGGTTCCTGTGGCAATGGCAGTTGAATGGAATCATTACTAAGATATGAAACAACCTCAGCTATTGTAGGTCTTGAATCTGGATTTTCTTGAACACATAACAAGCCAATCTGGATGCACTTGATCACTTCATTATATGATCCAAATCCTTTTATATTGAAATCTAATATTTCCAGCAAGTTTTCCTCCTTCCATCGCTTCCAAGTCTATGAAAATTAAGTAAAACTAATTATTACCCTCTTATTAACTTAGAGAATATTGTTAAAGAAATCTTTTCTCCACATTTAAGGTTGAGATATTTGCATAAGAAATATTAACACGTGAGAAACATATTATCTGAACTTACATAACTCAATAGGCTATCAACATATTGTGATTGTGATTGACTATCATGACTTATATTCTTCTTTCCACTGATAATTTCTAAAACTATAACTCCAAAACTAAAAATATTCGATTTTTCAAAATATTGTCCATACATTGCATATTCTGGTGACTTATAATCACTGAAAAAGGGAAAAGAAAGTATCAATATATAGTAAAGTGATCAATGATTAGTTGAGAAGTAAAACTTTTCAATCTCAACCGAGGCACACTTCAATCATATCAACATATAGATGTAAAGCTTAAAGGAAAAAAATATTAAAACTTACTATGTTCTAACTATTCTATTTGTACTTTCTTCATTTTTGTTGATAGCAACCATCTTAGCTAAGCCAAAATCTGAAATTTTTGCATTCATTTCATCATCTAATAAAATATTACTTGGTTTTAGATCACGATGTATAATCTTAATGCGAGAATAATCATGGAGATAAAGAACTCCTTGAGCAACTCCTCCAATGATTTTATAGCGCTCTCCTCAATTTAGTACTTTGCCTTTCTGGAAACCTGTGTACATAAACTTGTTGTGAGTGACTACATGGACAAAACGAAGATAATCTAAGTATGGACAATTATCGCTATCATACATCACTTATATAGCCCAAAATAGATAAATAATAACACGCATGGCACATATGGACTACAAATTTCAACTAAGCGTAAATGTAGGATTTAGAAGAGTCAAACGAGATAGATTGTAATGAAGGCTTTTGTTCGGAACATATTCATAAATAAGAATTTTCTCTTGTCCTTCTATGCAAAATCCAAGCAAGGCTACCAAATTTCTATGCTGGAGTTTCGCAATCAATAAAACCTCGTTCTTGAATTTTTCTGCACCCTGACCAGAACTTTTTGAAAGTCTCTTGACTGCTATTTCATGATCATTTGAAAGAATACCCTAGAACCACAGATGATTACATTAAAAATTAAGAAACATACCAATAAAATATAAATAATTCTGTCCAAAGAAAATTAAGAAACATATATGCATGTGTGCGTGTGTCTGTAACATTTGGATTGATGACATTTAAATTTGTTACCTTGTAGACTTCTCCAAATCCACCTCCGCCTAAAGAGTTTTCATGTGAAAATTTATTTGTTGCAGCTTCAATAGTGGCCAAACTAAATTGTAGAGGCTCTAAATTGTTGCTTTCATTTCCAACTAGACAAATAGAAGAAATTATTGCTATAGCTCTTGAGACAAGCCAAGACTATATGTTTTAATAAAAATTTGTCTGAGAATAAAAATTACTGACAGTATTTCTGTCTGAGAACAGCGTTGCGTCTCTTCTTTATTGGACTCTTTAAGAGATAGTAGGCGAGAAAAAAAATCAGCCCCAAACCAAAAACAGAAAAAACCACAACTATCACGATAATTCTTGTTGGTGCCGTTGCTTCTGGCTGATCGTCAGAGTTATAGAAAAAATATAACTCGTAGCGAACGTTGCAACTTGGATATAGAACTCTTCCTCCTTCTTTTCCCACACAGCAACTTGAGAGGTCTCCAATCACATCACTTAGACATTTTCTGCAATCTTGAGATGATAGGTCAGGCGTACACTGAAGTAGAGAGTGCATAGTTCCGAACTCAGGTATGTGTTCTTCCCTTGTGGCATATTTCTTAGCCTCGTTAGCTGCTTCGTCTGCCGTCAAGTTAAGTGCCTCCAACAATGAGTTTGAGAAGCTCTGTCGGTACCCATCGTAGGTGGGCAAGAGGCCGAGTCTAGGGCTTGTTTCAACCGTGGAGAAGAAGGAGCGGTTGGAATAGCGAAGCATGCACTTGTCGTACCAGATTATTGCCTCCTTCTCAAATTGCTGGCAATCTGAGGATAATTTTTGGGCTGCGATAACGACGCATCGGTGGCACAGCTGGATGGTGGTGCCACCCTGGCACATGAAGAGGCCGTAGACAGTGTCGACGCCACTGGCAACGGTGGTGTTGTAGAACTCAGTGTCGGCGGAATCAAAGGAAGAGATGAGGGTAGCCAGGTCCGATTGGAAGGTACTATTTTCGGCGAAGGTTTTGTTGGTGCTGCAGCTGTGGTTTAGATAAGAAACCTCTTGTGCTAGAGTTGTAGGTGAAAAGAGGAAGGGAATAAACAAGAGCAAGAAAGTTCTGGAGGAAACCATGATCATGGAGGTCATGGTAAGGCTGAAGATTGTGTTGGTGGTGTCTCTGATAAGCCGTCTTGTCTGTGAAGAAATGCCTTGCTATTAATTATGTTACACGGTACAACATGATGACCGGTGGAGGCATTATTAGGGGGCCCATCATAACCCAACTTTCCAAAAGAGGTTATAATGGATAAAGCTTTGCCATGGGAAGACTTATGACATTGGCCATTGACCAGATAAGAGTAATGATATTTTCTACGAATCTCTGTTGGAATGAAGACACTGGCCGTGTTTAGATTTTCTTTTAGAAAATAGTTTCGAGGAAAAAAATGATTTTAAAGATTAGATTTAGGAGAATAGCTCCTGAAAATATATATATAATAACTTTTGGAAAATTATGGTTTCCAATAAAAAATCATAGTTTTCTTGCCAAATTATGGTTTTGAGAGTTTGATCAGTATTCAGACATTTTAACTTATGGTTTTAAAGGTTAAAAGTTCTCTTGGATTTTGAAGGGTTAATGCTACTTCACTTTTAAAACTGTAGATTGAGCCAAAATTATTATTTTAAAAGGGTTGTTAAACACACAATTATGATTATAAAAAATAGGAATAACACATTCATAATCAAATGCCACCCCTTTCTTTGTTTTTCTCTTTACTTCTTTCCCCTCCTCCCTCCTTTTTATTTCTTTTCTGTTCCCTCCCTCGCTACTTTTTTTTCTTTTACTTTTCTCCCTCCTCCTTTTTTCCTCCTTATCTTCCACGTCCTTCTCTTTCGCTTTTTGTCTTTCTTCTTTTCTTCCCTTATTCTCTCCCTTTTGACACATATATGCTTTTTTTTGCTCAAAGATTAGCACATATATAATTGAGCAATGTGAGTTAGCAAACATCTTGATTTATATATAACACGAAGTTAGATTTGACATCAAGATTAGTGAGGCACAGAGATTTAAAAAAGGAATTGATTTCTAGACTTGAGCTCTGACGATGTAAAGTAGATATAAAGTAACCTGATAATTCAGTCCCAAAAAAAAGGGGGGATATAATTCAGTAGCTATACCGTTTTGTGGAGGAAAATATAACAAATATGGAAGATACAGAGTGATGCCGTTTTGGAAAAATGGGAAAGAGACCTAAAGAACTAAAGAAAAGAGGAATTCGACAGATTGGAAGTGGGGACAGCTAAAACACTGTTACTTTGTCTTCTTCCTTCGAGGGCTAAAACCAGAGCAAGGCAGAGAGAGTGAGAGCCAGAGGAAAAGAGAGAGGTGTTCGGTTCTTTGCTCCTATAGGCTTTGAGTTCAATGTCGTCGTCACTAGATGATTCAATGTATTCGCTAGTAGCTGATTGGAATAACGAAGCATGTCCGCACCACTTTCTGTATATATAGGTGATAGGGAAAAACTTTATAGCCTAAAAAATTCCGCAAGTGCACAGGCCGTATCAAGTAATAAAGTGATAAGAAAAGTATCGTTCCCACGAGGACTTGGTATCACAAACTTCAGTTAAGCATTGATTTCACAATTTCATTTAAGTTGAGAAAACCAAATTAAATTTAATTAAGATAAAAGAAATTAAAACTAAAATAAAAATAAGAAAACTACCACAATAATCAAATGAGCAACCTGGAGTCACTAATCCCTTATTTGATTCTTAGATTTTATCCTCACTAAATTAACTTTCACTTAATCTAATCAGCTAATCTAGAGTATTAATGTCTATAAATGCCTTCCGGTCCATTTATACACTACAAGAAAAATCAAATTTTGCTACGGAATTTTGCTACGGAAAAAAATCCGTTGCAATTTGCGACGGAATTTACTACGGAATCAAAATCCGTAGCAAATTGCTACGGAATTGAAAATCCGTAGCAAATTGCGACGGATTTGAAATTCCGTAGCAAAAGTTTGCGACGGAAAAAAAGATCCGTCGCAATTTGCTACGGAATTGAAAATTCGCAGCAAAATTCTGCTACGGAATTGTAAATCCGTAGCAAAATTTTGCTAGGGAAAAATAAATCCGTAGCAAAAATTAAAAAAAAAATCCAGAAATTATAACCCTTCCCTCGTTTCATTCTCATTCTCCCGCGTTCTCTGATTCTCTCCCCTAAAAAAAATTCGTCGACTAGTATCCCTCATCTCCAGCGTCCGCAGGTCCTCATCGATCTCTTCCTCCGGCCACATCTCGTAAGTTGATGCCCTCTCTCCCTCTACGAGATCGTTCTAGATCTGTGCTTGCTCTCGATTTTCCCTATCGCTTTGCTCGACGTTTCTGGTCTCTGTGTACTCTCATCGTCCGATCTTCCCTGCTCGTCGGCGCTTGTGGTCTCTGCGTGTGCCCTCGTCGTTCAATCTTGCCTGTCGCGACTTTGATTTCAGGTTGGTCTTATCTTTTTTATTCTCGATTTTGGGTTTTTATTCAAAGAATCTGATTCTTAGTGCAATTGTGCAATGGGTGTTGAGATATTAAGGTGTGCTTTCACATATACGGTAGATTGCCTTAGTAAAATCAAGCTAGTGATTTAAATGCAACGATGCTTCTGCGAAATTGATTTTTCCCATCCGTCATCTGTTCTTTACGTGGTATTGAACCCTATGTCGGATGCTATCACGCTTCTTCCTTGGTTTTTAATTTTTCGTTTCAATCTTCCTTCCAATCTGGTCGTGTGGTCCTTCAAATGTTTATGCTTCTCAATTTCAAAATGGTACGCTCTTCATTTTGATTTTATTCTGAAAATGATTTTTTTTTTATCGTAAGATTTCACCTGTGCTAACAAACCTGCCTTCACTGTATTATGGGTGTTGTACAAAATCACTTATGGCAACGTGCTTGCTGAATGTGCAAAATAAGATATTTATGGAAGCGTTATAACTGATAATTTAGTTTATCCAATTGATCATCATCTCCTCTGTTGAAAGATATAATATAATGGAAGAATTTCATCGCTGGTTCTTATTTAGTACGAGTATGACTTATGATTTCAGATATTTTAAGGTTTTGAGAAAACTTAAAGACACTGGTGATTAGATTGTTTCTCTCACCGAGGCCCTTTAAAACATGTCTAGAACTTCCTACCAGGAGTTGGTAAGGCAAATCTTCGTACTTCAGAAGCACTAAAGTTTCATAATCTGTTATTTGGTTCTTACAAACTACTAAACCATATTTTTTCCCTTACCTTCAGGCGGGAGTTTCAGTGCATAGCACGTTTAATGATGGGAAGCAAGAGGTAAGAGTTTTCAGAACATGTGCAACAAGTCATCGGTGGCTGAATGTTAGTTATTTGAAGTGCAACAGAACATGTGCAACAAGCCTTTGCTAGGTAATATTATATATCTTCGTTTTGTCCTGAATCTTATATTGAACTTCACTTGGCTGATTTACTTAATGCCAAGGATTTGCAGGAGCCTTGTTTAACCAACTTCTCGCTATATTACTTCTTGGCGCCGAATTTATCTGCACAAAAAAGGGATCCGTGTCAAGGTATGCTATTAAATTCTGATTGATCATAATGTTGCCATCTGCCCCTTCTTCAATATATAAATAATATAAAAGGAAAAGCCCGGATAAAGAAGGGAACAAAAGTGGTTATTTTGATATATTATTGTTAATTCTACAAGTACCACAGTTTCTCTCAATTGATTCCTTACATTTTCCCCTTATTTCTTTCTTATGTATAGATTGTTGAAGCATGCCTTATCTCACTGTTAACATCAGTTATTTCATTTTGCTTACCGCTTCTCAGAAAATGTAGTCCTTGCCCTGAATCTGATCCTGATGTTCCTGTATTAGATAGGATTCTCTGCTCTCTTTATCTATTGCTTCTCTTTGCAACAACCTTCAATCTCTTCCACCAGCAAGAGATGTTTGGTCATATTTTTATTTGGATTTAATTGGTCCTCGTGGATTCCGCTAGATTTTTTCTTTTCTTCTTGCAGTTCTTTTGTAGCAAAGAAAAGGAATACAATGATCTTGCTACTATTTTCTTTAATACCCAGGTTTGAAATAAGTATCTAGAAATCTTTGTTACTCATTATTCTTTTATAGTTCCTTCAATACATTGAGTTACTTTTCTATTGTTTCAGGATGATGCCATAAGAACTTGTTCAATGCAAAAACGATAAATGAGTTCAGCGCCCAAAGTTTATTAACCTTTTTGGTACCACATTCTTTACTTACTGTTTGGAAATTTTTGGCACATTGGATCTATGATCTGTAATGTTTCTTCATATTATAGTTAAATTAAACTATTTTGTGCTAGAAAAGTAAAGGGTTATTATTTTTAAGATCATCAAACCATGGCCTTTCATCATATATTACTACTCCTTTGAAAAACTCTATTACGGTTATGTTGATAATGATTAATTGATTATCACTACAAAAAAACAAAGTTTCAGTCGTGGGTACGGGGTTGGATGAATAAAATGGATTTACTGCTGCTTCTTGTCTGTTGCTTTTGTTATCATGGTTAATTGTGAATCGAAAGAGTGTTTTAGAGTTCAAAATGTTGTGACTGTTAGGCAAGCAGATCCTCTATCTCCTGTTTTGTATACACTAGTTGATATTTCAAACCATATTTTTCTCTGCATATAGGTTTGCATTTTTACACAAAGTTGTGTTATAATAGTGGCCATATCACTTGCTGTGCATAAATTCTTGTTATTGTGGTGAGTTTGTATCTGGAACATTGCTTAATCTGTGTTGTCACTTGCATACACTTGTGAACTTCCTGGAAGTGTACCTGATGGAATTTTTGCTCGACTGTCCTTGTTTGAATTAAAGTGTATGCATATTGTTAAATTACATTGAGTTAGCTGCTAGAAATTAGGTGCTATACTCATTATTTTGATTGATCGGCCTAAATCAATCAATAGATTATAGAATTTGAATTTTGTAATTGCTTTTCTGTTTTATAATTCCTAGATATTAGGATCGGCCTAAACTAGAGTATCTACATGTATTAAAATCGTGAAGGTATATAAATAATAAAAATAAAAAACTCAGAATTTTGTACATTTCTTTTTAATTTTGTAATTTTTATATTTTATATATATATGTTTTTTTTTAGGAATCGAATGATCATACTGGTGCATCAAACACAGGAGATGATGAAGCATATGCAGATTCTACTTCAGTCCCTAAAGAAGGACAAGGGGTGACCATACTGCTGCTGTTTAGAATTTTTTTTTATTACATATTGTTCACAACATTATTATTTATATTTTGTTTTCTCTATGTAAACTCTCTATGTAAACTCTTTATGATTATTGTTATATATTCAGTTTTCTCAAAAAAAAATTTAAATATCTATGGTATACTACTTTTTGTATTCACTTTTCTAAAATTTTAAAAAAAATTATTAAAAAAATTATTTTTTAAAAATTTTTTAAAAAAATTTATTAGTTTTGCTACGGAAATTATTTTCCATAGCAAACTGGAGAATTTGCTACGGAATTTGATTCCGTAGCAAATTCTCAAATCTGGGAAAATTTGCTACGGAAAAAAATTCCGTAGCAAAATTTCAAGTTTGCTACGGAAAAATAATCCGTAGCAAAATTGAGAATTTGCTACGGAAATGAATTCCGTAGCAAAATTTCGAATTTGCTACGGAACTGAATTCCGTAGCAAATTGCTACGGAAAAAAATTCCGTAGCAATTTGCTACGGAATTTTTTTTCCGTAGCAAATTGCGACGGATAGGATTTTCCGCCGCAAATTGCGACGGATTTTCCATTTCCGTCGCAATTTGCTACGCGGGATTTTGCTACGGAAAATTTCCGTAGCAAAATCCGTAGCAAATCTATTTTGCTACGGAAAAACAGGTTTTTTCCGTAGCAAAACCATTTTGCTACGGATTTTTTCCATAGCAAAATTTGAAATTTCTTGTAGTGATATACCTATCTTAATTAATTATGTAATGCCTCACACAATTAAATAAGACGCGTTTTAAATCGGGCTCACTCTAATTTGATTATGCGGAGCTTCTAGGTATATTCCTATCCCAGACGCAAATTAGATTAAAACCTAACTTCACGTTAAATTTAAACCTAATTCCACATTATTTATTCCCAATGTCAATTTAGGATTCCCTCTTCCAAGTCCAACCCTAAATCCCCAAAACATGCTCAATGGTGGCCACTCACTAAGCAAGAGCAAATAACACAGGATTAAATAAACTGAATAAAATTAATCAAAACTAAAAAGTGGGAATAATCTTTAAAACTCAAACAAGTTTATAGATTCTCTAGGTTGCAAAAGAAAATTAGCCACACATGGCTTTATTCAAATCCATAAAAAAGATGAAAATTCAGGTTCAAAGAAGAAGAAGAGAGAGGAAAGAAAATTTCTTCGTCGCCTCCACAGTCCTTCCGTCCTTCCGTGGAAATGATGAAGAGAACCGAAACGCTCAGCCTCTACTTCTCTGCTTCTTTGTTCCTTCCCGTTCTGTGTCTCCTTGATCTGCCTTCGTCTTCCGTCTTTTTCTTTCTTGTCTCTGCCTCCATATTTATAATAATTTTGGTCTTGGGTCACTGATTCTCCTTTTCTTATTACAAAGATATCTCATATATTGTAATTTACTCCATCAGATCACACAATTGATTTTGTTTCTATTTTTCTTGCGGGGGACCATCAAGTTTGGCTGATTGCATATCCTCTTATTTCTTTTTCTACTTCATTCCAAATCAGCTAATATTTCCTGCACAATAAAAATAGGATATGAGTAGGTTTTATGTCGATTTATTCTTTGATCCTAAGTTTCATTCAATTATGAAAACGTTCATAAAAGATAATTAAATAGGTATATAATATCAATAATTCCAATTAAATCTCATAAAATATACACCTATTTAATCATAAAATATATACTCATCAATAGGTTGGGTGTCTAGGGGTAGAGAAGAAAGAGAGATTGGAATAGCGAAGTATGCACATATCATACCAAATGATAGCCTCCTTTGAAGAGGAACACGTATAGTTCAGTTGCTCGATTCCCTCATTGACACATTCATTGCAGAGCTGAAGGGGCACGTTGTCCCGACACATGAAGAGGCCGTAGACAGTATTGGACTTGTTTCCGGTGATGTTGGATGACTTGGAGAGATTTTCAAAGAGATTTCCGAGGCTGTTTAGGTAGGGATCATTGGCAGTTTAGTTGCCTTTGGTGGTCGAGCAGTTCCAGTCTACCAGATTTGGACCTCCGGATTCTGATTAACAAAAGAAACATACCGTTTAGATTAAGGCATGACCTTCACTAATAATAAATAGTCAATTAATCCTTTAATGATCAAATAAAGAATATCTTTCTTTTTTATTATTTTTTTTATGTGAAAGTTTAGTTGACTTGATTCCTAGGCGCTCAATATTATATTTTAATTATGGGTAAATTTTTATTTTCGTTTTTGAAATAAGGTCAACAAGTACCTTTTCTTTTTTTGCACTTACCTTTTTTCATCTGAGGATTATTTCTTAAAAATTTATTCATGTCTTCAATAAAAAAATAACCACAATTAGCTAAAAAAAAAAACTAGCATAGATCTAAATATCTCCTTTGACTTGAATCCTTAAATTTTTTAAATGCAAATTAGTGACAACAATTTTAACGCTTGCGTGTGTGTGTATCAATTTTTTGTTTTCTTATATATATATATATATATATATATATATATATATATATAATACTAATAATCATTGATCAATATATATATAAATTTATTTATTTTTCACTATTCGTTTATTTTTATTTTTTTTATTTTTTGAAATTTATATGCAGAGTGACAAAATTTTGAATCAATAAAATTATTAGCAAGATCAAATACACTGGATCGAGTTACAATCCAACGATGACGGAAGGCTCCTCTTCTTCTCTCTGTTTTTGGTTCCTTATAAATAGTTGGATCATGAACTCGCGCATAGAAAGGGGAAAGAAAAGGAAATGGGCAAAAAAAAAAAACAAAAAACAAAAAAAAAATAGTGACATTACCTTGAAAGATAAAATCACTGGGAGGCTGGTCGCCCTTATAATAAATCGTTCTCTTTCGATTCTGAAATTGCAGCTGGGATTCTGAATTCTTCCAGGATGATTGGTTGAGTAATAAGTTTGATCAAGCCGTATAGACACTTGCTACCGAATTGCGGGGACAGATTTGCCGTACACTGTACAGGAGTGTACAGCAATCCACCACTAGTCAAGTTTGCTTCTTTTGTTACAAATTTCTTGGTAGACATCGCTGCCTCCACCACCACATCATTCAACATCTTATTTAACTCTATATAATCATTTCTTCCTAAAATTTCGTCTGTGTTCGATGCATGAACTATATGGGACCTTTCTAGGACAGTCAACCGCGGGCCTACTGGGGCCTAAATTTTTGTCTTCGTAGCATTCATGGTCGCGGTCGTATGCAGACCAGGCTCTGGTTGTACCATATGATTTAGTAACAGTAGGTAGTTGTTGGAGGGTGGAGAAGAGTGAACTGTCGCAATAGCCGAGGAAGCACTGGTCGTACCATATGATTGCCTCTTTGTTGTTGGGACACTCTTGAGGCTATTCTATTTGTGGCGTCCTGAACACAATCTTGACACACCTCCATGGGGACATCACCTCGGCACATGTACTCTCCATAGACGGCGTCGTTCAGGCTGAAGGTAGTGTTGTAGAGTTCAGGAGTTGGATCAGTGCCAGCCGCCGCCTTGGAATACAAGGAAAGCAAAAGACTGTTAAGGTTGAACTGGTAGGAGCTATCGGAGCTGAAGTTTTTATTAATTGTGCAGTTGTGGCAGAGTCAGAATGACGCACGGTTACTCTTATATGCCATGCTTCCACATCCAAATCACGCAACTTCCAGGGCCTTCTCCTGACCCTCTCAATTCTTCTGATTTAAGGGCCTTGAATTGGGCTTCCATTTTCTATTAATCCTGGGCCCACTTCATTTGACATTGTTACAGTGTCGAATTGGCAAAGAAAATTATACCGGCGCTGGGTATATTTATGTTCAAGGATTAAAGTAAAATTTTAACGGTTTGACACACTTAAGTTTTAAAAGATATACAAAAAAGTAGAGCAATTTTAGAATTTTTTTCTTTTAAATAAATTGGCTGAAACGTCTATTCTAAAGTTGGAACTTGGAAGGAACACAAATGGGTTCCTATATATTAAGAGAGAGAGAGGGAGAGAGATAGGTGTTTGGGTCAATTTAATAGAATTGTTAAAATTATTCCTTTTTTTAAAAAATATTTTATCTACTTTTGCACTTTTCAAACTTTAATTATGTTTGACGCTTATGCTTATAATGAAAAGAGTTTAAGGTCTAACATTGAAGCAGGCTTGATTCAAATTATGCACCAACTTTAACCTAGCTGAAGAGGTGAAAACATATTGAACTAATCAGTCAACCGAACCCATCTCCAAGGAAGGGAAGTATAGAACTCACAACCTCTCTCTTTTAATTTAGAGGGTGCATGACGTTCGTTATTGTGATACTATGCCATTGTTAATTGAAAAGTTCTAATGATGGTTCCTTCATATTTGGTCACGACTCCTAAATGATCTCCCATTGGATCGTGACAATGATCATATGATTCGCCAGCCAAGGAAATTGATCAATAAGCAAATCCCGTGACATTTTCTCCCTGCAGTGGCCTTTCAATAAAATTAACCCATCAAACTATGTCTCTAACTTCAATTAGTGCAATTATCCTATATATTGACAAGTCATGGAACGTTGCTGATACTATTTTTTTTTTTTAGTTGGGATTTTTGTGAGATTTTCACTATTTAAATTTAGATTTTGATTATTTTGATCGGCCCCCTTTTTCTTCTGATGTACATTAAGAGGTTATGATGATTTTCTTATTATATTTGTTTAATTGCCTATAAGCTTGTGTTGGTTAGGCTTTTTTAATCCCAGACGCTCAAAATAAAATATGTATATTGTGATAATGTCTCATTTGTCGCGGCAGGAGATGCGCGAGGAAGAGAATCCACCCACCGACTAGTCAGTCAAACCTTTCATTATCTCCTCAGCTTCCAGGAACAAATCAAGGGAAAATGGGAATGAAAGACTTGGGAGAAAGATATTTATGGAAAATAACCATAAAAATTATAATTATTTAGAATGATCAAATACAAAAACATAAAATAAAAATACTAAAATATTTCTAACAAAATCTTTTGCATCCCCTCCTACATTCTCTCTCATATATTATATTTTAAAAACTAATATAAAATTCTAAGTTTCACTAAATTAAATAACGTTTTTCTCAATTTTTATTTTTCACAAACTTGCACATATATCTCCAAACAAAATTACAAATTCTTCAATTTTGTAAAAATTATAATTTTCTTAAAATCAACAAAAATTTTAATTAAAAAAATAATTATATAATTTTAATAAAACTCAAGGTCTTTTATAATTTAACATTTGTAAAGAAAGTTTATATGATTTATTTTTGTTTTAGAAGAAATTTATATTGGTTAAAATTCATTTAATATTTATAATTTTTTTTAAAAAAAAATCTAATTTAGCTTTTATTTTATAAAAAGATCTTAATTGATAATAACATTGATAATATTATTTTAGTATTTTAGTAACTTAGATTTCATAATTACTTAAATCATCATTAAATTCTCCCTAACTAAAACCTTCTATATTATCTCTTGTATTCATAATTTAAAAAATAAGTAAAATTAAAAATAAAAATTTAAGTTTTAATTTTACTTATTTTTTAAATTATGAATATAAGAGATAATATAGAAGGTTTCGTTAGGGACAATTTAATGATTTTGAATTTATATTAGGATTTTTAATTGATTACAATTTTTATAGTCCTTTATTATGAATATTATTTTCTTTATGTCCTTTATTTTAATTTTCCTAAAAAAACCTACTGAGAATTTATATTTTGTGGCCACAAAAATAATACGGATAGATATCGAATCATTATTATTTTTGAGAGACCTTGTCATCCTGCTATCCTAGCAGTTGAAATGTAATTCATTCCATTTTAACCAAACCCTCAGAAGATTTAAATTTTTCATTACTCATCAGGTTACTAGCTAAGAGACAATATGTATGCCCAGGCTTTGAGTTGTCGATTTCCAAACAATTCATGGTGTCAGAATTTATTTCCTACCTTTTATTCGCGGGCTTACTAATTATATAATTGTAATTTGTAAGTGAACAAAAATATAATTTATATTTTTTATTTTGTGAAAAAATAATTTGGTTCCTTTCACTACACACACGCACATTAACCTTCAAAGTAAAAAATATCTTCTTCATTAATACATTTAATACTTTATGAAAAATTTCTACATATAATTGAATTAATTTAGTTATAATAATTTTGACAGTATTATTATACCAAAAAAATACATAAAAAAACTACTCAAATTTTATATTTAATTTTTTTAAAAAAATCTTATTTATAATAATTATTGTAATATACTATTTTCCTGATGATACCGCGTATCTTATTTTTTTTAAAAAAAAAAACAATTTCATAACGAATGAATATGGGGGTTACATAACACAATATTATTTTTATTTATTTTATGGGTTTAATGAGGTTGTTAAATTTATTACAATTAAAAGTAATTAAGTTTAATTCCATCCAAAAATTAAAGAAAAGCAATCAAATTTTGTACAAAGACATGCGTCTTGATCACATGGTATCATTACTACAGAAAATGGCTTTTGTGTCCCTAACTGACGTCTTATTATGGAAAAAGGAAGTAAAAAATAACGCGGTGGCATTTTTGTAATTATGAGATGACTTTTGGAGTCTAATTTTAATACTAGAACGCCAAAAGTGAGCTCTCGCGCCAGAAGAAAGCGAAAAGTGCGCTCTTTTGAGTCTAAGTCCCAGTATTAAACTCCTTAGGTAAACCCTTTGAAGACTAAGTTCCAATATATTGGTAACTGTCAATGGCAAGGATGTAACGGTGAGGTATTGATGTGCTTTCTTTTGTCGCTAATACAATCAATTATATTAGGTCCTAACTTATTATGCAATTCAGGGTCAACCTAGGTCATTCTCCCAAAGAGTAAGCTGTGGGTTTTTTTAAAGTTGAATTTAGGTGATGAAAAATGCAATGGAATAGAATTGGACCTAAACTAGAATCCAAGACACTACTATCTATATGCAATTAACTAATTAAATGCAAGATGAAAATTTAATCTAAAACCTAAATAAAAATGAAACTAATCTTATTTGAATTTGAATACAATTTTTTGGGGGGTTTTTGTTACGAGAGAATAATTAAAATTCTAAGAAGAATATTGGTTAAAATCAAATCAAATAACAAAGATTTAGTTCAGTTATGATGATGAAGGGGACAAAAAGATTCATATGGAATTAACTTTCTTAAGCCCAAATTAATTAATTAGACTAAAGGGAGATTTGTGAAAAATTGGAATTAATTAATTTAATTACCTAATTAAAACATGAGAAACCCTCAAGTTTAATAAGACCTAGTCCACTAGTAAACTCATAATAGAATGAGCACTAGTTAATTAAACTCATTAAAACCCAATCACGATTAATTTCTAAGTAATTTTGGAATCTTGTTTACATATATGCATACTCCTCCCAAGTTGCCTGCTTAAAGCTACCACGAAAATCTCCTCTTCAAACTCCTTCAAGCAAAAGTCACAGCCATTCACGGGATTAGTAGAGTATTGATGGATGAATATAATGCTTTGACGTAGCTGTACGTGAGAGAAGAGAGGAATGAGTAATGAATTTGATAATGGAAACTGATGGATAGACTCCAGGGGCTGCCTCTGCGTCTTTTTCCGCGTGCATCTCTCCTTAACTGAACATCCCTCTCAATCTGCCGCTAGGTTTTTTAATGGCAAGGAAAAGATAGATTTTTGAGTACTAACTTGAGCCCATTAAAATTTAAGAAACCCAATACAATTTCACTATTAGATTTTCTTTCAGCTTTCCTGAAAAACTCTGTACTATAGGATCTTCTAATATGATAAAATTGTGATCTATCATCTATCTAAGAATATTATTTAATCACAAGATAAAAATCAGAATATTAATAATTTAAGCCCAATAATCTCATAATTAATTCAAATTTATATTATTTTCTAAAATTGGCTAACAATCCAAATATTATCTAATAATTTCAAATTAGTCTAAAATAGTCCCCAAAATAAATGAATAAGGTGAGATAAAATATATAAAAATTGGGATTTATCAGGTATTTTATTCGAACTAGTTTTCTTGGATTTGTGAACTCATAAATCATTAGATTATGAGAAGTTTCAAGACTTACCAATTTCATGCGAATATTAATTGGTAGCGGAATTCGAACCAACATCTATATATATGACATATGAGATCACATTTTTCTCAAACGAATCAACTTTCAGTGATGTGCATGTCTTATATTGGAGAGTAAATACCCTATTTAGTCCCTGAAAAAACATCACGGACCCCTTTTTGGTCCCCTAAGTAAAAATAACTCATCCCGTAATCCCTGTAAAATCCAAAAATCGTCTACGTTGAGTCCTTCCAGGTTGAAGAGGACACATACAGTGAAGTGTCCCAAATGTGGTCAGGGATTACAGGATAAGTTATTTTTACTGAGGGACCAAAAAGGGTCCATAATTTTTTTCAGGGACCAAATAGGGTATTTACTCTATATTGGAATTATAGGGTCTATTTTAATGGAAAATGTATGGAGGAGCATTTCAATTATTGGAATGGTTGTTGACAAGGATTATATAGTAAATTGCATTCTGAGTTATAGGAATCTTTGATTTGTAGAGATTAGGAATAATCTTCATTAATAGTCATTATTAGATTTATAGGAATCCCTGATTTGTAGGGATTCGAAATAATCTTCATTAATAGTCATTATTAGATTTATAGGAATCCTTGATTTGTAGATATTAGGAATAATCTTCATTAATAATCATTATGAGCCTGATGCGGGTCTTTTTGTCTTTAGCCTTGGGGCCCACAATCAAAAATAAACCAAGGATTGCGTATAGGCAAACCTAGAATCGTTCTCTCTCTCGAGGAGCCTTTTATTGAGTCCTAAGTAATCTAAATGACCTGCACATGCAATTAAAACAATAGGAAATTGGTTTTGGATTTTTCAGTTGGTAAACTAAAATAAAATTGCAATTAAATTAAATGCAAAACTAATATTTTTGGTATTTTTAATAAAATGAAATGGAGTATGAAAATGAAATATGAATTATGGATCTTTTTGGTAATGAAGAAATGACTATCCTTGCTCATAAAAGATTATGGGAATTAAAATTGCATTAAGTCTAAAGAACAACCTTAAGATATCACTTGAGTCCAATAATCTCAATTAATAGTAGCTTCTACAAACATAGCTAACCACTATCTCTCGAGAAATTGTTGAAAACCACTTAATGTGCAATTAAAATTGGAATAATGCAACACGAGTCTTCTTAAAATTGAGTACATAACAGTCCCTCAAAGGGGTACAAATCAACTACATTAACTAGACAATACCACGCTAATTAATTTAATCTCATTGCAACCATAAGAAATTAAAGCAAATATAATCTTCACATTGCATAATCCAAAATCAATCACAATTATCAAACTAACAGAGACAATAAGCATTAATCTCAGTTCCAGAATTTATACACAATAATCCCTAAAACTAGACAACCTAAATGTATAAATCTAGACTAATAAAATGAACAAATTAACTCTCCTTTGTAGCTTTGAAACTCAAGTCAAATTCCACACCAAGAAGCAAAACTGTCTCAGCCACTCATTGCAATCAGACCAACCCAAATAATGATGGTGTGGTGAGGCAAAGAAGAAGATAGTCGTCGATGGGTGTTGGAGTCTTTCCGGTGAATCAGCGATGAAGGCCTGGTGGTCGACGGTGGAGCCTGAAAAAGAGTGATCGTGGAGGCTGATAAAGGGTCTGAAAGTGTTGGAGGCGTGAGAGCGTGAGGGTCGCCGGAATTAATGGAGGTGGTGTGGGTGAAGGCTCTCGCCGGCGACTGAGAAGAAGGAGTAGTCACCGGCGAGGTGGGTTGAGGGGTTGAAGGAAGGAGGAGTGAAGAGGTCGTGAGGCGTGGGTCTCTTCTCCCCCCCTTCGCGGCTCTGGTTCCCCAATTTAATAACCATTAAACCCTATCGGGTTTTTCCAGCTCCTTGGGTCATCCAATGCATGAAGCCCCATTAATTCCCCTCAGCTGCACGGGTCCTTCTTTTGCGTTTTCCGGGTCTGCTGTGATTGAATCATTGAATTCAAACCTAATCTCCAATCCAAAACGCACAGCTTTTACACAAGGACCTAATTGAACATTTTAAAACTTCTGCAGAAAGACTAAACTGAAACTTTTAAAACCTGAACTTAAATTTCTCTTTTCAAATTTTAGTCCAATTTCTTCAAGTACCTACAATCTAAACCAATTAATCTAACATCAAATACTCTCATAAAAATCAATAATTAAGAGTAATTACATTTTTTGACAATTTTACCCTTTTTAGCCCTAATTTAATATATTTACTCTTAATATCAATTTATCACAAGAAATATATTTAAAGCTCAATAACTATGAGAAAACACATTAAAAATCCCCATTTAATTACCAAAAATCATGTAAAAATATGGTTAGATCAATTCCCCCACACTTAGACTTTTGTACTCCTGAATAAAGGCAATTGAGTACCAAATTCTAAGTCCAAATCACTAATGATTTGAAAGATGAGCAATTTCATAATTAAAACGCAATGAATTAATTAATCAAATTCTTCAACCCAACACCAGTGATAGTCAAGTGATGTAAAGGGATTAGTTGACTTCACAACTCAAAATATTAGAACAAAGCACAAGAGAACTCTCAAGGTATTGGTGTTTTACTCACATCAACTTATTAATTGGGATAATTTCACTCTAGCCCACTTAATCAACACCTTACCATAGGCTTGTAACAACTCTAACATCTCCACTAAATAGCAATTAATGAAATGAATCAAGAGGACTTTTAAGGGTTGTAATGTTGGATGAAGGCTAGATGGAATGAATTAATTTAAAAAAATGAATTATTGATATGCAAGTCAAAGTTAACGAGCAAGTTCATAGCATCTAAATAACTTTACAAATTTTTGCCAATTCTTTTGAAAATGAACAAATGCCTTCTTGATTTTTTTTTTTTGCTTTTATTTTCATCTACCAAATACTTTTTTTTTCAAATAGTACTCACTTTTCTTTTCTTTTTTCTCCCTGTTCTTCTTGTTTTTTTTCCACATACATGGCATTTCAAATTTTTATTGGCAATTCTCTTTTGATTTATTAGAATACTATGAACACTATGAGTAATGACATGCATGTAACATAAGAAAGGCTCAAAAGGGGTAAGCAAAAGGTAGATGAATGTAGGCTTGTGTTTGGGTAAAAATGGTTTAGAATTGAATGCCTTTTTCATTTTCATCACAATAACGCAAATACCGTTTCGAAAAAGAGTTGAAACAAGTTCTAGAAAGTGAAAAACTAAGTGAACATGCACACATGAAAAAAATTTAAGGCTCAAATATCCTTCCAACAAGGTTTTTCTCCAATGCTCATTCCAACAAAATCAATTGTATAGTAAGCTAATAACAAAACATTTGCTTAACTATTACTCTTCTATCTTCTATATATATATAACATTTGTATATGAAAGACATAACATTCATTCTCTCAAATTTGCCAAGTCAATCTTCATTAATAGTCATTATTAGATTTATAGGAATCCCTGATTTGTAGGGATTCAGAATAATCTTCATTAATAGTCACTATTAGATTTATAAGAATCTCTGATTTGTAGGGATTAAGAATAATCTTCATTAATAGTTATTATGAGCCATTACTATTGAGCCTCTTTTATCTTCTATATATATATATATATATATATATATATATATATATATATATATGTAATGTTCGTATATGAATACAGGACACAACATTAATTCTTTCTATTTTGCCAAGTTGAGTTTTCATGTAGCCGCTGTCATTGTAGCATGAATTGTCGCGTGAACAGTGACAGTAGCATGAACCGTATTGTCACTGTCATGAACCGTATTGTCGCATGAACAGTGACAGTGGCCAGACAAAATGTGTGTGTCGGTGAGGTTTTCACTTCCTGCCAGAGCTAAGGTTTTGACTCTTTGAAATGTTTTTTTTCCTATATATATATATATATATATATATGTATTAGTTTTCTCTTCTTCACCCGTCACTCTTTCTGTTTTTCCTTGTTTTCTCAAGACCTATTAACTCGATTGATCATGTTTTTTTCCCCTCGTTTTCTCGAGACATATTATATCGATTGATCCAGTTTTTCCTAATTTTCTCGAGACCTATCATCTCGATTGATCATGTTTTTCCTCGTTTTCTCGGTTGCTCCAGTTTCAGTTTTTCCTTGTTTTCTCGAGACCTATTATCTCAATTGATCCTGCTTTTTTTCCCCCTAATTTTCTCGAGACTTATTATCTCATTAATTTTGTTTTCCCTCGTTTTCTCGAGATCTATTCTCTCGATTACTCCAGTTTTTTTCCTCTCATTTTCTTGAAATCCTATTCTCTCGATTGCTCCGTCCATCACGATCTCAGTGAGAGGTTTAATTTAGTCCATTATGAGGCCGGCTATGGATCATTATTTTCTTGAAGATCAAGCCAAGCTATTTCGTCTTCTACCTATTCGGTTTGCTGATCAACTTGCAGACATATTCACAAAGCCACTTCATCCTACTTGGTTTCATGAACTCAAGTCCAAGCTAGGCATCCAAGACATCCATGCTCCATCTTGCTGGGGGCGATGGGGATTACATAGCGAATTGCATTCTGATTTATAGGAATCCCTAATTTATAGGAATTAGAAATAATCTTCATTAATAGTCATTATTGGATTTATAGGAATCCCTTATTTGTAGGGATTCAGAATAATCTTTATTAATAGTCATTTGATTTATAGGAATCCCTGATTTGTAGGGATTAGGAATAATCTTCATTAATAGTCATTATAAGCCATTACTATTGAGACTCTTTTATCTTATATATATATATATATGTAATGTTCCTATATGAATACATGACACAACATTCATTCTTTTTCCATTTTGCCAAGTCACAGCTGTGAAGGTGTTGACGGATGCTGGGTAATGGAGAAGGCTAACGCAAGTCAGTCAATGAAATTGAGGAGATTTTTCGGTTATCTGTTGGAAAATGAACGGAAGTATTGAGAAAGGGGGAAAAAAAAGGTGTTTGTTGGTTGTAGAAAATAAAAGAAATTTTTCCTAAAGCCGCCCAGATAGGATCGTGACAAAAATGCATGAAACTTGAAACGAAACTTGTGTAAGGTCCATGGAGGAAGATTTTATAACTTATATTGTGAAATTTAAATAAATTTATTTACTTATAACTCATAAGTATTGTAATTTAGTATATATTTTATAATTTATTATATACATTAATCATATTAATTTTAAAATAGTTATTTCTTACTTCTACTACTTGTCCTTATTATAAGGACATACTATCAATAATTTTGCATAAATTAAATAATTCATTAAAGGGGAAATTTGGAAAAAAATTTCTCAATTGATAAGAATGACCTAAATGAAACATTTAATATTCTGTGCGGAGAAAATTTAGAAAGTATCAGTATACCTTCTGCATATATAAATTTATATAATATTTTATATCAATTAATTTTTTTATGGGGGATTTTTTTTTCTTCATGTTTTGCTTTTTTGAAATTACTAAAATTACTATCAATAAAATGTAAACATTTTGCATAAATTGCTTTATTTTTGTGGACAATATCATTCCTCTAATCAAGACAACGGAAAATTGTGATAAGGTGACTAGGTGAGGATTAGCCACTCATACAAAATCCAAGCCACTTACAGCGGGCCCTTTGACTCAAAGTCTTGCCATGACAAAGCTCTCTAGGTTGGAAAATTGAAATTTCCGTTATGTGAAAGCTTTCCTCTCTTGATTTACTTGAACGTTAATGAGCCGTGTAGAAGCATTATATTGAGGAGAAAGATGGATATGCCATTTCTGAAACTGCTCTCCTTTTTTTCTCCTTCTCACCTCCTTTAATTTAGCTTCTTCTGAAGTAGATATACCTACTTACAGTGACCACAACTGCACAATTAATAAAAACTTCAGTTCCGATAGCTCCTACCAGTTCAACCTTAACAGTCTTTTGCTTTCCTTGTATTCCAAGGCGGCGGCCAGCACGGATCCAACTCCTGAATTCTACAACACTACCTTTGGCCTGAACGACGCTGTATATGGAGAGTACATGTGCAGAGGAGACGTCCCCATGGAGGTGTGTCAAGATTGTGTTCAGGACGCCACAAATAGAATAGCCTCGGAGTGTCCCAACAACAAAGAGGCAATCATATGGTACGACAAGTGCTTCCTCCGCTATTCCGACAGTTCTTTCTTCTCCACCCTCCACCAACAGCCTACTGTTAGTCACCTCAGGCCCGTGCCTGTCTGTGGTAATGAAGACAACTGATTATGCAGCGGATCCGAAAGTATAGGAATATATGATTATTCGACGTTGAATGATGCGGTGGTGGAGGCTGCGACGTCTACCAAGAAATTTGCAACAAAAGAAGCAAACTTTACTTTTGGTAGCCCGCTGTACACTCTTATGCAGTGCACGCCGGATCTGTCCCCGCCATTCTGTAGCAAGTGTCTAAACGGCTTGATCAAACTTATTCCTACCAATTATACTGTACAAGCTGGAGGAATTCAGAATCCCAGCTGCAATTTGAGATTCCAAGGAGACCAATTTTATTATAAGGGAGACCAGCCTCCCAGTGATTCTATCTTTCAAGGTAATGTCACTATTTTTTTTTTTTTGCCCCTTTCCTATTCTTTCCCCTGTCTATGCGCGAGTTTACAAGGAACCAAAAACAGAGAGACGAAAAGGAGCCTTCCGTCATCGTTGGATTGTTACTCGATCCCGCATATTTGATCTTGCCAATATTTGATATTTATGCATGTTATGTTTTTGTTTCTATGTGATGGTTAATAATTTTATTGATTCAAAATTTTGTCACTCTGCATATAACTTTCAAGAAAAAAAAGAAGTGAAAAATAAATAAATTTATATATATATATATATATTGATTAATGATTATTAGGATTGTATATATAAGAAAACAAAAACATGATACACACACGCAAAGCTTTAATAGTGAAGGCCATGGCTTAATATAAAAGGTATGTTTCTTTTGTTATACAGAGTCCGAAAGTCCAAGTCTTGCCAACTGGTACTGCTCGACCACCAAAGCCAACTATACTGCCGATGATCCCAACCTAAAAAACCTAAAAATTCTCTTTGAAGATCTCTTCATGTCATCCAAAAACAATGGATTCAACAGCACGATGGTAGGAAAAAAGTCCAATGCCGTCTACGGCCTCTTCATGTGTCGGGGTGACGTGTCCCTTCAGCTCTGCAATGAATGTGTCTTCGTGGGAATCAAGCGACTAAACCAAATATGTTCCTCTTCAAAGGAGGCTATCATTTGGTATGATATGTGCATGGTTCGCTATTCCAATCGCTCTTTCTTCTCTACCCTAGACACCCAACCTATATATACAAAAAGTGGTGTGAATATGCTTCAAAACCAAAAAGATGGCTTCAATCGGCTACTAGCGAGTACATTGAATGATCTAGCGACGACGACATTGAACTCAACGCCTATAGGAGCAAAGAATTTTGCAACAAAAAAAGAATTGAGCACCTCAGAGTTTAAAACGTTGTATACTCTTGCACAATGTACTCCAAACCTCAACAGCCAAGATTGCCAAAAATGTCTGAATGAAGCTCAGCAACAAATATCGTCATGTTGTCTTGGAAAAAAAGGAGGACAAGTCATGAATCCTAGCTGCAACTTGAGGTTTGAATTATACCGATTTTACAATAATAGTGGTGTTTCAGTAATTACAAAGACAATTACAGGTAATGCAATTAAGGATCTAATAATTTTTCTTACGAAGATAGTTCACGACGTATAAATCGACATTCTTAATTCTCACTCATTAATTTATGCAGGAAAGAATAAAAACAACTCGCAAACAATCATAATAGCGGTGTCCCTTAGTGTTGTATCAATCACACTTTTTTGTTTCAGCGTTTATTATTGGAAGAGAAAAAATAGCCAGCTGAGTCATAAGGCGATTCTGAAGGAAAATTGTAAGTATCCTATTGTTTTTTTTTTTTAAAAAAAAGACAACTGATGAGTCTACTTGAAAAAAAAAAACTCCTCAAATTTTAAATGTAAGACATAGTTTGTAATGTAAAATTTTGAAGCCTTACATTTACAATCAGAGGTAGTATATTATAGTGTACTTACATTAAAATGTGCACATGTTTATAGTTGGAAGTGAAGGGGCTACATTGGAGTCATTGCAATTCAATTTTGCAACAATTGAAGTTGCAACATATAAGTTCTCAATTGAAAATAGAATAGGCAAAGGTGGATTAGGAGAAGTCTACATGGTAACTTCATTCATTATGGGATCAAATGAATGTGTGCGTGTGTGGATATCATTGCATGTATATCCCACCCTCTCATTATCTAACTATTCATGATTTCAGGGCATTCTTCCCGATGGTAGCAAAATAGCTGTAAAGAGATTGTCAGAAAATTCTAGTCAGGGTTTAATAGAATTCAAGAATGAGGTTCTACTAATTGCCAAGCTTCAACATAGAAACCTAGTGGCTTTGTCAGGATTCTGCTTGAAAGATCAAGAGAAAATACTTGTTTATGAATATGTTCCCAACAAGAGTCTCGATTACTTTTTATTTGGTTTGTTCCCTTCTAACCAAACTTATTGCATCATTTATTTTTTCAATTTTTTAATTCATGTACTGCTGTCCATTCTTTTATTATTATTTGAGGTGAATCTTATTTTTGTTGGTATAATAATACTCGTTGTTTTACACACAGTTGGTATAGAACTCTAGGTAGTTTGGTTTTAGACAAAAATATATGCATTGATTCAATTTTATACTAAAAAGATAATTATACATGCGCAGGTTCGCAAAAGCCAAGAGAGTTGAATTGGCCTGAGCGTTATAAAATTATAGAAGGAATTGCTCGAGGAATTCATTACCTCCATGAACATTCACGCCTTAAAGTAATACATCGAGATCTTAAACCTAGCAATATTTTGTTAGATGATGACATGAATCCAAAAATTTCTGATTTTGGTATGGCGAGAATGGTTGGTATTAATGAAACTAGAGGGAGCACAAATAGAATTGTTGGAACATTGTAAGTTCTTTCTCTATCTTCCTTTATATATATCTCCTTCTCTATATGTACTTGTGCATGCGCGTGTGTATCTATTTATGTGTATCTTGCACAAGATTTTACTCAGATTATTTGGCACTATGATTTCAAAATGTATTGATATAATTATTTGTCATCTTATATATCTATTGTAGGGGGTACATGTCTCCAGAATATCTTAAATTTGGGCTATTTTCTGAGAAATCAGATGTTTTTAGCTTTGGAGTCATTGTTTTGGAAATTATAAGTGGAAAGAATATAAATTCTCACGATGAATCTCGTGAATCTCAATATGGTGGTGGACTCTTAAGTGATGTGAGTATAATAAACTATTAGTATTTTTCAAATGATCATATCAAACCGGCCATCATCATAAACATCAACCAACCATTTAAGCCTTTGTTAAAATAATGATTTGGCATGTTAGCAGGCTTGGAAGCATTGGAGGGGTGAAAATTTGATAGCCATATTGGATTCAAATATGACAGAAATAGGGTCACACAGTGAAATAATGAGATGCATCCAGATCGGCTTGTTGTGTGTTCAAGGAAATCCACAAGTTAGGCCTTCCATGAATAAAGTTGTTAAATACCTAAGTAATGATTCAATGATATTGTCAATTCCTCACGAACCAGCATTCTTCTTGCCTAGTCAAATGGAAGAACCAGAAACCAATAGAGCAATGGAGGCTCAACTTGCCAACCACAATCAATATTCCATCAATGAAATATCAGAGAGTGTATCATTTCCTCGCTAGATCGCAGGAGACTTTAGCTTTTGTTTTTCTCTACATGTACATCATAGTATATGTTTAGATAGGGGTTGAAATGTATTACCCCCTCCCTTTAACTTTTAAGCCAACCATGTTTTCAATATGTGTGTGTGTGGGTATTAATCTATCCTATTATTATTATTCTGAATAAATTTCAGGATATTACAACATCTTAATGTCATCATGTAGCGGTGATAACGAATTGCTATAATAACAGTAGTGGTTTAATTAGATAAGTAGTGATTTTGCTAACCTCTAAAATATAGTTGGCAACGGTGCATTTTGTAGCGGTTCATTCAACCGCTACTAATGTCATTTTGTAGCAGTAAAAAACCACTACAAATACAAAAGTTTTTTTTTTTTTTGAAGTGTAATTAGAATGTTTTTTAGTGGATCGGAAGACACTCTAAGGTAATTAAGTCCTAGACTAGCACATATAACTCTAAATGTAATTAATGCGAAAAGTTAGACACTAAGAAATAATTAAAGCTATAATAATCTAAGTCACCACTTAGATTTAGAATCACCGTTATCCATAATTTTAATTATAGTTAGATTTATTTTTCTTGTTTTTTTAGATAGCTTTTATCCAAATTGTGTTGATTCAATTTTAGCAAAAGTGTAAGGTCATTGCTTAGCAATATTACTAGTATCAAGCCATATTTTACTCACTCTTTATTACTTGATATGACCAGTGTACTTGCAGAGTCTTAGACTCTATATTTTGTGCCTATCAACATTCCATTACATCACCTCCAATTGAGTGAATCAAACGGACTCATTAGGATGTTAGTTTTAATCTTAAATATAAGATCTCTATCCATTCATCTTTAATAAATTTTTTTTTGTTGTTTTTCCAATATTAATTTACTGAACTCGTAAATTCATAGATAATATAATTTTACATAAGGATATTTTAAGGAGATCTTGTCATATTTTTTTATAATTAAATAATTTCTTTAGTTTTTTTTTAAAAAAATCCAAATTAATTTATCATGTCATATTTCTATTGTATAAGAAAATGTTAAGTAGATCATATATTAAATTTCCGACCAATATCAAATAATAATAATAGGAGTAATATTTTGTTGCGTTGTTCACTTGGAGTTGCATTATTTTGTTAAGGAAAAATGATAGAAAAACACCCACTTAAAATTCAAAATCCCGTTGCCCACAAGAATAGTGGGATTAATAATAACAGTAATGCAAGTGACGACTCGTTTTAGTGAAAATCACCTATTTAGGATTTTAAAATTTACGTGATATTTTTTAGAAATTTTTTTTTTTTGGATGTCTTTCATTCTTCCTTATTCTTTTGGAAAAATTTGAGTCCGAGAAAATTTCCTCATTAATTATTTACTTCATCCAAACATTCACGTCCAATTATTAGCTGTACTGTTTCAGTGTCACACGGCATTTTTTTTAATAATGTCTCAAACTCTATATAGCACCACAACACATGCTTCACACATATTAGATGGATGACTTTAATTTACCGTAGAGTTGTTTGGTTTTCCAAATTATAAAATCTAATTGATTTAATTTAATATTTTGATTACACATTTTTTTTCTCCTTTTCACCAATATGATGTGAAAAGCAAAGTTAAAAGACAGCAGAATCACGTTGTATTATATTTTAAAGCGTACTTACTCTATAATTTTTTCATAAATCACGATCAAAGATTACAAATGGTGAGAATAAATGGAAATAACTGAGAACTAGCTTCCAAAAACAAATAATGAACAAATCTGTCTGTCTGTACACAGGAACTTCCATGTTGATAGCTCCTACTTCACCATTCAACGGTTCATCCACATTTCTTAGGTTTCCAGATCCACTAGAGAAAAAGAAGCCGCCGGTTCTAGCTAAAAGTGCATTCCCAAAGTAGAAATGGTGCTCTCTAGTATGAACTAGATATCAAACACCATATTTCTCGACAAGGACAAGGTCGTTAACATAACGAGATTGTACAAAATGGAGGATGAGAGGAGGCGGATTTGACCGGACAAACTTGTTACTTCCTCTTGTACTTAATATCAAAGTTATTTGACTTTTTTTTTTAGAGATTAAAGAAACTAAATATGCTGCTTAGTCATATTATATGTTGTACATTATTAGATTATATATCATTTTATAAGTAAATCAAATTAGTTTGAAGAAGAACAATAAATATAAATACTTTAATGTAACTTAATTAGCTTCTTTAATCTCTAAAAAAAAAAATCAACTAACTCTTATATTAAAGACTGAAGGTAGTAGTATATATGTAATCATGTTTATATAAGGTGTATCATGGAGTTGATGAAGATGATGAATAGTTGCAACAGTAAGGGTTCAGTTACCAACTTGGGGTGTGGATTGTTCATATTTTTTATTATATTATGGGCAAAATTACATTATTAAATACTCTGGGGTGTTGGATGCTTTCTCAAAAATAACTGGGGGTGATGGTGCCCCTTATAGCCTTAACTTTATGTAGTGATAGATGCATCATGATTGTCTTTCGTCTTATTGCACTTTATTTTAGTGCACAATATCATTCTTCTTCTCTAGTCAATGGCGTCAAGTGTCATAAGGTAAGGAATGACATTGGCTAGCTTCATACTAAATCCAAACACGTACAACGGGCCCTTTCAGGTAAAGCCTTGCCATGGAAAAGCTTTCTGCTTTGGAAACTGGAAGTCATACGAAAATTTCCTTTCTGTTGAGCAAGTGTTTATATGGCTTGATCAAACTTATTGCAAGCAACGATACTGTACCCAGAGGAAGAATTCAAAATCCTAGCCAATTTAAGATTCCGAGGATGCCGACTTTAAATAAATAATTTTAAATTTTAAATTTTCTTTCAATGAATAATCATTTAAAAAATCAAAGGCACATCATTTTAAAACCATTAGATATCAAAATCTCACCCATTTTATGTACAATAATGCTTGAAATTATGCTATCAATTAGGCTGAGTATAATGATTTAATGATTTTATATCCTAAAAATTACTTGGAATTAAGAAAAGGAAAATAACTTGAAGAAAACTAAATTGAAACTTTGCTTCAAATGAAATTACACATATTAGTATATAGTTCAAAAGCATTTGATTAAGCTTTCTCAACTAAAAACAAATTTATATCCTTAATTAATATGCACAATCTCCTCCTGCAGTTAAGAGAAAGTAATAATTAAGAAAAAACCCTAATTTAACAATGTTAGGTTAGTAATTATATCTCCATATTACTGACAAACCATCAATTTGATCTCAAATTTCAAGTCTAGCATGATTTCACTTAAATTTTACAATTAAATTAGTTTTCTCAAGTTTAATTTAATCTAAAAGGTGGCCAATTACATAGAAACACATAATTGTTTTTAACAACTAAAAAAGAGCAACAAGTCTCAGTCCTTGCCATGGTTTGAAATAATCCTACTGCAAACTAATTACTCAACATCATCTCAGCATTAGCAATGATAAATTCAGAGTCTCAGCACTGGCAATAGTAGATTCAGAGTTCAAAACAATAAAGAAAATGAGAAGAGAAAGCAAAACATAGCTAATGATCTTTCCCTTGTTGCATAAACATTCTCTTTCTCCTCACACTCTCCCCGGCTTCCTCCTGTCAAGTTCGAAGTTGAAGTAGCAGCTCAGTCCTTGCAATAGCGTCTCCGTTTTCCCTCTCTCCTTCAATCAACATTGAGCTCACAAGGAAAAAAAAAAAAAAAAAAGCAACAGCGACAGGGCCTCATCAAAAAACAGAAACAGTAGTCACGGTGCCGCCGGTCCTCGGTTAAATCACCTCCATGGTCCTCTTGTTCTTCGGTGTAGTTGATTCACAGAACCGAACACCTCTCTCTTTTCCTCTGGCTCTCACTCACTCTGCCTTACTTTGGTTTTTGCTCTCGAAGGAAGACGACGAAGTAACAGTGTTTTAACCGTCCCCTCTTCAAATCTGTTGAATTCCTCTTTTGTTTAGGTCTTCAGGTCTCTTCCCCTTTTTTCAAAAACGGCATCACTCTTATTTTTTAAAATTTTATATTGATATAATTTATTTATTCGTTTTTGTAATCTTAACTATTTACTATTCAGTCTAAAATTATGATATTTTATTTACAATTTCCTAAATAATGTACCAGATCAATAAGAAAATTTCAATAAATTCTTTTTTTTATATAGACTCTTAAATATATCAAAATACACAAACGATTCTGACAGTAATATAATTCACAGCGACTCACATACACAAACGAATAAAAATATGTACAAGCAACCACACCCAAAAAAAAAAAAAAAAAACCGAATAGAAGACATCATTTATTGTCGTTTACCAAGAGAGAGAGGGGAAAAGAGATTGTGTCTTGTACATTCCATAAAGCACGATTATTTTTCTAACCATGCAAGCATCGCTTACGTCATGTTTCAAAATGTCAGGGGCCATTGAAATGGCAACTTCTTGAGTTGGGCTGCAGCCTAAAACCCATAAAGATGGGTCCCAGTGAGTTGTACTGAAAGAGGCCCATACTGAAACAGGTCGGGCCCAACAGATGGGTGTGGATCCGAAAGCAACATGATCGGGAGACGTAAGGTATGAGATGTTACGAAAAAGAAGACAGGATTTGGATGAGTGAAGGGAAGGGATGAGTGTTCCAAAAAAAAAAAAAAAGAAGGGAAGGGATGTGATTAGTTTAAGGGCAAAGGATTTCTCCAGTAACTGGAGATAAAGTTATCTCCAGTGAATCCAAAACTACGTCGTTTTGGATTAATGACGGGTGTTTCCGTAATTTTGTTTATTTTTGTATCATATAAATTTTACCGAAACACCCTTCATTAATTCAACTAAAATTACAAACATACATTTCATTAATTCAAAACGACATAGTTTTAGAGTCATTGGAGATAACTTTATCTCTAGTGACTGGAGAAATACTTTTCCTTTAGTTTAAACCAAAAAAAGCGTTGAAGTGAAAAGAGGAGAAGGGAATGTAAATCCGTAAATGGAGGAGAGGGAGTAACAGTTTGAAAAAAAAAAAAGAAGAAGAAGAAAGAAAAAGAAAGGGAGGAGGAGGAGTGGTCCATAGGGGAAAAAGAGAAAAAGACATGAACATGTTAATGCATTGACGTGATTTTATCTAATTTCTATTTTAATTTCATATATTTTTTTTCTAATAATTTTGCTAATTCTCTTAATCTACCTTTTTTATTTTTAATATCTTCTTTTTCTAAAATTTCTCTAGTTTCTTCTGGTAATTGTTTAATTATATTTTTTAAATTAAATATTTGTAATAAATCTTCTATATTTAGATTTATATAACTTCCTAATTGTTTCATTAAATACATGTTATTTCAATTCATCTAATTCATTGCATATTCTCCTTGTCCTCCTAATATAAAAGGGGTAAAATTACAAGTTTCTATTTCTTTTTCTTGCAATAAATAAAAACTATCAGGTAACTTTTCATATTCTATTTCATACATTCTAAGTTCTAGCTTTAATTATATTCATGATTAAAACTAAATATTACAACTATAGCTTGTACAGATATTAAAACAACACTTTCATTATATTTAATTTCTCGATCAAAATAAAAAATAAAAAAAAACATTGAGAATGGAGTTCAGACCTGTTCTGTTCTGAGAACAAAAGTGATTGGATTTGACTAGGTTGTCAAGCCTAGAGCCTACGTACCCTTTGAAGGGATCAAAGTCCACGTAGTTCGCAGTAAACTTATAGGCCTAAAGCCAGGGGGTAATGTGTGTGCTCTGTGTGACAAGAAATAAAGAGAGCATGAATTAGAACGTGTGCACCTGGTTAGCATTCCTCTGTATTTATTGAGGAGTCTGGCGCGAGTATCTCTGCCAGGTGAGCGGTATCCGGGGCCGAGCAATCCGGGACCGGGCAATCCAGGGCCAAGATATTCAAGGCTGATATCTCGGGATTACGGTTAGGGTTGATCCTATGCTGTTGGGATCCCGTATGTTGCCTACTGATCCGCCAAATATGCTTCCTGGCTTAGTTGGGCCGTGGTATGTACCTGGGCTGTTAGGCCGGTCCGTAACAGTTGCCCCCCAGCTTGGTCGCTCAGGCCTTTGAACGGCCGAGATGTTCATTGCCCCCGGCATCTGTTAAGACCAGGGCATCCTTTTTCGGCTGGAAAGGCTTATAAATGCCGCGGCCCACAGAGTGACTTTGAACTCGGGGCTGGCTTCCGATGTCATGGCTCTGACGTTACGACGAGGATGCCGTGTCTCAACCAACTGGGGTGGTTATTCGACCCACTCCTGGATTTCGACGTCTGCTAGAGACCTCGGATCCATGCTTTTTGCCCTTTGGCATTCGCCATGCGCCTCGGGATTCCCCCTGCGCGTGCTATCATTGCGAGTTCACAGCTGGCGCGCCCTAAATGATGGTAATCTGCAACCATCGCATCTTTTCGCGCCCCGATGTTCGTGCGCATTTAATGTGCTGACGTCGTGATGTACCAATCCCGTCGTGCCTATGTTCAAATAGACCGTTTCACCCCCGTCGTTTCATGACTTGGTTTAAATAGCTTTTCTTCCTTCTACGTTTTTTACTTTTCCCACTCTTGAAGTTTTACTCAAGCTTTTCTCTGGTTTCTCTCTGAGTTCAGAGAATCGTCTTCTTCATCTGAAACTTTGCCGTTCTTCACTTCCAGCATCCAGGTTTCCCTCATTTCATTCATACAGGTATTCCGTTCATTTCCTTTTACATTTGTCTGGTATTACTCTGTATTCTGCCGTTTATTTTTCTAAGACTTGTCGCCTGTGTTACTGTTCTTTCCACTTTTCTAGGTTGCTTGGCGAGCTTTCTGGGTTTCTCCCTCAGTGTCTTACTCTAACACTTTCACACATTTTTGTCTTCTGTCCTCAACCCGTTAGTTCTTAGGCTCCTTGTTTCCTCATATGACTATAGGTAGGAACCCTACTAGACCAAGTCACATGACTAGAAGTAGAAATTCTCCTAGGCTAAGAGCAGTACTGTTGCCGGAAGAAGAAACGTTCCTCCGTACGCGCTTCCCCCGGGCCACCTACTGGGTCCTCGGGGGTGACCCTCCTGCAACGGGGACGTTGGCGCCTTTGCGCCGAGGCGGCGTTGGTCGTCCGGGTAGGTTAGGCCCCGTCCTGTAGCCACTAGATCTCTGATGTCTCCTCCCGTTCAGCCCGCGGTAGGTGCCATTCCCTTTGCGATGCCAGTCAGGGCCGGGGTCTACCCCTCAATCGGCTCGGGATCTCCTACTTTGATGGCCCAACCTCTTAATTTCTACGAGGGTTCTCGACCAGGAACCCCGGATCTTCTACCTGAAAGATACCTCGGCCCTTGTTGGGATTGTCTGGCTGAGAGCTCCCATCTCATAGCTCGTGGTGACGATGCCAGGGCGTCTTCGACGCTCGGCTCCTGCCAGCACCGGCGTTCAAAGGATCTTTCCTCAAATGCCCCTATTCATCCGAGTCCGTTGTCATTTTTTCCTGCGACTGTTGTTGTGCCAGGTATTCCTGCTCTTTACTAATACTGGCTTTTATTTATTTGCCTATAGGTTTAATGGCTCCCAAATCTCGATCTTCCAAGCAACAGTCTGCGGCCGAGGGCTCGGACTCTTCTAGTCCGCCTGAGGCCTTGTGTCGGCAGTATAGCTGGGTGTCTCACGAGGTATTAAGGACTCGATCTCTAATATCGGAAGCCGACATCGTCTGCCTGCAGCTGCCTGAGTTAGAAGGCTGTGTATGTGTTCCTGCAGGGGCGGAGGAGCCTATCTGCTCTGTCCGTGAAACCGGGTCCACTAATTTCTTTTTCTTTTATTGGGACTTGTTGACCCGGATCGGAGTTCGTTTCCCGTTCACGGAGTTCTAGATTTCGGCCCTGACCTATCTGAATCTCGCGCCTTCACAACTTCATCCAAACGGGTGGGCCTATCTGGTGGCCTTCGAGAAGTTATGTGCCTCGTTTCCGAGCCCTATCCCTTGTATAGCCAACCTTTTTTTCTACTATTTCAGCCCTTTTACTCCCAGTTCGTCCAAAGAGGGCAAGAAGCTCAAGGGATTGATTTCGCTTCGTAACGTGTCGGACAGGAAGCTCATGATGGCCTTCGCGGATTCTTTTAAGTGTTTCAAGGCCACCTTCTTCAAGGTCGCGGCCATACCCGGCCAACAGCCCTGGTTTTTAAAAGGGGATGAGGGTCCAGGTGTGGAGTGGAGGTTCCCTCTTTATTGGCAGAATGGGCATTATACTAAACCGTCGATGTCCTACTTGGTTGATGATGACGATCTTTTGCCCAAGACTGTCCCTTCCGTCCCTCGGTTGGCAACCTTTGTGAAGGAGCACGGGGTTCAGAGTGCGGCCTTCTTTATTACTGGGGCTGGTTTATAGCTGATACCCCCCGATTGTAGGATTTTTCACTAGCATATCATTTTATATTTTGGTTTTGATAACTCGCGTTTGTGTTTGATTGATTTTTACTTTCATCTTTTTCAACTCAAGATATGAGTGCCCTTCCACTTTACCTTCGAAAGGCGAATCCTGCCGCTGCTTCCCCGAGCCGACAAACAAAGAAGCGAGATGCTCCTGATGGGGCCGGCGCTCCCGTGGCCGACGCTTCGAAGAAATCCAAGGCCTTAGTCGGCCAAGGATCTTCTCCTGCTGCCGTTATTGAGCCTTCCCCAGCAATGGAGTCCTAGGCCTCGAAGGGAAAGGAAGTCGTGGTCACTGTTGAGGAGGGCGAGGCCGTGGTCTTCCCTCAGGAAGCATCGGGCTCGCCTCCTCCTCCACCTTCACCTTCGCCTCCTCCTCCACCGTTGGGTCTGTCTTCGGTCTTCCCCTGTGGCTTTTTGTGGGATAAGGGGTGGTCCCGGAGGTGGATGTTGCTTTCCTCCCTCCTCGGCATTTCCTGGATAGCCGGCCGACGTCTCCACCAGCTATGGATGAGATTCACGCGGCCCAGACACATTTGTGCCGGTCTGTGGGCTTTCTCTAGGCCCTGGTTTTGGTGAGGGAGAAGTGCGTTAAGGCCGACGCTGACTGCAGGAGGTTGAAGGCGTCCGAGGAAGAGATGAAGAAGGCCTTGGCTACGGTAGAGGCTAAAGCCGCATCTGCAGAGGAACTAAATAAGGCTTTAGCCGTGGCAGAGGCTAAAGCCAAGTCTGCCGAGGAGGAGCGGGATGTGGCCAGGGCTGAGTGGGATGCTGCAAAGGGCGCGGCGGTGAAGGCTGATCAGGAGCTCCAACTTTCTAGGGAGAAGTTGGCCTGTGAGTGTTCTCGGGCTCAACAGGGATTGACTGAGAGTCTGGCTGCTGTGAAGGTTCTGCAGCAGCAGCGGGCTTCCCTGGTTGAAGAGCACGAGGCAACCAAGGCGGCCCTTTTTACCGAGCAGGCAGCGCACCAGGAGGCGTCCGATGCGTTTTTGCAGACTGCCCGGGAGTGCTTCGAGCAGGCCTTGGCTCAGATCTGGTTTTTCAACCCTAGCGTGGAGCTTAATGTGGATGGCTAGGATTATCGCGCCTTTGTTCAGGACGGGAATCTGGTTCCATACCAGTCCCCTACCGTCGAGGGCCCTGCTGACGGAGCTGAGGGTGCCGCCGAGTATGGGGGTCCTGAAGCTGGGTCATCCAGCTAGACTTGGACCTATCTATTTTCTGTTTTGGGGCGTCTGTGCCCTTGTTATTTTTTGAACAATTCTGGCCTTTGGGCCATTCTGTACATGCTTTAGACAATGAATGACTTACTTTTTTATCATCCTTTTGTCTATGTTTACAACTCTAAACTTAATTTAAATGTTTGTCGACTGCATTGAATACGAGCCGTTTTTACTCTACCACACTTGCTCGTGGGAGGTTGGGGCAGGGTTTTATGTTTGTACTTCAAGGGTTCTTAACTTTTAACCGCACTACCTCGGTCCAACTTTCGCTAGTCAGATTATTTTTAACCGGCGTAAGGGCCACACTATCACATGCCCAACCGAGGCTTCATTTGCCTTGGGTCAAACATTTTGACCTGATCAGGGTTTGCATGATAGTCTGCTTGCTTAGCCGGGCGAGCATTGATGCGTCAATTTCGCGAAAGGCCACGTATGGCTCCTTCGCCGAGCTCTAACCATTGCCTGTCGGAGTACAACGGCTGGTTTTCTTACATCTAGATGTTTTTAGGTTTTGGCCGAGTACACTACCTCGGAGCCGTTTGTTCGTGCCGGGCTTATGAGCCTCGGCTTTCGAATTTTTGACCGAGCTTTGTGGCCTCGGTTTCATGCTTAAGCGAATATTTGTGCACATTAAGGAATTTCCTCAGCAGGATCCTTTATTGATAAGAATAGCCCTTCAGGGCTTTACAAACAAACGTAAGTAGGAAACAAAACAAATTAAAACTTCAATGTTAAAAAGAAGAGACCAACTAGTCATTCTGAGTCGAGGTTGGGTCTAGCTATGGTAGATCTTTAGCTTGTTGGCGTTCCAAGTTCTCTTGACCGGCGTGCCAAGGTTTCGAGGATGTAGGCCCCTCTGTCAAGCTTCTCTTTGATCCGATAAGGGCCTTCCCAGTTTGCCGCGAGCTTTCCATCCCAGGCATTTTTATTGCCTATGTCGGCCCGTCGGAGTACCAGGTTTCCCCGGTTGAAGGACCGTGGTCGAACCTTTCGATTGTACTTGGCCTTGAGGAGTTGTTTGGCGGCTAATTCCCGACAATGAGCCGTGACTCGGATCTCGTCTATGAGATCTAAATCGGTCTTTAAGGCATCGTCGTTCGACGCCTGCCCTTCCTGTCTGGCTTTAACCTTTCTCTATGATGGCTGCTCGATTTCGACCGGGATCATTGCTTCACAGCTATAGGTCAGCCTGAACGGGGTTTCCTGAGTGGATGACTGTACGCTCGTCTTGTATCCCCAAAGAACGCTGTGTAATTGCTCGGTCCAGTTGGTGTCGGCTTGTAGCATGTGTTTCTTTAGTCCGTCCAGGATGATCTTGTTGGCAATTTCAGCCTGGCCGTTGGACTGGGGGTGTTCCATGGATGAGAAGTGCTGCTTAATGTCCAGGTTAGTCATTAACGCTTGGAACCTGTGGTCCGTGAATTGGGTCCCATTGTCAGTGACGACCTCGACAGGTATTCCGAAGCGAGAGATGATGTTTTGACGGAAAAACTTTATTACTCTAGCCGAAGTTATTGTGGCAAGTGGCTCTGCCTCGATCCATTTAGTGAAGTAGTCGGCAGCGACGATGAGCCATCTGCATTGTCCTTGTGCCGGTCTGAATGGCCCGAGGATGTCCATGCCCCATTTATAAAAGGGCCAGGGGGCCGGTATACCTTTCAACTCTGTAGGCGGCAGCCATATGATCCTGTCGTGTTTTTGGCAACTATCATACTTTTTGTCTGTTTCCATGGCGTCATGCTTCATGGTAGGCCAATAGTAGCCGGCGCGTAGTGCCTTTCTTGCGAGAGCCTTGCCCCCCATGTGGTGGCCGTTGCTGTCTTCGTGTAGTTCAGCCAACACGTACCTTGATTCGAACTCGCCTAAACACCGCATCATGGGGCAATGTAGTCCCTTTCTGTAGAGTTGGTCATCGACCATGGCGTAAATAGCGGCTTCCCTGATCAACTTTTTGGCCTTGGTTGGGTCAGTAGGAATAATTCCCCTCTCCAGGTAGTCCTCTATCGGCTTCCTCCAGTCAATGCCTGCCGAGATAGTCATGACGCAGATTAGTTCGGTCAGATTCTGCTGGATCACGGTCCTGTGATTGTCAGGCCCCTTAGTGCTTGCCAACTTTGAGAAGATGTCGGCTCTTGTATGCTCTGTTAGTTCTCAATGTGTTTTGATGATGATTGAACAATTGGAAAGCCTTGAAAACCAATTGGATATGTTTTATCTTGCAAAAAATCAGTTTTCCTTACTGTCAGAGGAAAACTCGAGTTTTGGGATTCAAAACTCGAGTTTTGGTCTATGGCAAAACTGCTCAAAGCCATCACCGCCAGTTTTCGTAATCACTGCCAGTTTTGAACTTGTGAAAAGTTCAAAACTCGAGTTTTGGGATCCAAAACTCGAGTTTTGGCCTGGCAGAGAGGTTTCAAAAGTTTCCTAAGTTTTTCAAGTTTCGAAACCTCCAGTTTTCCATGATCACCGCCAGTTTTGAACTTGCTATGTTTTTCAAGAAAGTTCAAAACTCGAGTTTTGAGAACCAAAACTCGAGTTTTGGAGAGATAGAGAGCAACTGAGTTTTCTCCAGTTCATCACCGCCAGTTTTCAACTGTACATGTATTATCAAAGTTTTCATAAAATATGAAAACTCGAGTTTTGAATACCAAAACTCGAGTTTTGCCAAGGCAGAGAGCATTCAATCTTTTCAAAATTGAAAACCGCCAGTTATGAACCAACACCTCCAGTTTTCATGTTTTGAACTTAAATCATGTTTCACATGAAAAGTTCAAAACTCAAGTTTTGAGAAGCAAAACTCGAGTTTTGGGCAACCCGAGAGGATTAATGTTTTTAAATCATCAACACTGCCAGTGTTGCTTTGAGCACCGCCAGTTATGAACTTTGCACAGTTCATAACTCGAGTTTTGACTATCAAAACTCGAGTTTTGGCCCTTTTGACAGAAAACGCTGTTTTGGTAAAAATTGCCAAATCTAACTTGATCTTCATTATTTGAGATACCCATTGATTGTTTACGTTACATAAACTATTTATGTCTATATCTGAGCTGTTCTAATGTGTTTATTCCTGAGATTACAGAAGATTCTTGAATTTGGATGAAATTCAAATAAAGAGCCACTTTAGGAAACTTGCTGAAATCATGGAGAAACGTTATACAGAATCACTAGCCGTTGTACAAAATCATCTAGCCGTTATACAAGATCATTTGTCCGTTATGAAACATCTTCAACGGGTGAATTCATTAAAAGGAAACAAGAATCAAGCATTCAGATCAGCAACAGCTATATTTCAAATAGGGAACAATTTCAGCAGCTTAATCCATGTTATAACTCCAGCAACAGCTATAATTTTGAATTGGTAGAAGGCACAACGGATCTATAACGTTCACAAGTCTCAAACCAGTATAAAAAGCTGAAGAATTCAACCTGGAAATACACAGAACTGAGCTACAACAATTCTACTCGAAAATATCAGTCAAGAACTGTTCTTTTCATCTGTTTACATTGTGCTTCAGTGATCATCATTATTCACTCTTAAAAGAGAGTTTCTTCTCTGTAATTTCTTTTCTGTAAGGATCTCAAAGTAGTGGGACTTTGAGATTGGGTTATTCGATTACAACTTGTAAGGGGGAGTGTGCTCAAAGTTTGTGAAACATCCTTCGTTTGCAGAGTCTGTAATCGTCAAGAGAGTTAGTGAAAATCCCAGAGTGACTAGGGACTAGACGTAGGTCATCAGATTGGACCGAACCAGGATAATTTCTTTGTGTCCTGCTCCTCTTCTCTTCATACTCTTTTCAATTCTGTTTCATCGTGTTTTTGCCAAAAACAGAGTATACTCGAAAAGATTTTTAAAATCCCCAATTCACCCCCCCTCTTGGTGATTTAGCTGCACTTTCATTTGGTATCAGAGCCAGGCTTCTCAGAAGAGCTTAACATCTCGAGAAGAATCACAATGGAAGGAATTTTGCCCGATGGAGCCTCTATCAATCGTCCACCAGGTTTTAATGGTGAGCATTATTCTTTCTGGAAAGCTAAATTCAAAGTTTTTGTTTTGGCTACAGAATATGGCCTGTGGAGAGTTTTTGAAAAAGGAAACTATGCTCCAACAATTGAGAGAGAAGGAATCAGGATTCCAAAACCTGAAGAAAACTATGATGAGAATGACAGAAGAAACATCACTCTCAATAGCAAAGCCATACTCATGCTACAGAGTGCCTTGAGCCAACAAGAATACTTCCGCGTATGCACTCTAAGCTCAGCAAAAGCCATGGGGGATGCTTTGGAAATAGCACATGAAGGGACAACTGGAGTCAAGCAGAATAGAGTCAACACCCTTATGACAGAATATGATCTCCTTCGCATGAAACAAGGAGAAACCATTGGTGAGTTCCAGTTAAGATTTACTCACTTGATTAACCAACTTGCCTCCTTAGGAAAAGTGTATGAACAATCTGTTCAAGTGAGGAAGATCCTAAAGGTCCTCAACAAAGAATGGGAGGCAAAAGTCACTACCATTGAAGAAGCACGTAGAGAATCAATGACATCTGTAGCAGCCCTCTTCGGAAGTCTTTCTGAATATGAAGCTAAACTGAAATTCAAGAAAGGTCTTGAAGAAGTGCATGGGAAGAGTAAGAGCATAGCTCTCAAAACCTTTAAAGAACCTAAATCTGATAACGAAGAAGATGAGGATGATGATGAAGAAATAAGCCTGATGGTCAGAAAATTCAAGAAATTCTTCAAAAGGGATCAGGCCAACAGAAAGTTTTTCAAGGGTAGTTCAAACACAGAGACAAAGAAATCCATCACATGCTACGAATGTGGACAACCCGGTCACTTCAAATCTGATTGCCCACAGCTCAAGAATAAAGAAAAGAAATCAAACAAATTCAAGAGAAGAGCCTATGTCTCAGGCATATGGGGAGATAGCTCATCTGATGAAGATGAAGCTAAAGAAGAAGAAAGAACCAACATCTGTCTTGTAGCTCAAGAAGAATCTGATAATGAAGAGATTTGTCTTAGAGCATCAAAAACCAATAAATGGTTCATTGATAGTGGATGCTCAAGACACATGACAGGGGATCAATCAAAGTTTGCAACAATCAAATCTAAAGATGGAGGCAAAGTAACATTTGGTGGAAATCAAACAGGCAAGATTGCTGGAATTGGAGATATTGGAAACACCAATGGACCAAAGATTAAAGATGTATATCTTGTTGAAGGATTATGCCATAATCTCCTTAGCGTAAGTCAAAGCACAGATAAAGGTAACTTAGTTATCTTTAATTCAGAAGAATGTTTGATTGTTAGCAAAGATATGCTACCCCTAGAAGATATTAAGTCTAAAGCATTGTTTAGAGCACCTAGAGAAGGTAATTGCTATACACTTAATCTTTCAAACAATGATGAAGTTTCTGAAAAATGTTTTGTAAGTAATACAGATGAAACTTGGTTTTGGCACAAAAAATTGGCACATGTTAACATGTCCCAACTTAACAAACTAGTCAAGAAAGACCTAGTTATTGGCATTCCTAAACTTGTTTTCAAAAATGACATGATTTGTGACTCTTGTCAAAAGGGAAAACAGACCAAGTCTTCGTTCAAAGCTAAAAATGAAATTTCAACTCACAAAGCTCTTCAATTACTTCACATGGATTTGGTAGGTCCTGCTAGAGTTAGAAGTCTAGGTGGCAATTTGTATACTCTAGTAATAGTTGATGATTATTCCAGATTCACATGGACCATATTTTTATGTTCTAAAGATGAAACATTTGATCAATTTGTTGCCTTTGCCAAAAAGGTCCAGAACGAGAAAGGTCTTTCTATTACAGGAATTAGAACTGATCATGGAGGTGAATTTGATAATCAAGCTTTTGCTGAATTCTGTGAAAGTATGGGAATTGATCACAACTTTTCAGCTCCAAGGACTCCTCAACAAAATGGAGTAGCTGAAAGAAAGAACAGAGTCCTTACTGAGATGGCAAGAGCAATATTAAATGAAAATAACACATCTCAAGTATTCTGGGCAGATGCAATGTCTACGGCATGCTACATCTCAAACAGAGCATATGTACGAAAGAAATTGAACAAAACTCCCTATGAGCTGTACAAAGGAAGGAAGCCAAACTTGACACATCTACATGTGTTTGGATGTAAGTGCTTCATCCACAACAATGGTAAGGATAACTTGGGTAAGTTTGATGCTAAATCAGATGAAGGTATTTTTCTGGGATACTCTAATAGAAGTAAAGCATATAGAGTATTTAACACTCGAACACGTTGTGTAGAAGAATTTGTACATGTAGTATTTTGTGACTCTTCTTCTAACAAGTACTTGGATAATGATGAAGAAGAACCAATTTCGAAAAATCAACTTCATATAAAAACTTCTTCTGTTTCAAATGAACTAGATGTTTTTGAAACTGATCCTCAAAACCATTTTGAAAATCCTGAACCATCTCAGCCTAAAGCTTGGAAATACAATACGAATCATCCTTTAGATCAAGTAATAGGTGATGTCAATCAAGGAGTAAGAACCAGAAAAAGCACTTTGAATGAAGTAACATTTTCTGCATTCATATCTCACATTGAACCCTCTAAAATTGATGAAGTCCTCTCAGACAATGATTGGGTGATAGCAATGCAAGAGGAGTTACATCAATTTGACAGAAATCAAGTTTGGGATTTGGTACCTAGGCCTAAAGACCATCCGGTCATTGGCACTAAATGGGTATTCAAAAACAAACGAGATGAATCTGCAATCATTGTCCGCAACAAGGCAAGATTGGTTGCCAAAGGCTATAATCAAGAAGAAGGAATTGATTATGAAGAAACTTATGCTCCAGTGGCAAGATTGGAAGCCATAAGAGTTCTTCTAGCCTTTGCTTGTGTTAAAAAAATAAAGCTTTTTCAAATGGATGTAAAAAGTGCATTTTTAAATGGTTTTATACAAGAGGAAGTTTATGTTGAACAACCTCCAGGATTTCAAAATGAAAAATTTCCAGATCATGTTTATCATCTCAAGAAAGCATTGTATGGTCTTAAGCAAGCTCCTAGAGCTTGGTATGAACGTTTAAGCAAATTTCTTCTTGATCAAGGTTTTGTTAGAGGAAAAGCTGACACAACTCTTTTCATTAGAACTAATAAGTTAAATGAAATTTTAGTTGTTCAGATATATGTGGATGATATAATATTTGGTGCTTCTAATGATGGTTTATGTGAAGATTTTGCAAAGAAAATGCAGGGAGAATTTGAAATGTCTATGATGGGAGAACTTAATTACTTTCTTGGTTTACAAATTAAGCAAAAGAAGGATGGGATCTTCATATCACAAACCAAGTATCTGAATGATCTCTTAAAGAAATTTGGAATGGATCAATGTAATGGTGCTGACACTCCTATGAGTACAACTACTTCACTGGATGCTGATGAAGAGGGCAAGGATTTCAACATTACAAAATATAGAGGAATGATTGGATCATTGCTCTACCTAACAGCAAGCCGCCCGGACATCCAATTCAGTGTTGGAATGTGTGCAAGGTTTCAATCAGCCCCAAAAGAGTCACATGCTGAACATGTGAAAAGAATTTTTAGATACCTTGCTGACACTAAGACTCTAGGATTGTGGTTTCCCAAAGGTCAACCTGAACATTTGTTAGCATATTCAGATTCAGATCATGCTGGATACAAAACCGATAGGAAAAGCACAAGTGGACAGTGTGAATTCTTTGGTGGGTCACTTGTGTCATGGTTTAGCAAGAAACAAACAACGGTAGCTGTATCATCTACTGAAGCTGAATATGTAGCTGCTTCAAGTTGTTGTGCACAAGTTTTGTGGCTGAAACAACAACTCTCAGATTTGGGAATCAACCTCAAAGAAGTTCCAATATTGTGTGACAATACAAGCACAATAAGCTTGGCGAAAAATTCAGTTCAACATACTAGGACCAAGCACATTGATGTGAGGCATCATTTCATAAGAGATTATGTTCAGAAAAAGGAAGTCAAAGTCATGTTTATCCCGACTGATCTCCAATTGGCAGATATCTTCACAAAACCACTAGCTAAAGAACAATTTAATTTCATAAGAAGAGAATTGGGAATGGTAAATCCCAATGAGCTGTAAGTATTTCTCACTTAATTCAATGTTAGTTATGGTTTTGATGATTATAACTTACTGACTTAAGCATCGGAGTATCTAGTTTTCTCTTTTGCAGGATGTTTTAAAATTAGTCTTTACTATCAAAAGATGAAAACACGAGTTTTGGAGAGGTGGTTCTATAACAAGGCTAAAGAAACCTGCAAAGATGAAAACTCGAGTTTTCGTGAAAACTCGAGTTTTTGAAGTTTCAGTATCGAGGTCAGAGAATAAGCAAGAAATTTTCACACTAGTTGAAAACTTGAGTTTTGGAGTGCAAAACTCAAGTTTTGGACTCGGAATGTCAACGGTTCACGGTACACCATTGACAACCAGGTAAGTCACTAACATTCATCAAAACTCGAGTTTTGGTGATGAAAACTCGAGTTTTGGACTGTGTATATATATATATCTGTGTGTGTTCTTCAAAACCGCCGGTTTTGCCCTAAACGCTCTGAACTTCCTCCACTCTGTTCTTCGCGAATTGCTCAGAATCCTTCAAAAAACACTCAAAATCCACCAAATGGCTTCAAAACCGTCTCAACCCTCTCAATCCGAAGCTCACCCACAGTCTGAAAGATCTCAATCACAATCATCTCCTCCCTCTCAACTTCTCCAACGCCCTCCGAGAACAAAAACCATACCCAGCAAACTTCACGATGGCCTTGATCATTTTATCCCAGGAGTTCACAGCGAGATTCCACAGTCCACTTCAAAGGCTACCTCGGCTGCTCCTACTCGGTCCAAAGGAGTATCGTTTCAGGAACCCATTGCCTCATCGTTGAGAAAACGCAAGGAGCCTGTACAAGATTCTGGGTTAAAACCCAAGAAGAAGGTCAGAGCAAAACGGGCCTCCAATTATGAACCAGAAGAAACACCACTGCCTAAAAAGAAGAAAGTCTCCTCTTCTGTACCTCAGACAACTTCCAGAGCAAAGTCTTCCGGAGCAGAAGCCTCCACACAGTCCTCACCGATTATGGTAAATGCCATAGAAGACATTTATCATCTTCAATCCCCTCCTAAAACTTTTGATTTTACTACTGTGAATCTGAAAGATCAAGATAACATTTTCAAAGAGAAATTTGCTTCTAGGGAATTCTATTCAGTAGTTGCCTTGGACTTAGAGGAATTTGAAAAAGAAAACAATCTGAATCTGCGACCTTGGCTCAATTTCTATGAGAACTTTGTCTCAATTGCTTGTCCATACTCCCCTACTCTTGTCCGGCAATTTTATTCAAATATGGTTTATGATAATGTATTGGGTCCAGAGGGCGAATTGATAGAGGAGAGGATAACTACGAAAGTTAGACATACTAAGTTCACCCTCTCAGCCTCTATCTTGAATACAATTCTGAAATTAAACCAATTTCCTGTACACAAATCTGAGTATGGTAATAGGGCAATATGGTCTGTTCTCATGCCACATAAGTCTTTCTCTGAAGACCAATCACAGACCCTCACTCTCAGTCCTAGTTCTATGCCCCCTAGGAACAGAGTCCTATGGTACATATTTTCAAGAAATTTCATCCAGAAAGGCGGCAACTTCACTCATTTTGCCCAAAGAGATTACCCTTTGTTCACTTCCTTTGTAAGCAAGACCCCCTTCAATCTTGGTCACCACATCTTAAAAGAAATGATCAAGTTCAAGTTCCCAACCAGAAAGCTATCCCATATGCCATTTCCATCTTTGATTTTAGTCATCCTCTTTTACTTCAAGATTTGGCATGTTGGAACAAATGAAGCTTTGAAGTATCCTCCCTACTTTGGCAAGGGACAATTGAATTTGATGAATTTGACCTTTGAGGGTGCAGGTTCAGGCCAATCTAAAGCACCTACTAGGTCTAAGGCTCCAGCTAGATCCAAAGCTTCTCAGTCTCACTCTCAAAACCAAGAAGTCCAATCTGCACCGCCTCCACCTTCCACAGAATTTGAAGCTCGGGTAAAAGAGATCATTGATACAGCAGTTAGAGACATGGGTATGCAAATTGGTTATGAAATTGGGAAATTAAGAGGAGAATATGTCAAGGAAACAAAGCAATTGGTTGATGTCCAAGATGACATGAAGCAGGATTTGGTAGGTATGAAGAATGAGTTGGAAGAGCTTACTAATCAGAACACCAAGCTTGCAGACTTGGTGTACAACCATGACATTTTACTCACCTCACTGAGTATATCTAATTCAAGTCTGCATGACAAGGTTGATCTGTTGTTGAAACATTTCAACATCAGTCTTTCTTCAACCTTTGGGACTGGCTCTGTACCTGAAGCTTTTACTCCTCCTATGCCTTCAGCCTCCACACCACTTGCACATTCTCCTGATCCAGAGCTCCCTGATCCACATGTTTCAGAACTCCATGACCCTCTAGCCACACCAGTTGTAGAGCCTATTGATCCTAACCTTCTAGCCATTGTACCTTATATTCCTCCTATCTTTGTCCTTGACCAAGATTTTGTTGATGACAAAGGGGGAGAAGATCAGAACTAAAGGCAAAACAGAATTTGAGTCTTTCAATTGAAGCCTTTTGATTTTAGTTTCTGTAAATTTAACTCTTCTGTATTGAATGTTTTTAAGCTTATGGATGAATTTGTGCTGTTTACTTGTTCTGATAATTTACACTTCTGATAATTCATGTTTTTACTATATATACCAGTTAGTATGTTTTTCAAAAGAATTTCAAATAAGCAAAAACAATTTGATAAGTTAAAAACACTTCTGTTGCTCATCAGGTTCTCATAAATATCAATTTTTGAAGCCAAAAGAATTTTCATGATTTCAGAATCCAAATTTCCTCAAATTCTTCAAAGTTTGGTTTTCAAGTGTTGTCATCATCAAAAAGGGGGAGAATGTTAGTTCTCAATGTGTTTTGATGATGATTGAACAATTGGAAAGCCTTGAAAACCAATTGGATAAGTTTTATCTTGCAAAAAATCAGTTTTCCTTACTGTCAGAGGAAAACTCAAGTTTTGGGATTCAAAACTCGAGTTTTGGTCTATGGCAAAACTGCTCAAAGCCATCACCGCCAGTTTTCGTAATCACTGCCAGTTTTGAACTTGTGAAAAGTTCAAAACTCGAGTTTTGGGATCCAAAACTCGAGTTTTGGCCTGGCAGAGAGGTTTCAAAAGTTTCCTAAGTTTTTCAAGTTTCGAAACCTCCAGTTTTCCATGATCACCGCCAGTTTTGAACTTGCTATGTTTTTCAAGAAAGTTCAAAACTCGAGTTTTGGAGAGACAGAGAGCAACTGAGTTTTCTCCAGTTCATCACCGCCAGTTTTAATTCATCACCGCCAGTTTTCAACTGTATATGTATTATCAAAGTTTTCATAAAATATGAAAACTCGAGTTTTGAATACCAAAACTCGAGTTTTGCCAAGGCAGAGAGCATTCAATCTTTTCAAAATAGAAAACCGCCAGTTATGAACCAACACCTCCAGTTTTCATGTTTTGAACTTAAATCATGTTTCACATGAAAAGTTCAAAACTCAAGTTTTGAGAAGCAAAACTCGAGTTTTGGGCAACCTGAGAGGATTAATGTTTTTAAATCATCAACACTACCAGTGTTGCTTTGAACACCGCCAGTTATGAACTTTGCACAGTTCATAACTCGAGTTTTGACTATCAAAACTCGAGTTTTGGCCCTTTTGACAGAAAACGCTGTTTTGGTAAAAATTGCCAAATCTAACTTGATCTTCATTATTTGAGATACCCATTGATTGTTTACGTTACATAAACTATTTATGTCTATATCTGAGCTGTTCTAATGTGTTTATTCCTGAGATTACAGAAGATTCTTGAATTTGGATGAAATTCAAATAAAGAGCCACTTTAGGAAACTTGCTGAAATCATGGAGAAACGTTATACAGAATCACTAGCCGTTGTACAAAATCATCTAGCCGTTATACAAGATCATTTGTCCGTTATGAAACATCTTCAACGGGTGAATTCATTAAAAGGAAACAAGAATCAAGCATTCAGATCAGCAACAGCTATATTTCAAATAGGGAACAATTTCAGCAGCTTAATCCATGTTATAACTCCAGCAACAGCTATAATTTTGAATTGGAAGAAGGCACAACGGATCTATAACGTTCACAAGTCTCAAACCAGTATAAAAAGCTGAAGAATTCAACCTGGAAATACACAGAACTGAGCTACAACAATTCTACTCGAAAATATCAGTCAAGAACTGTTCTTTTCATCTGTTTACATTGTGCTTCAGTGATCATCATTATTCACTCTTAAAAGAGAGTTTCTTCTCTGTAATTTCTTTTCTGTAAGGATCTCAAAGTAGTGGGACTTTGAGATTGGGTTATTCGATTACAACTTGTAAGGGGGAGTGTGTTCAAAGTTTGTGAAACATCCTTCGTTTGCAGAGTCTGTAATCGTCAAGAGAGTTAGTGAAAATCCCAGAGTGACTGGGGACTAGACGTAGGTCATCAGATTGGACCGAACCAGGATAATTTCTTTGTGTCCTGCTCCTCTTCTCTTCATACTCTTTTCAATTCTGTTTCATCGTGTTTTTGCCAAAAACAGAGTATACTCGAAAAGATTTTTAAAATCCCCAATTCACCCCCCCTCTTGGTGATTTAGCTGCACTTTCATGCTCTTCCCTTGGGATATGGGTGACGATCACTTCATCGAACTCGGCCATAAGCTCCTTGGCGCGGTTCAGGTATTTTGCCATAAGAGGTCCCTTCGCTTGGTAGCTCCCGTCGATTTGCGGGGCAACGAGTTGAGAGTCGGTTAAAACCTTTACTCGATGTGCCCCATTATCTCTTGCTTGGAGCAGGCCGGCCAAAAGGGCTTCATACTCGGCTTGGTTGTTTGAGGTCGAGAACTTCAGTTGGAGGGAGTGCTCGGTGGCGACCCCCTGCGGGCTTTCAACGATGACTCCAAACAATTCATGGTGTCAGAATTTATTTCCTACCTTTTATTCGCAGGCTTACTAATTATAAAATTGTAATTTGTAAGTGAACAAAAATATAATTTATATTTATTATTTTGTGAACAAATAATTTGGTTCCTTTCACTACACACACGCACATTAACCTTCAAAGTAAAAAATATCTTCTTCATTAATACATTTAATACTTTATGAAAAATTTCTACATATAATTGAATTAATTTAGTTATAATAATTTTGACGGTATTATTATACCAAAAAAATACATTAAAAAAAACTACTCAAATTTTATATTTAAATTTTTTTTTAAAAAAAATCTTACTTATAATAATTATTGTAATATACTATTTTCCTGATGATACCGCGTATCTGAATTTTTTTATTTCATAACGAATGAATATGGGGGTTACATAACACAATATTATTTTTATTTATTTTATGGGTTTAATGAGGTTGTTAAATTTATTACAATTAAAAGTAATTAAGTTTAATTCCATCCAAAAAATTAAAGAAGGGCAATCAAATTTTGTACAAAGACACGCGTCTTAATCACATGGTATTGGTAACTGTCAATGGCAAGGATGTAACGGTGAGGTATTGATGTGCTTTTAAATTAGGTCCTAACTTAATATGTAATTCAAGGTCAACCTAAGTCATTCTTCCAAAAAGCAAGCTATGGGTTTTCTTTAAGTTGAATTTAAGTGATGAAAAATGCAATGGAATAGAATTAGACCTAAACTAGAATGCAAGGCACTACTATCTATATGCAATTAACTAACTAAATGCGAGAAGAAAATTTAATCTAAAACCTAAATAAAAATGAAACTAATCTATATGAATTTGAATACAATTTTTTAGGAGGGTTTTTGTTACCAAAGAATAATTAAAATTCTAAGAAGAATATTGATTAAAATCAAATCAAATAACAAAGATTTAGTTCAGTTATGATGATGAAGGGGACAACTTAAGATTTATACAGAATTAACTTTCTTAGCCCAAATTAATTAATTAGACTAAAGGGAGATTAGTGAAAAATTGGAATTAATGAATTTAATTACCTAATTGAAACATGAGAAACCCTCTATGTTTAATAAGACCTAGTCCACTAGTAAACTCATAATAGAATGAGCACTAGTTAATTAAACTCATTAAAACCCAATCACGATTAATTTCTAAATAATTTTGGAATCTTGTTTACAATTATCCTTACTCCTCCCAAGTTGCCTCTTAAAGGGGCTTAAGCTGCCATGAAAATCTCCTCTTCAAACTCCTTCAAGCAAGTCACAGCCATTCACGGGATTAGTAGAGTATTGATGGATGAATGCTTTGACGTAGCCGTACGTGAGAGAAGAGAGGAATGAGCAATGAATTTGATAATGGAAAGTGATGGATAGACTCCAGGGGCTGCCTCAGCGTCTTTTTCCGCGTGCATCTCTCCTTAACTGAACATCCCTGTCAATCTGCCACTTGGTTATTTAATGGGAAGGAAAAGATGGATTTTCAAGTACAAACTTGAGCCCATTAAAATTTAAGAAACCCAATACAATTTCACTATTAGATTTTCTTTCAGCTTTCTTGAAAAATTATGCACTATAGGATCTTCTAATATGATAAAATCGTGATCTATCATATATCTAGGAATATTATTTAATCACAAGATAGAAATCAGAATATTAATAATTTAAGCCCAATAATCTCATAATTAATTCAGATTTATATTATTTCCTAAAATTAGCTAACAATCCAAATATTATCTAATAATTTCAAATTAGTCTAAAATAGTCCCCAAAATAAATGAATAAGATGGGATAAAATATATAAAAATTGGGATTTATTAGGTATTTTATTCGAACTAGTTTTCTTGGATTGGTGAACTCATAAATCATTAGATTATGAGAAGTTTCAAGACTTACCAATTTCATGCTTATATTGGTAGCGGAATTTGAACCAACATCTCTATATATAGGACATATGAGATCGCATTTTTCTCAAACGAATCAACTTTCAGTGATGTGTATATCTTATATTGGAATTATATTATAGGGTCTATTTTAATGGAAAATGTATGGTTTGACCAAAAAAAGATAATGGAAAATGTATGGAGGAGCATTTCAACTATTGGAATGGCTGTGAAGGTGTTGACTGATGCTGGGTAATGGAGAAGGCTAACGCAAGTCAGTCAATGAAATTGAGGAGATTTTTCGGTTATCTGTTGGAAAATGAACGGAAGTATTGAGAAAGGGAAAAAATGCTTCTCTTGATTATAAAGGTGTTGGTTGTAGAAAATAAAAGAAATTTTTCCTAAATAAAAGAAATTGAGGAGATTTTTCGGTTATCTGAACCGAAACTTGTGTAGGTCCATGGAGGAAGATTTTATAACTTATATTGTGTGAAATTTAAATAAATTTATTTACATATAACTCATAAGTATTGTAATTTAGTATATATTTTATAATTTATTATATACATTAATCATATCAATTTTAAAATAGTTATTTCTTACTTCTACTACCTATCCTTATTATAAGGACATACTATCAATAATTTTGCATAAATTAAATAATTCATTTAAAATTAATTAATTCTTTAAAGGGGACATTGGGAAAAAAATTTCTCAATTGATAAGAATGACCTAAATGAAACATTTAATATTCTGTGCGGAGAAAATTTAGAAAGTATCAGTATACCTTCTGCATATATAAATTTATATAATATTTTATATCAATTAAATTTTTTATGGGGGATTTTTTTTTTCATATATTGCTTTTTTGAAATTACTAAAATTACTATCAATAAAATATAAATATCAATCTATAGAAAAAAGTATAGAAATCAAAACTAAAACTCATGAAGAATACAGAGACCTAAAGTAAGTACAAAGCTATGAAAAATCAGGAAATTAGTCCCGAAATTTGGCTATGGGAGTTTCCTTTATTTGTGTGGAGGATATCATTCCTCTGATCAAGACAAACGCGTAAGGAACTAAGGATTAGCCACTCATACAAAATCCAAGCTACTTACAGTGGGCCCTTTGACTCAAAGTCTTGCCATGACAAAGCTCTCTAGGTTGGAAAATGGAAATCACATGGAAAATTGAAATTTCCGTTCTGTGAAAGCTTGCTTCTCTTGATTTACTTGAACGTTAATGAGCCGTGTAGAAGCATTGAGGAGCAAGATGGATATGCCATTTCTGAAACTGCTCTCCTTTTTTCTCCTTCTCACCTCCTTTAATTTAGCTTCTTCTGAACTAGATATACCTACCTACAGTGACCACAACTGCACAATGAATAAAAACTTCAGTTCCGGTAGCTCCTACCAGTTCAACCTTAACAGTCTTTTGCTTTCCTTGTATTCCAAGGCAGTGGCCGGCACTGATTCAATTCCTAAATTCTACAACACGACCTTCGTCCTGAACGACGCCGTATATGGAGAGTACATGTGCCGAGGTGACGTCCCCATGGAGGTGTGTAAAGATTGTGTTCAGGACGCCACAAATAGAATAGCCTCAGAGTGTCCCAACAACAAAGAGGCAATCATATGGTACGACCAGTGCTTCCTCCGCTATTCCGACAGTTCTTTCTTCTCCACTCTCCACCAACTGCCTACTGTTAGTCATCTTGTGGCTGGCTGTGGTAATGGATACAACCAATTATGCAGCGGAGCCGAAAGTATAGGAACATATAATTATACGACGTTGAATGATGCGGTGGTGGAGGCTGCGGCGTCTACCAAGAAATTTGCAACAAAAGAAGCAAGCTTTGGATCGCCGTACGCTCTTGTACAATGCACGCCGGATCTGTCCCTGCAATTCTGTAGCAAGTGTCTATACGACTTGATCAAACTTATTCCAACCAATACTACCAGTACTGGAAGAATTCAGAATCCTAGTTGCAATTTGAGATTCGAAGGAGAGCGATTTTATTATATGGGCGACCTGCAGCCTCCCAGTGATTCTATCTTTCAAAGTAATGTCACTATTTTTCTTTTCTTTTTTGCCCATTTCCTTTTCTTTCCCCTTTCTTTGCGCGAGCTTATAAGGAACCAAAAACAGAGAGGAGAAAAGGAGCCTTCTGTCATCGGCTCCTCTTACCCATAATTAAAATATCATACTGAGCGCCTAGGAATCAAGTCAATTAAACTTTCACCCAAAAAAAAAAATGATATTGTTTATTTGCTCATTAAAGGATTAATTGACTATTTATTAATAGTGAAGGCCATGGCTTAATCTGTATGTTTCTTTTGTTAAACAGAGTTCGAAAGTCCAAGTCTTGCGGATTGGAACTGCCCGACCAACAAAGCCAACTATACTGCCAATGATCCCTACCTAAACAACCTCGGAAATCTCCTTGAACATCTCTCCAAGTCATCCAACATCACCAAATTCTACAGCACAATGGTAGGAAATAAGTCCAACACCGTCTATGGCCTCTTCATGTGTCGGGGTGACGTGTCCCTTCAGCTTTGCAATAAATGTGTCAATGACGGAATCGAGAATCTAAACGACACGTGTTCCTCTGCAAAGGAGGCTATCATTTGGTATGATATGTGCATGCTTCGCTATTCCAATCGCTCTTTCTTCTCCACCCTAGACACCCAACCTATATATACAAAAAGTGGTGTGGATATGCTTCAAAACCAAAAAGATGGCTTCAATCGGCTACTAGCGAATACATTGAATGATCTAGTGACGATGACATTGAACTCATCGCCCATAGGACCAAAGAATTTTGCAACAAAAAAAGACTTCAGCTCTTCAGAGTTTAAAATGTTGTACACTCTTGCACAATGTACTCCAAACCTCAACAGACAATATTGCCAAAAATGTCTGAATAATGCTCGACAACAAATCTCGTCATGTTGTCTTGGGACAAAAGGAGGACAAGTCATGAATCCTAGCTGCAACTTGAGGTTTGAATTATACCGATTTTATAATAATTACAATATAAGTGTTGTTTCAGTGCCTCCAGCTTATCCCCCAGAAAATAGTGGTGTTTTCGAGCCACCTGTATATCCCCAACCTCACAAAGTTTCAGTAATTGCAGGTAATGCAATTGAGGATATAATTATTTTTCTTACAAAGATAGTTCACTACGTATAAATTTTTATTCTTAATTCTCACTCATTCCTTTATGCAGAAAAAAATAAAGATCACTCACGAACAATCATAATAGTGGTGTCCCTTAGTGTTGTCACGATCATGCTTTTTTGTTTCGGCGTTTATTACTGGAAGAGAAAAAATAACCAGCTAAGTCAAAAGGCGATTCTGGAGAAAAATTGTATGTATCCTATTGTTTTTTGTTTTTTGTTTTTTTGGGAGGGGGGGGGGGGGTTAAAAAGACAACTGAGTCTAATGTGGAAAAAAAAAGGTCCTCAAGCTTTAAATGTAAGACCTAGTTTGTAATGCAAAATTTAGAAGGTCTATATTTACAACCAAAGGTAGTATATTATTGTGTACTTACATTTAAATGTGCATCTGTTTACAGTTGGAAGTGAAGGGGCCACATTAGAGTCATTGCAATTCAATTTGGCAACAATTGAAGCTGCAACAGATAAGTTCTCAATTGAAAATAGAATAGGCAAAGGTGGATTTGGAGAAGTCTACATGGTAACTTCATTCATTATGCGATCAAATCAAATCAATGTCTGTGTTTGTGGATATCATTGCATGTATATCCCACCCCCTCATTATCTAACTATTCATGGTTTCAGGGCGTTCTTCCAGATGGTAGCAAAATAGCTGTAAAGAGATTGTCAGAAAATTCTAATCAGGGTTTAATAGAATTCAAGAATGAGGTTCTACTAATTGCCAAACTTCAACACAGAAACCTGGTGACTTTGTTAGGATTTTGCTTGAAAAATCAAGAGAAAATACTTATTTATGAATATGTTCCAAACAAAAGCCTCGATTACTTTTTATTTGGTTTATTCCCTTATAACCAACTCATCGCATCATTTTTCAATTTTTTGTATTCATTTACTGTCCGTTCTTTTATTACTATTTTAGGTAAAACTTATTTTTGTTGGTATAATGATAATCACTTTTTTACACGCAGTTGGTATAGGACTCTGTATAGTTAGGTTTTAGACAAAAACATATGCATCTATTCAACTGTATACTGATAAGTTAATTATATATGCACAGGTTCACAAAAGGCACGAGAGTTAAATTGGCCTGAGCGTTACAAAATTATAGAAGGAATTGCTGGAGGAATTCATTACCTCCATGAACATTCACGCCTTAAAGTAATACATCGAGATCTTAAACCTAGCAATATTTTGTTAGATGATGAGATGGATCCAAAAATTTCTGATTTTGGCATGGCGAGAATGGTTGGTATTAATGAAACTAGGGGGAGCACAAATAGAATTGTTGGAACATTGTAAGTTCTTTCCCTCTCTTCATCTATATATCTCTTTCTCTATATTTATCTTATGCGCGTGTGTGTAGCATTATTGCTACAAGATTTTACTCAAATTATTTGGCACTATGATTCTAACATATATTGATATAATTATTTGTCATCTTGTATATATCTATTGTAGGGGGTACATGTCTCCAGAATATCTCAAGTTTGGACTATTTTCTGAGAAATCAGATGTTTTCAGCTTTGGAGTCATTGTTTTGGAAATTATAAGTGGAAAGAATATAAATTCTCAAGGTGAATCTCATGAATCTCAGTATGGTGGTGGACTTTTAAGTAATGTGAGTATAGTAAACTATTAATATTTCTCAACTGATGATCATATGAAACCAGTCATCATCATAAACATCAACCAACCATTGGAGCCTTTGTTAAATTAATGATTTGGCACATTAGCAGGCTTGGAAGCATTGGAGAGGTGAAAATTTGATAGCCATATTGGATTCAAGTTTGACAGAAACAGGGCCAGACAGTGAAATAATGAGATGCATCCATATCGGCTTGTTGTGTGTTCAAGGAAATCCACAAGTTAGGCCTTCTATGAATAAAGTTGTTAAATATCTAAACAATGATTCAATGAAATTGCCAATTCCTCACGAACCAGCATTCTTCTTTCATAGTCAAATGGAAGCAGTAGAAACTAGTAGAGCAATGGAGGCTCAACTTGCCGACCACAATCAATATTCAATCAATGAAATATCAGAGAGTGTATTATTTCCTCGCTAGATCGCAGGAAACTTCAACTTTTGCTTCTCTCTACAAGAACTCATAATATATGTGTACACAGAGATAATTTTGTTATTTTCATAATCGATATTATCCAACAAAAAGTTTTTATGCATATACATCATCTTTTATTAATGACGAATCAAACATTCATGCAACATTACATTATATTTGACACATATACATTTTATAATTAAATAAGTGTAGATTCTGAAATATATTTGATTAAATTTATTACTATTTTATACTTATTTAATTATCTTTTATATATTTTTCTATCCTTTAATTAATTATAGGATAAAAGGGTATTTTGATATGAAATTGACTTATATCCTAATTATTTTGCTAGAGATATTATAAGATTCAAGTGAGAATAAAATATCAATATATCTATCTTATATGATAATTGATAAAAAAAAATAGAGATAAACCAAGATGTTGTGAGAGACGCACGCAGTGAGGCAATATATACTTATATATAGGTAAGGCATCGCAAGAGGGAGGTATGTTCTATTTTCTTAGTTAGTGACGCCAAGGCAAGAGCTTTAATGAAAGGAGATTAAAGTTTGGAGATGTAGAAAAGCAACAGTGTAGGTGAAAATTTAGCATTGAGTTTTTGTATCTTATTTCTCTTCTCTTTTTTCTTTGTCATGTTATTTTGTCTTTAGTTAGCTAGTATTTTAGTAATGAGAATATTCAATTTTTATCGCTAAACACTTGTTGTTTGATTATGAGTTAGCGAATGACAATTTTTATCCTTAATTGATTTGATATTATTTTTGTTGATTTAGTTGTATGTGTAAGTTCAGGCTGAACCCAAGAGGGGGGTGAATTGGGTGAAGTATAAAAATTTTCTTTCTCAGAAAAGTTTTCACAATTCAGTATATTCAACTTGTGTAACAAAAGTAAGTTCACAAACAAATGATAAATACTCAAATGTAAATGCTGGAAATGCAAGAGATAAGGGAGAAGAGCTTGCAAACAGATTTATACTGGTTCGGTCTTTTCCCTGACCTACATCCAGTCCCCAAGCCTCTCTTAGGATTTTCAATCCACTATCTTTAAATTTCTTGATTACACGATCTGTAACTGAAGCAACCCTCTCTCTAGGATTCACTCCCCCTTACAATCTGTAATCAATACACTGTTTGATTACACACTCTGTACTCGAAGTAATCCTCTCACTAGGATTCACTCCCCCTTACAAGTTGTAATCAACACAATGTTTATCCCACTCAAGATTACCCAACCTTGAGTAACTCTCAGAAAGATAATGTGTTTACAATAAGTTTCCTCTCAAAGGAATGGATAGATAATCACTGAAGTTCAGATACAAAACATTTCACTCTCTAAGCTATCTAGATATGAAAAACAGAGTGAGAATGATGAAGAAGCAGAGTATCAGCATTTTGGCATTGTAAACTTGTATCTCTCTATTTTTCTGCTTGAATCCATGTCTTTTATAGATGGAGAATGATATGTGACCGTTTATAACCGTTGTGTGATGATTCCAACCGTTGTAGGTGGTTAGCTTTAAGTCTGGTCTTCTTTTCTTTCTAAACTTTTGCTAATCCAAGTGTTAATATGATCTGATGTGTCTTTCTGAGAATTTGCCAGTTGGAGATGACTTTGCTTGTTGTAGTAAGCATTCTTTAACGTTTAGAAGGCGTGCTCAGATGGATTAGCTGAAAGTAAGTTGATTTGCAGAAGTGCATTAAATGCATTGAGCACTTTTTGCTTTTTGGTTTTGACCTTCAATAATCTTCGTCTGATCTTACTGAAATTCACTCAACAAACTTGTTAAACATAGCTAGGAATATGATTGAATGAATTATGGAAGCAATAAGATCAAACAGTAAGGATTTGTAAATTCGTGTAATTCAAAAATCAATTTTGACCGTTGTATACTGCGGTATGTTCATCCATACTGGAGTATGACACTGTGCATAAGTGTCCATACTGTAGTATCCAAAGTCATACTGCGGTATGGAGCTTCCAGAGGCAAACCATCGTGACTTGTGTTTGAAAAATAAAACCTATACTGCGGTATATAAGTAATATACTGCAGTATGGCACTGTTTGTGTGGAAAAAAAAATTTAAGTTCAAAATGCCTCTATACTAGAGTAAGCATTTGTATACTAGAGTAAGTAAGAACATGTGTCAAGTTAAAAATCAGTTTAAGAGCCCAATACTGCAGTATGCAAACCTATACTGCAGTTTGCAATAGTTATAAAACTTGGGAGCTCTCTGTACAAGCCTATACTACAGTATGCATACCTATACTGCAGTATGCAACTCAAGTTGAAAAACTTACTTGCTCTCTGGATGGCCTATACTGCAGTATGCATACCTATACTGCAGTATGCAACTCAAGTTGAAAAACTTATTTGCTCTCTGGATGGCCTATACTGCAGTATGCATACCTATACTGCAGTATGCAACTCAAGTTGAAAAACTTATTTGCTCTCTGGATGGCCTATACTGCAGTATACAGACTTATACTGCGGTATTGACCTGATTTGAAAAATTCTTGCTCTCTGGATGGCCCTATACTACAGTATACAGACCTATACTACGGTATTGACCTGACTTGAAAAATTAGATTGCTCTTTATAAGTTCAATACTGCGATATAGCACCCTATACTGCGGTATTGACTTAACTTGAAAAATTCGATTGCTCTCTGTAAGTTCAATACTGCGATATAGCACCCTATACTGCAGTATTGACTTATCTTGAAAAATTTGATAAGTCCAATACTGCGGTATAGCACCCTATACTGCGGTATTGACTTAACTTGAAAAATTTGGTTACTCTCTGGAAGTCCAATACTGCGGTATAGCACCCTATACTGCGGTATTGACTTGTAAAATGCAATTGAGCAACTTCTTGAACAGACTATCAACTTCTGAGGGCCATATCTCTCTGGTCCAAGCTTAGTTTTGGTCCAATCAGCTCTTGATGGAAAGCTCTGTGAGTCTATTTTCATATGCCACCGATTTCAGTTCAATCAGATTTGTCGTTTGTGAGATATACTCAAAATACTGAAGGCTGTTCCTGACTGTGAGGCTGATTTCTGTGTCAACTTGTAAAATTCATCAATAATTCATATGAACTCCTTTGGGCATGAATTTTTGTCACCAATACGTGTTAGGAGTCTAGTTTCCAATGCTTTTGGTTTCATCTCAATCCGATCTCTGGTTTGTGAGATATCATCGAATTACCAGACGTCGCCCGTGCTGAACGTGAACAGAGTGGAGCTGAAGAGCTGATCACGTTGCATACTCGAGTATGTCACTTACATACTGCGGTATAGCCCTTCTGAACTTCAGTTTTAGCTTTCTGCAACTTCTATATGATTTTGGAGCCTTCTAGCATCAATATAAGAACTTGAATATTTATATTCTCATTCCATTTAGCAAGTTCTTCTTTCTTTCTTCTCTTTTCTTGATCATTCTTGATAATTCAACTCTTTCTTCCTTCTCTTCTCTTGATCATTCCATATCATTTGACTTCACATCTTCTTTGATTCAATTTCTTCTTCTTGTAATCTCTTATCTCCTTCTTGATTAATCTTCTTTATAATTCAACTTGAACTAATCTACATTAAACATAGTAGTTAGTCAATGTAGGAGATAAATATATTATATAAACTTTTTGCTTCTTAATTAGACATCATCAAAACTAATCATAACCAACAGTATGCTCAATTATCCTAAAACAAAAGACAACTTATTGCGATTATTTTGGTATTCTAAAGGAACCTAGACATAGGGAAATAGACTTTAAATTGAATTGTGTAGGATTAGATTTTTCAGACTTAATTTGATTATAGGATATACATATACCTACCGGCCTTGCAAATATAGTCTCATTAGACTTACACTTACATTAATCCAATTAAGTACTAATCTGTCACGACCCAAAAGTCAGAATGAGACAGGCATGGAATATGAGAAAACCCACATCCCTAAAGTTGTAAATATATAAAATTTTCCTTACTTTATATATATACCATGTATTTGCAACACATATTATGACAACTATGATTGTATTTCATATTACAAAAATTATAAACTTCCTATAGAAATTTCTGTAGAATCTCCCTTGAGGAAGACACCTCAAGAAAATTCTACAATAACCTAATATAGTCAAGAGGAGCTCTTCTCCTTACCAAGAAATACAATACACATGTAAATGAGGCGAGGATTCTATTTATAGCATACGTGGAACACCTAATTCACAACAATAAACTCATAAATTTAGATCTTACATTAATTAGGAATTACCAATATGACACTTAAACTTCAAACAATATTATAGTTCTTCATCGATCAACAAGAGGAACATGGCTAGCTGCACTATCTGAGGCCACAAATATTTTTCAGGGAATAACGTCTCATAAAGAATTTAATTGGGAAAAAAAAACTAGAATAACAAATAATACTTTAGACAAATTTAACTTTGAATACTAATATGCAACCGTAAACATGTGAAATTTTATAAAATGATCATCAATCAATTATGTTTAAATACGTAAATAAACAACTTGTTAAAACAAATCCGTTCAAAATAAAAATTTTGAATTCTCATATTTCTGTAGGACTTCAACAAAATGAAATAACAAGCATCAACACACGGTCCACGAGGGTAACTAACCATGCTCAACGCAAGGCCACGAACACAAGCGTGGACACATGGTCTATGAGGGTAACTAACCAAGCAAGCACAACCCGAAGCCACCAAACAAGCGCAGGTATCAAACCCATGTATAAAAAATGCGAGAACAAATCCCACGAACCTCAAGCGTGAGTACTGTGCCCACAAAAATCAAGCGAGCTCGAAGTTAACCATCACTGGTGCAAAAATGGCTTTTTAGACCGGGTAAAAAATGCTTTTAAGACCGGTTGTGGATCCGGTCTCAATACAGCCAGTCTTTAAAATCTATTATTTTTTAGACAAGTTGAGCAACCGATCTTAAAAAAGACTTTTTAGACATGCGTTTTAAAATATGAGGTCTTAAAAGTAAAACTCTTAAAACTGGATTAAAAAAAAATTAAAAGTATAGTCGTACAAAATTATTGAAATATACATTTATGTCTTGAGTGAATTTATTCATAATTTGATAATGTTAAATATGCGCCTCAATACATAAAAGCCACATAAGTTGGATCCCGGTGGTTGTCTACGAGTCTAAAAAAGAACATGACATAATTAAAACTGTATAGAGCATCGCTTATTGAACAAGTTCATAAAAGCAAACAAATATGTACTGACCTTTGGTGTGATCCATTTAGGGTCTTTTACCTCATGCACATGCTTACCACCACACTGTGTCGATAAGTCCAACTCAAACCACATAGCTTGTTGAGTTATCAAGAGCTCCAGTAGAAGTCACAACCCCCAACTCAGACCTTAGAAATAAATATTCTTTATCAAAACTCATAAATTATAAGAATTCAGGCATGCATGATGGGAAAAGGCACAATATTTATAGTTCTATCATATGCTTCATTTTCAACCAGCCAGCTTCTTTCTAACCCTTAATTTACTTGAATTCAAACGGAAAAGAACTCAAGCAAAATATTCCAAACGTAATCAGGAATGCAGCATGAATTCATGAATATGGCAGTTAGCTAAGTATGCGATACATAAAGCATATACTTAGTAGATTCACATATTGGCATTGTAGTGCACTATATCAGTACTCTCGGATCGCTAGGAACTGTGCCCACCCATATCAAATTTCCTCAAGGATTCTGCTAATCAACCTTACTCCTATTTCCATCCCCAAAGAATTATAAAACAAGTAAATTCCTCACTACTGCTACAGTAGAGAGGAATTTGAATGAAGGCTTAGTTTAAGACTAGCTGGTACAATTAAAAACCATCAGCATTTAATCTGTCCTTAATCAAGGGATAGACTTGGGTGATGCTTAGGTGTTTTGTTTGCATTCTGATAATGGAAACATTAACTGTAATGAGTTATGACTTTTGAGAATCAAACAGAAAAGAGGCTGCAAACAGAACTTAAGATAAACAAAAAAACTACCAAAACAAATAGCACAAGGCAAGAAAGAGAGGAAAGGTCATATGTACAAGTATTGTAAATGGTGAAGTTTGCTAAGTTCTGGGCCTAGAGTTCCAGAGACATTAGAATTGCCCAAATCTCTGAAATTTAAAGTATAGACAAGCTGATTAGAAGCCTAACAAGCACAAAAGTCCAAATTAAAAAATATCAGTGTTTAAAGCTGTTAGAATAAGGGATAACTGATGTAATAAGTACGAATGAATTGAATAATGCTGAGTGTTTACCCTTCACATTTATCATTGAGCATATGAAATGGAAACATGTACTGTCTTAGCTGGTAGAACATGCCTTACAGCTCGTGTAAACTCAGCATTTATAGTAACACAGAAAGAGTGAAGCTCATCATATAAAATATCAGACCGTATTTGGGAGTATTGCCTCTATTTTTCAATGCCATGAATACACCAAAGCAAGATTAACAACTGTGTTCTCTATGCAAAATTGCAAATTAATGGAGGTGTCCAAATTAAATACCAAATTAGGTATAGCATATATCCTAGCGCTAAGATATAGTATGACACCAGGAGCGCCTTTTTAGTTCCTAAGATTACTAATAAATTCGAGCTATAGTTAACCAAAACAAGAGGTACTAAGCTATAAACCTGAACAAAGCCTTCTCTGCACCAAGAATTTGAAAAGTAGAAGAGGGGAACTTGGCCAAATTAGTGAGGCTTCCAGCATGTGAAATCAATTGAGCGCCAACAACTTCACCAATCTAAGAGGCCAAATTTGGTGCAATGTCATTCATCTTAGTAACATGGTAATCATAAATTATGAAATTGCTGGATATTGATTAGGTCCATGGGAGACAAATCCTGCTCCGTTGAAAATCAAGAGAGTGTGGGTTTATATAGAGAATAATGCTAAAGTTATGCCATACAAGCACAAGAATCCTACCCATAGATGCCTTGGCAGCTTCAACAATCTCTTTTGCCTTGTCCTCATCTCAACAGATCCTCATTTCAACTACGTCTGTTAAGCCTGAGATTTTGTCCTCAGACAGCTTTGACTTATCTTCAATATATTTTGCAACTCTGGCATATAGATAATTGTCATTTACAATCTTGACCAGTTCCGGAAAATGCCACAAGTAGCATTCCGTGCACATATTTGATGAACCAACATAAAATAAATATTAAGAAGCACTAAATAAGTTTATAATTATTCAAAATCATGCTTCAAATATCAACAATTTTCTAAATAAGTAAAATTTACAGAATATTGTGATGATTCTGGATTCGACTATATATGTATTGTTTTGTACATTTGTCAAATAATATACCTGACCCTCATGGAAAAAGAATTGATATCTTTATCAAGTGTGTCAAGAAGGAAGATTGCTTGGATGACCATATTGTCAACTCAGTTAGCATTAAATTTCACTTTTGCCCTACTGTAACTATGCCCCAGACCAAGTTGAGATTTTTCCAAATCTCCGGACTATGGAGTTTTCGAAAGTCAAAGAAAAATGAAATGATTATATATATATATATATACACACACACACACATAGAGAAATATGATTACATTAAAGGGATGAATTCATATCCTTGGCAAAAAAAAAAACTTAAAGGACGCAGACAAAATGTTAACCTTGAGATCATTGAGAAACCTATCAAAATGGAGCCGAACATCTAGAAGCAGCTCACCCTTCTCTCGCAAGCCCTGGAATTTTTCAGTGCCGTCGCTGACTCCTCACTTCCGTCTCGAGCAACCGTCGTCCTCCAAACTCAGACCAAATGAAACACTAACCCAATTGAAGAACAGATGGAGTGGAGTTAGACGACGGGGTCACCGAAGGGTAAATAAATCACGATTCAAGAGCCCTAGGTGACAAACGGACAAAACAAAATCAAGATTAAGTCATCGACTTTGACGAGCAGAGGGAGCGAAACTGAAAAATTTGTGAGTTCTGTGTATGAGTATGGGACTTACCGACTGAGGAGTTGGGACGAGGAGGAGAGAATCAACCAATCTTTGCGTCTTCGAGCAACGGCGAGAGCGAGTTTGAGTGAGAGAGTACCGAAGAGTTTTGGACTTCCATCTGCACAGCAACAGCTCAAGAGAGGTTGGGATTCTCTCATTATCCCTTTCTCATTATCCCTCGTCATCTCTAAATCATATTCATCCAATCAATCACAATACCACTTTAATCTCTCTCTTATCTTCTCAATCAATGGCTCAGATATGCTAATGAGAGAAAATGAAAAAATGATAAGGAGAGAATCTTCTTCAGCTCAAGAGAGGCAGAGAGTGGAGAAGAGAGCCTTATGTCACAGGCCTTGGACGATCTCCCAAATACCGGCCTTAACTTGATCACCCCTCTTGATCTTTGTTAAGTCAGCCGAATCCCCTCGAGTAGGCAAGGAAAGGCAAAGAACAATAGAACTTTTAGAGAGAGAAAGAGAACATAGAGAGAGAAACTCTTAAACAACAAGTGCTTGAAGACTCTTGGATGATTACAAATGAAGGAGGCATATCCTATTTATAGCCTACCACATCCTCAATGAACGGCTAAGATCGATTACATCCTACGATGGAGGATAGTTCTCCAGAATCTTTCCTAGAAATATCTAGATATTTACATAATTCCAAGAGTTCTCTACACAACTCTACAATTATGTACACATATCTACAACATTCTAGGAATTTCTAGACTTATCCGTACTTGAAGTCTCAACCTCCTAGTTCAATGCAGAGTGTCCGTGCACGCGAATTATCCAGCGTTCCTTTTCGGGCGTGATACTTAGCTTCAAAGGCACAGGTCAAGCGCACGGCCGTGGTTCAAAGGTTTCAAGAACGAAACGTTTGTAATGAATATTAGGTCTAAAAAGTATCTTTATATGATTTCTTTATCTTTTTTTTAGAGCGCTCTTTTAGAAATTAGTTTAAAAAATAAAAACTTTTAGACGTTACTTGAACCGGTCTAAAACGTTTATGTACATTTTAAAATGAGTTTAATTTTTATGCTTTTACTGCCGATTTTTTTTTTTCCTATCACTCTCACATAAAAAAGAGTGGGTTCCATTATAAAGGAAAGAGAGAAAAAAATATTAGTGAGACCTACCCATTTTATGGCAGAAAAAATATTTTTACAGTAAAAACAGAAACATTAAATCATTTTAAAATATTTATAAAAATGCCAACGGTCACATTTTTAAACTAATTGTAACAAACATCATATCTATAAAATATTTTTATATGATTTTTTTATTATCTTATTTCTTTTTATAGTGGACCCTTTTAAAATATTTATAAAAATGCCAACGGTCATATTATTAAACCGATTGTAACAAACATCATGTCTATAAAATATTTTTATATGATTTTTTTATTATCTTATTTCTTTTTAGAGTAGCAGTCTAAAAAATATCTTTTAAACCTTACCTATAGAAACCCGTTTAAAAAGTTCACAATATTTACAAAAATACTACCGATTACATTTTTTAGACCTTATTCTAATTTATCAAGTCTAAAATTGGCAGTCTAAAAAGCTAATTTTGCACTAGTGTTTGGTGCATCAAGGACTAAAAAGTATTCTGTATTCAATCCTCTAAAAAAACGTTTTCAAGCATATATAGGGTCAATTTTCCATCAGCAAACAAAGAGATTTCTTCCAACAATAAAAACTCTCAAAAGTGTTTCTATATATATTCCTTGTACAAGTCAACTCATAAATGGTGGAAACATCAAGTAAATCCAACAAACTTCCAACTTCTAAATAAGAAATGGTAAAAATCCTTCCGACAAGCATTGATATCCGTTAAAACCAAAGTATACATCAAGCAACAAAATGATCAATATCAAAAGCTATACTTTTATACATGTGATTTATTTAAAATATAAATATAAGTAATTCAAAAATAGGAAGTTAACTAAGACGCTATTCACTTAGCTACAGAACTCCCATATATATATAACTTTTTATACATTCCTTAGATTTCTTTTCTTGAAATGCCCTAATGCATAAAAGAAAAGTTTATAACTATGGTCAATTCAAGACCATATTCAACTCAAAATAAAATTATAATTATCCCTAGCCTCAAAGCATACTTTAATGAATCAAGCCATTAACCCCCTTCTTTTTACTATTTATTTAGCAGCATATTAACTTGTAATTACGATCCCATAATACCTAAAAGATGTATCTTTCCTTCTCTTGGTTCTAGCCAACTTAAAATATTTAAGCAGATAAAAAAAAGTTCCATATATAGATTTTATATCACCGCTAACATCTTCGTATTAGATACCATACCAAATATCAAAACAATCAATTTCTTGTCAAGATTGGTTTTAAAGCAAAACATAACACAAATTCCATCCTCATTCTCTATCAGTATCCTTCTTATTCTAATGGCTTCATTAATATAATCAACTCTAACTCCTTTCTTTTCTCTCAACCATTAGCAACCAACATACACACACATATATACATTTTCTTCTAGAGGCACATTAATCAACAGTTAATATGCACCAGATAACCCAATAGTAAGGTAAGAGCTGCAAAACATACAAGTTTCTTTTAAACAATAACTAAACTCCCTACTCAAGATCCATGCCCTTTATAAATCATCATCTTTCTCATCAGAATAATCTATCTCTTCTTTCTTTTCTTTTCTTGTTTTTTTTTACCACCAAATTGTAAAAAAGAATAATTCCAACCCATCAATCTCCAAATATACTATCTGGCCGGGAAAAAAAGAGAAATTTGAACACCTCAACTCAGCCACACATATGATAAAACGAGGAGGAACATTTTGAGCTTACGCCACCCACACAACGTCTTGTAGCAACAGGAAATAGGTAAGAAAAAAGAGGGCTTTCACACTCCAACAAAATAAACTTCATTGGTACCCCATAGGTTTTTTAATCTCTCCAAAAAAGGTTAACTGACTCCTATATTAAGGACTGAAGGTAGTAGTATATTTGTAAGCATGTTTATATATTCCCTTTGGTCCTTATTATAATGCACAGACTAACAAGTATATTTAATCCTTTTTATAAGGCACTTTCTTTTTTTCAAGGAGTATTAATTATTATTTTTTTCCATCTACGCTTAAAATTAATAAGGATAGTGGGTAATAGTAATAATTAATATGATATTAGAATGTAGTGCAATTAGTAGGAGTATTATGGGAAAAATTACATCATTAAATACTTTAAAGTGGTGGATGCTTTTTCAAAAATAATTGGGGGTGATGATGAGCCTTATAACCTTAACTTGTATTGATAGATGCATTATGATTCTCTTTCGTCTCATTGCACTTTATTTTAGTGGACAATATCATCCGTCTTCTCTAGTCAATGGCGTCAAGTGTCATAAGGTAATGGATAACATTGGCTAACTCAACTGAATCCAAACACGCACAACGGGCTCTTCAGGTAAAGTCTTGCCATGGAAAAGCTTTCTGCTTTGGAAACTGGAAGTCATATGGAAATTTCCTTTCTGTAGAAAGTGTTTATATGGCTTGATCAAACTTCAAGCAACGATACTGTACCAAAAGGAAGAATTCAGAATCATAGCTGCAATTTAAGACTCCGATGATAGCGACTTTAATATAAGGACAACCCCCTCCCAGTGATTTTACCTTTCAAGTTAATGTCACTATTTTTTTCCCTTCCCCTTTGAATATGCGTGAGGAGATTGTCAGGTTATTTATTGGGTTATATGCCTCTTCTAAATTGTTCTCTGCCCTTAAATTTCTTGATTTTTCAAGTGTGTGTGTGTGTGTTTTTTTTTAAAAAAAAAATCTTGTCATCGTTGGATTTTATATAAAATGTGTCACATCTTAATATTGCAGTTTAAATCTTTTTTTACAATTTTTTCTTTAAATAAATAATTATAATTTTAAAATATTTTTTCAGTGAACAATCATTAAAAAAAATCAAAGGTATGTCATTTTAAAATTATTAGATATCAAACGTCACCCATTTTATGTATAATAATGCTTGAAATTGTGCTATCAATTAGGGTGAGTAAAACCATTTAAAGATTTTATATCCTAAAAATTACTTGGAATTTAGAAAAGGAAAATAACTTGAAGAAAACTAAATTGAAACTTTGCTTCAAGATAAGAGTAGCATATGATTATTTCTCACCATTGCAATCTATGAGACTTAAATAACTAAAATTCTATTAGTGATTAAATAAAATTACACATATTAGTATATAGTTCAAAAGCATTTGATTAAGCTTTCTCAAGTCAAAACAAATTTATATCCTCAATTAACATGCACAATCTCCTCCTACCATTAAGAGAAAATAATAATTAAGCAACAACCTTAATTTAACAATGTTAGGTTAGTAATTATATCTTTGTCTTACTGACAAACCATCAATTTGATCTCAAATTTTAAGTCTAGCGTGATTTTACTTGAATTTTACAATTAAATTAATTTTCTCAAGTTTAACTTAATTTAAAAAGGTAGCCAATTACATAGAAACACATAATTGTTGTTAACAACTAAAAAAGAGCAACAAGTCTCAGTCCTTGCCTTTGTTTGAAATAATCCTAATGTAAACTAATTACTAAACATCATCTCACCACTAGCAACGATAAATTCAGAGTCTTAGCACTGGCAACAGTAGATTCAGAGTTCAAAAACGAAAACGAGAAGAGAAAGCAGAACATAGATAATGATCTTTCCCCTGTTGCATAAACATTCTCTTTCTCCTCACACTCTCCTCTGCTTCCTCCTGTCAGGTTCAAAGTTGAAGTAGCAGCTCAATACTTGCAATAGCGTCTCTGTTTTCCCTCTCTCCATCGAGCTTGCAAGAAGAAAAAGAAGCAACAGCGACAGGGCCTCCTCAAAAAACAGAAACAGCAGTCACGGTGCCGCTGGTCCTCAGTTAAATCGCCTCTACAATCCTCTCATCCTCCCGTGGAGTTGATTAAGAGAACCAAACACCTCTCTCTTTTCCTCTCTCTCACTCACTCTGCCTTGCTCTGGTTTTTGCCCTCAAAGGAAGAAGACAAGGTAACAGTGTTTTAGCCGCCCCCTCTTCAAATATGTTGAATTCCTCTTTTCTTTTGGTCTTTAGGTCTCTTCCCCTTTCTTCCAAAACGGCATCACTTTTATTTTTTAAAATTTTATATCGATATAATTTATTTATTCGTTTTTGTAATCTTAACTATTTACTATTTAATCTAAAATTATGGTATTTTATTTAAAATTTTCTAAATAATGTACCAAATTAATATCTTATTAAAATTTTCAATAAATTCTTTTCTTTAACTATTATGAACTCTTAAATATATCAAAATATATTTTAAATTTAATTAAAAATGCGGAGTCATCACCATTTACGTGAGCTTTCCCTATTTGCAGATTCTGACAGCAATTCACAACGTCTCACATACACAAACGAACGAAATATGTACAAGAACGCTCCTCAACCACACCCAAAAAAAAAAAAAAAAACCAAATAAAAGACATCATTTATTGTCGTTTACCAAGAGAGAGAGAGGGGAAAAGGGATCGTTTATTGTACATTCCATAAAGCTTTGAGCAAAAAAAAAATTGTACATTCCATAAAGCACAATTATTATTATTATTATTATTTGCTAAAAAAATTATTATTTTTTGATACAAAGCGATAGGGGAGGGGGGGATCGAACCTAGGACCAGGAGGAGGGAAATGAATCCCAATACCATTGCACTGCTTGTAGTGCTGGTCTAAAACAATTATTTTTCTAACCATGCAAACGTTGCTTACTTCATGTTTCCAAATGTCAGGGGCCATTGAAATGACAACTTCTTGAGTTGGGCTGCAGCCCAAAACCGAAAAAGATGGGTCCCAGTGAGTTGTACAGAAAGAGGTCCATACTGGAAACAGGTCAGGGCCCAACAGATGGGTGTGGATGCAAAAGCAACATGATCGAGAGACGTAAGGTATGAGATGTTTTTTAGCAAAAAAAAAAAAAAGTTATGAGATGTTACGAAAAAGAAGACAGGATGTGGATGGGTGAAGGCTTTAGCGAAGGGATGTGATTTTAGTTTAAACCGAAAAGAGCGTTGAAGTGAAAAGAGGAGAAGGGAATGTAAATCCGTAAATGGAGGAGAGGGAGTAACAGTAATAAAAAAGAGAAGGGAGGAGGACGCCGAAAGAAGAAGGAGGAGTGGTCGCGGCGCGGGCGTCAGCTTCTCATGCTTCACATTCCTTTGGGGAAATGGGGGGATGTGGAGGGATTCGGCTTTGCTCCGCTGCCCTCCTATGCATAAAACGGTGCCGTCTTGCCCCCAAAACAATGAACGTGGTTCTTTTTAAAAAAAAAAAAGAAAAATTTTAGAGTATTTAATGGTACTAAAAAGACATTTCATGATACTAACTGGTATAAAAAAAAAAACTTCATAATCTTTAAAAAAATATTTTATGATCTTGAAAATATATTTTAAGATACTAACTGGTACTAAAAAGATATTTGAGAATACTGAAAAAAAAAATCATGATCTTGAAAAATTATATTAGGATATTGGAAAAAAAATTTGGAGTATATTTTTAATATTAGTCAGTACCTAAAATATTTTTTCAAGAACTTAAAATATTTTGTTAAGATCATGAGGTATTTTTCTCAAATTTTTTTTTAATACCAGTTAGTACCCTGAAATACATTTTCAAGACCCTAAAATAATTTTTTTCAAGATCATGACATATTTTTTTTATACCAATTAGTATTCTGAAGTATATTTTTAGTGTCATTCCCTAAATTTTTTCAAGGGCAAAACGGCACCACTTTATGCTACATTGGAGGACAATGGATGGAGGCTGCAGTGGAGCAAAGCCGAGTCCGATGGGGAGGGCCGGAATAAAGTGCACGTGGGTGGGCTTCACCCCACACCTCCTTTTTATTTTTATTTTCTTCCCAAAAAAAAAAAATCAGTTGGCCATGTTTGATAGTTTCATATACGGTAGATGGTAGATGCTCAGGAGGCTGGTGTTTTGGCTGAGGATTCTTCCCTCCATTCCTTTTATGGATGGTGACCTTTTTACTCTCTTTGCTACTTCTTTATGGACCTTGTTTTTTCCTTTGTTTAGTTATGTTCTCTTTCTGTTTCTGGATGTATTCTGTTGTGTGTTTCTGCTCATGTACTTGTTATGTTGCGTTGAAGTATTAATACAAGTATCTCTAACCAAAAAAGTATGTGTGAAAAGGAGAGAGAAGAAGGGAAGAAAAGAAGAAAGAGAAAAAGCAAAACAGAAGGACGTGGAAGATAAGAAGGAAAAAAGGAGGAGAGAAAAAAAGTAAAAGAAAAGGAAAAAGTAGCCAGGGAGGAGGGAGGGAACACGAAAGAAATAAAAAGCAAAAAAAAAAAAAAAAGGAGAAAAGACAAAGAAAGGGGTGAAGTGGCATTTGATTATGAATCATGTTATTCCTATTTTTTATAATAGTTTTGGCTCAAACTATAGTCTTAAAAATGAAGTAGCATTAAACTGTTCAAACACTGATCAAACTCTCAAAACCATAATTTACTAATTCACGTTGCTCAAGTATGTGTGGAAAAGGAGAGAAAAGAAGGGAAGAAAAGAAGAAAGAGAAGGACATGGAAGATAAGGAGGAAAAAAAGAGGAGAAAAAAGAAAACGAAAAAGTAGCGAGAGAGGGGAACAGGAAAGAAATAAAAAGAAAAAAAAGGAGGAGGAGGGGAAAAAAGTAAAGAGAAAAGACAAAGAAAGGGGTGACATTTTAATTATGAATCATGTTATTCCTATTTTTTATAATTATAGGTTTGTGTCTGGGAATACTTTTAAAATTACGGTTTTATTCTAATCATGGTTTTAAAAATAAAGTAGCATTAAACCTTCAAAATCTAAGATAACTTTTAACCCTTAAAATCATGGTTTGAATTAAACTACCTAAATATTGATCAAACTCTCAAAACCATAGTTTGACAGGGGGAAAAAAACCATGGTTTGAGGTTGGAAACTATTATTTTATAAGAATCTATTTTTTTTCTACATTTTTAAGAACTATTCTCTGAAATCTATTCTTTAAAATCACTTTTTTCAATTTTTTCTTTTAAAATGATTTTTTTTTTCTATATTTTAAGAGCTATTCTTTAAAATCTATTATTTAAAATCACTTTTTTCAATTTTTTCAACCAAAACTATTTTTTAAAAGTTAATCATTTGTCTTCTTTCCGACGGAGATTCGTGGAAAATATTATTAATGGTAAATGTCAGAAGTCTTCCCAGGGCTAAACTTTCTCCATTATTGGAATGCAACCTCTTTTGGAAAGTTGGGTTATGATTGGCCCCCCATAATGCCTCCACCATTCTAAAACCAAGTCCATGTGACAGCCAATTCGCTAGAACCAGTGCAAAAGCATTGGTTATGGATATGCCATTTCTGAAACTAGTGGTATCCTATTTTGTGCTCCTCACCTCCTTCAATGTCGCCTCTTCTCAAGTAGACATCCCTGCTTACTATGACCACAACTGCACTAATAACAACTTCACTTCCGAGAGCCCCTACCTGTTCAACCTTTACTCTCTTTTAATGTCCTTGTATTCCAAGGCCACCGCCACTGATACTACTGCAAAGTTCTACAACGACATCGTGGGCACCCCAAACATGAACGACACAGTATATGGAGAGTACATGTGCCGAGGCGACGTCCCGATGGAGGTGTGTCGAGATTGTGTTCAGGACGCCACAAGTCGAATAGCCTCAGAGTGTCCATACATCAGAGAAGCTATCATCTGGTACGACCAGTGCTCTGTTCGCTACTCCGACCGTTATTTCTTCTCCACCCTCCACCAACTACCTATTGTTGACAGCTTTTTGCGTGACACCGGAAGCGGCGGAACCGGTGGCTACTGTGACCGCGGAGGACTAACATTGTTAAGCGGTGGTGGAGGCGGAGGATGCGGGAAAAAAAGCGAGACTATTCCTACGGGCGTCTCGGAAAGCGAATATATAGAATTAAGTCAGACGCTGAATTACGCGGTGGTGGAGGCAAAGACATCTACCAAGAGATTTGCAACAAAAGAAGCAAAATTGACTATTGGTGGATCGCGGTACGCTCTTGTACAGTGCACGCCGGATCTGTCCCCACAATTATGTAGCGAGTGTCTATATGGCTTGATCGATCGTATTCCAATCAACTATACTGGAAGCAGTGGAAGAATTCTTAATCCCAGCTGCAATTGGAGATCCGAAGGATACCAATTTTATTATAAGGGCAACCAGCCTCCCAGTGATTTTACTGGTATGTCACTAACAATTTTCCCCTTTCCCTTTCTATATGCACGAGTTGATGATCCGGCTATTTGTTGCGTTATGTGCCTCAAATATGCTCTCTATTGCCCTTAAATTTCTTAATTCCCCAAGTATTTTGTTTTTAATTCTTGTAACTATATATAAACAAATGAGTGACATTTTGATATGTTATAGATATAAAATAGTGCGGTTTTAAATAGATTATTCACTGTTTCACAAATTTATACATGAAATTTTGTTGCCTTGCGTATGTTTGCTCAATTTTAAATTTATATACACGCAAGCTTTAAATTGTTGTCACAGATTTGTATTCTTCTTTTCTTGTTTTTTTTTTAAAAAATAAGGATTATAGCCAAATGAGAGACATATTTGCCAATTTATTTATCTTTTAGTTAATTCCCGCTATTTATAAAGAACCAAAAACAGAGGGAAGAAAATGAGCCTTCCCTCATCGTTGGATTGTAACTCGATCCCGCATATTTGATTTTGCCAATATTTGATTTTTACGAATGTTACGTTTTGCTTTCTATGTAATGGTTAATACTTTTATGTATTCAAAATTTTGTCACTCTGCATATAAATTTCAAAAAATAAAAAATAAAAACAATAAACGAAAAGTTAATATATATATATATATATATATATATATATATATATATATATAGACATTGATTAACGATTATTAGTATTATATATATAAGAAAACAAAACAAAACATGACACAAACACACACGCAAGCTTTAAATTGTGGTCACTAATTTGCATCTAAAAAAGTTAAGGATTCAAGTAAAAGGAGATATTTACATCTATGCTAATTTATTGTTTTAGCTAATTGTGGTTATTTTTCTGATTGAAGACATGAATAAATTTTTAAGAAATAGTCCTCAGATGAAAAAAGGTAAGGGAAAACAAGAAAAAATTTGTTGACCTTATTTCAAAACGAAAATAGCAATTTACCCATAATTAGAATAAAAATGTTGAGCGCTTAGGAATCAAGTCAACTAAACTTTCATTTAAAAAAAAAAAAAAGAGGAAGAAGCATGATATTGTTTATTTGCTCATTAAAGGTTTAATTGACTAGTTATTAATAGTGAAGGCCATGGCTTAATCTAAACAGTATGTTTCTTTTGTTAAACAGTGTCCGAAAGTCCAAGTCTTGCAGTAGGCTGGAATTGCTCGACTACCAAAGCCAACTATACTACCAATGATCCCTACCTAAACAACCTCGGAAATCTCTTTGAACATCTCTCAAAGTCATCCAACATCACCAACAACAAAGGATTCTATAGCACCATGGTAGGAAACAAGTCCAACACCGTCTACGGCCTCTTCATGTGTCGGGGTGATGTGTCCCTTCAGCTCTGCAGTGAATGTGTCAGTAAGGGAATCAAGCGACTAAACAATACGTGTTCCTCTTCAAAGGAGGCCATCATTTGGTATGATATGTGCATGCTTCGCTATTCCAATCGCTCTTTCTTCTCTACCCTAGACACCCAACCTATGATTACCTCAAGTGGTGTGGAATTGCTTCAAATCCAAAAAGAGGGCTTCATTCGGCTACTAGTGAATACATTGAGTGATCTAATGACGGCGACAACGAACTCAACGCCTATAGGAGTAAAGAATTTTGCAACAAAAACAGTATTCAGCCCTTCAGAGTTTAGAACGTTGTATACTCTTGCACAATGTACCCCAAACCTCACCAACCAAAATTGCAAAAAATGTCTGAATGATGCTCAACACCAAATCACGTCATGTTGTCTTGGAACAATAAGCGGAAAAGTCATGAATCCTAGCTGCAACTTGAGGTTTGAATTATACCGTTTTTATAATAATTACAATCTAAGTGCTGTTTCAGTGCCTCCAGCTTATCCCCCAAATAATAGTGGTGTTTCAGTAATTACAGGTAATGCAATTGAGGATCTAATCCTTTTTCTTACAAAGATAGTTCACTACGTATAAATTGGTATTCTTAATTTCCCCTCATTAATTTGTGCAGGAAAAAACGAAAACAACTCACGAACACTCATAATAGCGGTGTCCCTTAGTATTGTCTCGATCACGCTTTTTTGTTTCAGCATTTATTACTGGAAGAGAAAAAAGAACCAGCTGAATCATAAGGCGATTCTGGAGAAAAATTGTATGTATCCTATTTTTACTTTTTTTTGGGGGGGGGGGGGGGGGGGTTAGAATTACAACTGAGTCTAATGTGGGGAAAAAAAAAAAAAAAGCTCCTCATGCTTTAAACGCAAGACCTAGTTTGTAATGCAAAATTTAGAAGGCCTATATTTACAATCAGAGATAGTATATTATTGTGTACTTACATTCAAATGTGCATATGTTTATAGTTGGAAGTGTAGGGGCAACATTAGAGTCATTGCAATTCAATTTTGCAACAATTGAATCTGCAACAGATAAGTTCTCCATTGAAAATAGAATAGGCAAAGGTGGATTTGGAGAAGTCTACATGGTAACTTCATTCATTATGCGATCAAATGTGGATATCATTGCATGTATATCCCACCCTCTCATTATCTAACTATTCATGATTTCAGGGCGTTCTTTCTGATGGTAGCAAAATAGCTGTAAAGAGATTGTCAGAAAATTCTAGTCAGGGCTTAATAGAATTCAAGAATGAGGTTATACTAATTGCCAAACTTCAACATAGAAACCTGGTGGCTTTGTTAGGATTTTGCTTGAAAGATCAAGAGAAAATACTTGTTTATGAATATGTTCCCAACAAGAGCCTCGATTACCTTTTATTTGGTTTGTTCCCTTCTAACCAAACTCATTGCATCATTTATTTTTTCAATTTTTTTATTCATGTTCTGCTGTCCATTCTTTTATTATTATTTGAGGTGAATCTTATTTTTGTTGGTATAATAATACTCATTGTTTTACACACAGTTGGTATAGGACTTTGTATAGTTTGGTTTTAGACAAAAATATATGCATTGATTCAATTGTATACTAACAAGTCAATTATACATGCGCAGGTTCGCAAAAGTCAAGAGAGTTGAATTGGCCTGAGCGTTATAAAATTATAGAAGGAATTGCTCGAGGAATTCATTACCTCCATGAACATTCACGCCTTAAAGTAATACATCGAGATCTTAAACCTAGCAATATTTTGTTAGATGGTGAGATGAATCCAAAAATTTCTGATTTTGGAATGGCAAGAATGGTTGGTATTAATGAAACCAGAGGGAGCACAAATAGAATTGTTGGAACATTGTAAGTTCTTTCTCTCTCTTCATCTATATATCTCTTTCTCCATATGTACAATTGTGCGGGTGTGTGTATCTATTTATGTGAACCTTGCACTCACACATTATTGTTGCAAGATTTTACTCCAATTATTTGGCGCTATAATTTCAACATGTATTAATTGATATAATTATTTGTCATCTTATATATCTATTGTAGGGGGTACATGTCTCCAGAATATCTTAAATTTGGACTATTTTCTGAGAAATCAGATGTTTTCAGCTTTGGAGTCATTGTTTTGGAAATTATAAGTGGAAAGAATATACATTCTGACAGTGAATCTCATGAATCTCAGTATGGTGGTGGACTCTTAAGTGATGTGAGTATAGTAAACTATTAGTATTTCTCAAATGTCATATCAAACCAGCCATCATCATGAACATCAACCAACCATTGGAGCCTTTGTTAAATTAATGATTTGGCATATTGGCAGGCTTGGAAGCATTGGAGGGGTGAAAATTTGATAGCCATATTGGATTCAAATCTGAGAGAAGAAACAGGGTCACACAGTGAAATAATGAGATGTATCCAAATCGGCTTGTTGTGTGTTCAAGGAAATCCACAAGTTAGGCCTTCCATGAATAAAGTTGTTAAATATCTAAGTAATGATTCAATGAAATTGCCAATTCCTCATGAACCAGCATTCTTCTTGCATAGTCAAATGGAAGGAGCAGAAACCAATAGAGCAATGGAGGCTCAACTTGCCAACCAAGATCAAAATTCCATCAATGAAATATCAGAGAGTGTATCATTTCCTCGCTAGATCGCAAGAGACTTCACCTTTTGCTTTTCTGTAGGTGTGCATCGTAATATATGCTTATATAGGTAATTTTGTCTCTTGCTATATTATTTTCATATTCGATGTAATCCAACCAAAAGTTTTTATGCATATGTATATCACTACTACAAAATATGGATACTACTACCCTAAAAGACATCCCTTTTTTAAAAAAGGAAGTAAAAAGTGAAGGTGGTGACATTGTTGTAATTATTTACTTCAGTTTGAGACTTTGAACGTCCTAAATATTAATTTAGGATGTCAAAAACTTATTTTTGGCGTCCTGAAATACATTCAGGAAGCCTAAAATCAGCATATTTGACGCAATTTGAGATATTTGGGGAATTTTTTGGCGCCATAAATTTTTTTGGCGTCCTGAAATAGGTTCAGGACGTCAAGAAAGTATTTTTCGCGTCCTAAAATGCATTCAGGATGCCTAAAATTAGATATTTCGCGCATTATTTAGGCACCAGGAATTTTTGAATTAAAACTTTACATTTTTTGCGTCCGGAAACAATGATCAGGATGCTAAAAAGAAAAGTCTTACACTTAAAAAAAATAAATGAAATGAAAACAAGCCATTGATTTGATAAGACAAGAAATTATAAAATTAAGGAACAGAGTCAGTAATCACATCCTCTGATCCGCACCTCTTCGCCTTTCTCCTTTGCTCCTCGATCTGGTCGGACTCGTTCTCACGATCGAAGGAGAAGAAGAAGAAGACGATCTCTTGTGGACTCCACCTCTGGTTCTATCGTGAAGATGACAATTTCTCTATCCATCTCCCATGTTCAAGCTCTCGTCGTCGAAGAAAGAAGAAGAAGGATTCAGTCACTCATTCACCTGCGCTCAAATCCTGGAACTCCTCTGATTCTAGGTCCGCCGCGATGCCGAAAGCCGCCGCCGTTGCAAGGTTTCCTCTCCCCTCCTCCTTCGTTGCAGATCTGAGTTTCCTCTCCGTTGATCCTCTTTGTTGCAGATCTGTTGCAGATATGAGGTATGGCAATTTCTCTTGTTTGTTTGATTTTTTTGGGTTTGTTTTTCACTGGCTTGTTTGATTCTTTGGCTTCGTTGCAAATCTTATATCTGGCTTGTTTGATTTTTTTGGGTTTGTTCTTCTCTCACTTGTTTGATTTTCTCTGGCTTCATTGCAAATCTTAGTTTTCTCTAGCTTGTTTGATTTTTGTTGGTCAAATTCCCTTATGGCAAGCGAACCAGTCGAACAAGTAATAAAGTAAAAGTAAAGTATCGTCCCACAGAGACTGTGATACCAAAGATTGACACTCGGTTGCTATGATAGTTGTGAAACAGAAAGTAGATTAAATATGGTTGAGAGGTTTTGGTAACTATGCTACTAGCAAAATAACAATAAACGAGAGAAGATATCAGTGATAAGTTAGGCTGGACTCAGAATCGTCCTTAAGTGCGTTAATCCCCCAGTGCCTCACACAATGCTACGGCATCTATACTGCACAGCTTCCGCAATTGCTACAACATAGCTGCTTCTCACAAGGCTATTTGGTCAACCTACCTCTATTGTCTATCGAAGCTTCCGCGTCCGATACGTAGGATACTACCTATACTCATTCCATATTCCTATGGTAACTTTCTAGTATAGATCTTTGCTATGCACAGGGTGTTAATGGTGATGAGCGGTGGACCCATTCCTGAAGTCTACAATATAGGCCATGCCGTGCACGGGCCGCCTAGCAAGCATCTGTTTCTCAGAGGTCTAACTCCACTCCTTGCCAGTAAGTGAAGCCACTGATCTAGCCCTAACTTCTGTTAACCGACTAGTAATTAAAACATCGATAGCACAACCAAATTTATTGAATTAAAAACATGCAACTGAGTTCATTCGACATTGAAAGATTCATCCTCATCCAACCATATGGAATTTAGTTCATGACTGACGAGGAAGACACAAAACAAACATCAACAGAAAGACCCATGATTGAAATACAAAATAAACGAAAGAAAACAGAAAGCTTGAACGGATTTCCAAAGTGTGGAAGAAGCCCTGTCACGTCACTGCTCCACATCGTCTTCTCTCCGTCGAACTCAAAGGAAGGATGCTGGGTTGTCCTGGAAATATCGTGCTCTGCGATCTTGCTCACTCTTCTCGAGAGACTGCCAAAGATAGAATTTTGTCTAGGGCTCTCCGACTTCTTTAGGGTTCTCTCGGCTGCCTTTTATAATTGAGCTTTCGTGCGGCGCAGCGGTTGAGACTTTCCTATTCTGTCGGGATCTTCAGTATCTTCTGATTAGATTAGATTGCCTCTACAGATCCTGCGGGATTCTTCTAAATCTTTCAGTTCCGATCCTCTGCATCTTCTATTCCGTTACGTCAGCAATCCATCTGTCATTATTGCCCTTTTATTTAATTCCTGAAATCATCTAAATAAAAAGGTCAGAATATACACTACATAGCATTGCATCCTCTACTTTGCTATAGCATTCATGTGCTTTGTATTGCTCCTCGGTCTGCTGTGAGAATGCTATAGCATTGCATCAACTCTGCTATACAGTTGTCCTTAAAAAGCATCGCGAATTAACATATTCTGATGATTTCCGTCTCTCATTCCCTGCATCACTATTACATGCCTTTTTGCTTGATTACTTCATAGTTTAAGCTCATTTTTACCATCCAATTCGGTCATGAAATATAGGAAAAATATGGTATTATTTGTGCTAATCAATTTTTCTGGGTTTGTTCTTCTCTGTATTGTTTGATTTTTCTGGGTTTGTTCTTACATGAAGCGTCCTGAATTAAAATTCAGGACGCCTTACATGAGGCGTTTGGAATTGTATTCAGGACACCTTACATTAGGCATCCTAAATATTCAGGATGCCAAAAGTGAAATATATAACTTCCCCCATCGAGACGTTCTTCTGAAAAGGGACGTTAATTGGGTCTTATTTAGGTCATTTTTTAGGTTTTTTGTAGTAGTGTGTAATCTTTCCTTAATGACGAACCAAACAGACTCATGTAATCATCATTACATTACATTTTATAAGTATATATTTTATAATTAAATAAGTGTAGGTTTTGAGATATATTTGATTAAATTTATTAATATTTTTTTATTTAATTAATTATCGTTTATATATTTTTCTATCGTTCAATTAATTATAGGATAAAAGAGTATTTTGATGTAAAATCAACTCATATCCTAATTTATTTTGTAGAAGATATTGATAAGTAATAATAATAATAGAAAAAAGAGATAAACCAAGATATTGTGAAAGCACACATAGTGAAACAATACATACCTACATATGGGTGAGGTGTAGCAAGAGGGAGGCATGTTCTATTTTCCTAGTTAGTGATGGCAAGGCAAGAGCTTTAATGGAGGGAGAGTAAAGTTTGGAAATGTAACATCCCAATTTTCTAAATCGTTTTTGAAATAATTGATCAGAGTAGAGCATCGGACTAAGTTTAAAAGAGCAAGTATATGATAAACATTTACTGATGTAGTATCTGGCTATTTACACAGTGATACAGTAATCTAAATATTGTTTGATAAAAAAAAACGTCAAAATGAAAATCTCTCCGTTTGCATCCTTACGCTGGCTCCTTGCCCTTGTCCTTGGCCTTGATTCCTTCGGACCCTGACACTATAGTAGGAGCTGAGGTTCAATGACGATTGAACCTTTGGTAACGATTAACCTCATGCTTATGTATAATTATGTATGACAGATATTCATGACATTACAATGATAATCAAGACAAAAGCCCAAAACAGATGTATGATTAGAAATACACAACTACGTATGTAAGATAATCACAACGTATGTAACATAGCCACGTATGCTACAACAATAATCAGAACATAATCTCGTATGTAACATAACCACGTATGTAAGTCTTAGTCGATGAGCACAACCATCATATACAATCATATAATAAGCATTACGCGAACGCACCTTTGCTTGTCGAGCACGGTATGTTGTCGGTTGCAAGGTGATCACAGGTTTCCTATGAGGGTAATATTACGTTTATTAATTCACAACCAATATCCCAATAGATATCCTAGCCACAAATGACCATTTTACCCCTGGTGGATTTATTAACTAATTACTTTCCTTTATTATTTTGAGAAAAACGCTGGCGCAAAATCTGGGCAGAATTTCGCTTAACTTTGAAAAATCATAACTAATTATAGAAAAATCGAAACGAGGATCCGTAAAATTCCCCAGAATCCTTAGGATGTATAGTTTCAAGAAAAAATAATATACTTTTCCAAGATTCCACGGTTCATTCCCAGTTTTTAATTTTTGAACATCTGTTCAGAATTTTCCAGAAATTCGTAGCCCTCACTTTGGGAATTTTTATCTCCCTGTACAAAAATCATTTTGACATGTTATTTACATATTTAAAAAGACCTATATGTCTAATTTAACCATGAATTGTTCCAGAATTTTTTAGCCATGTTTTCAACATAAAATAATAGCATTTCTATGACTGACTCAGAAATTTCAGAACCGATGAAATTTCGCCAGAACTTCTTTTCTTCGGTGTTTCTCTTTTGGAAATTTTGCTAAAAATCTTTCCTCACTATTTTTCGAAATAAACCCAATTTTAAACCCAGAAAAATATAAAAACAACTATATCTAAAGAATTTAAAGATTAAACTACAAAATAACTAAAAACTTAAAAGCTAGAGCTCAAGAACTTACCTAGAACTTTGCTCTTCCTTTCTCCAAAGCTCTCACACTCACTTTCTCTCTATATTTCAGATATTGTTGCTTGTGAATTGCTGAGGATTGTGAAGAGCAAAGGGTCCTATTTTTAGTAGAAGCTCCATGTGCAAAAAGACTCATAATACCCCTCCCTACATCATCCCTTACATCATCTTATCCTCTTCCAAAGCCTTGAAAGTCTTCTACTAGATACATGACTCATGGTTTAGGGTTATGACTCATCTCTTAACTAGGCTAATGACTCATGCTTGTTTAGGGTGATGATTCATTCATAGAGCTTGTGATTCATCATTTAGGTTAGTGACTCATACATGTTTAGATTAATGACTCATTCATGTGTAGGCTAATGACTCATTTCTAGAGTGATGACTCATTTTACATATGTATAATTAGAATTTCCTACTTCTTCCATTTTGTGTTCCACTAGATAGAAATTCATTTGGGGATCCTAATGAACTTGTATGCTCAATTTCTCATTGGTTTTGAGTTCTAGAGATTTTTAGCTTCATTTTGAGACCAATTTTACCTATCTTTTCTATTGATTCCATTTCTTAAACAATCATGAAAATGACTTTGGTTATACTTGTTTTCATGCTTGATTTATGCTTGTTATGAATCTCAACTTAGTTTCCATACTTAGTTCATAGATTTCAAGATATGATTTAATTTGTATAGGTTTTCATTTGCTTATGTCTAGATTTAATTTCATGGATTAATCTAATTGTTTTAATGTCTAATTTTCTTATTGGCTAATGCTTTGACTTCTCTTTCTCACTCCTTCCACTAGACTCACAACACTCACAACATTTGCACACACACACATTCACAACTCCCTCTCTCATTGGTCAAAACCTTTTCTCATGGATTAAGAATATTTTCTTGATTTATCATTGGCCAATTCCATTTCACAAGGATTTAGCTTTATGGTATTTAATTAAGGCCTTAGGATTTAGCTTTATAAGGTTTAATCCTAGCCCTCCACAACTAATCCTTAATTAGCATTCCTAATAAAGTGTTTTAATGAAGTTGTCAATTTATGATTGGTTCCTAACTTGATTATGACTCTTAGAGTAGTTTATGACCATTGGTAATCCAACTTATGCTAATCCTTATTGGTTGTTGAGATTTAATTAACTTAATAATGATTACCTAATGTTAATTGTGATTATTGACTTTTCAAAGCTTAATTAAAGTTTACTTATCATCTTAATCACAAGCTTAATTGCTTCTTGATTATTACATTATTGGTGTTTAGGGTATTTTATGACCATAGGCAATCTATTTTATACTAATCTCAAACCCCTATTGGTCTTTGAATTTTAATTAGCCCAATATACTTCTAATTAATGGCTACAATTGTTTAATTGTAAATAATTAGCTAATCATCATATTAGTGGTAATTAATTGCCCATTCAATATTAGTAATTGCCTTTTTAATTGTTCAAGTGCTTTGGTAATTTATTATGGTATTCTATGAATTAATATGAACTAGGTATTAATTCTAGGGTTTTAGAAAATATAGTTTCTTATTTAATTATGAATTTTAAGATTTATGTCCTCTTAATTTAATCCCTTGATTAATTATAAAAATTTACATAATCATTTTGTTTAGTGAAAATTCAAGGGTCTACTAATTCCTCTTATGCTCCCCTATTTATTTGACGTGTTTCCCTAATTTTTTTCTTGTTTTCTTTGGATCCTATAAAATCCCTAATTTAATTTGGGTGTTGTTTGTATTTTTATGATATTTTATGATTCCAAACAAAACATAGAAAATAAAACATAGCTACCTCAAAGTCTAAGGGAAAATCACCTAATAGATAAAATAAATATATTTCAAAATTTGAGACCACATATTCACCTATTTAACATAGGTGCCATCAACCAAAATATTGTATTTATGAGAAATAATAATTTTGGGGTATAACAGGAAACGCAGAAAAAGCGACAGTGCAAATGAAAATTTAACATTGAGATTTTGTTTCTTATTTCTCCTCTTCTTTCTGTCTTTTTATTTTGTCTTTGGTTAGCTAGTATTTTCGTCATAAGAATGTTCAGTTTTTGTCCCTAAACCTCGTGTTAGATGTAACGCCTCAAATTCAACACCCAAAAACTTGGCCAAAATATTTGGAATACCTCAGATGTAGGATATTTAACATCCAAATACATATTTACAATATGGCCAAAAGTAAAAATCCATTTATACAGGGCCAAAATAAATCCAAAATAATATATTAGAGTTTCTAAAATGTGGAAGTCTTATGCTCATGGCAAATAAAAATAACATAGCATGACCTTTCCATATGTGCCTTCCTTGGTTTCCCTACTAAATTATTCACCTGGGAAAAAAATAAACATAATAACCGTAAGATCCAAAGATCTCCGTAACCATTGGTTATTCAGAAACATATATGCAAACCAAGATCGAGAACATACAATTCAAACTCACAATAATTTAAATAATTCATTTACATAAAACCGTTCATAAAATAGTTTTCGACTCGGTTACCAAAACTCCCTCCTAAAAAGGGTTCCAAAACATCATAATTTATTTTCCAACATTTCACAAGAGATCTCACATATACAATCTGCCAAACAAATATAGATAAATAGATTATCCTTATCACCCTGACCACCTCTTATAACCGTTGACTGGAGCCATCTAACACATAACACATCTTCCAACAAAATATATCCATTACTCATAACTTCAACATGGCTCCCCTCCTTGTAAAATCACAACCAAGGAGGTGTCAAACTTAACCCGGTTAAAAACAAAGTGATACAAAGGGATCCAAGAATATCCAATCTCATCAAAACAACATTATTAGAATTCAAATCAAGTCTTCCATTGGCAGAATAAATCCCAAAACAGTTAATAAATATAAATACATGTATACATTTGACAAGTATATAAAAGAATAACCAAGGTTACCTTAATTCCACGCTTATTTTTACCAATACTTCAATACTCCCAATTTTTTTTTTTTTTGGTATTAATACGGGGCATACAGCCCAAAGCTCAACACACTATTACTGTATCTTTACACATCTGGGGTAGACAATACCCACTTTATCACTATACAGAAACCTATGTAATTCTATCGGTGGGTCATTAAACTCAGTATGCAAGTCACTCTGTACAAGACTCATGTTTGCTAGTGTATCAGCACACGCGTTTGCTTCTCTGTACACGTGGTCTATGACTATATCAGTGAAATTCTTTAGACAACTATCAATATCTATCAGCAAGCTGGATCCCACTAAGTCTTCCACCTGCAACCTGTTGAGCAGTGCCACTACTGCAGATGAATCACATTCTACACACACACGCTGTATTTTAAGTCTGGAAGCCAGTTCTAGTCCAGTCAATACACCCCATAGTTCTGCATTCATAGCTGAACAGCATCCAATCTTCCGAGAGAATCCTTTCATCCACTCTCCATTGCTATCTCTGATCAGGCCTCCACACCCCGCCTGCCCCTCTTTTCCTTTGGCAGCACCATCTGTATTAAGCTTTGCCCATCCCACCTGAGGCTTCCTCCATCTGATGTATTTTTCCACACTTCCTCCTACACTCCTCCCAAATTCGATTCTAGCCACTTTAATCTCATTTACATACCAGAGCACGGCTGATTTCAGACATTCTGGTAATTTGAAACCATCCTCAAAGATCCACTTATTTCTCCACTGCCATAACTTCCAGCACGCCACCCCAAATACCATATGCCAATTCTTATCAGCTCTACTTAAATTCCAGCTGAACCACGCTTTACCCTCTAGCGTCAAAAATTCTTTTTCAACTTGCCCACTGTGCAATTTTTGCCACAATTCTGTTGCCACCCAACAATCTCTCAACACATGCATAAGGGATTCAACCATCATGTCACATCTACTGCACTTTGGATCCCCATTCAGTAGTCTATGCCTTCTTTCCCCCGTTAGCAACTTCCCATGCATCGCAATCCATAAAAACACTTGGATTCTCCGCGGACCCTTCCATTGCCATAACTTCCGCCACTGAACATCTCCAATGCTCTGTACACCTCGCAATTCTCTATACATCTCAGCCGTCTTATAGCTACCATCCAGACTAGAACCCCATTTAATGCAGTCTTTCCCTCTTAGTGCACTAGGCGGAGGGATCGCTCTTATACAGTTGCTTCCCTTTTCATCAACTAGTGCCTCTATCCTTTCCATGTTCCATTGTCCACTTTCACTTACTATATCAGCAACTCTCAGATTATCATCCACTTCAATTAGTGGGTCTAATCTCATATCAACCAGTCTCCTTTCTCCTTCTAACCAAGCATCCTTCCAAAACCGGATCTCCTCACCATTCCCCACCTTCCAACTAATTCTCCTCACTACATGTGGCCATATTTTAATAAGACTCCTCCACAGTTCAGAATCTGTCCGCTTGCTATCTGCTTCCTCCAACAGATTTTTGTTTCTACTGTATTTGTCCCTAAGTACTCTTGAGCAAATGCTAGAGGGTTTTGATACAATATTCCATATAGTTCTTCCTAGTAATGCCTCGTTCATGACTTCCAACCGTTTCAATCCATAGCCACCATACTCTTTTTCAGTACAAAGAATATCCCAGCTGATCGCGTGCATCCTCTTCGTTCCTTCCCCATCCTTCCAAATAAATCCCCGCTGAATTTTTTCCATCTGGTTCCTGACACCCGTGGGTATTTTAGAATGTTGCATGTGGTACATTGCCATTTGGTTCGTTACTGACTGAACCAGAGTCAGCCTTCCAGCTAGTGAGAGGGTCTATTGCTTCCAACTACTCAATTTGGCCTGCATCTTGTCTAGGATATATTGAAACCCTTTTCTACTGTCACAGCCCGACCCCAAGTATGCTCCTAGGTACTTTCCCAAATCCTCCAAGCGTTTGAAACCAGAGAAATCACATATCTGCTTTTTCATCCAGGCACTTACATTGCTTGAGAAGTAAATATTGGATTTCTGATTATTGACTTTTTGGCCTGAATACTCTCCAAACTTTCCTAAAACACCCATGACCGTAGCAATCTGCTCCACACTTGCTTCACATACTAGTAGTAGGTCATCTGCGAACATAAGGTGTGAAATCGCAGTTCCTTTTCTCCCTATCCTCAACGGCTGCCATGTCTTATTGTGAACCTGATCCATAATGAGATGCGTCAGCTTCTCCATGCCTAGAACAAATAGGTAAGGGGAGAGGGGGTCCCCTTGCCTTAGTCCTCTTGTAGGCACAACGACACCATTTTTTGCACCATTCCATAACAACCTCATTGAAGTAGTGCTCATACATTTACCAATGACTTCCCTTAATTTCTCATCAAAACCAATTTCTTCTAATACATCCCCTAAGAAAGTCCACTCCATCCTATCATAGGCTTTTTCAAGGTCTACTTTGAGGATCATATAACCTTTTCTACCTTGCATCCTCTTCATTGAATGTACCAATTCCTTTGCCACAATTATGTTGTCATGGATATTTCGCCTAGGAACAAAGCTAGCTTGGTATGGGGACACTAGCTTATCCATGAGGGGTTTTAATCTGTTCACAATCACCTTTGAGAGTCCTTTGTATATCACATTACACAATGATATGGGTCGGAATTGACTCACTAATTCAGGTTGGTCTACTTTCAGAATTAGGACCACCAAGGTTTCATTTACTTCATTAATACGTTCCGGGCAGCTCCAAAACTCCTTGATTAACTCACAAACCGACTCACCTATCACACTCCAATTTTTCTGATAGAACACAGCCGGGTATCCATCATTGCCAGGAGCTTTGAATGCTCCCATTTGGAAGAAAGCACGTCTTATCTCATCGCTGGTCACACCTCTTCCTGCCATTTGCAGTTTATCAGGACTCACCGTACCCCAACCTTGCTTTGTTCTGCAATAGTCCACTCTTTCTCCAGAACTCCGAAATAGGTTCCCAAAAAATGATTGGAACATGTTTCCAATGACAACCTCATCTTCCACCCACTGTCCAGTCTCATTCTTGAGCATCTTGATTCGATTCTTCCTTCTTCTTATTAAAGTTTTGGTATGGTAGTACCTAGTGTTTCGATCTCCTTCCTCCAACCATCTTCCCCTTGATTTTTGAAACCACAAAACTTCCTCCTGTCGTAAGGTTTTCAAAAGCTCTTCTTCTAATTCATTTTCCAAATTTACAAGGAAAGGATTACTTCTTCTTTCTATATTTTTCTGAACACCACTCAACTTATTCAAAAGTCTTCTTTTTCGAGCTTCAATATCACCAAACACCTCTTTATTCCACTTAACCAAATCCTGTTGCAACTTCGAAAGGTTCATGTGCACCTCCATTTCTCTAACCCAGTTGTTATTTAAAAATTCCTCAAACTTTTCATGCATTAACCAGGCAGCTTGGAATCTAAAAGGTCTCACCTGGATTCCATGTCTTTTCTCTTCTAATCTGACCACTATGGGGTGGTGATCTGATCCTAATCTTGGTACAATTCTTACCTCCGCATTAGCAAACGTTTCCTGCCATCGTGTGTTACATAAGCATCTATCAAGCCTTTTGAACACTCGCTCCAGTCCTTCCCATTTTGGCCCTTTCCAAGTAAAGTAAGGTCCACTAGCCTCAATGTCTATTAGTTTGCATTCCTAAATCCACTCGTTAAACCTCCTACACCTTGCCTCATTAATTCTTCCTCCCCCTTTTTGCTCCAATGGGGATTTGATTTCGTTGAAATCCCCACCAATAAGCCACGGTTCAGGGGTGTCATCTGCTATACCTTGGATTCTCTCCCATAGACTGTGTCTTTTCTGTTCATTTGGGCTTGCATATACAGCTGTGAACCACATAACTGCTTTACCCAATCCCACTTTACAGTGCATAAATTGATCCCCTGTCATGACGACATTTATCCACAAGTCTTCCCTTTCCCATAGAATCCAAATTCCTCCTGAAAATCCCTCAGCCTCTACTTTTCTAGAGTTCTTAAATCCCCATCCTTTGATGGTTTTATTAGCCTGAGACCCACTGATTCTTGGTTCAAGTATAACCATTAAGTCAATACAATATCGTTTTCTCATATCCCTAATTACAGCCGCAATTCCTTTGCTGGCTGCTCCACGACAATTCCATATACAAATACTCATCATTACTAAACTAATCTGTTTATATGGTACCATAGGTTAGAATTACCTATCATCTGCGAGCGCTGGTGTGGGATAGTTGATATTATCCCCCATGCCAATATAGCCCTGCACAGCCACATTTCCCAGGTCCACCTTCGCAGCCTCCAGCTCCATATCTACATTACTAGTCCTCTCTCTATTCAATTCACCCGGATGAAGATTCTCCTTCTCATTATGATCCACTCCTTGAATCATATCCTCATCCAAATTTGTCTCCGGTACATATTCAGGACTAATCTGCACATGTTGATTCTCTTTAGCCGACTTACTTACGGTCCTTAGCTTGACTTGTTGAAGGTTATTCCTCATGGTATTTTCGAAAGGTTTCCTTTCTCCACTTTCCCCAACTCCCTTTCCTTTTAGATGGCCCCCTTTTGCACTTAGCTTCCCCTCAGTCTGGTTACCTTGCTTTCCCTGCTTTCTAAACTCCTTCATTTGCTCCTCCTTTTGACTCTGTATATGACCCTCTACTTTTTCTTTCGGTTCCCTTACCTCTCCAGCCCCCTTCCTCAGACTTTCATCCTCATTTACCTCTTCCAGCACTGCGAATCGTGACCCACTCTGTTTATGAGGAGCTGGCGCACTGATATTTCTTTGCCTGCGATACCTCTGCACTGTTTGCCACCGATCTTTAACTATTTCAGTCCTGGCACCATCTCTTTTTACAGCATCCCCTTCCTCTACATCCATCTCCTGTTCATTTCTCTTCCGTTGCTGCTCATCACAACTTTCTCTTACATGCCCAAATACACCACACTTCGTACACAATAGTCCTAGGCTTTCATAGACTATACTCAATTTCATCCCTTCCACCACATATTCTGGCACTAAAGGCTTTGTCAGATCAAGTTCGACACACATACGAGCAAACTTACCACGAGCACGTTGTGCCGTATGAATGTCTAGCTTGATGGCCTTACCAATTACATTGCCAAGGTTTAGCAGAAATTTTTTATCAAATAGAGGCGCTGGTAAGTCAGGGAAACGCACCCAAGCAACCACCCTCTCTATTCGTTCATTCTGCGGATTGAAATCAGGACGCCATCTAGATACATTCAGATAAGCATCATTGATGACCCAAGGACCACTCGTTAGTGCCTCTATGTAGTCATCAGCGTGTTGAAAATTCACCAGGTAGAAGCTATTCTGAAGATCAAAAACATCAATGTTGCCTTTACGCTCCCATATCTGTCGAAGCTTTTTGACCATAAACCCGTATGACGGTTGCCTGCCAAGCAATTTCACAACCAGCGTTCTTCCAAACGGCTTCATCAGCCTTTCCTTCTCCTTTTCTTCGAAGCAGAATTTAGGACACAACGGATTCGACACATCAACAGAAATACCATCAGACGGATTAAGTACCTTGGCAAAATCTGTATCTACTCCATAATCCTCGGCTTCCTCCTCATCCTCGCACTTCAACCATTCCCACCAGCACACCCTTGGATTGACATTCTGTAGAAGTGATTCCCTGTAGGACTTCGGCGGCGCCACTTTCTCCTCCGGCTGCATCCATTTTTCCTCTCGCACAGATCGCGATTCACTTCCTGTGAAATTGGTTGCATCAAATCTAACTTTCCTCTTCCGCCTCGAGTCATCCTCCCGACCTTCCTCCATCTTATCCTCACTTTCCCCTCCCCGTAGCACACGGCCGGAGGGGACACTCGTTTTCCCCGCCGCAGTGGGCGGCGGAGTCTTCAGCATAGCCGTAGTGTGAGAAACCCTAGCAGCAATTTTTTTTTCTCGCTTGTTAGTCTCGTCTCAATACTCCCAATTTACTAACACCAAATAATTTAAGAGTAAATACCCTATTTGGTCCCTGAAAAAAATCACGGACCCCTTTTTGGTCCCTCAGTAAAAATAACTCATCCCGGAATCCCTAACCACATTTGAGACACTTCACCGCATGTGTCGTCTTTAACCTGGAAGGACTAACGTGGACGGTTTTTGGATTTTACAGGGATTACGGAATGAGTTATTTTTACTGAGGGACCAAAAAGGGGTCCGTGATTTTTTCAGGGACCAAATAGGGTATTTACTCAATAATTTAACCTCAAATTATACTATCATTCTCCACACCTCCTCTCTCTTTCTCTCTCTTGCCTTCTCTCCCCTCACTCTTCTTTGACGCTGAAACAAGTGTGCGTGGGTGTGTATATATAATTGTGGAAAATGGGTCCTTAAGTGTAGTTTTCATCTCTGGGTACTTTCTTGTAATTTTCCCTTAACCAAATATTCAAAACCTCCCGTGAGTTTCGTTGCGGTGCCTACCTTTGAAAAAGGAGTTGAAAATATAAAAGGTGTAGGTCCCACATGATATGTTATATAATATATAATAATAATAGTAAGAAAAGTCAAACAGACGGTGCGGCAAAAGAAAAATATAAGTGTGAACCCCATGTTAATATTATATAAATATTTTAAATTCATTTATCTTATAATATAGATAACAACTGTTAAATTTATACCTCTAGATCTCCTCTAAAGCTCAAAATACTTAATAAATCAAATCTTAAGAATAGTTAATTACAATTAGAAAAATTGGGATGTTACAATTCTCCCCTCCTAAAAAGGAATTTTGTCCTCAAAATTCATCATCTTCCACTACGCCACTCTGATAAAATATCAAACCTTATTCACAATCTAACCTTAGTCACAATCTCAAACTATAAATCCTTATTAACAATCATAGTTACCACAAGGACACTAAACAAGCTAAACAATATTAACCAAATAAATTTCCAAATCTGAATGCAAGGAAGCACATATGTTATGAAATTTAATTTACCAAGACCTTAAATTTTTTTTTTTAAAAAAAAATTGTTAGGAAATCAACAAATTGGCCGTTGAACCTTTCAGCTCTGATACAAAAAATGTAACACCTCAATTTCAATACCCAAAAACTTGGCCAAAATATTTGTAATACCTCCAATAGAGTTTATCAATATCCTAACCATCGGATTACATTACCATTTCAAATAAAGTTCATAATAAATAATCAAAATAAATTTCAGAAAAACATTTCAGAGTTCAATACAAAGCGGAAGTCTTAGGTTCATGGCAAATAAAATAACATAACATAAACTATAGGAGTACAAAAAAGCCTCCAAAGCTCACTCCATAGGTGCCTTCCCTTGCTCTCTACTAGGATATTCACCTAAAAAATGTTAATATGAGGTGAGATTCCACGTCTCAGTAACTACTGAAAATTTCTACTGTACACAAGAAAATTACATATGACAAAAAGCATGGGCTAATTTCAAATATATTTGTATGTATATATATACTAAATTTCTCATACAAAATTATTTGCAAAAGTAATCATCATTATGTCGAATTGTGAACTATACAAACATACAATGCAATATGCAGCCTCCCTTATATCACCGTCCTCCCTTGTACTGCTGACTGGAGCCATAGGCTAACAAATAGTCCAATAGAAACTCATTCATTTGATTGGATGGTTCCAAGCTCACCAAAACTTAAGATACACCGAGCCAAAGGTATAGAGCTTAAATCTGGAATATGGCTCCCCTCCTTAAAAGTAACAACTAAGGAGGTGTCACATGTCCCACAACTCCAATGCAATCCCAGCCAAAGGAAAACATGGAAGATGGGGCCCTAAAAAGTACCTTCCACTGTGCATCGAGTGGTGATATAAACAAATCTTATCATTCAAGCTCCTCCTTACTCCAATCCGTCACACTTACAGCTGCCATGATAATTATGCTCAACAAAATAAAGTGTATTAAAATATAATTCCATATATATATAAAATATCATCACAAAGTAATCTAAACATCTCATAAAAACCTCATCGGACCATCCTGTCATTTTTGAATTTTGAGGGACTAAACTGTCATTTTCGGAAATTTAGGGGGCAAAACCGTAATTTTTGCTGGGCATAAAATTGTAATTTTCTTGGGCACACAACTGTAATTTTGTGGGTACAAAATTGTAATATTCATCTTTTATTAAAATAATATTATGATACATATACACATAATTCAGTCTATAATAAAATTAGAATCATATATAATTTACAAGTATATGGAAGAATATTTAGAGTTACATGTTACTCGGTAATTCCCAAATAATCATCAAAATGCTACTACAAGGCTTCCAAATAATTACCACCTTACTCTCCTTTTCTCTCTCTTCTCTCTCACTCTCTTCCGACGAAAGGTGAATTGTAGTATGTGTGTTTGTGTAGGAGGTGGGGGGTATTTATACTAAAAATCCCCCCTCCCTTTTTCATTGGTAGGAACGACGCTCACCCATTTTTCTAATTGAGGAGGTGCCGTCCCCTTAATTTTCAACATGTTAGGCACCTCCTACCCCAATTTTCAAAAGGGGTGGGGCCCACCACCTTTATAATTTTTTTCCTTTCTCATTTCTTTTTCTTCCTTCCTTCCGAATCTTTTCTTTTTGTCCATTTCTACTCTCTCTCTCTTTCTCTTTCTATATATAATATTATTATACAATATATTTATTATATTATTAAAATATAATATTTATGAAAATTTAAATTATAACCTTAGAAAATTTACTCATACTAAATACCTAATAAATCAATTATCATAAATTAATCTATCATATAATATTATAGTTCCAAAATAAAAATTGCGGATGTTACATTTCTTCCCCCGTTAAATAAATTTTGTCCTCGAAATTTGAACATGTATATCTTAGGAAATTATTCTAAACACTCAATCTATCTCTTTCCCAATCATGCTCACCAAGCACACAACACAATTATTCAACATTTCATTCATCCTGTACCCAGAGTAATATTCAAACACAGGATCCACTAGTTCCTTATTTGAGTGCTCGATTACACTGGCCTCACAGCTCGATACATTCTTCTTTTCTGCTACTTCATTCTATTACCACAGCGTTGGATATTCTGGCCTTACTGCTTAAGGAATCACCCTTAGGCCATCTTGACTACAACATGATATAGTCTGATTATTCTAGCAACCTTAAGATAAACTTTAGACACACAGGTCTAATGTTACCATGCTAGGCAACAAACATAATACTAGGCACATAAGTTTTATATCCTAGAGATACCGTCACATGCAAACTAGCTCAACGAGTCTTACCGCTTCGAGCCTCTGCCCTTCTATCCTATGCCTGAGCTTCCTCAATTTAAGTTCTCAAACTATTTTTTCTTGTGTAGCTCAGTAGTTAGCACGTACTATCTGTTAGTATGTAGGTGTCCTAGAGACAATCAGTTGAACACCTTGTACTGTTTGATATTTCATGATTAATATGTTTGAGCATAATTTATCTTTATCATATTTATGTCTCGCCTATATTTTATAGTTAATATGAGATTAAAGATAAAGGCCCAAGGAATAGAATATGTGTTTATTCGGTGATCTATGATAGGGATCATGATCATGAGGAATCGAGTACACTACATGTCTATTGCCTGAAACTTGTTCCTAGTCTTGAATCGCCAAGAAAGGGCATTGGTGATTTCAATAAGACTAGTACGACATCATCTACTTGTATAGTGATGCAAGGTAGGGACCTCATGGAATGCAGGCATGTTGATGCCTTAGCTGATGTCGTGGGTGGATCTGTTAGAGAACAGATAGCACTGGACTGACCCGCCGAGAGACTCCACAAGGATTCATTGTAGAGAGTATCATTGGATTTGTAATGTCTCTTATCATTTGGTAGTGCGGATCATCTTAGACTTGAGGATGTCATCGACCACTATGTCCTAGGGTTATACTTTGACTGTACAACTCTATCCGCCTGAAAAATGGGGAGAACAGTGTACTCTTGGGTATTACCTGAATACATGAGTATAGATGGTCATGCCGAAAGGACTTACAATCCTCTACAAGGGATTAGTTGTTCACAAGACCGGTAAGAGCTTGGATACTTCTAGTTGACTCGGGAATCTATGCATAGTAAGTGATCATGAAGAGTCATGATCTGTCTTAGAGTCAATAGAAGAATATTCCTGGTTCTGTGAAATAGCTACATTTAGTCAATCAAGAGAGATGATACTCTATCCTTGCTCTCGACTAAATATGAACAACATTGTAAGAGATGATATATGCACAGTATCCAAATTAGAAAAGGGTAGATCACTTGATCAACTTGATTAGTTCTGGGACTGCAGAGCATTGCTAGTGTCTTATGTAGTCATTAGATAAATTGACCTATTAAAGGAGTTTAATTGGTTCAAGTTTATCTATGTCAGTAACTAATTGGGCCTAATGGGTCACACACTAAAGACTATTCTTGATTGCTTAATTTAGCTAGTTTGGACCAATAAATGTTATTGGGCTTTGTCAAGACTATTGATGTAATTGGGTTAGTACTTCAAGCCCAATTATTGAGAGGTTAAGAGATTGAGGTAATTTATGAATTAACCAAGGCTGTATCCAATTAGGATTGGATAAAGAGAGTAATTAATTAGTAATTATTTATTCATGTGAATAGTGTCAAATGAATAGTAAAGTACTATTCATCTTTTACTATTCATGAATAATCAATTATTATAATTAATTACAAGAAGCACTTCTTGAAATAATTAATTGTTCAAGAATCACTTCTTGGAATAATTGATCCTTCAAGAAGCACTTTGGATTTGAAGTAGAAATGAATGTGTGGCTCACATTAAAAGAAGAACATGTGGCTCACACTGAAAGAAGAACATGTGGCCATGGTTCACTCTTTATTTCTATAAATAGCACTCATTTCCTTCATTTCAATTCACACCATTTCATAAGCTTCTCTCTTAAGCTTCTCTCTCTCTCTCTTCCTCTTAAGGAAGTTCTTTCTCTTTCTCTCTCTTTCTTCCTCTTAAGGAAGTTCTCTTAGTCTTGAGTAAGAAATCCAAACTCTTGAAGTTCTCCACCTTGTTACTGCCTAGCAAGCATTCAAGGAGTCGAGGATTCAAGGAGAAGGTGTTCTCATTTGCAATCAGGAGATAGTCGTGTGGATCAACGTTAGAGGACATCATACTCTTTGACGTCTTCAAGTGATCACAGGTATTCCTGAAACCCTGTATGTGTTTTAACGAGTAGATCCTAAATATGTACAGTAAGAGTTACGGTACATGGTTCATGAGGTTAGTATTTCCACATGGTAAGGTAAATATTATTTACCAAAGAGTTTCTCCTGAGTATGCTCTGTGGCTGCAGCTTAGTCTGATCTGTCACATCAGAAAAGAATTATTCTTGAGCAGTAAATATTATTTACCAGTACAGTAAATACTATTTACCGAACAGTAAAAATTATTTACCGGCATAGTAAAAATTATTTATCGTCGTAAAATATTTTTACAGGCGTGGTGAAAATTATTTACTGTTCACGCTAAATATTATTTACTGGTGCAGTAAAAATTATTTACTGGCACGGTAAAAATTATTTACCATCACAGTAAATATTATTTACTGGCACAGTAAAAATAATTTACCGGCACGGTAAAAATATTTTTACTGGTACTATTCACATGAATAGTAAATATCCAATGTGGGTTCCGCAAATATTGAAAAATTTTGTTTTTCAACCTCGTAAACATGTTGCTTGAACGTCAAGCTAGATCAATCTTAACCCTCAAGTGGTATCAGAGCAAGGCTCGTTACTGCAGACACGTGGGGTTATTCTTATTGAATTTTCAAAAGTAGTTTTGAAGTCTACAATTTTATGAACAAGATTTTGAATCTTGATTATGAAATGTGGTTAATCATCAAAGTGTTGATGCTTTTCGTGTAGATGATTCAATGGTTATTTAGGATTTGCAAATTGTTTAAGTTTATTTGTTTCTAACATTTCACAGGAACAAGAATTATGAGTTTAAATTTCAAAGTTTTGAATTTTGAAATTACAACTAGTATGCATGATAAGACAAAGCCGTTTAAAATTAACTATATGATAGTTAGTAAGTTTATATGCCTAATTATGCATGCAAGATAAAATTAATTATTTGATAATTAGTTTTATTATATGATGAGACTAAAATCCCTCGTTAAAATTATCTAGCATGTTTGATTGTCTCCCATCATCAATAGCATTTAAATCGCTTCTAAATGGTAGTGTTCTCTAGCTCAGCTAAGACCTATTGTTTCGTCGGGTAAGAATGTCATTTGAAGTGTATTACACTTAAATCCCTTTGACATGGTAGTATTCTCTAGCTCAGCTAAGACCTATCATATCATCGGGTAATAGTGCAAGGACACTTAGGATGATGGTTTGTGTTAGACAAGATGTATAGTCTGCAGGCTCAGCCGAGTCTATGCATCTAAGGCAATGATGCCAGGTTGTTACATAGTGTTGTGACACTAAGTGACAAGGTGTTGTCAACCTGATGATCTAAGAGAAGACATGGAGATGTTGTTATTTAACCCACTAGACAAGTTGGTTTTGCAGGCTCAGCCGGAGACTAATGAATCTAGTCGTTCTCTTAGCCCCCTACGGATATTCTTTATGTAGGATAACCCTAAATCAATAACTGAGGATCATTGATTTTAGAAAAATAGTGGGAGGGCCATATACATTTAAAGTCTCTGTATTTGGTTGTTTAAATTTCATGAAATACTCATATTAGTCCATTTATTAATTTTCAGCATCTTTGCTAATGGCTGGAACTTTTAATCTACGCTCTATTCTGGATACTAATAAGTTAACTGGACCAAACTTTTTGGACTGGTATCGGAATGTAAAAATAGTTTTACGCTCTGAAAGGAAAGCTTATGTTATTGATTCTCCAATTCCTGTTGCACCTACTCAAGGGCAAGAAGGGTATGATTAGTTTGACTGGGAAGCCCATAAACAGCACTTAGCAGACAATGAGCAGGCAGTTTGTATATTGTTGGCTTCAATGTCTGTAGAGCTCCAGCGTCAGCATGAGCATATGGATGCTCCCTCTATAATCTTGCACTTGCAAGAGCTTTATGATAAGCAAGGGAGGACTGAGCGCTTTGAGACCTCAAAAGAACTGTTTGGCTGCAAGTTGGATGAGGGCATGGCGGTGGGACCACATGTTCTCAAGATGATTGGACTAATAGAGAAGCTTGCTTCTCTTGGTTTTATCATGGACCATGAATTAAGTATTGACTTGATCTTGCAGTCCTTGCCCCTTTCGTTTAATGGTTTTGTGGTCAATTATTATATGAATAAAGTAGAATCAACACTCCCTGAGTTGTTGCAACTACTGACCACTGCTGAGAATGCCATTAAAAAGAATAGGACCCAAGCTCTTCTGATTGAAAGGCCTTCTAAGGGCAAGGGCAAGTCTGTGCAGACAGACAAGTTTAAACCCAAAGGTAAGCCCAAGAAAAAGAAGGGTAAGGGTAAAGGAAAGGGGAAATCAAATGATAAAGCTTCTGCTGTATGCTTCCATTGTCAAAAAGAAGGACATTGGAAGAGGAACTGCCCATTATACCTTGCGAGCCTCAAGGGAAAGAAGCATGGTGATGTTTCTCTCTCAGGTATATTCACTATAGAAATTAATTTTTCAAGTGTTGATTCAGCTTCTTGGGTATTAGATACCGGTTGTGGTTCTCATATCTGCAATTTGTTGCAGGTACTAAAGAATCCTAGAAAGTTGAGCAAGAACGAGGTGAATCTCCGTGTCGGGAATGGAGCAAGAGTTGCTGCATTAGCTGTTGGAGATGTAGACCTTGTATTGCCTACGGGCCTTGTATTGCACTTGAATAATTGTTTTTATGTTCCTTCTATTTCCCGAAACATAATTTCTATTTCCAGTTTGGAACAATCTGGTTTTCACTTTATAATAAAAGATGGCAAGTTTCCTATCATTAAGAATGATCTTGTTTATGCTTGCGCATCAAGAGTGAATGGATTATATGTTTTGGATTTAGAATCGAATAGTGAAATTCTTAATGTTCAAGTTAATAAGAAACCTAAATTAAATAATCGATCCTATCTTTGGCACTGTAGGTTGGGACACATTAATGAGACAAGATTGTCTAGACTCCATCGTGATGGATATCTAGATTCTATGGATTTAGAATCCTATGGGCCTTGTGAATCTTGTTTGACTGGAAAAATGACAAAGACCAAGCTTGAGAAGCTTGTAAGTCATAGAGCCAATGAGTTGTTGGAACTCATTCATTCTGATGTTTGTGGGCCCATGACTACACAGGCTAGAGGAGGATATTCCTACTTTATTACCTTTACTGATGATAAGTCCAGATTCGGTTATGTGTATCTTATGAAGCACAAATCCGAGGCCTTTGAAAAGTTCAAAGAGTTTAGGAATGAAGTAGAGAAACAACTTGGCAAGATGATTAAGACACTTCGATCCGATCGAGGTGGCGAATATCTGAGTCAGGAGTTTCAAGATTATTTAAGAGAGAATGGGATTCTTTCACAGTTGACGGCTCCATACACACCACATCAAAATGGTGTGTCTGAAAGGAGAAACCGTACTCTACTTGATATGGTACGATCAATGATGAGTAGTACAAAGCTCCCAAAATCGTTTTGGGGATTCGCTTTAGATACGGCTATATACCTTCTTAATAGGGTTCCGTCAAAATCTGTTCAGACTACTCCGTATGAGATATGGAAGGGAAGGAAGACCAACTTGAGTTATCTTAAGGTGTGGGGTTGTCCAGCTTATGTCAAGACCCTAACATCAGATAAGTTAGGGGCTAAAAGCACTTTGTGCTATTTTGTAGGATATCCCAAGGGAACTAAGGGATACTACTTTTACTGTCCTGAGGATTACAAAGTGTTTGTATCCAAAAATGCTATATTTCTTGAGGAGGATTTACTTTCTCAAGAAGATAGTGGGAGTAAAGTAGAACTTGAAGAAGTTCAAGACCAACAAGAACAGATAACAGAACCCGAGTCTGTTGATCAGGCGATGCCTCAACAAGAGGCTGTAGACACCCAACCCCGTAGGACATCTAGGATAAGTCATCAACCTGAGAGGTATGGTTTTGTGATTGAGAATCTACAAACCGTTGAAGATGACGAACCTACTTCCTACACTGAGGCTGTCAAGGATGTTGACTCCTCAAAATGGCATAAAGCCATGGAATCTGAAATAGATTCGATGCATGAAAACAAGGTATGGACCTTGGTTCCACCACCTGAAGGAACAGTTCCTATTGGGTGTAAGTGGGTCTTCAAAAGGAAAACTAATGCTGATGGCAACATTCAAACCTATAAAGCTAGGTTGGTTGCGAAAGGCTATCGTCAAAGGCAAGGTATTGACTATGATGAAACTTTTTCGCCTGTTGCCATGATCAAATCTATTAGGATCATGCTAGCTATAGCTGCATATTATGATTACGAAATTTGGCAGATGGATGTCAAAACCGCCTTCTTAAATGGTTTTTTGAAGGAGGAAGTGTATATGACACAACCTGAAGGTTTTGAATCTAAAGGCCAAGAGCATATGGTATGCAAACTTCAAAAATCAATATATGGGCTTAAGCAAGCTTCTAGGAGTTGGAATCTTCGTTTTGATGAAGTTGTTAAGAGTTATGGCTTTATTAAGAACGAAGATGAACCATGTGTTTACAAGAAGGTTAGTGGGAGTAATGTTGTTTTCCTTGTGCTTTATGTGGATGACATACTGCTTATAGGAAATGACGTTCCTATGTTACAGTCTACTAAAATTTGGTTGTCAGAAAACTTCACCATGAAGGATTTGGGAGAAGCAGCTTATATACTTGGTATTAAGATCTATAGAGATAGATCGAAAAGGTTGCTTGGGTTATCCCAATCCACGTACATAGATAAGATGCTAAAGAGGTTTAGCATGGATGGGTCGAAAAGGGGTTTTCTTCCTGTCAATCATGGAATTCATCTTTCCAAGGCCATGTGTCCTAAGACACAGGATAAAAGGAAAATCATGGAAAGGATTCCATATGCATCTGCAATTGGATCTATCATGTATGCTATGCTATGTACGAGACCAGATGTCTCTTATGCTTTTAGCATTACAAGCCGATTCCAGGCTGATCCTGGAGAGGGTCACTGGACAGCTGTTAAGACGATCCTAAAGTACTTGAGAAGGACTAAGGATCATTTTCTGGTTTATGGTGGTTGTGATGAGCTGAAAGTGAAAGGGTTCACTGATGCCAGTTTCCAGAATGACAGAGATGATTCAAAATCCCAGTCAGGTTTTATCTTTACCTTAAATGGTGGAGCAATTTGTTGGAAAAGTTCCAAGCAAGAAACCACGGCAGATTCTCCTACCGAGGCTGAATACATAGCAGCTTCAGAAGCAGCTAAGGAGGCAGTATGGATCAAAAAGTTCATTGGTGAACTTGGAGTGGTTCCTAGCATTGTTGATCCAATACCTTTGTATTGTGATAACACCGGAGCTATTGCTCAAGGCAAAGAACCCAGGTCTCATCAGAGATCCAAACATGTGCTCCGCAAGTATCACCTCATCCGAGAAATTGTTCAAAGAGAAGATATAAAATTGGACTATGTTCCCACAGATGATAATTTGGCTGATTCCTTAACAAAGGGACTTTCTCAGAGAAAGCATGATAGTCATTATGAGTCATTGGGTTTGATTCGTCGACCTAATTGGCTCTAGGCCAAGTGGGAGATTGTTAGTATGTAGGTGTCCTAAAGACAATCAGTTGAACACCTTGTACTGTTTGATATTTCATGATTAATATGTTTGAGCATAATTTATCTTTATCATATTTATGTCTCGCCTATATTTTATAGTTAATATGAGATTAAAGATAAAGGCCCAAGGAATAGAATATGTGTTTATTCGGTGATCTATGATAGGGATCATGATCATGAGGAATCGAGTACACTACATGTCTATTGCCTGAAACTTGTTCCTAGTCTTGAATCGCCAAGAAAGGGCATTGGTGATTTCAATAAGACTAGTACGACATCATCTACTTGTATAGTGATGCAAGGTAGGGACCTCATGGAATGCAGGCATGTTGATGCCTTAGCTGATGTCGTGGGTGGATCTGTTAGAGAACAGATAGCACTGGACTGACCCGCCGAGAGACTCCACAAGGATTCATTGTAGAGAGTATCATTGGATTTGTAATGTCTCTTATCATTTGGTAGTGCGGATCATCTTAGACTTGGATGTCATCGACCACTATGTCCTAGGGTTATACTTTGACTGTACAACTCTATCCGCCTGAAAAATGGGGAGAACAGTGTACTCTTGGGTATTACCTGAATACATGAGTATAGATGGTCATGCCGAAAGGACTTACAATCCTCTACAAGGGATTAGTTGTTCACAAGACCGGTAAGAGCTTGGATACTTCTAGTTGACTCGGGAATCTATGCATAGTAAGTGATCATGAAGAGTCATGATCTGTCTTAGAGTCAATAGAAGAATATTCCTGGTTCTGTGAAATAGCTACATTTAGTCAATCAAGAGAGATGATACTCTATCCTTGCTCTCGACTAAATATGAACAACATTGTAAGAGATGATATATGCACAGTATCCAAATTAGAAAAGGGTAGATCACTTGATCAACTTGATTAGTTCTGGGACTGCAGAGCATTGCTAGTGTCTTATGTAGTCATTAGATAAATTGACCTATTAAAGGAGTTTAATTGGTTCAAGTTTATCTATGTCAGTAACTAATTGGGCCTAATGGGTCACACACTAAAGACTATTCTTGATTGCTTAATTTAGCTAGTTTGGACCAATAAATGTTATTGGGCTTTGTCAAGACTATTGATGTAATTGGGTTAGTACTTCAAGCCCAATTATTGAGAGGTTAAGAGATTGAGGTAATTTATGAATTAACCAAGGCTGTATCCAATCAGGATTGGATAAAGAGAGTAATTAATTAGTAATTATTTATTCATGTGAATAGTGTCAAATGAATAGTAAAGTACTATTCATCTTTTACTATTCATGAATAATCAATTATTATAATTAATTACAAGAAGCACTTCTTGAAATAATTAATTGTTCAAGAATCACTTCTTGGAATAATTGATTCTTCAAGAAGCACTTTGGATTTGAAGTAGAAATGAATGTGTGGCTCACATTAAAAGAAGAACATGTGGCTCACACTGAAAGAAGAACATGTGGCCATGGTTCACTCTTTGTTTCTATAAATAGCACTCATTTCCTTCATTTCAATTCACACCATTTCATAAGCTTCTCTCTTAAGCTTCTCTCTCTCTCTCTTCCTCTTAAGGAAGTTCTTTCTCTTTCTCTCTCTTTCTTCCTCTTAAGGAAGTTCTCTTAGTCTTGAGTAAGAAATCCAAACTCTTGAAGTTCTCCACCTTGTTACTGCCTAGCAAGCATTCAAGGAGTCGGGGATTCAAGGAGAAGGTGTTCTCATTTGCAATCAGGAGATAGTCGTGTGGATCAACGTTAGAGGACATCATACTCTTTGACGTCTTCAAGTGATCACAGGTATTCCTGAAACCCTGTATGTGTTTTAACGAGTAGATCCTAAATATGTACAGTAAGAGTTACGGTACATGGTTCATGAGGTTAGTATTTCCACATGGTACGGTAAATATTATTTACCAAAGAGTTTCTCCTGAGTATGCTCTGTGGCTGCAGCTTAGTCTGATCTGTCACATCAGAAAAGAATTATTCTTGAGCAGTAAATATTATTTACCAGTACAGTAAATACTATTTACCGAACAGTAAAAATTATTTACCGGCATAGTAAAAATTATTTATCGTCGTAAAATATTTTTACAGGCGTGGTGAAAATTATTTACTGTTCACGCTAAATATTATTTACTGGTGCAGTAAAAATTATTTACTGGCACGGTAAAAATTATTTACCATCACAGTAAATATTATTTACTGGCACAGTAAAAATAATTTACCGGCATGGTAAAAATATTTTTACTGGTACTATTCACATGAATAGTAAATATCCAATGTGGGTTCCGCAAATATTGAAAAATTTTGTTTTTCAACCTCGTAAACATGTTGTTTGAACGTCAAGCTAGATCAATCTTAACCATCACTATCTAACTTAACTAGTTCAGATTTCTAGACTATTCTATTAGTTTCTGTTCCTGTATGAACATAGTTACCATTTGCACTACTTTTCGATACAAAACATTAGCGATGACAGTCATGTCATTACTTTTCAATTCTTCTATGTTGTCTCAAATTCAATTTTTTGATTTTCAAATTCAAATATTCAAAATTTTCTGTTGTCGCAGTACATTTTCAAAATCTCACTTTATAAAACTAGTATTTTCATAGAAAACATAATCGCTGCCAGTTCAAGTTCAAGAAAACACATTCACTATTCAATCTAGCTTTCATCAATGGCAAGTAATTCAAAAACAAATATTTTAAATACATTTGGCAAGACCCAGCAAACTGAGTATATCCATAACAGTTTCTAGCCTCTTCCAGATTTGTACTACTTCCATCACAACTATAATTTACAATTCAATTCTTGTTCTGATTTCACAAGGATTCCTTCCATGATACAACATAGTTCAGAAATGATGATTACAAACTGGTCTTAAATCCTGTTGAAAATATTACTTTCAAAAAAATTTCCAAATACAGTAGGTGCATTGGTAAGTTCAAAATTCAAATACTCAGGAACCAAACAACTGTTTTAAATAGTCATCAACTCTGAATACATTCCAGGCTTAAACTCATACTACTCATCTTATTCATGTAACACTCAGTCCATTCTTTCTAAATGGAATATTCTATTATTAAGATCATTTCCTGCATTAAATAAGCAGTTAGCAACCTCCGAATACCTCATACGCATTGGTACCATATTCTAGTTCCTTAATTCACTCAAATCAATTAGTACCATATTCTAGTACCTCAATTTGTTCAATTGATTCAAATGCCTAAAGAATCAATTCAACTATCAAGTTGGATTCTTATGTCACATTTTGGTTGGTAGCAACCCTTTGGATGCCTAACCAACTTTCAAATTCATCATCCTAATTCTGAAACCTCGACCATTCCTAATCATCATGCTTAATTGTAACATCCCAAATTTGGGACAAGGAATTTAAGATTATAACTGAAATAAATAGGCTGCTAAGCAAGTAAGAGTCTAAAGTCTTAAGCTTCTCATAGCTTAAGATAACTGTTAAATATTATTTTGGATCTTGAAAAAAAAAGATCAAATGAGATTATTTTGGAATGGATCCCATAAACACACACCCTCCCTGTTTCATATTGAGACACCTCACCTTTTCCTATCCTCAAAATCGGACACATGTACACATGCATAATTCCCTTATTTCTCCATTAAACCATTCAGCCAACAAAACAATTTATCACTCCCTTATATCTCCAATTAAACATTTCCGCAGCACACCACTCCTTATTCTCTGATTAATTTATTTCAGCCTCAATGCAAGAAAATGAGAGGGTGAGTGCGTGAGAGAGGGACCCGAGAGTGAACGAGTCCGAGAGCGAGAAAGAGTCGTCGGAGGAAGAGAAGAGGTCGATCATCACATGCAACCATTGATTTTGATCAAGGTGAGTCTCTTAAACATTCTCCCACCTTCAATTTCTTTAATGGCTGTCATTGGGGGATGACTGGGTCGAAGAATCATTGATTTAATTGAGTGGAGAGTCATTGATTTGGTGATAATAGGATGGTTTGACATAGATTGAAGGTTGTATAAGAGATTTAGGAAGCTGTATGAGAATATATGGTTTTGCATGTTGTTGTCAAGTCCCTAGGAATGCTTTTCAAACCTGGAATTTCAGTGGGAGTGGCGTTATTGCTGTTTCTTTGTGGGTTATTTGATAAGGATAAAGTACAGGGGAGTAAATGTAAGGTTAGGATATATGTATTTACGTTTGATGCTAGTGGCATGATAAATTGGAATGGTGAGGCTGTGAAATTAGTCAACTATGCTGTCTAATACTTTCCCATGTTAAATAACTGTCATTACTGTCTAAACCATGTTTATAGGTGTTAAAATGATTGTTTTGATGGTCAATATGGAAGTTGAAATGTATCAAGGTACCCATTTGGTATTGGCCGAATGGTCAAAGAGTTAAAAGGGTTATAGATGTTAATGATTATATAGTTAAAGACATTATTTTTTTTTTTTTAAAAAAAGGGTACAAGATAGGTGATTAAATTGGCAAATGTTCGGGTGTTAAAGAGTTTCTAAACAAGGATTGAATCAGTGTTTTTGAAGTTGAACTTAGAAGAAATGAGATTTAGAAGCATAGATATAATAGATGTGATTGAGGGATGTTTTGGCACTTAAGGATTTTTTTTTAAAGTCAATAGGTAAATTTCATTGGAGGTTGATATGTGAATTTAAATATTTATAGGAATTGGCAATTTCCAGAGCTCAAGAGAAAAACGAACAAAAAGGGATTTTGGTAAAGATATAGTTTCGAAAGGAGCAACAGGTGAGTGAATAGCGTCCCTAATTTTTTTTTTTTTATAAAAGATAGATATTTTTATTGTTGAACTTTTAAGTTTATTTCCATATTTAAAAGTGTGATTTTGTGAAGTAATATTTCTTGAAAGAATATGAGTAAAGAATGGTGACTTTATTTATTTTCTTCCAATTGTTTGAAAGCGTAATTCATGATTATGCAATTAAATAGAAATGAGACTTTTGAGATATTTTTCATAAATTTTATACTACAATGATCTTGCATTTTGGAAAGTTTACGAGCTAGACATTATCATTCGAATTGGAATATTTTTATGTGAGTTTATAATGTTTTAAAAGGATTTTACTGACAGATTGAATGGAAGGAAAGTTTTGAAATATTGTTTGTGAAACTTCATGCTGGGGGATTTAATTATGAATATGAGATAGAGCTGTTATTATCTTGAAGAAAGAATTTTTATTGCTTTGATGACTTGACCCCAAGCATGCTTGAAAATGATTTTTTTTTAGAGGACGGAATACAGAAAGCTGGTTACTAACAGCAGTACTGTTAGTCCTTGGTGCACTATGGTTAACCTCGAGCTCGCTTGATTTTCATGTGATTTGTTCTCATGCTTGTTTCATGGACTGTGTGTCCATGCTTGTTTCATGGCCTTGAGTCATGCTTGGTTAGTTTACCCTCATGGATGTGTGTCCATGCTTGTTTCATGACCTTGAGTCATGCTTGGTTAGTTTACCCTCGTGGACTGTGTGGCCACGCTTGTCATTCGTTCTGTAAGGAGTTCTACTGAAAAATGAGGTTTTGCGAATTATGTTTGAAATTGATTATATTATATCAAAGGTTTTATTTCATAGGGGAAATTATTTGACTAATGATATTTTTATAGAGTTCTACTTCGTTTATGATCGTATGGTTTAAAAATTGAGGTTTATTAATAAGTTGCTTTTGTGAAAATGTAAAAATGTTTAAATTGTTTACTCTTGTATTTTATTAAATTATAATAATGGGACGTTATTCACTGGAAAAATTTTGTTTAGGTTCAGACGAAACTGTCGACCATGTATCTCCTGCTGAGCGGTGAAGGGCCTCTTTGATGATGTAGAGATCGTTAATCCATCATGAGGTGTTAATAGTTGATGTAATCATAGCCCTAGACTTTCGTATTATTATTTAAAGTTAGATGCTCCATGTAATTTATAGGTAGAATCCATGTATTTCGGAAGGTATGTGGATAAAATTATGGCTTAAGGAATGTGAGTCCACTCATATTCCATGCCGGTCACCCCTTTAGGTTTCGGGGCGTGACATTAATAACTTATAACATTCAAGAACTATCCTCAAATATTCCCAAAAGTGATAACTGTCAAATTACAAATTAACTCTTAAAACCTTAATATCAGCTAGGCTGAGATATCATGTTTTCTCAACAATACCCATAGAACATTCTAAAATCATGATTCACAATTCTTAGACTAATATTCAAAACATTCAAATATTATTCTACAACCTTGGAATTATTCACAGGGTTTTAATTCAATTCACAATTTCTCAAAGACAAATACTAAACATCATTCGTTCACATCATAATTAACTATTAATCATACCCAAATAACATTGTAGCATCAATCACCAGGTTTAAGCTATTCATACTTTTATGATTTAGACATACTTACCTCAGCTCAGATTGAATTCAAGTCTATTCTCAATCTCTACCACATTCATTAAACATCCTTTTGGCATCCCTAAAGATCACCATTTTTCATACCTTTCTAGAAATCTTCTAATATGTTCATCCAGAAGTATTTAGTCTTTGAATTATCTGTGACAAATTCATAGAATTCTCCAGATACTCATAGAGTGAAAGATGCTCTCGAGTTAAACAAAACACTATCATTTCAAATCTTCGGATTCTTTCAAGTCACCATATTCAATGCTGACCTAACATCTAGGATTGACAGTATTCTTCAAGTCAAATTTTCCTGGTGGCAATGTCATAAATGATTACCATGCGATGTACCGCATGCACAATAATCTAAACAACTTTGAGCTGACGAGTTATTAGGGTGTATTAAGGTGTGACACCCCAAAGTTCCGCGTGATTAAAAATTGTGCCAGGTTCTGAGCTAACAACAGATTAGGATGCGGCGCTGCTTAATAATTCTTGACGTTGCTGGTTTAGCTATTATTTGAAGAAAGCAAGAGTAAGTGTCTCACATTTTCTCAAGCTTCACAAAACTTCAACATACTCATTTCCTCTCCGTTTGTACCTTTCTCTATATTCTTCCATATTGTCTTTAAACATGGCCAGTTCAAGCAACTTCATTCCAATTTCTGACTCTTACAATCCTTTCTTTCTTGAAGCTTTACTAAATGACAATCAGCCTAACATGTTGGTTGTTTTATCCAACAATGTACCATTCTCCTATTCTTCTTTATTTCCTCCTAATCCTTTAGAAGTGAACGCTCCTCCTTCTACCTCAATGATTTATGTTCCTATATCTCCTCCAAGGGTACAAGATTCTATCCTTACGGTTATTATCAGAGAAGAATCTGAAGCAGGTTCATCAAGGCGACCTGTTAAGAGGTGTCATAATATGACAGAACTTATGGAGTCTAATAGTAAGAAAAGTCAAACAGACGGTGCGGCAGAAGAAAAATAAAAGTTTGAACCCCATGTTAATATTATATAAATATTTTAAATTCATTTATCTTATAATATAGACAACAACTGTTAAATTTATACATCTAGATCTCCTCTAAAGCTCAAAATACTTAATAAATCATATCTTAAAAATAGTTAATTACAATTAGAAAAATTGGGATGTTACATTAGATTATTTAGTTTGATTGAATTAGTGAATGACAATTTTTGTCGTTAATTGCTTTGATATTATTTTTGTTGATTTAATTGTGAGCTCAATTATCCTAAAACAAAAGACAACTTATTGTGATTATTTTGGTATCTTATTGTGATTATTTTGGTATTCTAAAGGAACCTAGACATATGGATTTTAATAAACTTTCAATTTAATCATGTAGGATTAGGGTTTTCAGACTTAATTTGCTTAAAGGATAGACACATACTACTGGCCTCACATAGTCTCGTTGGGCCTACCCTCACATTAATCCGATTAAGTACGAATTTGTCACAACCCAAAAATCAGGATGTGACAGGCACAGAATATAAGAAAACTCACATCTCTGAACTCGTAAATATATAAAATTTTCATACTTTATATATATACCATATATTTGCAATACATAATATAACTATGATTGTATTTCATATTACAAAAATTATAAACTTCCTATAGAAATTTCTGTAGAATCTACCTTGAGAGTAAGACCTCAAGAAAATTCTACAATAACCTAATATAGTCAAGAGGAGCTCTGCTCCTTACCAAGAAATACACATGTAAAATAGGCGAGGATCCTATCTATAGCATACGTTGAGCACCTAATTCACAACAATAAGTTCATAAGTTTAGATTTTACATTGACTGGGAATTATCAACATGATGCTTAAACTTCAAACAGTATTATAGTTCTTCATCGATCAACAAGAAGAACATAGCCAATTGCACTATCTGAGCCCAAAAATATTTTCCAGAAAATAACGTCCCATATAAAGAATTTAATTGGAAAAAAAAAAGCTAAAGTAACAAATAATAGTTCAGACAAATTTAACTTTGAATACTAATATGCCATCATAAACAAGTGAAATTTTATAAATGATCATCAATCAATTACGTTTAAGTACGTCAATAAACTTCTTAAACAAAATTCGTTCGAAATAAAAATTTTGAATTCTCATCTTTCTATCAATAAAACGAAATAACAAGCGTGGACACACAGTCCACGAGAGTAGGGTAACTAACCAAGCTCAGCGCAAGGCCACAAACACAAGCGTGGACACATAGTCAATGAGGGTAAGTAACCAAGCAAGCACACCTCGAGGCCACGAAACAAGCACAAGACCTACGAATAAAAAGGGCTGGAACAAATCCTTTTCAAGCTTGAGTACTGTGCCCATGAAAATCAAGCGAACTCGAGGTTAACCATCACTAGTGCAAAAATTGGTTTTTTAGACTGATTGAGCAACCAATCTTAAAAAAGACTTTTAGACCTTTTTTAAAAAATATGAGATCTTAAAAGTAAGACTTTTAAAATCGTTTTTTAAGAAAAATTAAAAGTATAGTCGTACAAAATTGTTTAAATATATATTTACCTCTTGAGTGAATTCAGTCATACTTAATTTGATAATATTAAGTAAGTGTCTCAACACAAAAAAGCCACATAAGTTAGATCTCAGTGGCTGTATACGAGTCTAAAAACGAACATGACAAAATTAAAACTGTATAAAACATAGCTTATTGAACAAATTCATAAAGCAAACAAATATGAACTGACCTTTGGAGTGATCCATTTAAGGTCTTTTACCTCATGCACATGTTTACTACCAACAACATATCGCGATCGGCTTGTGTGTGTTCTTAGGCTTGTTGATAATGAAAAAAAGTGTGCAATGGGTTACATTCTGATTCTTAGGGAGAGGCTGCTACGGTAGAGGGGAATTTGAATGAAGGCTTAGTTTAAGACTAGCTGGTACAATTCAGAACCATCAGTATTTAATCTGTCCTTAATCAAGGGATAGACTTGGGTGATTCTTAGGTGTTTTGTTTGCATTCTGATCATGGAAACATGAACTGTAATGAGTTATGACTTTTGAGAATCAAACAGAAAAGAGGCTCCAAGCAGAACTTATGATAAACAAAAAACTACCAAAACAAATAGCACAAGGCAAGAAAGAGAGGAAAGGTCATATGTACAAGTATTGTAAATTGTGGAGTTCACCAAGTTCTGAGCCTAGAATTCCAGAAACGTTAGAATTGCCCAAATCTCAGAAATTTAAAGTATAGACAAGCTGATTAGAAGCCAAACAAGCACAAAAGTCCAAATTAAAAAATATCAGTGTTTAAAACTATTAGAATAAATGATAACTGATGTAATAAGTACAAATGAATTGAATAATGCTGAGTGTTTACACTTCACATTTATCAAGGAGCATATGGTATGGAAATACTGGTAGAGCACAACTTGAGGATCGTGTAAACTCAACATTTATGGTGACACAGGAAGAGTGAAGCTCATCACTATAAATTATTAGACTTTATTTGGGATTATTGCCTCTGGTTTTCAATTCCCTGAATACATCTAAGCAAGATTAACAACTACATTCTAGATGCAAATTAATGGAGGTGTCCAAATTATATACCAAAAATTAGCTATAGCATATATCCTAGCGCTAAGATGTAGTGTTACATCTGGAGCGCCTTTTTAGTTCCTAAGAATGCTAATAAATTCGAGCTATAGTTAACCAAAACAAGAGGTACTAAGCTCTAAACCTGAACAAAGCCTTCTTTGCACCAAGAATTTGATGGCCAGAGGGAGCGAAACTGAAAAATTTGCGAGTTCTGTGTGTATGAGTATGGGACTGACCGACTAAGGAATTGGGACGAGAAGGAGAGAATCAACCAATCTTTGCATCTTCGAGCAATGGCAAGAGAGAGTTTGAGTGAGAGGGCACCGGAGAGTTTCGGACTTCTGCCTGCACAACAACAGCTTGAGAGAGGCAGAGAGTGGAGAAGAGAGCCTTAGCTTCAAAGGCATAGGTTGAGTGCGGGCCTTGTTTCAAAGGTTTCAAGATCGGTTGTAATGAATATTAGGTCTACAAAACATTTTATATGATTTCTTTAATGATCCTTTTCTTAGAGCGGTTTTCTAGAAATTAGGTTTAAAAAGGGTAAAAGTGCAAAAATATATATGGACTTTACCTTCAGGAGCACCTAACACCAAATGATATTTAAAGGTGTAAAAATACCTATGAACTCTCAAATTTGGTGCAAAAATAATATTACCATTTAATTGCCTTAATAGGTATTACACACAATATGAAAATACCAAAATACCCCTGCACACAAACAAAAAAACACTCTCCCTCCCAAACTCTCAATTCATCCCTCTTCAGATAGGGAGGCTTGGGAGGCAAATGAGAAGGTTTCACCCTACAATCACAACCCTAAAGTAAGAATTTACCAAAAGAGATAAGCAATTCACACAGAGAGGATAGGGGAAATTTCAATTTACAATTCTCTAAAAAAAATTAAAAAGGAAAAATTTAATTCCCACAGTAATGTGAGCTTCTTTGTTGCAAGCACATGAAACCTTCTTCACAAATTTTGGGTTCTTCACCTTACCTATTGTTCAAAATCGCAGAATTTTACTGTTAAATCTGAAACTAACTGAACGAAAATAGAAATTCAAAAGAAGAAGATTATGGTACCACTGGGCGTATTGAGCAGGTAAGGAATGTTAACAATCTAATCTGCATGGATATGTACTTTATGGAAATCTTCAACCCTTATCTAATTAATTGTTCGTTCGCAAACCAGTAATTAGATCTTTGAAATTCGACGATGGAAACGGAAAAACTTCAGGACTGAAAGATGTAATTAGGGATTTTTACTTGACATCGAGATAAAATGGTCACTTTGGATCAGATTCTTGGCTTTATAGACATCTAAGGTTACGATCTTTGCGCTAGAGTCACTGAAGAAGAGAAAATAAAGAACAATTAGTAGGAATCTGTGGGTGAAGAGGGACCAAGAAAGATTCATACTATGGCGGTGAGGTTTGGGAAATTAGTGAAGAGAGGAACATAAAGTTTGAATCGAAGAAGATAGTGATTGATCCGTTTAAATAAGCTTGATGATCATTGACTGGTAAATGGGAAAGTTTCAGAATCAAGAAGGATCGGAAATGCTCCGCTTTAGACTTGAATACCTAGAAGGTTGTGATTGGTCTTCTTACTCACAAGAATGCTTCTTACGGCACGAGGATCCCAACTCTGACTCTAGTGATCAATGCTTTATGGATTCCAACTCCAATCGCCTCTATCTCTCTTCCTTATCCAAAGTTAGGCATCATCATTCGCCATTGTCCTCCGCCATCATGCGTTTTAGAAGAGAAGAAGGATCTGAGAAAAGTGAGGGAAGGGCAAGTGAGGGAATTATAAAAAGTTAGGTTTTTTTTTTTTGGTGTAGGGCCCACCTTAAAAGTAATGTGAGTTAAGCTAATTTAACAACACGAGTATTTTTGCACCAAATTTGAGAGTTCATGGGTATTTTTGTACTTGTGAGAAACATTTGGTTCTGGGCACTCCTGAGGGTAAAGCTCATTTGTATTTTTGCACCCTTACCCTTTAAAAAACATCTTTTAGACCTCACCTATAAGAAACCAATCTAAAAAATGTACATTTTAAAATATTTATAAAAATGTCACCAGTCACATCAGACCAGTTGTAATGAACATTGTAATATCTTGAATTTTGGACCTAGCAATTTGAGATTTAGCTTGGGACAGGCAGATGATTAGGCCCGGTTCAGGAGATGTGGTAAAGTAGAGAAAGGGAAGATTATAGGAATACATGGAATTTTCATGACTAGTAATATTTGTTTTAATGTGATTGGCTAAATTAAAGATTAATTAGAAGAAAATAGATTTTATCATATGATGACAAGAAGATATCTAGAACAAGGCCACATGTCTTCATATAAATTAAAGATTTGCTAGAAGGGGCACTTGGGCACTTTCATCCACCAAAGAATTAAAGAGATCATGGAAAGGTGAGTAATCAAGGAAGGGACACTTAAGTATCCATGTGGCAATAAAATATTTAAAGAAGAAAAGATGAGAACACTTGTACATATTTAATTAATAAAAGGGGACACCTAAGCTACCAAGGTCTCAACATGATATTGATATCTAAAGAGGAATGGATAGGGACACTTGGACACCTTATTTAATGTGTTTTCAAGATCAGCTATCAAATTCGTCCAAAACAAGGAGGAAGAGATAAAGTCAACAAAATTTGCAAAATAAGCCAAGTTTAAGGGATATTTTATAAGGGTACTTTAGTCATTTGACTTGGAGGGATTTTTAAGAGCTTTCTTGACATATTTAAGACATTTTGTATAAGTATTTCAACCAAGAAAGAAGAAGAGTCAAGAGAAGTCAAGACTTCTCAAGAAAAGAGGAGAAAAATCCAAAAGTTATTAAAAGATAAAAACAAAAGGGTAAATTGGTAATTTACCAAAGGAGATATTTTGCATGACTCATGACCTCTAAATAAGGACTCCTTCCCCTCATTTGTAAGGCATCAAGTTGCCATAAGAAAGAAAAGAAAACAGAGTAAATGTTAGCTCAAGTAAAAGAAGAAAGAAGCAAGCAAGCAAAGTTGAGAACTAACGTAAGTTAGCAAAGTTGTGAAACTTCCTTCTATCTTCATGAACATGTTGAAGTCCTAATGAGCAGCTAATGTATGGTGTGTAGAAGTTTATGCCGAAATCAACAAGGAGTTTAAGGAAGGAGAAATTCAAGGAAATCAAAGCTCAAAGTCAAGTAAGTACCTTCCTTAACACCCTTATGGCTTTGTGACTTGGTTTAGCTTCTTTTCATGATATTTGATGGTTATGGGAATCAATATTCCTAGGGGGAGGTCCTGCTCAAGTTGATAAAAATGACTTAACATGAGTTTTAAACCAATGATATGACTTAAGAAGGTAGATTAGGCAAGAACTGTATGAAAGATATGGACTTGAAATGATAAGTTATTCAAAGTAATATTTGAATTATGGAGAATTGCAAAAGTGACGAGTATCATTTATAATCATAGGAAGTGCCGTCACCGGGAGCTTTTAAAAGAATTTCACGAAAGTAATTGACAGGTTAAGTTTGTCAGGTAGTAACCTTAATCTTCATATGCTTTGTATGTCTCTGTATGTTGATAAGTATATATTTTATGATTAAATAGGTGTATATTTTATGAGAATTAGTTGGATTTATTGATATTATATACCTATTTAATTATCTTTTATATACTTTACTATCATTATAGGATTAAAAGATATTTTGATATAAAATATACTTATTTCCTATTATATTTTGCAGGAAATATTAGCTGATTTGGAAAGAAGTAGAAAAAACAATTAAGAGGATATGTAATCAGCCAAACTCGGTGGTCCCACGCAAGAAAAATAGAAACAAAATCAATTGCGTGATTTGGTAGAGTTAATTACAAGATATAAGATATCGTTTTAATAAGAAAAGAAGAATCAATGACCCAAAACCTAAATTATAAATAGGGAGGCAGAGACAAGAAAGAGGAAGACGGAGGAGAGGATCTGAGAGACTCAGAACGAGAAGGAACAAGGAAGTAGAGGAGTAGGGGCTGAGTGTTTCAGTTCTCTTCATCATCCCCACGGAAGGACAGAAGGACTTGGAGGCGACAGAGAATCTTTCTTTCCTTTCTCTCTCTCTTTATTCTTTGAACCTGAGTTTCATCTTTTTGTTATGGATTTGATTAAAGCCATGTGTGGCTAGTTGGTTTTGTAACCTAGAGAACCTATGAACTTGTTTGGGTTTTAGAGATTATTCCCACTTGTTAGTTTTGCTTAATTTTATTTCAATTTATTTAATCCTGTGTTTATTGAAAGACCTGGCTATCACCCAAGAGGGGGGTGAATTGGGTGTTTGATAAAACTTTAAGAACTTTGAATTTCTTTTCAAGACTTACTGAAGGTAGTTTGAATGACTGATAATTGAATATTTCATACACTACTTTTTGTCTCTTGATTAATAATTTAGGACTTTTTAGCTAATAAATAATGGCTTTTATACTTATTTGGGCCTTGAACCTTTGATTATATTTTACCCTTTTTAATAATAAACTTCCAGTTTTATATTGCTTCACTATTTTCACCATAACTCTTGAACCAGACATCGGATTTGCCTCATTTTTCTCTCATATTTCAGATGATTCAGAGAGCTACAATTGTTATGAAGACATGAAGAGAAAATTCGGACAAGAGGGCGGTTGATTTTGGAGCCGAAGTCATATGTTTATTTCTGGATTTTTATTTGTAATTAAAGCCCATTTTTAGTATTTTCCATTTTGGGCCTGAATTGTGGATTGGAGCCCCATTTTCATTTTGCCATTTAGGGTTAAGTGTGGCAGCAGCAGAAAACACCTATTCATTCATATTTTGTTAAACTTGTGGATCAGAATAGAAGCTTTTATTTTCTCTCAACTGTTTTTCATATGTTCTTCGCGTTCTTGACGTTCTTCATCTATTCTTCGTTTTTCCTAGTTATGTTCTGCTAAATCTCTGTGATTAGCCCACAGATTAAGGATTCTACTGTCCAGAGGATTCGCGCTTAATCGGTAACCGTCTAACTCGTTTCTATATTCTCTGATCGGATTCGATTTTTGGATTTGGATTGGGTTTTTGATTAAAAACCCAGATCGATATTTCCCAAGGACGTAGTTTGAACTAGGTTAAAGTATTATTGTGCGATCATACAGTGATACGCCACTGATTCGAACAGATTCTGAACGATTGTTCAGTTGAGGGAAATTCTAGATAAATGCAGAGATCTCGGTTTATCTAGAGTCGATCATGAGTTTGGTTGTGAATCTGTTCCGTCCGAGGAAGGAAAGTGAATTTGTAATCCTGGGTTAATCTATGTTTGATTTGTTCTATTTCTACTTGTTTCGTTTCATCTCTGTTTAGTTTTGTTTTTATTCTGTTCACATCAAAAGCCTCCTATTTTACTGTTCTGTTTCACTATTATCAATCGAACCCGCTGCGAATTCATCGGGGAAATGTCCCAGGTTCCCTATTTCTGTAAAAATCTTATTTGAACTTGGTTATTTTGGGAGATACAGTAAATCTCTTTCAATAACAATAATAATTGATAAAGCAATAGTCATTCATTCAAACATGTATTGACATTCAGATATATATATATATATATATATATATATATATATATATATGTTGGAAATATAAGAGATAAGGGAAGAGAATATGCAAACTAATTTATATTGGTTCGGCCCAATCTTGACCTACGTCCAGTCTCCAAGCTCCGCTTGAAATTTTCAATCCACTTTCTTCTTTCAACTTGATTACACGTTCTGTACTTAAAGTAATCCTCTCACTAGGATTCACTCCCCCTTACAAACTGTAATCAATACACCCGCTTGACTACACACTCTGTACTCGAAGTAATCCTCTTCCTAGGATTCACTCCCCTTACAAGCTGTAATCAATATTATGTGTCTCCCACTCAAGATCACCCAATCTTAAGTAACTCTCAGATAGAATGTTTACAGATAAATCTTCTCTCTCAGAAGTGAATGAATAAACACTGAAGTACAATACAATCATTTTACTCTTTATGATGAACTATACAAGCATTGAGAACAGAAAGCATGATTCAGAATATCAGCATTTCAACAATGCAAGATCTTGTCATCGTTGTCTCCATTTTGAATGGTTGTCCTTGTATAGTCAGTGAAGACCATTGAGCAATTTCTCCATTTTTGAGTATCATCGTTGTGAGCGTATATGACCGTTGGAAAATATTACCGTTGGGATAATTTGAAATTCTGTCCGTTGAGGCTTCTGTCCGTTGGAGCATTTCATTGTTTGAACATTTGAATCCATTGGAGAACATTATTGCTGAGTATTCAACTTCATTTCTTCAAGTTCCTTGTTGAATTTGATCTTCTCTGTCATTTCAGAAAATCTGCAGCAAACTCCATCTTCATTGTGACAGATTTTGATTTCTATCAAGTTTGATGTAATCTCAAACTTTAATCACCTGAAACTTATACACAAATGATATAAATGATGCTAAGAAGTAGTATAAGTTCTTTTGGAATTCATCTAGATGTTCTTGATGAGAATCCAGGATTTCGGACATAGTGGTTTGCTGATGCAGAGAGATTAACTCGAGTTATGCCATGTAACTCGAGTTGCTTTAAATGCTAGAAGCTTTTTGTTTGAATTCTAACTCGAGTTGTCGTATGTAATTCGAGTTGTAAAAGTGTCATTTCTCTTTTGTCTGCGAGTAACTCGAGTTACCCCTCGTGACTCGAGTTACCAGGTGCTCCAATTGCTCTCTGTCTTCTTGAATAACTCAAGTTGGTGGTCATGACTCGAGTTGCTACTGAGTTCCAAAATTCTGAATGCTTTCTGTCTGAGGTTCACTCGAGTTGCCATGCCTTGACTCAAGTTGAACCAGTCCATTCACTTTTGCTAGCATTGTCATTGCCAATTGGAGCACCTGGCAACTCGTGACTCGAGTTGCCAGGTGCTCCAATTGCTCTCTGTCTTCTTGAATAACTCAAGTTGGTGTTCATGACTCGAGTTGCTACTGAGTTCCAAAATTTTGAATGCTTTCTGTCTGAGGTTCACTCGAGTTGCCATGCCTTGACTCAAGTTGAACCAGTCCATTCACTTTTGCTAGCATTGTCATTGATCCTCAATCCAAGCTTTTGATCAACTAAAACTTCCTCATAAAGATTATTAATAACATTGAAGAGTATAGCAAGTAGTGATCAATTAATAACAATAAGTTCAGAATTCTCGGAGACGTTATGAACAGTGCTCTGCTACTTTATTGATTCAAGTTAAAATCTCTTCTCAATATTCATTCTTCTCTGTCTACGTCTCTGATTGATATTGACTAATGTTTCCAGTCCTAACTTGAATTATCCAAGCCTAGTTAACAACTCATTCCAAACTCATTGTATGTTGAGCTCTTTTAAACCATCTTGAACTGGCTGTAAATTCTGAAGGCCATATCTCCTTGGTATGAACTCTGTTTGCATCCGTTCAAATCTTGATCGAAAGCTCTTTGAGTCTACTTTCATATGCCACTGATTTTAGCTCAATTGGATTTTTAGTTTGTGAGTTAGACTCAAAACATTAAGGCTTGGTTAGCAGTGTGGTGTGAATTTCAGTCCCAACTTATACAATTTATAGCTCCTTGATCTGAACTCCTTTGGGCTTAAATTTTATATCAAAATGACGCGTTGGGAGTCTAATTTCATATGCCACTGGTTTCACCTCAATCCGATCTCTGGTTTGTGAGATATCATCGAAATACCAGAGGTCTCCAGCTGAAATGCGAAACAGAGTATAACAGAGTAACCGGTGCTGCATCACCCATGTGCAGGGTCACGTCAAAAAGGGATCTACAACGGCTCAAGAATTTTTTTTAAAAAAATCCCTTCATTCTTCATATTTTGTATTGAGTTACTTGGCACTAACTAAAGCATTTATCTATTGTTAAAGTCCTTCTAATTTATGTATGTAAGGGAATAATTTAGTGGAGAATAAGATGAGGAACAAGTGTATGGTAGATCAGTTGCAAAAGGTGGAAATGAGTGAAACACAAGCCCTAGAATATCTTGAGAAATGAGTGTAAACACTTGACTTGTGAGGGATATCAATCTAGATGCATTATTTAGGAGATTTCAATTTAAAATACAAGTTTTTGAGTTTAGGAAATAAATCATAGTAATGAGAGGTTTTGAATAAATTTAGTTTTATTTGGAAGAAGCAGAAACTGGTAGAGCAATGGAGGCTCAACTTGCCGACCACAATCAATATTCCATCAATGAAATATCGGAGAGTATTATTTTCTCGGTAGATCGCAAGAGACTTCAGCTTTTGCTTTTTTCTATGTGTACATCATAATATATGTTTAGGTAGGGGTAATTTTGTCTCTTGCTACATTATTCATATATATTTTCATGTTCATTGTAATCCAACCAAAAGTTTTTATGCATATACATAGTCTTTTCTTTATGACGAACCAAACAAATTTAGGTAATTATCATTACATTACATATGATAAGTAGATATTTTATAATTAAATAAATGTAGGTTCTGAGATATATTTAATTAAATTTATCAATATTTTATTCTTATTTAATTATCTTGTATATATTTTCTATCATTTAATTAATTATCTAATAAAAGGGTATTTTGATATAAAATTGACTCATATCCTAATTTATTTTGCAATAGATATTATAAGATTCAAGTGAGAACAAAATATAAATATAATACATCTATTTTATATGATAATCAATTTTTTAAAAAAAGAGAGAGATAAATCAAGATATTGTGATAGAAACACATGCAGGGAGACAATATATACCTATATATGTGAGGCCTAGCAAGTGGGAGGTGCATTCTATTTCCTAGTTGGTGACGACAAGGCAAGAGCTTTAATGCAAGGAGATTCAATTTTGGAGGTGCAAAAGAGCGACACATAGATGAAAATTCGGCAGTTTTTGTTTCTCCTTTCTCTTCTCTTCTTGTTTTATCTTTTTATTTTATATTTGGTTAGCTAATATTTTGATCATGAGAATGTGTAGCTAAACCATCATTTTGGATTATTTTGTCTATAACAACTAAAAAAGTGTAATAACAAGTCTCAATCCTTGCCATGGTTTGAAATAGTCCTAATTCAAACTAATTACTCAAAATTATCCTAGCAGTAGCAACAATAAATTTAGAGTCTCAGCACTGGCAACAATAGATTCAGAGTTCAAAACAATAAAGAAAACGAGAAGAGAAAGCAAAACATAGCTAATGATCTTTCCCTCGTGGCAAAAACATTATCTTTCTCCTCACACTCTCCCCTACTTCCTCCTGTCAGGTCTGAAGTTGAAGTAGCAGTTCAGTCCTTGCAATAGGGTATTTGTTTTCCCTCTCTCCTTCAATCTCCGTCGAGCTTGTAGAATCAATAGCGAGAGGGCCTCCTCAAAGAATAGAAACAACAGTCACAGTGCCACCAGTCCTTAGTTAAATCGCCTACACAAACGTCTCGTCCTTCTGTGGAGTTGATTAACAAATCCGAACACCTCTCTCTTTTCCTTTGGCTCTCACCCACTCTGCCTTGCTCCGGTTGTTTTTGCTCTCAAAGGAAGAAGATGAAGTAACAGTGTTTTAGCCGCCCCCACTTCAAATCGGTCCAATTCCTCTTTTCTTTAGGTCCCTTGCCCGTTTTTTCCAAAACAGCATCACTTTGTACCTTTAACATTTGTTATGTTCTCACCCACAAAACAGTACCTGGCTAAGATCGGAAGAAAACAAAAACAAAAACAAAATAAAATAAAATAAACATTATAATAATAAGGGTTAAAGTGCAAAAATACACATGTGCTTTTCTCCAAGGAGTGCTCAGCAGCAAGTGCTTTTTTTAAGGTGTAAAAGTGCACATGTGGTTACAAATTAGATGTAAAAATGTCGTTTGACTGTTAAGTTTGACTTTTTTTGCTGACTGGATGATGACGCGGCATTTCAAAGGTGCAAAAATACACATGTGCTTTGTCAAGAAGAGCGCCCAACACCAAATTATTTTTTAAAAAATTTAAAAATTTTACTTCAATTAAAATTATTTTAGGATCTTGAAAAAATATTTCAGGTATTGACCAGTACTAAAAGGATACTGGCTGATACTGAAAAAAAATATTTCAGGGTACTGATTGGTATTAAAAAGTACTTTCAGAATATTGACTGGTACAGAAAAAATACTTTATCATCTTAAAAAATTATTTTAGGATCTTAAAAAAATATTTCAGGTATACTTACTAATATTGAAAAAAATATTTCAGGATACTGACCGGTACTAAAAAGTACTTTCAAGATAATTACTGGTATAGAAAAAATACTTCATAATCTTAAAAAATTATTTTAGGATCTTGAAAAAATCTTTTAGGTATTAAATGGTACTAAAAGGATACTGAAAAAAATATCTCAGAGTACTGACTAGTACTAAAAAGTACTTTCATGATATTGACTGGTACATAAAAAATATTTCATAATCTTGAAAAATTATTTTAGGATTTTGAAAAAATATTTCAAGCTATTGACGAGTACTAAAAAGATACTGACTAGTACTGAAAAATATTTCAAGCTACTGATTGGTACTAAAAATATACTTCAGCTTATTTTTTTAAGATTCTAAAATAATTTTTTAAGATCATGAAATATTTTTTTCTATACCGGGCAGTATGCTCAAAGTATCTTTTTAGTACCAGCCAGTACCCTGAAATATTTTTTCAAATCTTAAAATAATCTTTCAAGATCATGAAGTATTTTGTCAGTATAGGTCAGTATCCTGAATATCTTTTTAGCATCCGGTAGTAATTAAAATAAAATTATTAAATTTAAAAAAGAATTTGGTGTTCGACGCACTTTTTGACAAAGCACATGTGTATTTTTGCACCTTTGAAATGCCACGTCATCGTCCAGTCAGCAAAAAAAGTCAAATTTAAATGTCAAAGTCAAACTTAACAGTCAAATGGTATTTTTGCACCTAATTTGTAACCACATAGTCACTTTTATACCTAAGAAAAGCACTTGCTACTGGGCGCTCCTCAGAGAAAAATACATGTATATTTTTACACCTTAACCCTAATAATAATTACAACCTAAACTCTTTTTTTTTTTTTTTTACTTTTATGTTATTATAATTTATTTATTCTTTTACCTAACCTTAACTATTTAAATAATGTACCAAATCAATATCTTATCAAAATGTCCACTGAATTCTTTTAATTTGGTATTGATAACTCCTAACTATATCAAAATATATCTAAAATTTAATTAAAAATGGGGAGTCATCGCCTTTCTCATAAGCTTTTCCTATTTGCAGATTCTGGTAGCAATTTACAACGACTTACATGCACAAAACAAATGAAAATATGTACAAGAACACTCACCAACACCACGCACAGACAATCCTCTCCCAAGCAGAAGCCGGGGAGGGAGGTGCTGTAATAACCAAACTCTCACTACAGCAGAAAAATAATTGAGGAAGAGGCGTGGCCTTACGATACGACAAGATTTTAGTTTTTTTATTAGGCTACTCTACTCTAAAGCTACTTAATTTAATCCTTAAAGCTAAACTCTAGAAATCAATTACTCTTTTGAATCTCTGTCCCTCGGTAATATTAATTTGAAATCCAAATTTATATATATATATATAGCCACTGGCGGATCTTCATTAGGGCTATGGCCCCCCCGAAAAAAAAAGTTTAGTTTAGTTTTTTTTTTAAAGGGACTAAAGTACAAATCTTTAAAAACTTTGTAGGGAGTATTATAATTTCTGAAAACTATGGGTCTTTTTCTGTAATTTTACTTAGTCCCTTTTCAACATTGATTACAATTTTCAGAAATTCTGGGAACTTTTCTATAACTTTTCCTAGTCCTCAAAACATTCATTCTGACCCTCTAAAATCTCAAATTTAATTTCTTCTTAAACACCTACAATGCAAAATTTAAAACAAATAGTATCAAAAATTCAAGAAATAATTTGTATGAATAATTAACAAATTATCATCATTTTACTTCTAATATCAAAAGTTCAAGAAATCATAACAAACCTCAGAATTTTTTTAAAAAAATTTAATATAATGTAAAATTTAATATAATATTTTAAAAATGTTATATAATCATAAAATTTTTTAATTAGTTAATAAGTATATATTTGGGCCCCCCAAATATTTTATTGAAGATCCGCCACTGTATAGCTATTGTAAATCAAGATGTTCACTAATTCACGTTGCTCAAGTATGTGTGAGAAAGAGAGAGAAGAAAGGACGAAAGAAAGAAAATGCAGAAGAGAAGGACGTGGAAGATAAGGCGGAAAAAGGAGGAGAGAGAAAAGAAGAAGAAGAAGGTAGCGAGAGAGGGAGGGAGGGAAGAGAAAAGTGTTGGTTATACTTAGTTTTGATGATGTCTTATATAGATGACATTCTTATAAGCAAAAAGATTGAGTAATAAATTATCTCCTACTTGGACTAACTATTGTATTTAAACAAGAAGGAGATAAGAGATTACAAGAAGAAGAAAATAAACAAGAAGGAGATAAGAGATTACAAGAAGAAGAAATTGAATCAAAGAAGATGTGAAGTCAAATGATATGGAATGATCAAGAGAAGAGAAGGAAGAAAGAGTTGAATTATCAAGAATGATCAAGAAAAGAGAAGAAAGAAAGAAGAACTTGCTAAATGGAATGAGAATATAAATATTCAAGTTCTTATATTGATGCTAGAAGGCTCCAAGATAATATAGAAGTTGCAGAAAGCTAAAACTGAAGTTCAGAAGGGCTATACCGCAGTATGCAAGTGGATACTCGAGTATCCAGAAGGTAGAGAGCACATTGCTGAGAAAAGTGACTGTATACTGCAGTATGGTATGCTATACCGCAGTATAGGATCAGACGGAGGCCAAAATTCCAAGTATGCCAAAGGCATACTGCAGTATATAAGTGATATACCGCAGTATGCAACGTGATCAGCAACTCTGTTCATGTTCAGCACGGGCGACGTCTGGTAATTCAATGATATCTCACAAACCAGAAGTAGGATTGATACGAAACCAAAAGCATTGGAAACTAGACTCCCAACACGTATTGGTGACAAAAATTCATGCCCAAAGGAGTTCATATGAATTATTGATGAATTTTACAAGTTGACACAAACATCAGCGTTACAGTCAGGAATGGCCCTCGGTATTTTGAGTATATCTCACAAACGACAAATCCGTTTGAGCTGAAATCAGTGGCATATGAAAGTAGACTCACAGAGCTTTCCATCAAGAGTTGAATGAACCAAAACGGAGCTCCGACCAGAGAGATATGGCCCTCAGAATTTGATAGTCAGTGCAAGAAGTTGTTATACTGCAGTATAGGTCCGTATACCGCAGTATAGGGCCATACAGAAAGCAAAGATTTTTGTAATCAGGTCAATACTGCAGTATAGCTTTGTATACTGCAGTATAGGGGCATCCAGAGAGCGACTAAATTTCTAAAACAAGCCAATACCGCAGTATAGGTATGTATACTGCAGTATAGGACCATCCAGAGAGCAACTAAATCTCTTGGTCAAGCCAATACCACAGTATAGGTATGTATACTGCAGTATAGGACCAACCCGAGAGCAATCAAGTTTTCTCACTCAAGTAAATACCGCAGTATGGAGTTGCATACTGCAGTAAAGGCTCTCAAGTTTCATAACCATTGCATACTGCAGTATAGGTTTTCATACTGCAGTATTGGGCAATCACAGGGTCTCTTCTCTTTGACAAAAACTCGCATACTGCAGTATGTTATTTGCATACCGCAGTATAGAGCATTTCTTTCAAAATCATTTCGCGAGGTTTTTGTCTCTGGAAGTTGTTTACTGCAGTAAACTTTGGATACTGCAGTATGGACACTTATGCACAATTCCATACTCCAGTATAGAGGAACATACTGCAGTATACAACGGTCAAAATTGGTTTTTGAATTACGCGAATTTGCAAATCATCATTGTTTGATCTTATTGCTTCCATAATTCATTCAATCATATTCCTAGCTATGTTTAACAAGTTTGTTGAGTGAATTTCAGTAAGATCAGATGAAGATTATTGGAGGTCAAAGCTAAAAAGCAAAAAGTGAATAGTGCATTTAATGTATTTCTGCAAATCAACCTACTTTCAGCTAATCCATCTGAGCACGCCTTCTTAACGTTAAAGAATGCTTACTACATCAAGTAAAGTCAATTCCAACGGGCAGAAACTCAGAGAGACACATCAGATATCATTAAGACTTGGATTAGCAGAAGTTTAGAGAGAGAAACTGACCAAACTTAAAGATAATCAGCTACAACGGTATGATTGATTCTTCAACGGTCAAAAACGGTCACAGACTCTTCTCTACCTATAAAAGACATGGATTGAAGCAGAAAAACGCGGAGACACAAGATTACAATGCCAAAATGCTGAACCTCTGCTTCTTCATCTATTTCACTCTGTTTTACTTGTCTAGATAGCTTTGTGAGTGAAATGAATTGTGTTTGTACTTCAGTGATTATCTATCTATTCCTTTGAGAGGAAAATTATTGTAAACACATTATCTTTCTGAGAGTTACTCAAGATTGGGGAATCTTGAGTGGGATATACATTGTGTTGATTACAACTTGTAAGGGGGAGTGAATCCTAGTGAGAGGATTACTTCGAGTACAGAGTGTGTGATCAAGCGGTGTATTCTTACGTGTGTAAGGGGGAGTATCTCAGTAAGAGATTTGTAAAAGGCTGCACAAGTGCCCGGCTAAACTTGTGGGATTGTAGCGGTTCTCAAATACCCGATTAAAGCTTGAGGGAAATAGTGGATTGAAATCTCAGGAGGTGCCTGGGGACTGGACGTAGGTCAAGGAGGGCCGAACCAGTATAAATCTGTTTGCACATTCTCTTCCCTTATCTCTTACATTTCCAGCATATATGTTTGAATGTGTTTACATATATAAATGTATAGTTCTTGCTTTCTAAACTAATTTCTGGGAGTTACGAAAAGAGTTTCAAGTTTTCCAAAGTTTTTATACTTCACCCAATTCACCCCCCTCTTGGGTTCAGCCGGAACTTACAAAAAGAAAGAAGGGAGGATGGGGGAAAAGAAGTAAAGAGAAAAAGCAAAGAAAGCAGTGGCATAATAGCAAATACATTCTATGATCTAGTGACAGTGACATCAAACTCATCAGTAGAGCCGGGAAATCGGGCCGGGCCCATTGGGTTGGCCCATTTAAGCCTTGGCCCTGTAGGGCTTGGGCTTAAAAAATAAGCCTAAAATTTGAAATTGGCCCTACAGGCAATCGGACTGGCCCTGCAGGGCCTCGGGCAAGCCCGCTATGCCCTGCTACTGTAGCTTTTTTTTAAAAAAAAAAAATAGTCAAAGAGTGCCAAGAGGAAGAGGCTAGGAGGCATTTAACTGATTAACCCTAATTTCATATCTATTTTCGCCATCTCGTCTCTTTAGTCTTTATTACTTGTGTTTCCTTCAAAAATCTGAATCTCAGATTCGCAAGCTCACTCACTAGCACCGCTCAGTCACTCACTCAATCAGATTAGCCTCCTCCCTCGCTGGGTCGCTCCAGTTGCTACTCACCGTCGGCAGTCACTAACTACCGCACCGTCGGCCGCCATTGCTCTCTAATCGCTCCAAAGGTATTTTTACAGCTGTATATAATTAGTTCAACAATAGATATTTTTCTCTCAAAGTCATTATCCCTTTATCCGGCTATCTCCTCTCTCTCTTTTTTCTTCTGTCTTCTCTCTTCCAGCTGTTCGAATATCTTGTGGAGAATGGGAATTTTTGTCTATACCAAAATTTTAATTCTGAAAATTATCATTCTGCTTCAAGTAATTGGATGATCTGATACGATTTGCTTGCAACATGGAAAAGATGATCTTAGGCTGGTATTTGTTGGAGATTTACTTGTATGTTCTAGTGTCACGGATTGTTGAAGAAGATAGGGGTAATCAAAATAAGATGCTTATCATCGGCTGATTGGGAGGAGTTGGTGACACGCCTTAATTACATCAAAATATTTAAAAGATTTATGATTATTTTTTTATTTTTTTTGGGTAGAGACAAGAAGCATTTAAGAGGGGTTGAACTTTGAAGTCAATGTGAGTCTAGACCAAGTAAAATGCATATGTGTTTATTTGATGATAGTGAAGCACAATCAAATATCTATGAAATTGATGATAGTGATGAAGAAGGTGATAATTGACAATGATAGTGGTATGCTTTTATATTTTATGTGAGTTATTTAATGTTGCTTAGTTTAATGCTTCTTACGTTTTATGTGAGTCAATTGTGGACAACAGTTTGTTTTTTATTTGAATTAATAAATGTGTTTATTTGTTGGATAATTTGTATTGTTTAGATATTAATGTTGATAATATTTATTTGATAGATTAGAACTTTAATGGTTGCAATTTACTAATTATATTTCTTTGAAAAAAACCCCAAAAAAATAGTTAAAATTTGGAATAGTAATTTCCAGGCCCTGTAGGGTCGGCCCTGGCCCTGGTACTATCGGGCTGGGCTTTAAAAAACAGATGTTTTCCTTATCTCAGGCCCTGTAGGGCCAGGCTGGCCCTGATTCCCAGCTCTACTCATCAGCGCATGTTGTTACACACCTACCGATCTCGCCCTTTCAGGTGGCGAGTAGTGTGGTCCTTTACTTTTATTTAATTTTAGCTTATTTTTCCCAGATTAATTTACGCCACACACACATCAAAGTATAAGTAGCAAAGCACGCGTCGGTTTGGACAATAACATACTGATAAAAATATGGACATGCAAATATTTCCCCGGAGGGATCAAGATATAAAGTCATCCGGATAATAGGGCCTAACCGGTCCAAAATAAAATAATACAATCATCCGGTAACCAAAATAAATATCCCAAAATAACAGTCACCAATTCCACGTCCACACTACTCCAGCTCCGGAGCCTTACCTCTGTCCCCTTGCTCCGGTCTCGATGAACTGCCAGATGGCTTAAAAGGTGCTGGGATTCAAAATTTGAATCCCAGAGTAACCGTTAATTTCATGTAAAATGTATAACAAAGCATGTAAGAAAACCACGAATAAAAATAATTTAAACCACATCTCATTCAATATCATGCACATAGCAAGGTATACAGCCAATCTGAAACTAGCAATCCTAATAGCACACAGCACAGACTGTAGCAGTCCTAATAGTACACAGCACAGATGATGACTTCCTATTTTTAATTGATTTGAGAAATATTTTGATATATTTAGGAAGTCATCAATGCTAAATTAAAGAGATTTTATTATGATTTTAAGAGATATCAATCTGGATGCATTATTTGCGGGATTTCAATTTAAAATAAAAGTTTTTGAGTTTAGGAAATAAATCATAGTAATTAGAGGTTTTGAATAAATTCAGTTTTATTATTATTATGATTACCATATAATTTCCTTTTCTTGTTCAATCAGAGAGAGCACGAAACAATCAATTGATTTATTCCCAATTCATTGTTTTGGCAACTTTGGGAATTGAATAGACTTGGTCTTCAAGTAATTTAGAGGAAGCAATTAATGGAATAAAAGGGAGCAGTAGTTTTGGAGCTAAGGATGACGTGGGAACCACACAAAAAAAGAAGAATGAAGCAAGTCACGTACATAAGCAATGTGAGATGGGAATAGGAAGGTTTGACTAAAAGAATGGGATTCAATGCACATGGGCCCACGAATTGGAATGATGATTTAATGGACCAAGAGAAGAAGCAACACGGTGGAGAATTGAATGAAGATTGTAACCTAAAAATCTCTATATTAAAGGCAGAGGCACAAAGACGCGAAAAAAAAAAAGCACACATCAAAAAAGAAGAAAAAAAAAGAACGCAGAGGCAGAGAATTGGAGGCAGAGAACAAGACGCACGGTACAAGAAGAAAAGCGAGGACGCTAAGGAGAAGGCTCCACAATTTTGTGATCTTGTTTTTCTTCTTCTTCTTCTTCTCTTCATGCTGGGATCTGAATTTCTTATTTTTGTTATGGATTTTCTTATAGCCATGTGTGGCTAATTTTTCTTTTCAACTTAGAGAACCTATGAACTTGTTTGGGTTTTAGAAATTATTCCCATTTTTTAGTTTTGATTAATCTTATTCAGTTTATTTAATCCTGTGTTTATTGATATTGCTTAGTGAGTGGCCACCATTGGGCATGTTTTGTGGATTTAGGGTTGGACTTGGAAGAGGGAATCCTAAATTGACCTTGGGAATAAATAATGGGGAATTAGGTTTTAATTTAACGTGAAGTTAGGTTTTAATCTAATTTGCGTCTAGGATAGGAATATACCTAGAAGCTCCTCATAATCAAATTAGAGTGAACCCGATTTAAAAAGCATCTTATTTAGTTTTGTGAGGCATCACCTAATTGATTAAGATAGGTAGATAAATGGACCGGAAGGCATTTATAGACACTAATACTCTAGATTAGCTGTTTAGGTTAAGTCAAAATTAATTTAGTGGGGATAAAATCTAAAAATACCAAACAAGGGATTAGTGACTCTAGGTTGTACTTTTTGATATTGGAATTTGCTCTTTTGTGAAAAGTCTTTTGCTATTATTAGTTCTTATTCTCTTTCTTTTTTAAAACAATTCTGGCTTGCTCAACTTAAACGAAATAAGGAGATTTAATACCTAAACACTAGTTAGATTGAGTCCTCGTGGGAACGATACTTTTCTCATTACTCTATTACTTGATACGGCCCGTACACTTGCGGAGTCTAAAGTTTTTCCCTATCAACAGACTGCCAGGCACGGCACACAACAAGGCCCGTTTATGCACACAGCATGTTCCGATTCCATAGCACTTGGAAAATGAATGATAACTGAATGTATACAATATACATGGAAAAACATACATACACAAGTCACACAGAGTATATAAAGAGCAAGGTTACTACCTGGCAGTCGACTACAACTAAAAATAATTTCTCCGGTGCAACAGATTACAATTAAACCTAAAATAATATTAGAATATAAATTAAATTAATTCCACCTCAATAAATATTTTCTTTGATAATTTAAAATAAGCACAATTAATGGGTCCATTTTTACTAAATTCCTTTTCTTATTAAGGAATTTAATATGGGCCTATATTCTTTTAATTTTTGTCCTTATTCTGAAATTTCCAAAAATAAAGGCTCAACTTCAAAAATTCATAACTAAATCTAGAAAAATCTTTTTGGGGTGGTTCAAAAGCCCAATTGACCCTTATTAAGTCTAGTTTCAACAAAAATACTCATTTGGGCCAGACCAAGTCTAAAATTCATCCATAGCCCAAAATACCCCTGCTGTCCGAAATAATTCCTAATTTTCAGGGGTTATTTTGAAACATTTATTTCTCTTAGTAAAAAATTCAGAAAAATACAACTTATATACTAAATTAATCCTTGAGATGTCTACTTTTTCCCTGTAAAATTTCATAATTTGTAAAATTCATTTACTTGGTCAAAAATCGAGTTGAACCCAGGTGACTCCACAGAAAATCCTTATATCAGCCAGGGGCGGAGCTAGAAATTTTATCAACGGGGGGCGAAAATAAAAAATATTAAGAAAGAAATCCATTACATAAAATTACTTCACCTTTACTCTACGTGTTTTCATATTATTAAACTCATCTATAATTGAATCTGTACTAAAACTCAAAACAATTTATTTTTCAATATATGTAATCAAATAATCATCAAGAAATTGATCTTCTATTCTATTTCGAAGCTTGTTCTTAATTATATTCATATCAAAGAGAGATCTTTTAGTAATTATTGTAGAAACTGAAAGAGTTAGTAATAGTTCAATCACTCTATCAATAAAACAGTAAGTGATAGACTTTTTAGATCTTGCTAGTCCTTGACATAATTCAGATGCAGTTAAAAAATTAATCAAATCTAAATGTTTAGGAATATTAAGCTCAAATTGTTGTAGCTTCCTCTTCAAAGATACCATTTTTCTTGTTATGTAAAATCTCTAAAATAAAATTTATCGATAAGTTTGCAAATATCATCACTGTACGTTAATAGCTCTTCTTATATGACATTTTTCATTCATAAGATTTAAAAAACCCTTGTTTTAGTAGAGCATTTGAATATAACAAGTCAGAAATAACAATAGTAATAGTGTTTTGGGGGAAAAAAGGAAGGAAAATATATTGTGAGAAGCTAAATTGCTTACTTAAGTCCACGTCTCACCCCAGCCCTTGCTAGTTACTTCCCTTCTTATTCCTCTCTACTGTTTATTCTGCCTCCTCCTCTAATTCATTTGGGCTCCCTCATTTTTTTTTTAACATTTTAGGGGGGGCGGGGGCCCACCCTAGCCCCCCCTTGATTCCGCCATTGATATCAGCAACCCCAACATTTTTAAACTTTCATTTGTACTTCTAAAAATATGATCCAAACTCAACCTCATACAAAATTTTATTTTAAACACTTTAAAACTATCAAAAACACCAAAATCAACTCATATCCACATGGAAACTCATCTGCACGAAAATTGCTATTTAATCACCAAAATGTCATGCTTCATTTTAACTTCGCATCTTGCTTCATATCTTTCACATACCAAGTTTAATCTACCATTTAAAACCATGAACCTTAACTCTAAATCTTTGTTCCTTGTTTCCATTTGCTTCACAACCAAATATACATGTATGTTCAAATAGATAGATATTTCTTAAACAACCAAGAACAATGGTAAAAAGGTTCACAAATGGCTTACTTGATGGCTTCTAACACCCTTGACACCCTTTCTTCTTGAATCTCCCTTCCTCCAATTCAAACTACACCTCAAAAGTCCAAAGAAATGATTATCCTTAAATGTTTAACCACACTAAAAGAGGTAGCAGAGAGTGGATTAAGGTTCCAAAGTCAAACACTTACCTTAGTTTCAACTTCCTTCTTCTACTTGAGATTCCTCTTGCTCCTTTGCTTGGAACCACTTGTTCTCACTCATCCTTCTCTCTTCAACCGAATAGGCAGCCCAAAAATGGGGAAGTGTTGACCTTTATAAAATGCTCTTTGCTTTTGTATTGGTGAATTACCTCCATACCCTTGTTTTCTCCACATTTTTCTGGAGTTTTCTTTGAAAATCTTTATTTTATCCTTACCCTTCTCTTAATCGACATTTTGGGCTGATTGGGAGGAAAAATGGGTTCAGATTTTGGCTTGAATAATCTACTCAAAATCCCCATTTAATGCTTAGTCATATCTCCTTCAATAGCCATTATTAGCTCTAGGTATTAGGCACTCAAATGGCTTTATTAAATGTCATTTCTTTCCTTATTTTATATATATATATATATATATATATTCTTCCTTCTCCCTTCTGCTCCTGCACGTGAATGAGAAAGAAGTGGGAAAAAAAATCTGATTCAATACTCATTGTCCAATGGTACTTACACTCCTCTTCCATGATATGATTAAGTGATAAAACATTATTTTCTTTTCATTCTTCTTCCTTTTGCTTCTGCCGAGCGAAAATGAGGAAGAGGGAGTGGTTGTAATTTCATTTCATTCCTATTCCAATGCTTCCTTTGGTACTTACCTAAAAAATGGCCATTATTTTCCTATAAATAGATTAGGTATACTTGATAACTTGTCAACATTTTTTTTGTTTCAAGATCACAATTATATTTTTAGCTTCCTCCATCCTTTCAAATTTTTTTGCGCTTTCCTTCTGGGCTCCAAATATTATCCTTCCCACTTAGCCCAATAACCCATAATTCTTGGTTAAGTCCATAACACCTTCTCAGGCATTTTTGGGATTTTATGCTCTTTTATCTATTTCTTCCATTATGCATTTTGCCCAAGGTTAAAAAGGAAAAATATAATATGTTTTGACTTCCATTGTCATCTCTTCCTTGAAGTTGTCCTTAACCATAATTATTTAACAACAGATAATCAAACAATTTCACATCCTCATCCTATTTTGATTATTTTATGGAAATAAATATTTATCATACATGACTTCATAAAAATTCATATATGCAAATGAATTCACATTGAGGCACATGAAAAATGGGAATGTAGTGAAGAATTTTGCAACAAGAAAAGAATTCAGCTCTTCAGAGTTGAGAACGTTGTACACTCTTGCTCAATGTACTCCAAACCTGTCTAACCAAGATTGCCAAAAATATCTGCGGAATGCTCGGCAATATATCTTTGTCATATTGTCTTGGAAAGAAAGGAGGACAATTCATGAATCCTAGCTGCAACTTGAGGCTTGAACTTGAGGCTTGAATTGTACCGATTTTATGATAATTACAAGCAAGTGTTGTAAGTTTCTGTGCCACCAGCGTATCTCCCAAATAATAGCAGTGTTTTAGAGCCACCTGCATATCCCCAAACTCACAAGGTTTCAATAATTACAGGTAAAGTAATTGAGGATCTAATCATTTTTCTTAACGAGATAGTTCACTACGTATAAACTGGTATTCTTAATTCGCTCTCAATTTTGTGCTTAGATATCTTCTCCAATTCTTGTCCACGGCATGTAAATGCCCACTCATTAATTTATGCAGGAAAAAATAACGACCACTCACGAACAATCATAATAATGGTGTTTCTTAGTGTTGTCTCAATCACGCTTTTTTGTTTTGGCGTTTATTACTCGAAGAGAACAAAGAGCCAGAGTTGCAAGGCGATTCTGAAGAAAAATTGAATGTATGCTATTGTTTTTTATGTTCAAAAAATAAATGAGTTCCTGTGCCAAAAAAACAAAAACAAAAAAACGCTCCTTATGACTTAGTTTGTTATGCAATTTTGCGTGAGTTCCACAGGAACCGAAGAAATAAAAGCCTTGTGCTTGTAAAGAAAACATTCGCTCAACCACACTTCAGAAAAGTTTCTTCTTCTTCTTCTTTAACGCATTTATATGAAAAATATTTACATCTAATTGAATTAAATTAACTAAAGTGATTTTGACCGTATTGTCGTACTAACAAAATACATATAAAAACTACTCAAATTTTCTATTTGAAAGAAAAGCAATTCAAATTCACTAATATGTTATTGTAAAGATATAGGGGCTGCAGGAAAATCAAGATCAGCTAGGGATTCTCTTGACGCTGCCATATTTGGATTTTTTTTTTTTTAATACTATTATCCAGTCAGTGCTTTTTTTGTATCCTACTTGTGGCTACCCCTCTTAAAATAAGATTATTAGAGCCTTACATTATTAGACTAACTCTATATTTGTTGGATAGCTTATTTTATAACAAATGAATTTGGGAGGTTTAGAAACACAGTAATATCTTTATTTGTTTTATTGGTATAATGAGGTTCTTAAATTTATTATAATAACAATTAGAAGTAAGTTTAATCTCAAGCAACAAATAAAAAAGAAAGAACTATTAACAAAGGTGATTATGGCTCTGCAAGAGAAGGAGGTTGCTCCAACGCTTTCGGAGGATGCGCTACGTTCAACTAAGAAGGTCGGTATACGGATGGGGGAAACGACTGTCGGAAGGGAGGATGGTGCAGAGGAGCCGGATGTAGTAATGGTTGAACCTAACCCCAGTGTGGGTGCCACTTACCGCAACAAGCTACTCAATGGAAATCAAGCCGAGAGTGAGAACCAGGGACTCCCGGATGTGACGATTACCGATGCGGATTACAAAATCGCTAAGGAAGGGGATATCCCCTGCATTGAGTTCTCACCTACGGTCAAAGCTACGTTAGCCAAAGGCATGGAACGATCAGTAATTCTTAACTTGCTGGGCAGATCCATTACTTACCAGGATCTGATCACTAGAACGCAGGTGTTGTGGAAGCTTAGAGGATCGTTTCAAGTGTTGGATATGGAACGTGGCTTTTACTGTGCAACATTTGCACTGGAAGAAGACTACTTGAAGGTACTTACGGGCGGACCCTGGATGATTTATGGTTCCTATTTGACAACCCAACCATGGTCATTGGATTTCGATGCCAAAACGAATATTGTCTCCAAAGTTGTTGCATGGATCAGGATCCCCGGTCTCTCAATTCGATACTACCACAAGAGTACTCTCAGGGCAATCGGGCGTTGCTTGGGGATGTTGTGAAAATCGATTATAGAACGGAGATGAGTGATTGAGGGAGATATGCACGTATTGCAATTACTATTGATCTTTTGAATCCGCTCATTCCTTGTATTAAAGTCGACGGGAAAAGTTTTCCCATTGAGTATGAGGGTTTACCGCAAATATGTTTTGCATGTGGGAAATATGGACACTTGAAAGATAGGTGTGGTGCTAAGGCAACGATGAGTGTAAGTGATAGACCACAGGGACAAGGCTCTCTGGAGAATGCATCGGCTTCAGGTTCTCAGGTGGCGCCGCTGGAAGAGAATGGTCCCGGAGGAAAAGAAGACACGGACATGTCGCCGTACGGATCCTGGATGATTGTGAAACATCCCAAAAGAGGAAACAAACAGTACCTGGGGAAAGAAGCTAATTTAGGGGGGGTCTGATTTTAATGGAGGATCACGTTTTAACGTTCTCTTTGAATGCGAGGATTCACCTTCCTTATCTACACAGGCTGCAAAGACGGGATCGACAGTAAAGGAGGGGGCAACGAATCGGGATTTGAATTACTCCTATTCTGGTGTAGGGAAGAGGGTTACCACGCAAATCTCCAAAAAAGGAACTCCTAGGCCCAAGGCCATTGCATTTGAAGTTAAGACTGGGCAACTAAAACAGGCCCAAGAATACAGGCCTAAGGCTAAGCTAACAGATAAGGACCTTGGTCAAGCCGATATCCAAAGCACGGAACAACATGACCCGAACAAGGGGAAGGCTAAAGCGACAGGTAGCGGGGTGAGCCCATCGAAGAATCCTAGTCCAGTGGGAGTGTTGGTTCGGCAGGAGGACCCAAAAACGAATAATGAGGTGGGATCTCTCAACTCGGACTCAGGGTTACTCCTGGTCAAGACGCCTTCTTCCTTGGAAGATGCCAAGCACACGGTAATGGTTCTCCAACAAAGCAGGAAGGTTCTTGATGATAGTAACCAAATGGATGGTGTCCCTCTTTACCTAATGAAGGGAAGGTGGCAACGTTGGGGGGGTATAGGACAGGAAAGGAAAACAGATTTGGCAAGGAACTGAAACAGCGAAATCCCCAACAGGGCATTAAGCTCCATTCCTCCAGCCAACGGAATCTCAAAGTCTGAAGGAAGGTTCCTGGGGTTCAAATGTCGAAGGATGCGATGGAAGCTTTACGGGAGGAGTTGACCGCTCTGGAAGACCCGACTGTAGTCACCTTAAACTCGGATTTGACTCCGCCAAAGGGAAGGAACGACGACGACCCGTCGGGGTCTGGGATGCTGGTTTGAAATCTTATTATTTTATGATGATTAAAATCTTTGTGTGGAACTGCCAAGGAGCTGCGAGTGAAGGTTTCTTTGGCACTTTTAAACAATTCATGTCAGAGCACAAACCAGATTTGGCGGTCTTGGAAGTGTTGCACTCCATGCGATACAAGCAAGGCTCAATCGGGTGAATGGCTATAAAAGTCGACCTGGAAAAAGCCTATGACAGACTGAGATGGGATTTTATTGAGGAAACACTCTTGGATGCTGGCCTACCTCAGAAGTTTGTCAGGGCAGTAATGATGTGCGTTACCATATGTAGTATGAGAGTTGTTTGGAGGGGTGATAGGTCAGAGCGTTTTACACCTTCAAGAGGTATTAGACAAGGGGACCCCCTTTCCCCGTACCTTTTTGTTTTGTGTATGGAATGTATGTCTCAAGTGATCATACAACATGTACAAAGGAAACAATGGCATCCAATCTCCCTGGGCAGAGGTGGACCTCCTCTCTCACACCTCTGTTTTGCAGATGACCTGGTGCTTCTTAGCTCTACAGATGGACCGCAGGTTTCTTTGATTACTAACGTGTTAAATGGGTTCTGTGCAAGCTTGGGCCATAAGGTAAGCAGTTCAAAGTCTTCAGTATTTTTCTCCAAAAATGTTTCTCCAAGCCGGCAAGCAGAGATCAGTGAGGAACTAGGTTTTCAGAAGACAGATGATCTTGGGAAATATTTGGGGGTGCCCCTCCTGCACCAGAGAGTCCGAAAGGAAACATATGCTTATTTGGAGGAAAAAGTTCAATCAAAACTCTCAGGATGGGCGGTAAAAACTCTATCCCTCGCAGGGCGTATTACTCTTGCAAAGGTTGTCTTAGCAGCAATACCAACATATACCATGCAGACTACAAAGCTCCCATCTGGTTTGTGTCACAGAATAGAGCGCCATATTCGTGACTTTGTTTGGGGACGAACAGCTACTCAGTATCGGCCAAGTCTAGTTAAATGGCAAGATATGTGCCAGCCAAGTCTGCAGGGGGGCTGTGGCTTCAAACGAATGATGGAGCAAAATGATGCTTTTCTCATGAAGCTTGGGTTTGCAATTAGAACGCGACCAGATACACTATGGGTACAAGTGCTACGTAAGAAGTATGGCTGGACTGATATGTCTGTTGCTCACAAGCATAAAGCCCGATCATCGTACCTATGGCGCCACTTGCTACAGCTCAAGGATGATGCGGACCTTGGTATGCGCTGGACCTTAGGGGACGGTTCCATGTCCGGTTTTGGAGCGACAACTGGGTTCCAGATGTGGGCCCCCTTAGGCACGTGGCATTTCGTGATATATCACAGGCTGAGCTCTCGCACCCCGTAAATCTGTTCGTGCAGGCTGATGGCAATTAGGATTGGAGTTGTTTTGCCCAGGAGTTGTCGGACCATGTTTTAGCACTCATATCGAGGTGCCAACCTCCTAGAGAAGGTGATGGGGTGGCCTCTGCGTTCTGGGACCTATCATCGGATGAGCTATTTACAGTTGCGTCGGCCTACCAGTTGATGTCGGGCACTAGTGAGGCGGGCCAGGATAACCTTTGGAAGGTGATTTGGAGGTGGAGTTGGGCGTAACGGGTTTGTGTGTTTTTATGGTTAGCGACCCGTGGATGTCTCCTAACAAATGATATGCGGCGGCAACGACACATGACAGACTCTGGTACATGTGCGAGGTGTCACAATGGAGAAGAAGATGTCGATCATGTCTTACGCCACTATACCTTTGCTCAAGAAGTGTGGAGGCGGATCCTTCCACAATGCCACCGACCTAGTTTCTTTCAGGAGGAGTTCCAAACCTGGCTCTTGCCTAACCTCAGTCAAATCTCCGAGGATGCTGCTGGTCGGAATCAGTGGTCAACTACTTTCGGTCTTACCTGCTGGAAGCTATGGGACGCTAGGAACAAGGAGATTTTTCAACAAATTCACTCTCGTCTTGATAGGGTAGTGCATGAGGTCTTGATGTTGACAGATTTCAGCAACCAAGCAGGGGAATGGTGTAGATGTGTGCGCACAGGTGCAACCCCCAGACAAGCCAACACAGTTCTGTGGGCTAAACCGCAAGCTCCAACGGTCACTCTGAACTGTGATGGTGCCATGAAGAGTAGCACATTGCGAGCGGGGGCTGGTTGTTTGCTCCGGGATTATGAGGGGAAGTGGTTATGTGGGTGCTATCGGAACATAGGTATCTGTAACTCCCTCCATGCCGAGCTGTGGGCGCTGCTAGATGGCCTCGAACTAGCTTGGACTCTCGGCTACAAGGACCTGGAAGTACAAGTAGACTGTTTAGTGGCACTGAAACTCCTCAGGGAGTCTGGAGGCTCAGCCAATGCATGTAGTGATGTGGTAAGCCGAATTCAACGACTTTTGGATTAGGACTGGAGGGTAGCTGTCAAACACGTTTACCGTGAAGGAAATCGATGTGCGGATTTCTTGGCCTCTTTTGCGTTGACTCTTGAGGAAGGATTCCACCCCCTGGGAGGTCCACCTGCGAGTTTGCAGCGACTACTTAGGGAAGATATGGAGGGACTGGGTAGGGTTAGGATGTGCCCTGTTACCTCTGAGTGATGATTACCCGCCTTTGTAAACCAAAAAAAAAATAATAATAAAAAAGAAGAGCAAGCAAAATTTTCAGAAAATCCATGGGGGTTAATGACATGGAAACCGTCAACAATTTAAAAATACAAATACAGATACGGACACTAAAAACTAATCCTCTCACATAATTTACAATAAGCTAATCCAAAATCCATTAAGAATGACTCTATTTTAATAGAGACGAAGAGATGTTAGTTGTGGAAAATAAAGAAGGATTCGCAAAGTGGGTACCATGTATAGGATCATGACAATCATGAAATGACTTGCCAGTCAATGAAATTGAGATTCACAAATCATCATGCATCGCTTCTTTGTTTTTTTCTTTTGGCCATGACAAAAATAGTTTTTCTAAGAAGTATATGATTTTGAAAATTCTAAAAATAGTTCATTCACCATTTTCAAATTCATAACTTAATTCAATTTATTTAGCTTTAAATTGTGATTCCTCTTCAATTACCTAATTAAGGCTCATAATAAATCAAACAGAGAAGAAGGAAACAGTCGAATCGGTAATGCCTAAAACTAAAAGAACAAAGCTCCCACAGCGATGGCGTGGAGGGACGGACGACGGCACAATCACCGGCGATGATAGTACGGCGACGGAGGAAGATGGAAGGAGCAACGAAGAAGGTCCCGCAATAGCATCTTCCTCTTCCTCTGGTCCAATCAAGAACGTCAACTCACAAGAAGAACAGAGCAGCAGTCGACAGGATGAATAGCTCTTCCGGTCTCTCAGCTCCATCCAACTCTCGTCGTTGGAGAGGAAACCGGAACAGCAGTAACGGTGCCGTCTCAGATCTGTCTTTGAGGAAGAAGAAATTCTAACCGTTGAGCTTGGGATCTGGATCCTCTCCCCATCACATTTTCTCCTCATCCCTCCCCATCCCTCCAAAATCAATGCCCCACCATTCATTGTACTTCATCTTCATCTCGACCACTCATTTTTTTTAATATTTCAAGTACTGGCAGGTACTAAAAAGATACTGACTGATCCTAAAAAAATACTTTATGAAATATTTTTAGTATCAGTCAGTACTTTGAAATATTTTTAGTGCCAGTCAATACTCTGAAATATTTTTTCAAAATCCTAAAATAATTTTTGAAGATCATGAAGTATTTTGTTAGCATCAGTCAGTATCTTTTTAGTACCTATCAGTACTTGAAATATTAAAAAATACTTTATGAAATATTTTTAGTACCAGTCAATACCCTGAAATATTTTTTCAAAATCCTAAAATAATTTTTGAAGATCATGAAGTATTTTTTAGGATCAGTCAGTATCTTTTTAGTACCTGCCAGTACTTGAAATATTAAAAAAAAATGAATGGTCAAAATGAAGATGAAGTCAAATGAATGGTAGCGATTGATTTTGGAGGGATGAAGAGAGATGAGGAGAAAATGGGATGGGGAGAGAATCCCCTTCCGCGAGCTCGACTCTCTCTCTCCTCTCTGGTTTCAACTTTCTCTCTCTCCGTTCTATCTCGACTTTCTCTCTGTTTCCAGTTCTTTCTCGCGCTCTCCCTTTCTCTCTCTCTTCCTGTGTGTTTGCCGAATAATAATTGAGAAATGAGGAGTGTGAGTTGTCCGAAAACGAGGAAAGAGTGGAGTGTGTGTATGAGATAGAGATTACGTGAGAGTGTTTCATGTGCTGGCCGAATATTAACATGAGAGAGTGTATGAAATGGAGAAATAAGATGGAGTGGGTGTGCTGTGAAATGTTGACTGGGGTGTGTGTCGACTGTCGACTGTGGAGTGATATTTGACCCAAATAAAAAAACTGTGGAGTAATAGGTGGAGGAATGTGGGGCTCACTCTAGAATAATCTAGAGTAAATATCCTATTTGGTCTCTGAAAAAAATCACGGATCCATTTTTGGTCCCTCAGTAAAAATAACTCATCCCGTAATCCCTGACCACATTTGGGACACTTCACTGCATGTGTCCACTTCAACCTGGAAGGACTAACGTGGACGGTTTTCACTGCATGTGTCCACTTCAACCTGGAAGGACTAACGTGGACGGTTTTTGGATTTTACAAGGATTACGGGATGAGTTATTTTTACTAAGGGACCAAAAAAGGGTCCGTGATTTTTTTTAGGGACCAAATAGAGTATTTACTCAATAATCTATTTGAGCCTCTTTGACTCTTCATAAAGCTTTTGTTAGCAACTTGATTGTTTGCTCATTTAATCACAAACATTAGATAGATATTAGAACTAATATTACCTAACCCCATATAAGAATTTTTTAGACCATAAAATGGTGATTTTCAAAAATTATCTTCCCTTAATTTTCAAGGAAAATAGACCCTAGATTCCAATTAATAACTATTTTTTTCATAATTAATCTCTTCATAATCCTCAAAATAATATTTCATAATTTTCCCTTAAATTTACAAGGTCAACAAATAATCATTAATGATTATCTCAAGTATTTTCTCTTGATAAGCTTAATAATTTTGTCTCCTATTAACTTAACAGCCTACTTAAATCAATCTTATTCATAAACTTCTAATCGTAAAATTTGGATGTTACAACCTTTGTGCCATTAAACCACAAGTCACTTTGGTTAGCATCTACAATAAAAGAAATTAAAAAATAATAACCATCTCAATATATATATATATATATATATATATATATATATATGGGGATAAGGGTTTTATTTGCCACAGAAGTTTTGGCTGAGGAGCACTACGTGGATGGAAGTTTTTTTTTTTTTCAAAATTGTCACAAAAGTTCACAAAACATAGTAATTTTGCCCCTCGTTTATTAAGACCGTTAAATTTAACTGAGTGTACACATGGCATGCCACCTCATCAATTAAATAAGAGTTAAGTATCATTTTTGTTTGAGAATTTTTCGTTGAGAAGCAACTTTGCCCCATAAGTTTACAAAACGTAGCAATTTTGTCATTCTGTTCCCCAATATTAAATTTGACTATTAAATCAATCAAAGAACACACATATCATATCTTGAAAAGGTCAAATTTGGAGTCAGAGAGAGAGATCCTTGAGACATTGGGCTCAAAGCACTCACAATTTGTGAAGCCGAACTAGTCAAAAGGGATTGAAAGGTCTGTCGCAAAAGCCAGAGGAAGCATCACTTATGATCTAAGCAAATGAAACGCACAAAGAGAAATAAATTGTCCAAAAAATTCGCTCAATAAGACAAATTAATAATGATAGTATTTATCTTGTATAGACTGATCTAGGCCACCCACTCTGTCCCACAAGATAAATCTACATCGATTTTAAGTGATGCTTACTGAACCAATTTTGGGATAATTCATTATTGATTTGTCTAGATCAAACCAATTTTTAGGACAAATCAATATTGAATTATCCCAAAAATTGATTCAGTAAGCATCACTTAAAATTGCTAGAATTTTTTGGAGCAATTAATATATATTTACCTTGTGGGACAAGGTGAATGGCCTAAATTAATTTATACATAGGTAAATATTATCACTATTGATTTGTCTTACTGAACCAAATTTTGGGACAATTCATTTCTCGTTTTACGTTTCATTTGCTTAAATTATAAGTTATGCTTCCTCTGGGTTTTGTGACAAACTTTTCAATTCCTTTAACCAGTTCGACTTCACAAATTCCGGCCGCCTTGAGCTCAACGCTTCAAGGATCTCCCTTTTTGACTCTAAGTTTGACCTTTTCAAGGCATGACATGTATGTTTTTTGATTGATTTCATAGTCAAATTTAATATTGGGGGATAGAAGGCAAAAATTGTTACATTTTGTAAACTTCCGAGGTAAAATTACTCATTAGCGAAAACTTTCGAGACAAAAATGATACTTAACTCTTATTTGATTGATGAAGTGACATGCCACGTGTGATGAAGTGGCATACCACGTATCTACTCAATTAAATTTAACGGTCAAAATTAACGGAAGGATAAAATTACTACGTTTTGTGAACTTTTAAAGTAATTTTGATCCATAAAAACTTTCGTGGCAAATAATAACCTTTATCCCTCTATATATATATATATATTCCTCTTTTGAATCTCTGTACCTCACTAATCTTGATGTCATATCTAAATTCGTGTTATCATATGTATATATAGCTACGGAAAATCGTTTGCTAATTCACGTTGCTCGAGTATGTGTGAAAAGGAGAGAGAAGAAGGGAAGAAAAGAAGAAAGAGAAAAAGCAAAAGAGAAGGATGTGGATCGAAGAAAGGAGGAGAGAGAAAAGTAAAATAAAAATAAAAAATAGCGAGGGAGGGAACATAAAAGAAATAAAAACAACTAAAAAAGGACGAGGTGGGGGAAGAAGTAAAGACAAAAGACAAAGAAGCGGATTCTTACTGCATGTTTTTCTTTTGTGTTTGTTAGGTACTTAATATCTAATTTGGGGATGTGGGTATTTTTTTATATATATTTTATTTATTTTAATTAAATTATATGTTACATCTTGAAATATATTTTTTCACTCAGTATTTTAAATTAATTTTCAGAATATTGGTATTACATAAAAAATATTCCTAAATGTAGAACTGAAAATTAATTAATCTGAGATATTAAGTGTAAAGAAAAAAAAAATTAAGATGCAGCATGTAATTTAATCTAAATAAATAAAATATATAAAAAATACACAAACCCACAAAGTAGGAGGATAAGCATCTAACAAGTACATAAGAGAAAAACATGGAATGAGAACCGAAAAAGAGGTGGCATTTTGATTATAAATCATGTTATTATTACTTTTTATAATTATAATTATGTGTTTGGGAACACTTTTAAATTCATGGTTTTAGTACAAATCATGATTTTAAAAGTGAAGTAGCATTAACCCTTCAAAAACAAGATACTTCCTCTGGTCCTAATTATAGGACAATATTTGAAAGTTGGTTTTGGTCATAATTATATATATAACAATATTCTAATTTTTATCAATTTCTTTCTAAAAGACCCCTATTTTATTCTCTCAAGTGTGTTTTGACTTTTGATGAGTATATATATGTGGGTGTTTAGACTTTTCCAGTTAGTGAAACTTTTAGATATATATCTATGTGTGTGTCAACATGCGTGTGTGCGTACGTGTGTCCGTGTGTCTACATAGAAATACACACACACACACGTGTGTGTGTTTACAAATATGTATGTATGTATGTATATATGTATGTGTATATACACAAATATATATAGATACACACATTGTATTAAAAATATATAAATATATATATAAAGACACACACATATATATATTTGTGTGTATACATATATGTATATCTGTGTCTGTGTCTGTAAATATATGTGTGTACACACACACATATATTTTTGTGTGTGCATATATGTGTGTGGATATATGTGTAGCACGCACACACACATATATATAACATATATATCTATATGTATACATATATATGTATATATATATAGCAAGACCATCATTTCAATTAGATAACTTGTGAAAAGGAAAATTCTAAGTTGAAGAGGTATATGTTAAGAATTGTTGATTTTCTTTTACTTATGTCATTTTAAATTTATACAAGGACATTTTAGAAAAATGAGTAAAATTAACTAATTTAACATCTTTACTTAATCTTCACAAAATTGATTAAATATATCCTATAATTAGAACTAAAGGGAGTAACTTTTAACCTTCAAAATCATGGTTTGAGTTGAACTGCCGAAACACCGATCAAACTTTTAAAATCATACTTTGACAAGAAAACCATGGTTTTATGTTGGAAACCATAATCTTCTCAAAACCCACCCCCCCCCCCCCCCCCCCCTCCCAAAAAAAAAAAACACATTTTCAGGAGCTTTTCTCAAAAATCTTTTCTTTAAAAATCACTTTTTTTCCCCCTCTCCCAAAACTACAGAGCCTAGGTCTCTTCTTTCCAACAGAGATTCGTGGAAAATATCATTATTCTTATCTTGTCAATGGTAAATGTCATGATTAAGTCTTCCCATGGCTAAACTTTCTCCATTATTGGAACGCAACCTCTTTTGGAAAGTTGGGTTATGATTGTTCCCCTAATAACGCCTCCGCCATTCTAAAGCCAAGTCCGTGTGACGGCCAATTTACTAGAACCCGTGCAAAAACATTGGGTATGGATATACCATTTCTGAAACTGCTGGTATCCTATTTTGTGCTTCTCACCTCCTTCAATGTCGCTTCTTCTGAAGTAGACATCCCTGCTTACTTTGACCAGAACTGCACCATTAATAACAACTTCACTTCCGACAGCCCCTACCAGTACAACCTCAACACTCTTTTAATTTCCTTGTATTCCAAGGCCACCGCCACTGATACTCCAAAGTTCTACAACGACACCCTCGGCACCCCAAACGTGAACGACACCGTATATGGAGAGTACATGTGCCGAGGCGACGTCCACTTGGAGGTGCGTCAAAATTGCGTTCAGGACGCCACAAATCGCATAGCCTCAGAGTGTCCCTACAACAGAGAGGCCATCATCTCGTACGACCAGTGCTCTGTTAGCTACTCCGACCGTTATTTCTTCTCCACCCTCCACCAACTACCTACTGTTAACAGTTTTTTGCGTGACACCGGAAGCCGCAGAACCGATGGCAACTGTGACCGCGGAGGACTAACATTATTAAGGGGATGGTGGAGGCGGAGGCCGATGCGGAAAAAGAAGCAACACAAGTTGGAAAGGCGTGTCGGAAAGAGAATATATAGAATTAAATCAGACGCTGAATAATGCGGTGGTGGAGGCAGAGACATCTACCAAGAGATTTGCAACAAAAGAAGCAAACTTGACTAGTGGTGGATCGCTGTACACTCTTGTACAGTGCACGCCGGATCTGTCCCCACAATTTTGTAGCAAGTGTCTATATGGCTTGATCAACCTTATTCCAAGCTACCCTACTGGAATCAGTGGAGGAATTGTTAATCCCTTCTGAAATTTGAGATCCGAAGGAGACCGATTTTATTATAAGGGCAACCAGCAGCCTAGTGATTATTTCTCTCAAGGTATGTCACTAATTTTTTCCCCTTTCCCTTTCAATATGCACTAGTTGATGATCTGGCTATTTACTGGGAGTGATTTCATTAATTTTATTTCATAAGGAGCCATTAGTTATGAAAAGACCCGAATACCCCTGCCCTAAATCCAAAATTTTAATCCTGTTTCGTTAGATGCAAGTTTCACCTTCACCCTCTCCAGCCCCACCATCTCCGACCTTAGATGAAGGAGTACCACAAGGAACATCCCCATTGTCTGAGCATTTAAGAAGTTCTGGATTCTCGATCAAGCAAAAAATGAGAGAAATGCAGAAATTCGCTGTAATGAGCAAGGACCAAATGGGCCAAGCTGTATTGGATCCAATGCATGTATCATCAGATAATGGATCGCAGCCCATAGAAGAAGCAAACGAATGAAGATAAGATTTTCCAAATATATTCCACACAATCTCTAACCACTTTTGTCCTTACTTATAGATCCTATTCCTCTAATTCCCTCACCTTCCAGGTCCTTTCTTCATTCGTTTGCTTCTTCTTATGGGCTGTGATCCAATACAGCTTGTCCCATTTGGTCCTTGCTCATTACATTCGCACAGTCAACTCCCATGGCTGTTCCCAATAAAAGGGCAAAGAACTCCAAACCAAAATCGCACAGTTGATCAATATATTATTTCTACAATAATTATGCGATCCCAATGATCAAACCCAGATAATGAGAAGCAGTAAAAGAATTATGAGGAAAACAGAACTTCCATAGGTATGCGATTATCCCATTTTGGTAGTTGAATTAATCTGGATTTTCTTTCTTGAAGGAAGGCAAGGTGCATATAGATATATTTAGGTTAAAATTGAGGGTATTTTTATCCGAAAAATATTATAAACAGTGATATTCTTGTCTATCACATTTGCAATCACAGAGTTGAAAACGAAATACCAGGAAAGGAGGCTTTGCAGCAGACCACTTTAATTTTGTGGTACTCTCATTCCTGCAGTATCCTTAGTCCTCATACCAAACAACACAATTGGCCCAATCTCTGAGTCAACCCGTCCATACCCCCAAAGCCTCGTACCAAACAGGGCCTAATAAATGTGTCAAACATATAAAGCATTTTTCAATTATGCCTCTATTTAAGAAAATAATATAAGAGAGATAATGAATAAAAAATATGAGTGACTAGAAATATAAGAGAGAATGAGTAATAAATGATAAAATAAAAGAGAATTTGTGGTTCATTAATATAAAGATATGCATTTAGTAGGGGTAGAAAAAGAAAAATAGTATAAATTTTGAGACATAAAAAGATTGCTTATATTAAAGACCAATCTAAAATAGGATCTTAGGGAGTAACAATTTACTTATAATAAAAATAAAATTTATTTACCAACATAAAGTTGGTCTAGCAGTGTAAGGTTTCGTTAGATCCTTCTAGGTCTAGAATTCGAGTCTTAGAGGAGATGCCGGTGTTGGGAGGGACAACCACGAACCTTGAATGGGATACTATACTGGATGACAATATCAAAAATAAATACAATCTATTTACTTATTAATGGATTAATTGAGATTTTATGAATAGTGAACATTATGTTTCTTTTGTTAAACAGAGATTGGACGTCTTCTCTCACCAATTACGACTGCTCGAACACAGAAAACTTCACCGCCAACGTTCCCTACATAAACAACCTCAGAAGTCTCACTCTCTATCTCAACATGTCAGCCAACTTCACCGACAACAATGGATTTAATCTAACCATATTTTCACATGATTTTTGATAATTAAATAGAGATTTTTAATATGTTTTCTCATAGTTATTGAGCTTTAAATATATTTCTTGTGATAAATTGAGATTAAAAGTAAGTACATTAAATTAGAATTAAAAATGGTAAAAATTATCAAGAAATTGTAATTACTTTTAATTATTGATTTTTCTGAAAATATTTGATTTTAGATTAATTATTTTGGATCGAAGAAGCCTGAAAAGATAAGGGCATATATGAAAATAAAAGTTTAAATCTAAGTTATAAACTTTTCAGTTTAGTCCCTATTTGAGAACTTTTATAACTTTGCAATTAGGTCCCTGGTCAAAACTCTACGTTTTGACCAGGGGAATAATCAGGTTTCCTTTTTTTACATCAGAGACGCAGAACACCGAGGAACCAGGGGAAAGCAATTGAGACTTGAGATATATCATATCTCACTGATTTTGCTGGATCTGATTGCGGGAATCACGGAAGAATGAGGAAAGCTGGAACGAAATAAAAAAGAGCCAGGGAGAACGCAAGAAAGGAACGAGGTGAGCGACGAACAAAGAGAGAAAAAAAAAAGAAACACGCCAAAATCAAGACGGGAAGAAAGAACAAGAATCAGCGCCGGGAACGAGAAAGAAAGAAAGGAGGAAGAAAGACGCAAGAACCAAGAGGAGCAGAGCACCGTCAATGTGAGACTTGGATTTCCTTATTTCATTTAATCTTTCGCTTAGACTATTTATTTGATTTCCTTATTTAGATTTATCATTATTTAGTTGTGAGATTTGGATGACTGTTATGTGTCCATGTGGATTGAATATTATCGTTTTAATTGGATGATTATTTTGATGTTTAAATTTCCAAATTTCTTTATATACTTGATGAAATTATACTTGCTGTCATATTTATGATTAGTAATCATAGTTGATTTGAGTTTTTGAATGGTTCGTTAGAACATTCTAATTAAGAAGAACAATTTACATCATCCCAATTTTAATTACTCATTAAGTGGATTTTAACAATTTTTCAAAAGGTTGCTATGTTTGTAGGAGCTACTATTAATTGAGATTATTGGACTCAAGTGTTCCTTATACTTAATGAAAATTAATTCCCGAATATTTTTAAAGCAATGGTAGCCATTTTCTTCATTACAAAGAACATCCATCATTAATTTTTTTAAATCCAAAGTATTCTTCACTATTTTCCAAAAATACCAAAAAGAGTAGAATTAGTTTCTTTATATATATATATATATATATATATATATATATATATATATATATATATTTTATGAATTTTAGTTTAGAGAAAATCAATTTCAAAACCCTTTTCTAATCGTGTTTCTTTTTGCACTTAGTTTAACCTAGGGAATTCAAAATAAAAGGCTCCTTAGTAAAAGAACCATCCCAAGTTGTTTGCCTTATATTGCATTTTAATTTGTGGTTAATTGTGATTTGACCCTAAGACGACTAAGGTTTTTGTCAATTCAGGATTCTACAGAACCAACGTCGGAAACCAGTCCAACATCATCTACAACCTCTTCAAGTGTCGAGGCGATATACCTGTTGAGCTCTTCCTTGAATGTGTCAATGAGGGAATCAAGCAGCTAAACTCTTGGTGTTCTTCTTCAAAGGAGGCTATCATTTGGGTTGATATGTGCATGCTTCACTATTCCAATTGCTCTTTCTTCTCAACCTTGGACACACAACCTATATATACAAAATCAGGTGCGGACATGCTTCAAAACCAAAGAGAAGGCTGCAATCGGCTATTAACGAAGACATTGAATGATCTAGTGGCAGAGACACCTAAATCAGTGCATGTGAAGAATTTTGCAACAAAAAAAGTATTAATCATTACAAAGTATAAAACGTTGTATACTCTTGCACAATGCACTCCAAACCTGTCTAGCCTAGATTGCGAGAAATGCCTATAGGGTGCTCTGGATCATATCAAGTCATGTTGTCTTGGAAAGACAGGAGGGCAAGCCATGAATCCTAGCTGCAACTTGAGGTTTGAAGTATACCTATTTTATTACAATAAAACTACTGCTGTTTCGGTGCTGCCTGCGCATCCTCCAACTCCCAAAGTTTCAGGAAATATAGGTAAAGTAAATGAGGATCGAATTATTTTTCTTATACAGAGACAGTCACTGCATATAAATTGATATTCTTAATTTGCTCTCAATTCTGTGCTTACAAATCTTCACCAATAGATTCTTGTCTATGGCATGAAAATACTCACTCATATTAATGAATTTACGAAGGAAAACATAATGACCGCTTACGAACAATTATGATAGCAGTTTCCGTTACTGTTGTCACAATCATGCTATTTTGTTTCGGCTACTACTACTGGCTGAGGAAAAAGAGCAAGAGTTATAAGAACATTCTAAAGAAAAATTGTATGTGTGCTATTTTTTCGTTGAAAAAAAATCTAGACAACTGTTAGAAAAACTATATTGTAGTGTATTTACAATAAAATGTACATATGTTTATATATAGTTGGAGGTGAAGGAGCCACGGTAGAGTCGTTGTAGTTCAGTTTCACAACAATTGAAGCTGCAACAGATAAGTTCTCAATTGAAAATAGAATAGGCAAAGGTTGTTACACCCCTACTGGCCTCGCTCTTTCGGGTGGCGGGTTAGAGGGATTCACTTATTTAGTTACCTTTCCTTCGTTATTTGGTCCATTTAACTTATATCAGAGTGAGCGCAACAGAGTATTTAACTGGTTTAGACTATCTACTGTACTGGTAAAAGTAAAATAAATAGAAAATAAAAGTCTCCGAAGGGTTAAGGGTACAGTCATCCAGAATAAATACCAAAACAAAACATACTGTCATCTCAAATATATGTATAAACATGATAGGGCATTCACTATTCTTCAGTCTATACCGATAAGTACTTATCATTCCAAGGAGGGCTCTTCAAATCGGGCATATCTCCTTGTGACAACAGAAGAGGCTGGGGTCCGATAACGGCCCCCAGAGTAACTGTCAGTACTCAAATACTAAATGTGTAAGGAGTATGTAAGCTACCATGCTAATCGGAAACATAAGAACATGCCAAATACATACCATATATGCATCCAGATCATATTATAGCAAAGTACATATCACAATTCAAGAACCCGTACAGCTGCCAACCAAGGCAAGCCTCGGACTCACTGAACTCACAACCCGTAGAGCCACCCTTTCTAGGCTAGCCCCGGACTGATAACTCAACCCGTACAGCCGCCAACCAAAGTCAGCCTCGGACTGAACATCCTCAATGCTAGGAATCATACAACACTGTATGCATATTTGGCACAACATATACAGAGAAAAACACATGGCAAACACAAACATACAACAAAACACAGAGATATCTAAGTAAAACGGTTACTACCTGGTGTGATATTTATTGTCCTTAATATTTTAGTAGTCCGTTGACTTTCCAAAGGTTTCTTTAACCTATAAATCATCAAAACACACTTATCCAATATTTACAAAATTGCCATCACGTTTTTCTCATCAAAACCGAGCCTAAACTAATTTTTCCAGAAATCCAGTGTTTCTGACCCAATTTGTAAGATTTTTAATAAATTCAAAAAAAAATCGTTTTTACATGAAATCAGTGCCATTTGAACCATTGAAATGTATATTTTCTATGAAAAATACTCCCAGACCCTGAAAGTACTTTTATTTTGGAGTTGTGCTCACTTTTCATACCTGGGTCAGATTTCGCCCTGTTGCACACAGAGCTAACTTAGAAAATTTGTATCTCTCAATCGGTGCATTAAAAATATATTGAATTACATATCAAAATGATGCCCCAGATATCTACTTTGCACGTGCAAAATTTCAGCTCAAACCTAAGCCTACACTATTTTAAAAACATTTTTAAAGCTTCACTGTCCAGAATCCTAGAACACTGGCAGCAAGCTTCTTCTTGAGTTTTCGGGGTTTTCGAGTTCGGAAACTTAAACCATAGCTTAACCCCCCACAAAATCACGTTTTAAAAACTTTGGAACCATCAAAAACTCCAAAATCAGACCCCAAAACCAAGCCCCAATCAAAAGCACGAAAATCCCAACTTTGAGCTTCAAAGAGTTGAGTTTTCGGTGTTTACCTGAAATCGGAAGTTGAGTTGATGATACTAGGAGCTTGGAGCTTGAGCTTGGCTATGGAACGTGGCTGAATACTCTCTCTTTTCTCTGCAAATTTCGTGCTCCTCATGGTCAAGGAGAGAGAGAGCACATATATTTAATAATAGCAAAAGTAACCAACTAGTTCCAAAGTAATCGGGTAATTCTTTCATTCGGTTGGTAACCAATTGGCCTTTACTTGGTCTTTATCCCATGTGGAAATTTGAGTCTTCTAGGGAGCTTAAGTGGCGTGATTTCTGCCCATAAAATCAGATTCCACTTTGCCATTTGATAGGAATTATCCATTAAGACTCAAAATTCCATTTGACTTCCCGGCGGGCCCCACGCTTAATTCAATAAATTAGTCAAGCTTGTTTTTAATCTTGAATTCCGTTTTTGCTGCCCCAAACGAGTCTTACACGTCCAAGGGGTCCCACCAAAATGATCCCCAATAATTAATTCCAATTTCCCACTTTATCGGCCAATTTCGGGGTCTATCGGCCCCTATCAGGTCCCACCGGGTCAGAAAATGCATCCTTTTGTATTTTTCTCTGTCTTTTCCAAATATTTTTCTCTGCCTAGGCATCTTCATGTGGCACCTTTCCTCTTTCCAAGGTGGCCCCATATTTGTCTCATTCCGTCCAGAATACTCCCCTAATTGGTCCCTATTGGTCCCCTTTTCTAGCGGTTAATCGCCTGCGGGTCCCGTGTCTTGTGCCTGGACCAGGGTATAGATAAAATCATCTTATTTTCTTCCCTTTCTCATGTAGAATGAAATTCAATGCCCTAAGGACAAGGAATTGACCATTTCGCCTTGCCTTATCTTCTTTTAATCTTGTGGTGACACGTGCCCATGTGCGATGATCACCCTATCTCTTGCTTTTTGGAACATGCCTATTTTATTATCTCTTTCTCTCTCTTGTCCCTGTATGGCGCATACACACTTCCAGGGGTCAGGAATCTGTGTTTTGTCATTTTCCCCGGGCGCCGCTTCATTACACCGGCGTTATACCTCACCGGTATCTTGCCCTAGGCCTGCATCTTTTCAAACCTGTGCCCATCAGAGACTCTTGTCATTCTAGGGATTCTTCCCGAATCGGGCTTAGTAGTCTGCCTAATTTAAGCTTATTCTCAATTTTTCGAGTCCAAAATTCGGGATATTACAAAGGTGGATTTGGAGAAGTCTATATGGTAACTTCTTTATGCAATAAAATCAATGTGTGCGCGTTTGTTTATACATATTGTTGCTTGCATTTCCCTATCTAATTAATTATTTGAGATTTTAGGGCATTCTTCCCAATGGCAGCAAAATTGCTGTAAAAAGATTGTCAGAAAATTCTAGTCAAGACTTATCAGAATTCAAGAATGAGGTTCTCCTCATTGCCAAACTTCAACATAGAAACTTGGTTGCATTAATAGGATTTTGCTTGAAAGATCAAGAGAAAATACTTGCTTATAAATATGTTCCCAACAAGAGCCTCGATTACTCTTTATTTGGTTTGTCCCCTTCTAACCAAACTCATCTTGTCATATTTAATTATTAAATTCATCTACTATCCCTTATTTATTACTCTTTGAGGTAAATATGATTTTTGTTGGTAGAGTGTAAATTTTTCTTTTAGACATAAATATTTGCAACACATCATCATTCAGTTGTACATACTCACGAATTAATTATGCATAGGTTCACAAAAGCCAAGAGTGTTAAATTGGCCAGAGCGTTATAAGATTATAGAAGGAATTGCTCGAGGAATCCATTATCTTCATGAATATTCACGCCTTAAATTAATACTTTGAGATCTCAAACCGAGCAATATTTTGTTAGACGATGAGATGAATCCAAAAATTTCTGATTTTGGCATGGCAAGAATGGTTGGTATTAATGAAACTAGAGGAAGCACAGATAGAATTGTTGGAACAGTGTAAGTTTTTTTCCCTCTCTCACTCCCCCTCCTATATCTCTATTTCTCTATATGTATGTGTGCGCATGCTTGATATTGAATTTAAATATTGGTTCAAGTTTTTGCTTAGTTATTTGGTGTTAATATTCCTACATACATTGATATACTTACTTGTGATTTTATATATCTGTTGCAGGGGCTATATATCTCCAGAATACTTTAAATTTGGACTATTTTCTGATAAATCAGATGTGTTCAGCTTTGGAGTCATTGTTTTAGAAATTATAAGTGGAGAGAGTATAAATTCTCATATTCAATCTCGAGAATCTCAATATGATGATGGACTCCTAAATGAAGTGACTATATATAGAAAAATTTAGATATTATTCTCAAATGATCATCTTAAACCTGCCATAATCATCATCATAAGCATTAACCAACCATTGGAGCTAATTATGTTAAAAATATTATATGATCAACTTAGTAGCAGGGCCTTATTTTAAATTAATGATTTGACATAATGACAGGCTTGGAAGCATTGGATCGGAGGGATAAAGAATTGACAGTGATATTGGATTCAAATATGGCAGAAGCAGTATCACACTGTGAAATAATGAAATGCACTCATATCGGCTTGTTGTTTATTCAAGGAAATCCACAAATTAGGCCTTCCATGAATAAAGTTATTCAATATCTAAGTAATGATTCAATGAAATTGCCAATTCCTCAAGAACCAGCATTCTTCATGCATAGTCAAATGGAACAAGCAGCAACCAATAGAGCAATAATGGAGGCTCAACTTGTCAACCACAATCAATATTCCATCAATGAAATATCAGAGAGTGCATTATTTCCTCGCTAGATCGTAGGAGACTTCAGCTTTTGTTTTTCACTTCTTGGGAATTGAAGGTTTACAATTTGGTTATTTCAGATTTGGATTTGTTTTCTTGGTCCCTTTTTTCTTCTGCCGTCCATTAAAAGGCTCTATAATTGTATGTGTGCAATACTTCAACCTTGTAGATACCAAACAGATGGTGTTTAAAAACAAAATAAAAGAGAAATGAAAGCCTTGTTCGACTGAGGAAAAAATTCACTCACCAATACTTCATTATTAGAGCATGATTCTTTACTTCCAGATCAATTGGTAAGCTCCATTTGTCAAATACACACACACCCCTACATATTTAACTACCCGATGTGGATGCATGCATTTAATCACTTCATTATCTGATCTGAATTCAGTTTTTATCCTTGAATGCTATCTCTAACAACCTTTCGCCCCTCCATCGAGCCTGTAACAATTAGGCAAAACTAATCATTTTAACTATGACCCTTTTATGATTAATTAGCTTATACAACATGGTTCAAAATTAAAACAATATTCCTCATGCTTCCTTAATAGAAGGAGCAAGGGTTAAATTGGTTTGCAACGAGAAAATGCAAATCTCCTTCGTTCGGTGGCTGGAGAAACTGCGATGTTGTAATTATGTCATACGTACGTCATCTTAATTAAATATAACGGTAAAAGAAAAGATAGCATTGAAAAATGATATCAAGATTACCATATATATATGTGTGTGTGCGCGCTCGCGTGTTGAATCTCCTCATTTTGGTACAATAACATAAAAAATACTTCCTCTGAACTCTTTAAAAGGCTTGTACTAACGAGGATAGAAGCCACTTATAGACACTTCATTAATAGATTCTTTACTTTCAGTATTGAGCTCCATTTGGCCCTCAAGAAAGAATGCAGGCTCTTGTGGAAATGGCAATTGAATTGAATCATTGCTGAGATATGAAACAACTGTAGCCATAGAAGGCCTTGCTTCTGGATCTTCCTGGACACATAACAACCCAATTTGGACACACTTGTTCACTTCATTAAACGATTCAGATTCAATATTTAGATTTGAATCCAATATCTCTAAAATCTTTTCTTCCTTCCATTGATTCCAAGCCTGCAACAATTTAGGGAGCTTAATTATTATAACACTACCCTTTTATTACCCTATACAATATTATTAAAATAATATCTCTCCAATTTAAGACAATTAGGTGCATAATTAACTTACATAATTTAGGAGGCCATGAGATTGATGAGGATGACTTGTAATCTTCTTTCCACATATAATTTCTAATACTATGACTCCAAAGCTAAAAACATCTGATTTTTAAGAATATTGTCCGAACATTGCATATTCTGGAGACATATAACCACTGAAAAAAAATAAAAATATGAATCATAAATATTTTTCCCTATAGATAACAAGCAAACACAACACTTGGACATTTCAAATGAAAGAAATGAAAGGCAAACTTATATGTCAACTTAGACCAAACTTATTTTTCTTTATTCAGCCATATCATGATAGTTGTGTCCGAAGGGGAAAATTTAGAACTTACTATGTCCCAACAATTCTGTTTGTACTGCCTTCAAATTCATTAATTCCAACAATTCTAGCCATACCAAAATCAGAAATTTTTGGATTCATTTCACCATCTAACAAAATATTGCTAGGCTTGAGATCTCGATGTATAATTTTAACTCGAGAGTAGTCATGAAGGTAAAGAATTCCTCGAGCAACTCCTCCTATAATTTTATAACACTCCTCCCAATTTAATACTTTTCCCTTTTCCAAACCTGTACATAAATCTGTTGTTAATGAGTAAACTGACAAATTAAATAAACATGATTGAAAATAAGTGACTTACTTTAACATCTATGAGATAGCAAAAGTTAAATAATTAATTTCATGTATACAAAATTGCAATTAAGAGTTAAAATGAGCTCAGAAGAGTCTAACCAAATAGAAAATAATCAAGACTTTTGTTGGGAACATATTCATAAATGAGAATTTTCTCTTTCTCTTGTATGCAAAATCCTAGCAATGCCACCAAATTTCGATGCTGGAGTCGGGCTATTAATAAAACCTCATTTTTAAATTCTTCTGATCCTTGACCAGAACTTTTTGAAAGCCTTTTTACAGCTATTTCTTGACCATTTGAAAGAATGCCCTGAAATCATAGTTGGTGAAATTAAGTAGGAAAAACAATGTGATGAATAATATAGAAATGATATTTACATTGACAGCATTCCTAACCTTGTAGACATGTCCAAATCCACCGTGACCTAAACTAGTTTCCTTTGAAAATTTATTTGTTGCAGCTTCAATAGTAGCCAAACTGAATTGTAGAGGCTCTAAAGTGTTGCTTTCGCTTCCAACTATAGACAAATAAACCAAAAAATTAAAGCTAGCATACTAAAAGTATCGCCACTTTTCCAACTAGCTAGCTGGCCAAACTGTATGAGTAAAAAGATAGAATGAAAATGACTTACAGTATTTTTTCATGAGAAAAGCCATGCGAATCTTCTTTATTTGATTCTTCAATAAAAAGTAGGCAAAAAATAGAAGTATTACACCGCCAACAGGAGAAATCACAGCTAACACAATGGTCCTCCTTAATCGGCTTTTCCTGTTTACTGTATAAAACGTCATATATTAAGAGGCTATCAATAATTTATATCAACTTCAATCAAAATTATTTCTGTGTTATTAAGAAGCTTTTTATTATGTCTTTTTTAAAATATTCACTGTTGAACAAAAATCCTCGTAGAAAATGTTATTCTCACAAAATTTCCCATTATTTTTCACCTGTTTTATCAACATATTTTTAAATACCTTACCCATGAAATAACGATAGCTATATCCAAGGTAAAAATGTAACTTTACAATTATACAAAGACGGCTCTTAACTATATAATTCTATATTTGTAATTAGCTGCCTCGAATGAAAACATTTAAATAAAAGATACAACTTAGTAATTGTAAACAAAAATAACGTTATATTCAAATCCTTTAAATATACACACACGTATGAAGGAAGATCATGTTTCATCTTCACCTAGGCAGAATCATGTGGATTTTGGAAAGAAATAAGAATGCTACTATTTGGAGAACTTAAAAACAAAAGGAAATATTCAGAAATTCATAGGATCTCATTTTATATAAAGAAAGTTTTCATTACAGAACCCCTGTAGTCATAGTGAGACCACTTTTTTATTTTTTATTTTTGAAAATGCATTAAATGTCTGAAGTGTAGAGTATAATGGCGTCATGTGATCCATATAGCTAACCTCACCCAGGGGATAAGGCTTTTGTTGTTTACTTGATCATTAAAACAAAAATACAATTGAATCCCTTTGTGGTGTATTATCAAATTAAACTCCATTTTTCACGTTTTCAGCCTTCTTCTTTCACAGATATTCTTATGTTTGCTCCTTACCGTAGTCGTTTGGAAGAATACCGCCTGCTGCCACCATATATGATAGAAAAGTCTCTATTAAACTAATACTAATGAGGTCATCTATAATAGAATATGACCTCACCTAATGGAATAAAGCTTTGTTATTATTGTTGTTGTCTTCTTCATCCTTGTATTCAGTAATTTAAATATTAAAATTTTAGTTTGATTAAATTAAGATATTATTGAAATACATGTGATAAATAATATGATGTATGGATGTTTCTAACTCTATAAACTCATAGGATTCATTCTCATGGTTATTGACATTATACCCTATAACTCCTAAATAGAAGGGTCTTTAGTATTTATTCTTTGTAACCTCCAATTCTTCCATTATGTTGCTTAACTATCTTTTTTATGTACTTGTAACTCTTTAGGTTAGGTTTCAATATTTGAAGGCCTATTAATAGAGGCTACGTACAAAGCATTAGTGCACAAGTGAATGAGAAATACTCCCTTACTTCCTCTCTCAATATTTTATCTCGCTGTTCTCTTATTTCTACCCTTCAACTTTATTGTTTTTATAACAATACATTTCAACTTCTTAAATAAGTTTTGGGGGCTTTATTTTATGCAAATAATTAAATAGTACAATTTAATTTCTAGATTGTATTTCTTTCAAAAATTAAAATTATTTCTTTTGCTTCTTTCACCATATATGTGTGTTTGTCCTCTCAATCTACACGCACATCTTTCGTATACAACTTTTAAAAAAATCTATAATAAACTAAACTATCAATTGGTGATGAGCACAAGACCTTAAATCTAGCTAGCTTGTTCACATAAAATAATAATAATAATAATAATAATAATAATAATTAAATGGGAAGTATGTATCTTTTTGCAAAAAATAAAATAAAATATTGATATTATTATTTTATTAGTTTCCTATTATGTTCTTCTGCACTTCGATATTAATAATTCTTTTTATGGCAATTTTTTGAACACTGTTATATTAATTTCATAGGCGAAGATATTCAAGCACAAACACACCAGTCCCCACCTCCCCCCCCCCCCCCCCCCAAATAATAATAATAATAATAATAATAATAAGATTTATTTAGTTTCTGGGGGGTTCCGTCCGCAAGTGACTCTCTTGGCAATTTGGAGGTTGATGTATACAAGGACTTCCATACAGTCCAACAAGTAGGAGACAATAGAAATTATCGTCAACTTTTTATGGGATTAAAAGTAAATAAAAATATACAACTGAAACATGTAATTTGACCAATTTTAAATGTACGATAAAATTAGGGGATATGCCTATATGTAGTGTCCAGACGTGCCTCAAACTGGACTATCTCTAAATAAGAGAACACCTATCAGCTATCAAGATTAAAATTCTTATAACCATTTTTTACTATTAAAATCTAAGAGTCTCACTTTTATTATTATAGTTTTCGAAATTTACATTAATTATTATGCTATATGTGTGCATATTGGTAAGGGTGAAGAGATTCATCGTTCCTCTGCTTTGATTTCAAGTTGTTATCCTCATGTTTTGAAATAACTATTTTGCTGCCAAAATCAGCATATATAATTAATCTCTTTCATTAATAGATTTACTCTAATTTAATTACTTACAAAATATGATTAAGCTTACCACGATTCGGCGGAGAAAATAGAGCCGGAGGAGGCGACAGTGGAACTGGCTGAATAGGCGTAGAAGAATTAAAGAACTGGTTCAAATCATAACGGGCGAGGCAACTTGGATATAGCACTGTTCCTCCTATCATCCCATCACAACACCATGTAAAGTCCCCAATCACACCACTCAGACAACTTTTGCAATCCGCCATCGAAAGGTCCGGCGTGCACTGAACCAGAACATACAGAGTTTGAAACTCCACCATCGTCGCATTCATCCCAAACTTCTTCTTCATCAAACCAGGCTTGGCCGCCTCATCTGCTGTTGTGTTCATGATAGTCTTCAATACATTCATGAACCCTGCCTGGTTTGAGACATTGTTGGGGTTCAACCTGCGGAGTCTAGGCCTTGTGGCGACGGTGGAGAAGAAGTTGAGGTCGGAATAGCGAACCAAGCACAGGTCCCGCCAGTTTACGGCCTCCTTCGAAAATCGGCATGTGTTGCCCAACTCTATCGTTGAGTTACCGACGCACTGGCGGCAGGCGTCTTGGTTGACGTCACCCAGGCGCATGAAGAGGCCGTATATGGTGTCGCCACCGCGGCCAACGGTGGTGTTGTAGAAGTCGAGGTTGGCGGTTGTGTTGGAAGTTAGGGAAGAAAAGAGGGTGTTGAGGTTAGAGTCGAAGGTGCTATTGACAGTGAAATTGTTGTCGGTGGAGCATTGAGGGTAAAGATCATTACGACCAATGACTTGAGCTGAACAAGAATTGAGGAAATCAATGAAGATGAGAGAGAAAATTATAATGTTGAAGGTCATGGTAAGGGCGTAGGGTGTGTTGATGGTGTTTGAGGTGAGTACAAGGGTTTGTGATTTGAAGAGTTTAATTTTATAATTTGAGTGAACTTTAAACGAATTTGCTTAATATTCACAAATTAATTATCTAACTTTTATATTAAAGACTTTATAATAATTAGAATGTTTTTAAAGATATTTTCGAAGTGCCATGCTTACTAAAACAGGTGATGCAAATTCATTAGATTATGACCTTTTCAAATTTTTATGTAGAGTCTATATAATTAAAGGACCCGGCTACCGTCGAATGCACTTTCCATCCGCTGCCATCCTCTGCACTAATTTTTTTTTTTTTTTTTATCAATTTCTCATCTCTCCCTTCTCCAATCCCTTCAAGTCACTTGCCCCTCCCCTCACTCCCCTCTCTCTCTCTCTCTCTCTCTCTCTCTCTCTCTCTCTCTCTCTCTCTCTCCCTCTCTCTCTTTTCCCCAACTCCTTAAGCAATTACACGGTTTGTGCAACAAGGACCACAAACACAAATTCTTTTAGGATCTTAAAATAATTATTTTAAGATCTCAAAAAAAAATATTTTAGGGTACTGATTGGTACTAAAAAAAATACTTTAAGATATTAAATGGTATCAAAAAAGTACATCATGATCTTGAAAGATTATTTTAAGATTATAAAAAAATTGTGTTTGTGGTCCTTGTTGTACAAACCGTGTAAGTGTATTGATTTGTGGTCCTTGAAAAAATATCATGCAGTGTACTGATTGATACTAAAAAATACTTGAGGATGCTTACTGGTACTGAAAGTCTTCAAAAATTATTTTAAGATTTTTAAAAAATATTTTAAAGTATTGAATGTACAATGATATTAAATTTAGGTTATTTTTGACTATGGACTGCCAACTCAGTATATATGGTCAATAACAGTCAAAATTAATTGTGATAACAGCCAAGACAAATCCTGTAACGCCTCATTTTCAATACCAAAATCTTGGCCAAAATAATAGTAACACCTCCAAATATAGGATATTCAACACTCAAACACATATTTACAATATGGCCAAAGGTAGAAATCCATTTATACAGGGCCAAAATAAATCCAATAAATAAGAGTTATTTTAAAATGCGGAAGTCTTTTAGGTTCATGGCAAATAAAATAACACAACATAAACTAAAGGAGTACAGAAGAGCCTACAAAGCTCACTCCATGGGTGCATTCCCTTGATCTCTACTAAGTTATTCACCTGAAAAATGATAATATGGGGTGAGATTACACATCTCAGTAACTACTGAATATTTCCACCGCATACAAGTAAATAATGTATGACAAAAAGGCATAAACTTATTTCATAAATATATACCATACTTTCTCTTACAAAGATTATTTGTAAAAGTAGTTATCAATACAAAAATAATAAAATATGACTTTATATATATAAATATATTTTTCAGAAGTTCTCATCATATGTCTTTACAAATCATTCATCAGTCTATCAAATCCTTGATCTGTTCAGAAATGCATTATGCAGTATGCAGCCTCCCTTATACCACCTCCATCCGTGTACCGCTGACTGGAGCCATAGGCTAACACATAGTCCAATAGAAACTTATTCATTTGACTGAATTGTTCCAAGCTCACCAAATCTTAAGATACACCCGGCCAAAGGTATAGAGCTTAAATCTGGACTATGGCTCCCCTCCTTTAAAATAACTAAGGAGGTGTCACATGTCCCACAACTCCAATGAAATCCCGGCCAGAGGAAAACATGGAAGATGGGGCCCTGAAACAAGTACCATCCACTGTGCACCGAGTGGTGGCATAAATCATTCTTATCATTCAAATCCCTCCTTACTCCACCCATCATAATACAACCGCCATGATGAATATGTTCACTCAAAATAATGCATTATTATACCATAAAGTTTTATACATCAATATGCGTATTTATGAATAGTAAATACTATGTGTATATGTGAATAGTAAAACACGGTATATATACATGAATAGTAAAAATGAAGAGTACATACGGTATGTATACGTGAATAGTAAATACGGTATGTATACGTGAATAGTAAAATGAATAGTAAATACGGTATACGTGAATAGTAAAATGAATAGTAAATACGGTATACGTGAATAGTAAATGTGAATAGTAAATACGGTATACGTGAATAGTAAATGTGAATAGTAAATACGGTATACGTGAATAGTAAATGTGAATAGTAAATACGGTATACGTGAATAGTAAATGTGAATAGTAAATACGGTATACGTGAATAGTAACGTACGTATAAATAGTACCTCTGCAGATTTGCAAATCAAAGTTCCCACACCAGATCTTAAAACCATAAATATTTTCTAAATATTCTTGCCAAAATAGTAAACAAACAAATTTATAATCATACATAATTCACAAGTATAAGGAAGAATATTCAGAGTTACCTGTTACTTGCTAATACCCGAATCACCAACCAGCTATTATAACTCTCAAGCAAATATCTCTACTCTCTCTCTCTCTCTCTACCTCTCTCTATGGCTCTTAGAAGTTGTGAAGAATGAAATGAAATGGAAGGTCTATTTATAGTTGGAAAATGGGTCTTTAAGTGTAATTTTCGTCTCTGGGTCGTTTTACGTAATTTTCCCAAAATTTAAAAAGAAGTTGCCCGTGACTACTCCCGTGATGTTTCTTTTAAAAATTTTTAATAATATTTTAATAATATAATATATATTATTATTTAAATAATAAATTATTATTGAGTGGGTCCCGCGGCCAAAATTTTCAAAACTCACGAGAGTTTCTGTCGGCAGAGGAGAAATAATTTGACGTGGGTCCCACATGAATAGTAAATACGTATTTTGGAATAGTAAATACCGTATTTTTAAATAGTAAATACGTATTTGTGAATAGTGAACACTATTCATATTTCACAAATTTCAAGTATTAAATACGTATTTGCGAATAACATATATATATATATATATTTTAAAATACGTATTTGTATATAGTAAAAACGTATACGTGAATAGTAAATACTATTCACGGGGCCCACAAAATACTGATTTCAAATTTATCACTTTCCAAAAATAGAGCCTACTAGTCTTCCCAAAATAGGTTTATGTTCAAGATATTAGATTCAAAATTCAGGATGTTACATTTCTCCCCTCCTAAAAGAAAATTTTGTCCTCAAAATTTCGCTATAATAAGAATTCTAACCTATTTAAATAAATGAGGATAGGTTTGTCGCATGCTCTCCTCCGTTTCCCAAGTAGCATCTCCGGGAGCCATTCCTTTACACACAACCTTTACAAGCTAATAGCCTTGTTCCTCAATTGCTTATCCCCCGCATCAACAATCCGCTCCGACTCAGCTTTATATATCATATTATCCCTAAGTCCTATCTCTTTCCCAAACATGCTCACCAAGCACACAACACAATTTTCGTTCATCCTGTACCCAAAGTAATATTCAGACACAGGATCCACTAGTTCCTTATTTGAGCGCTTGGTTACACTGGCCTCACAGGCCAGTTCATTCTTCCTTTCTGCTTATTTCATTGTATTACCACGACACTGGATATTCAGATCTTACAGCTTAAGAAGTTACCCTCAGGCCATAATAACCACAATATGATATAATCTGATTATTTTGCCAACCTTAAGATAAACTTTAGACATACAGGTCTAATGTTACCATGATAGGCAACAAACACAATACTAGGCACATAAGTCTTATAGCCTAGAGATACCACCATATGCAAACTAGCTCAACGGGTCTTACCGCTTCAAGCCTCTGCTCGTCTATCCTATACCCGTGCTTCCTCAATTCAAGTTTAAGAAAACACTTACTTACTAAATCTAGCTTTCACCAATGGCAAGTAATTCAAAAACAAGTACATTTGGCAAGATTCCGCAAACTAAGTATATCCACAACAGTTTCCAACCTCTTCTAGCTTGTACACCTTCCACCACAATCATAATGTAAAAGTCAATTCTTGTTCGAATTTCGCAAGGATTCATTCCATGAGACACCATAGTTTATAAATGTCGATTACAAACTGGTCTTAAATCCTGTTGTAAATATTGCGTAAAAATTTCCAAACACAGCAAGTGCATTGGTAAGTTCAAAATTCAAATACTCAGGGACCTAGCAACTATTTTAAATAGTCACCAACTCCGAATAGGTTCCAACTTATTCTACTCAACTCATCCATGAAACACTCAATTCATTATTTCTAAAGAAAGATTCTATTATCAAGATCATTTCCTATGCTAGTTAAACAGTTGGCAATCTCTGAACACCTTATACATGTTGGTATCACATTTTGTTCCCTATTTCTCTCAAATCAATTAATACCATATTCTAATATCTCAATTTATTCAATCAATTCAGTCTCCTAAAGAATCAATACAACTGTTAAGTTGAACTGTTATATTACATTTCTACTAGTAGCAACCCTCTAGATCCCCTACCAACTTTCAGATTCATCATCCTATTTCTAAAACCCCGATTATTCATACTAGATTCATCATACTCCATAGCTTATATCATTTAAGAACTATCCTCAAACTTTCCCCAAAAATGATAATTGTCAAATTACAAATCAACTCTTAGAACTTCAATATCAGCAAGACAGAGATATCATGTGTCCTCAATAATATCCATAGAACATTCATGTTTCACAATTCCTAGACTAAGATTTAAAACATTCAAATATTATTCTCACAATCTCAGCATTGTTCACATGATTCGAATTCAATCCTTAGTATCTCAAAGACATATACTAAATATCATCTGTTCCTCTCATAGTTATCTATTAATCACACCCAAATAACATACTAATATTGTAACATAAATCACCGGATTTCATACTTTCTTAATTAGACACACTATCTTAACTCAGATTGAATTCAAGTCTATTCTCAAATATTCCCAGACATTAATAGTCAAGTTTACAATTTGATTCTTATAACCTCAACATCAACTGATAATTCGTGTTTCCCCAAAAATACCCATTATACATACTAAGATCATGATTCACAATTCCTAATCTAATTCTTGGATTATACGAAGACTATCTACAACCTCAGCAGTATTCACAAGGTTCTAATTCTACCTCAACCTGCAATATCACAAAGGCTCATTTCGTTCTTAAGTTCTATTTCAGCTTAGATTAAATTAAAGCCTATCCTCAATATTTACTATATTCATTCTAACATCTTACTGGCATTCCTAAGGATCACCATTTCATACCTTTCCATCGATCTTCCAACATGTTTATCCAAAAACCTTAGTCTTTGAATTATCTGTGACAAATTCATAGAGTTCTTCGGATACTCAGAGAGTGAAGAATGCTCTCGGGTTAATTGGCACAACTCATCATCATTTCAAATCTTCGGATTCTCTCCGGTTCATCTAATATTATTAGGAAGTCACCCTTCCCAAGATTACTATCACCTTAGCACGCTTACGCTTAAAATCCTATTTTCAAATGTCAATTCCGACATCTTGAGTCAGCTGCACATCCAAGACAGATTTCTTAGATAAATGCGCGCATAAACGTCCAAACTTAATTTCTTGAAAACACAGCTAGCAATAAATGCCATAGCGATTTCTGTCTGCAAAGGTCTAGGAAACTGCGACCCCTAACGGTGGCTAGGGTGCACTAGGGTGCGGTGCCATAAAATTTTCCGCATAACAACAAAATCTACATGATTCTGACAGATGAGAATCCGATGCTGCTTAACAAAATATAGACGTTGCTAGCCCAGCTATAAATAGAGTAAAGAAAGAGTAAATGTTTCACGTTCTCTCAAACTTCACAAAACCTCCACATATTCATTTCCTCTCCGATCGTAACCTTCACTATAACCTTCCACATTATCCTTAAACATGGCCGGTTCAAGTAACTCTATTCCAGTCTCCGATTCATTCAACCCTTTCTTTCTTGAAGCCTTACTTCATGACTATCAGACTAACATGTTGTCTGATTTGTCAAACAATGCATCATACCCTTATTCTTCTTTACTTCCCCAAAATCCCGTAAGTATGAACGTTCATTCATCTGCCTCAACGATTAACATTCCTACTCCTCCTCCAAGGATACAAGATTCTATTTTTACCACTACTAACAGAAAGGAATCTGAAGCAGGTCCATCAAGGCGACCTGTCCAAAGGTGTCGTAATGTGGCAGAACTTATGGAGTCTACGGTACCTTCTCAACCAAGGAATCCTGCTTCTACCTTGACTGAGACTACTAATCCATTTTCATGTGGTTGCTGCCATGTTCTACGAGAGATTATTCATACCAATGGACTTCAATACCATAAACTTGAAGTTCATGGGAGGATTGGTATGATATGCCACGCTGTCTTTCACCAGGACGTACAAGGAGGTTCTTCCAGTCCTCAAGTATTTGACTTTGGTAAGAAAAATTTAGAAGATGTCAAACATTTTCTAGAAAATTATTGTTTGAATCAAAATTCTTTAGGGTATGTCCTGGTGTCAGATCCCCTATCAGCCTACTATGAGGCCCTTTGTGTTGGTTTGGAATGGACTAAAAATCAAAATGAACTCCCTAATAGTTCATTTCCAACCAATACAGAAAATATATCCAATAAAGGAAAAGAGCTCATGGTTGTAAATAATAATCCTTCAGTCCCCATACCTAGTAATCCATACCGATCAAGAGCTGAACAAAATATTAGAGCTGCATCAATGTCAATTAATGATCTTAGAGACTTATTCCATTTACCTCAACAAGAAGCGGCTCAACAAGTTCGTCTATGCAAAAATGTTCTAATGAAAATATGCCATAGGGGAGGAATAAAGCATTGGCCTTATGTAAAAATTCGAAGCACTATGAAGCAAATAGCTAGATTGAGAAGAACAATGTCTCCTGATGGTCCTCTCTCAAGAGCAGCCGCTCAGGAAGAAATTAATAGACTTAAACTTGAGATAGTCGAAGCTTGCGGTGGGATTGTACCAACTGTTGTTCTTGATGCTTGAATTAATATAGTCTACTCTTCTTAGCCTTCTTGCTAATGTTTGTAATCTCTTATTCTATGATTCATAAGGATTTTCGAGTTTTCCTGCCAAACTCAACTTTATCTTATTAAATTCAAACTTAAGCCAGTTATTCTGTATAATCAAGACTATGCCCGTATTCTGTTATGGTATTGTCATCTGTTACTCATATAAATTAGCTAGGTAAGTGAAAATCTAACGAAAATCTCTTCATACTTTTTACAACGGCAACTAATTGAATAAACATCAAATAGGGGCTTAGTCTTTCAATCACTTTCCTAGACACCAATAAAAATATTCATCCTAGAAAGTAATTTTGGGCCTACAGAATCCAATATTCAATAAATTTTCTACTTACCAACTTCCGCTACGCAGCTCTGAAATTTAATCTCAATCACATCCTCAAATCATAAATCCTCATTATCAATCACTTGAATATTTTGATTAACTCATTCTTCTCCTATCATGAATGTCACAAGAAAATTGGTAAAAAGAATCCAAAGCTATAAAGGAAAATGCACATGTTATGATATTTAATTTGCCATGACCTCAAAATTTTTATTTAGAAAACTGATAGGAAATTTACAGATTGGCCAGAACCTTTGCTCTGATACCAAAAATGTAACGCCTCATTTTCAATACCAAAATCTTGGCCAAAATAATAGTAACACCTCCAAATATAGGATATTCAACACTCAAACACATATTTACAATATGGCCAAAGGTAGAAATCCATTTATACAGGGCCAAAATAAATCCAATAAATAAGAGTTATTTTAAAATGCGGAAGTCTTTTAGGTTCATGGCAAATAAAATAACACAACATAAACTAAAGGAGTACAGAAGAGCCTACAAAGCTCACTCCATGGGTGCATTCCCTTGATCTCTACTAAGTTATTCACCTGAAAAATGATAATATGGGGTGAGATTACACATCTCAGTAACTACTGAATATTTCCACCGCATACAAGTAAATAATGTATGACAAAAAGGCATAAACTTATTTCATAAATATATACCATACTTTCTCTTACAAAGATTATTTGTAAAAGTAGTTATCAATACAAAAATAATAAAATATGACTTTATATATATAAATATATTTTTCAGAAGTTCTCATCATATGTCTTTACAAATCATTCATCAGTCTATCAAATCCTTGATCTGTTCAGAAATGCATTATGCAGTATGCAGCCTCCCTTATACCACCTCCATCCGTGTACCGCTGACTGGAGCCATAGGCTAACACATAGTCCAATAGAAACTTATTCATTTGACTGAATTGTTCCAAGCTCACCAAATCTTAAGATACACCCGGCCAAAGGTATAGAGCTTAAATCTGGACTATGGCTCCCCTCCTTTAAAATAACTAAGGAGGTGTCACATGTCCCACAACTCCAATGAAATCCCGGCCAGAGGAAAACATGGAAGATGGGGCCCTGAAACAAGTACCATCCACTGTGCACCGAGTGGTGGCATAAATCATTCTTATCATTCAAATCCCTCCTTACTCCACCCATCATAATACAACCGCCATGATGAATATGTTCACTCAAAATAATGCATTATTATACCATAAAGTTTTATACATCAATATGCGTATTTATGAATAGTAAATACTATGTGTATATGTGAATAGTAAAACACGGTATATATACATGAATAGTAAAAATGAAGAGTACATACGGTATGTATACGTGAATAGTAAATACGGTATGTATACGTGAATAGTAAAATGAATAGTAAATACGGTATACGTGAATAGTAAATGTGAATAGTAAATACGGTATACGTGAATAGTAAATGTGAATAGTAAATACGGTATACGTGAATAGTAAATGTGAATAGTAAATACGGTATACGTGAATAGTAAATGTGAATAGTAAATACGGTGTACGTGAATAGTAACGTACGTATAAATAGTACCTCTGCAGATTTGCAAATCAAAGTTCCCACACCAGATCTTAAAACCATAAATATTTTCTAAATATTCTTGCCAAAATAGTAAACAAACAAATTTATAATCATACATAATTCACAAGTATAAGGAAGAATATTCAGAGTTACCTGTTACTTGCTAATACCCGAATCACCAACCAGCTATTATAACTCTCAAGCAAATATCTCTACTCTCTCTCTCTCTCTCTACCTCTCTCTATGGCTCTTAGAAGTTGTGAAGAATGAAATGAAATGGAAGGTCTATTTATAGTTGGAAAATGGGTCTTTAAGTGTAATTTTCGTCTCTGGGTCGTTTTACGTAATTTTCCCAAAATTTAAAAAGAAGTTGCCCGTGACTACTCCCGTGATGTTTCTTTTAAAAATTTTTAATAATATTTTAATAATATAATATATATTATTATTTAAATAATAAATTATTATTGAGTGGGTCCCGCGGCCAAAATTTTCAAAACTCACGAGAGTTTCTGTCGGCAGAGGAGAAATAATTTGATGTGGGTCCCACATGAATAGTAAATACGTATTTTGGAATAGTAAATACCGTATTTTTAAATAGTAAATACGTATTTGTGAATAGTGAACACTATTCATATTTCACAAATTTCAAGTATTAAATACGTATTTGCGAATAACATATATATATATATATATTTTAAAATACGTATTTGTATATAGTAAAAACGTATACGTGAATAGTAAATACTATTCACGGGGCCCACAAAATACTGATTTCAAATTTATCACTTTCCAAAAATAGAGCCTACTAGTCTTCCCAAAATAGGTTTATGTTCAAGATATTAGATTCAAAATTCAGGATGTTACAAATCCCCCCCCAAAAAAAAAAAATCAGAGGTAAATTTGTTCCTGGGTGAAAATTTTTAGGGTAAAAATACCTCTTGATCCTTTAATTTAATCACAGAAACTGTTAGTGACTAACTATAGATTTAGCTTTAAAACTTAAAAGAGATTTGTGCTGAAGAATCCAACAACGATAATAAAGGAAATAAATGAGGTAAGTCTATGCAGTAAGGTGAGTGGCATCCGGAATCCAACAAACTAAGACTTGGAAAAGTCAGTCTTCTTTGTCTCATATATGTACTCCACTCATGTCAACTTTAAACAGACCTCCAAATTTATATAAATCAAAATTTGTCGCCACGTTTTACACACACTCCCATTATCTAATCTAATATATTTCTTTTTTTAATGTTCTGAAATTAATATATACCGAACCAGCTACTTGTGCAATATTGCATGGATTGCTATTTGTTTGTTCCCCCCCCCCCCCCAAAGTTTTGCCTATTAAATTATGTTTTAAAATAACAAAACATGCAACCTAATAGCATACGCTAATTTTCTTTTTATTTTTTGGCCTGAAATGTATTGGAGAAAATTACAAAGGCTTCCCCCTACCTTTTTTTGGGGAAAATTTCATTAAAGGACCACAAAACCAAATTTATTTCACTCAACAACTAGAACATTATGGAATTGCACTGCAGGACTAAGGGCCTAAATAATAATAAGTTTTGTAGGTAAGAAGACAATAATGTCCCTTGCTAAAGCTTCGACACCCATCGGCCAAAGCTTCTGTAACACCTCAATTTTAATACCCAAAAACTCGGTCAAAATATTGAAAATACCTTCAAAAGAGTTCAACAATATCCAAATCCTTTTACAATGTTACCATTTCGAATAAAACCCGTAATACATAATCAGAATAAATTCCAGAAAATATTTCAGAGTTTAATACAAAACAGAAGTCTTAGGTTCATGGCAAATAAAATAACATAACATAATCTATTGGAGATCAAAAGAGCTTCCAGAGCTCACTCCATAGGTGCCTTCCCTTGCTCTCTACTAGAATAATCACCTGAAAAATGTTAATATGGGATGAGATTCCACGTCTCAGTAACTACTGAATATTTCTACCTTACACGAGCAAATTACATATGACAAAAATAAAAGGTAATATAATGTGAATTTAATATACTCAGATATTTTTAGATATACCGTTGTTCACATCAAATGCCTTTACAAAATACTCATCATTTTTTTATTGAATAATTCAGAAATGCACTATGCAGTATGCAGCCTCCCTTATATCCCCTTCCAACCGTATACCGCTGACTGGAACCATAGGCTAACATATAGTCCAATAGAAACTCATTCATTTGACTGGATGGTTTCAAGCTCACCAAAACTTAAGATACACCCGGCCAAAGGTATAGAGCTTAAATCTGGACTATGGCTCCCCTCCTTTAAAATAACAACTAAGGAGGTGTCACATGTCCCACATCTCCAATGAAATCCCGGCCAGAGGAAAACATGGAAGATGGGGCCCTGAAAAGTACCATCCACTGTGCACCGAGTGGTGGCATAAACAATTCTTATCATTCAATTCCCTCCTTACTCCACCCATCACATTACAACCGCCATGATGAATGTATTTACTCAAAAATAATGCATTATTATACCATTATATACATTGATATGCGTATTTATGAATAGTAAAATACTATGCGTATCTGTGAATAGTAAAATACGGTATATACATGAATAGTAAAATGAGTAGTAAATACGGTATACGTGAATAGTAACATGAATAGTAAATACGGTATACGTGAATAGTAACATGAATAGTAAATACGGTATACGTGAATAGTAAAAATGAATAGTAAATACGGTATACGTGAATAGTAAAAATGAATAGTAAATACGGTATACGTGAATAGTAAAAATGAATAGTAAATACGGTATACGTGAATAGTAAAATGAATAGTAAATTCGGTATATGTGAATAGTAAAATGAATAGTAAATACGGTATATGTGAATAGTAACGTACGTATAAATAGTACCTCTACAGATTTGCAAGTCAAAGTTCCCACACCAGATCTTAAAACCATAAATATTTTCTAAATATTCTTGCCAAAATAGTAAACAAACAAATTTATAATCATACATAATTCACAAGTATAAGGAAGAATATTCAGAGTTACCTGTTACTTGCTAATACCCGAATCACCAACCAGCTATTATAACTCTCAAGCAAATATCTCTCTACTCTCTCTCTCTCTCTACCTCTCTCTAAGGCTCTTAGAAGTTGTGAAGAACGAAATGAAATGGAAGGTCTATTTATAGTTGGAAAATGGGTCTTTAAGTGTAATTTTCGTCTCTGGGTCATTTTACGTAATTTTTCCAAAAATATAAAATGGAAACTTTCTCGTGACTTCTTCAGCCGCCCCGTGAAAGTTTTAAAAATTTTTAATAATATAATATTATAATTTAAATAGTAAAATATTATTACGTGGGTCCCGCATGAATAGTAAATACGTATTTAGGAATAGTAAATACCGTATTTTTAAATAGTAAATACGTATTTGTGAATAGTGAACACTATTCATATTTCACAAATTTCAAGTATTAAATACGTATTTGCGAATAACATATATATATATATATATATATATATATATTTTTAAAATACGTATTTGTAAATAGTAAAAACGTATACGTGAATAGTAAATACTATTCACGGGGCCCACAAAATACGGATTTCAAATTTATCACTTTCCAAAAATAGAGCCTACTAGTCTTTCCAAAATAGGTTTATGTTCAAGATATTAGATTCAAAATTCAGGATGTTACATTTCTCCCCTCCTAAAAGAAAATTTTGTCCTCAAAATTTCGCCATAATAAGAATTCTAACCTATTTAAATAATTGAGGATAGGTTTGTCGCATGCTCTCCTCCGTTTCCCAAGTAGCATCTCCGGGAACCATTCCTTTCCACTCGACCTTTACAAGTCTAATGGTCTTGTTTCTTAATTTCTTGTCCCTTGCATCAACAATCCGCTCCGGCTCGGCTTTATACGTCATGTTATCCTTGAGTTCTACCTCTTCTACTTCTATAATGTGGGAAGGATCCGGTTGGTATTTCTTCAGTTGCGATACATGAAAGACATCATGAAGGTTCGCAAGCTGTGGAGGTAATGCAATTCTGTAAGCTACCGGTCCAATTTTCTCCAAAATCTCATAAGGACCCATAAAACGAGGTGAAAGCTTCTTTGCTCGTATTGCTCTACCAATGCCAGTCATTGGTGTGACTCTTAAGAATACATGTTCGCCCACCATGAACTCCAACGGTCGTCTTCTCTTGTCAGCATAACTCTTCTGTCGACTCTGAGCAGTGAGAAGTTTCTGTTGAATCACCTTAATCTTTTGAGTCGTCTCGTCCACAAGTTCTGGACCTATTAAAATTCGCTCATTCAATTCCGTCCAGCAAATAGGAGATCTACATTTTCTTCCATACAAAGCCTCATAAGGTGCCATCTCAATGCTGGAGTGATAACTATTGTTATATGCAAACTCCGCAAGATGAAGATGATCGTCCCAACTTCCTTTTAGTTCGATTGCACAAGCCCGCAACATGTCTTCCAGAGTTTGAATAGTTCTCTCAGTCTGCCCGTCAGTTTGAGGATGATAAGCGGTACTATAACTCATCCGAGTTCCCATAGCATTCTGCAATGCTTTCCAAAATCGTGAAGTGAATCGTGGATCACGATCAGATACGATGCTATTCGGTATCCCATGTAATCTGACAATCTCCTTCATGTAGATCTTTGCTAGTCTCTCCAATGAGTATTCTGCTGCAATTGCTAGAAAATGAGATGACTTAGTTAACCTATCGACAATTACCCAAATGGCATTATGTCCGGATGTCGTTAGAGGAAGCCCCATGATAAAATCCATAGAGATGCTGTCCCATTTCCACTCTGGGATATCCAAATTCTTTAATAATCCAGGAGGTTTCCGATGTTCGATCTTGACTTTCTGACAAGTCAAACAACTAGTGACAAAGTCAGTCACATCTTTCTTCATGCCCCGCCACCACCAATTCCGCTTGAGATCATGATACATCTTGGTTGCTCCAGGATGGATAGTGTATTTACTCCGATGAGCCTCCTCTAGTATGAGCCTTTTTATTTCTCCATCATTAGGTATGCACACTTTTCCTTTATACCTTAATATCCCATCTCTATCGATCCCAAATTTCGATTCTTTTCCTTCTTCAATATCTTCCCTCACGTTTAATAGATACTCATCTTCGAGCTGAGCGAATTTAATCTCTTTCCAAATTGTGCTTTCAATAGTTAATGCTTCCATGGTAGCGACCAAACCTGACATTACATCAATAGATGTACTCGGTATCTCCTCGAGCAATTTATGTTCTCTGATCATCATCTGGGCTACATGGATTGTCTTTCTACTTAAGGCATCTGCTACAACGTTCGCCTTTCCTGGATGATACTTCAATTCGAAGTCGTAGTCCTTGATAAACTCCATCCATCTCCTCTGTCGCATGTTGAGCTCCTTTTGGTCGAACAGGTACTTCAGACTTTTGTGGTCACTAAAAACTTCGAACTTTGAACCGTAGAGGTGGTGCCTCCAAATTTTCAGTGCAAATACTACTGCTGCCAGTTCTAAGTCGTGAGTAGGATAATTCCCTTCATGTGGCCTTAACTGTCGAGAAGCATAAGCCACTACCCTACCATTTTGCATTAATACACACCCAAGACCTTTCTTGGAAGCATCTGTGTACAAAGTAAAGGTCTGAGCAGGATCTGGAATTATAAGTACTGGTGCCGTAGTCAACTTAGTCTTCAAATTTTGGAAAGCTGCTTCACACTTTTCGTCCCATACAAATGGTTGACCCTTCCTAGTTAACTTTGTCAAAGGCATAGCTATTTGCGAAAAGCCCTTGATAAATCTCCTATAATAGCCAGCTAGACCTAGAAAACTCCTGATCTCAGTCACGGACTTTGGTCGTTCCCATTGGAGAACTGCTTCAACTTTAGTATGGTCCACTGCAACACCTTCAGCCGATACGACATGGCCTAGGAATTTTACCTCCTTCAACCAAAATTCGCACTTAGACAGTTTCGCATAGAGCTTGTGCTCCTTCAACACTTGTAGCACGATTCTAAGGTGCTCTTTATGCTCTTCTTCATCCTTAGAGTAGATAAGGATGTCGTCAATGAAAACCACTACAAATTTATCTAGATATGGTCGGAAAATTCTATTCATGTAATCCATGAATACTGCTGGAGCATTTGTTAGCCCAAATGGCATAACAAGAAATTCATAATGGCCATATCTAGTTCTGAATGCAGTTTTTGAGACATCTTCAGCTTTGACTCTCAGTTGGTGATAACCTGATCTGAGGTCGATCTTGGAGAATATGGATGCTCCCTTCAACTGATCAAGTAGATCGTCGATCCTGGGTAAAGGATATTTATTCTTTATAGTCACTTTATTCAACTGGCGATAGTCAATGCATAGTCTCAGGCTCCCATCTTTCTTCTTCACAAAGAGTACGGGCGATCCCCAAGGAGATACACTGGGTCTGATAAAACCCTTTTCTAACAATTCCTCGATCTGCCTCTTCAATTCTGCTAGTTCCGATGGAGACATTCGGTAAGGAGCTTTAGATATAGGTTCCGTTCCAGGTACGAGATCAATAGAAAATTCTACTTCTCTCTCTGGGGGTAAACCTGTCATTTCTTTCGGGAATACCTCCGGAAACTCGTTTACCACTTCGATATCTTCTATCCCTTCCTCTACTTCTGCTTGAATGGAGAAAAACACCATGTACGCAAGACAACCATGATGAACAGGCTTTTCATCTTGTACTATAGACAACGATTGTGGTCTACTATGACTCATAGAGTCATCCGCAAGAGAGATAGTCTTCCTCTTGCAGTCAAGGATGATGTCATTAGCTGACAACCAATCCATCCCTATTATTACATCGATACCCTTCGTGGGTAAACAAACAAGGTCTATATTTGAGATCCTATTATCAATCTCAATCGTACAATTTAAGCAAGCCCTAGAAGTTTTTACTGAAGCTCCCGCCGGTGTAGAAATAATCATATAATAAGGCAATTCACTCACTTTTAAATTCAATCGAGGCACACAGTCGTATGATATAAAAGAGTGTGTGGCACCAGAATCAAATAAGGCTTCTACTTCAAGACCTTGGAGTTTGAGGATACCTTTAATCAGATTTGGTGAAGCACTTGCCTCCTGTTGTGATAGTGCAAACACTTTCCCTGGCACTGCAGTTCTAGCATCCTTGGCTCCTCGAGGCTCCTCCTCACAAAATCTGGAAATGTGTCCTGGCTTTCCACAGTTGAAACACGTCACACATGGTCCTTGGTGTATTCTTCCACACTTGGCACACATCTGATTGTTGGCAGTGCTTGCAGCAGGAGCTGTGGATCCCCTATATGAACTCTGACCTCCACTGAAGTGACTCCTTTGAGGTCCTTTGAATTGACTCCTCGGTGGTCTGCTGAAATGACTTCTTTGGGGTCCAGTAAAATAACTCCTCGATGGTCCACCAAAGTGATTTCTGGATGGTTGGCTAAACCGCGTATTCACATTACTGAAGTTGTGACTCTGCTTCTTAGTAACTCCTCCCGTTGGCCTCATGAGGTGTGTAGATCTGGCCTGAAAACCCTTCATCTTCTCAGCTTCCTCTTCTCGTTTGTTCCTTGCTATCGTGCGCAGTTTGTCGCATATTTCTTCAAAATCCCTTGTTTCATCAAGGAACGGTGATAGAGCTGTTTTTAGGTCTGGTCTAGCTTTTTCAACCAATCGAGCACTCAACCATTTAGAGTTGTTCTGTGAATATCCGCAGAATTTAGACAACTCTAAAAAGCGAGTAATAAATTCGTCTTCATGTAATTCCCCTTGCCTGAATGTGAGGAATTCAGTTTCTTTCTCTATTCTGATTGAAGGGGAAAAGTAATAATTTTCGAACTTTTCCTTAAACTCTTCCCACGTCATCTCAGCATTTCCTTTTGTTTTGGTGCTTTCCCACCATTCTTCAGCTGCTTTCTGCAACAATTGTTCAGCAACCATCACCTTTTGTTGTGAGCTAATCTCGATAACTCTGAAAATCTTTTCTACACGCTTCAGCCACTCCAGTGCTGCAATCGGATCTAGCTTCCCCTCGAACATCGGTGGAGTAAACTTCCGAAATTTTTCCCAAACCTCAGTAATAGGTAAGGGATGGTATTGAGAATGAGAACCGCTACTACCTCCATCTTCAGTGCGAGAACGACTTCCTCCCCTAGATTGATGGTCAGAAGGTGTGACTTCCAGAGCCTTCTCCTTTCCTTCCTTACCACCTTGGCCTCTTCCTTTTGCTAGTTCATCCTCGTGTCTATTCACTTTCTCTCTCATCTCCAAGATGACGTCTCGTAACTCTGCCAAAAGGGCATTGTTATCCTGAGGATAGGGACCATCTTGATGCGGAGGGAGACCTCTTTGGGACGGAGCAGGGGTTGAATTAGTTCTTCGAGTTCTTGCCATTATCTCCTCCTATGATTAATACTATAAGGACACTAAACAAATAAAAATAGCTAAATAAATTCTAAATCTAGCAAAGGGAAGTGCTCATGTTATGATATTTAATTTGCCACGACCTCAATTTTAGGAAACTGTTAGGAAATCAACAAATTGGCCAGAACCATTGCTCTGATACCAAAAATGTAACACCTCAATTTTAATACCCAAAAACTCGGTCAAAATATTGAAAATACCTTCAAAAGAGTTCAACAATATCCAAATCCTTTTACAATGTTACCATTTCGAATAAAACCCGTAATACATAATCAGAATAAATTCCAGAAAATATTTCAGAGTTTAATACAAAACAGAAGTCTTAGGTTCATGGCAAATAAAATAACATAACATAATCTATTGGAGATCAAAAGAGCTTCCAGAGCTCACTCCATAGGTGCCTTCCCTTGCTCTCTACTAGAATAATCACCTGAAAAATGTTAATATGGGATGAGATTCCACGTCTCAGTAACTACTGAATATTTCTACCTTACACGAGCAAATTACATATGACAAAAATAAAAGGTAATATAATGTGAATTTAATATACTCAGATATTTTTAGATATACCGTTGTTCACATCAAATGCCTTTACAAAATACTCATCATTTTTTTATTGAATAATTCAGAAATGCACTATGCAGTATGCAGCCTCCCTTATATCCCCTTCCAACCGTATACCGCTGACTGGAACCATAGGCTAACATATAGTCCAATAGAAACTCATTCATTTGACTGGATGGTTTCAAGCTCACCAAAACTTAAGATACACCCGGCCAAAGGTATAGAGCTTAAATCTGGACTATGGCTCCCCTCCTTTAAAATAACAACTAAGGAGGTGTCACATGTCCCACATCTCCAATGAAATCCCGGCCAGAGGAAAACATGGAAGATGGGGCCCTGAAAAGTACCATCCACTGTGCACCGAGTGGTGGCATAAACAATTCTTATCATTCAATTCCCTCCTTACTCCACCCATCACATTACAACCGCCATGATGAATGTATTTACTCAAAAATAATGCATTATTATACCATTATATACATTGATATGCGTATTTATGAATAGTAAAATACTATGCGTATCTGTGAATAGTAAAATACGGTATATACATGAATAGTAAAATGAGTAGTAAATACGGTATACGTGAATAGTAACATGAATAGTAAATACGGTATACGTGAATAGTAACATGAATAGTAAATACGGTATACGTGAATAGTAAAAATGAATAGTAAATACGGTATACGTGAATAGTAAAAATGAATAGTAAATACGGTATACGTGAATAGTAAAAATGAATAGTAAATACGGTATACGTGAATAGTAAAATGAATAGTAAATTCGGTATATGTGAATAGTAAAATGAATAGTAAATACGGTATATGTGAATAGTAACGTACGTATAAATAGTACCTCTACAGATTTGCAAGTCAAAGTTCCCACACCAGATCTTAAAACCATAAATATTTTCTAAATATTCTTGCCAAAATAGTAAACAAACAAATTTATAATCATACATAATTCACAAGTATAAGGAAGAATATTCAGAGTTACCTGTTACTTGCTAATACCCGAATCACCAACCAGCTATTATAACTCTCAAGCAAATATCTCTCTACTCTCTCTCTCTCTCTACCTCTCTCTAAGGCTCTTAGAAGTTGTGAAGAACGAAATGAAATGGAAGGTCTATTTATAGTTGGAAAATGGGTCTTTAAGTGTAATTTTCGTCTCTGGGTCATTTTACGTAATTTTTCCAAAAATATAAAATGGAAACTTTCCCGTGACTTCTTCAGCCGCCCCGTGAAAGTTTTAAAAATTTTTAATAATATAATATTATAATTTAAATAGTAAAATATTATTACGTGGGTCCCGCGTGAATTTTTTTCAAAACTCACGAGAAAGGTTGTCGCTCACGGGAAGTTTGCAGAGAATTATTTTGGCCGTGGGTCCCGCATGAATAGTAAATACGTATTTAGGAATAGTAAATACCGTATTTTTAAATAGTAAATACGTATTTGTGAATAGTGAACACTATTCATATTTCACAAATTTCAAGTATTAAATACGTATTTGCGAATAACATATATATATATATATATATATATATATATATATATATATTTTTAAAATACGTATTTGTAAATAGTAAAAACGTATACGTGAATAGTAAATACTATTCACGGGGCCCACAAAATACGGATTTCAAATTTATCACTTTCCAAAAATAGAGCCTACTAGTCTTTCCAAAATAGGTTTATGTTCAAGATATTAGATTCAAAATTCAGGATGTTACAGCTTCAATCACCAGAAATTAAAGTGTTGTTCATAGGAAGATTTCACTTGTTCATGAAGAGTTGTACATTTGTTCATGATTCTTGATAGGGCAAAACTTTATAGCCTAGAACTCCGTAAGTATACGAGTCGTATTAAGTAATAAAATGATAAGAAAAATATCGTTACCATGAGGACTTAATATCACAAACTTCAGTTAATCATTAATTTCACAATTTTGTTTAGGTTGAGCAAACCAGATTGAATTTAATTAAGACAAAGGGAAATAAAATCAAAATAACAAACTACCACAATAATCGAACGAGCAATCTAGAGTCACTAATCCCTCGTTTATTTCTTAGATTTTATTTCCACTAAATTATTTTGATTTAACCTAATCAGCTAATCTAGGATATTAATGTTTATAAATATTTTTCGGTCCATTTATATACCTACTTTAATTAATTATGTAATGTCTCACACCACTAAATAATATGCATTTAGATCAAGCCCACTTTAATTTGATTATGTAGAGTTTCTAGATATATATATGCCTATCCTAGACGCAAATTAGATTAAAATCTAATTCCACATTATTTAATTCCAAGGTCTATTTAAGATTTCCTCTTCTAAGTTCAACCCTAAATCCCCCAAATATGCTCAATGATGGTCAATCAATAAGCAATAACAAATAAGATAAGATTAAATAAATTGAAATAAAATTAAGCAAAACTAATTTATAGGAAAAATATCTAAAACCCAAACAAGTTCATAGGCTTTCTAGGTTGCAAAACCAACTAGCCACAAATGGCTCTACTAAAATCCATAACAAAAAGATAAGAATATAATTCAGGTTTAAAGAATAAGGAGAGAGAGGAAAGAAAGCTTCTTCATCGCCTCCACAGTCCTCTTGTCCTTCCGTAAGGATGATAAAAAGAACCGAAACGCTCAGCCGCTACTCCTCTGCTTCTTCGTTCCCTCTGGCCTCTTGCCTCTTTTTTGCTTCATATATATAACCTAAAAAAATATTTTATATTTTGTAATCTTCTCCATTAGATCACACAATTGATTTTATTTCTATTTTTCTTGTGTGAGACCACCGAGTTTGGCTGATTGTATATCCTTTTAATTGCTTTTTCTACTTCTTTCCAAATTAGCTAATATTTCATGCGAAATATAATAGGAAATAAGTAGATTTTATATCAAAATATGTTTTTATCTATAATGATAGTAAAGTATATAAAAGATAATTAAATAAGTATATAATATTAATAAATCCAACTAATTATCATAAAATATACACCTATTTAATCATAAAATATATACTTATCAAAGGAATTGGAGAAGGGAGAGATGAGAAATTGGGGGGGGGGGGGGCGAAAGAAAAGAAAAGTGCAGTAGATGGCAGCGGATGGAAGGTGCATTGGACAGTAGCCGGGTCCATAATTAAAACAAAATAAAAGACAAGTAAGTGTATTTAATTCTTAAAATATTCATAGCTTTTTCTTCATTACGATGTTAGGAGACGCCAAAACATCATAATGCTTTACAATCCATCGCAACAATATAATTGATTTTAAAATGTCTTTTTATAGAATAACTTTTGCCAAAAAACAAATATTTCTATTCAAATTATTAATATAACATTTTAACAAACCAACAATGGTATTTTCCACCTAATTAATTTTCCTTCCATTGTTTATTTCATAGAAAAATAAAAGAAAACCATCCTTTCATTCCAGCTTTTTACCACTTCATTAAAAATTTGCAAATTGATATTCTCTTTCCAAGTGTTTACTTAATTCAAATTATAAAGATATTATTCATTCTATGATCTCTATCTTGTGTACAATTGCCGATTTCAACATAAAATATATAGTTAAATTATATATTCAACTATATAATACTTAATTTATTTAAAGTTTGAATATTTTCATATCTTAATCATTATTAAAAATAATATTCAAAATGTAACTCACCAACGCCCCGCTCACATTCAAATAAATTATAAAATTTGATACTTTCAATGATAATCTATAAAATATATTTTGTTTATATGTTCATTTTGATCTGGTAATTTTCTAACATAGTAAACAATTCTTGTTTTGCCAACTATTTATCTACGCGACTTTATTAATTAAAGCGTAAATAGACTGCAGTAAACCTGAAAAATATTTTGAGAATGCTCTATAGTTAGTGACCAGCTTGACGCGCAAATGAAATAATATAATGTGGAAAAAATAATGAGCAGTAATATTAATTAAGGGTACACAACACATCTAATAATTCTAATCCAAAAAGAAGGCTCCAAAATTTGTTATCTGCACAACTTTATTAATTCAAGTGCTCGCGCACCGCAGTTGACCTCAAAGTAAGCATGAAAATCATAAGTTAATGAACAATATTAGTTTAATGAAAATGAAAATGTAGTTTTCAATATAAATTAATGAGCAATACTAGTTTAATGGCGCATCCTAATTAAGGTATCATCCAAGAAGAAGGCTCCAAATGGTGTCATACAATAATAAGAAGCCTCCAACAAATGGGGTCATCCTAAGGTATCATCTAAGTTTTGGCATTTCATATAGATTAAATATGTAACTGACGCATCGAATAGCTAGATATAAATTATAAACTTAATAAGCAGTAATCTAATTAAAGATCTTGATTTTTAATTAGTCAATGATTGTAGAGGTATATACCCATTGGAAACATTTCCAAATTTTTTTAGAACACAATGATCCAGTCATAATAATTAAGATGTGACTACATACACTGCTGGTAGTTGTACCGTCCGATGACTCAGAAGCATTATCTACTAAAAGAAGAACAAAAAGATTTGAAAATTGATCATAATAGACTTGGCCAAACAAAGGGGGCTGTTTTTTTTTTTTTTGGGACGTTGTTAATTGCTTTTATCAAATAGAAAAAGGACGTCAATCACAAACAATTATTGTTATGATTGTGGTCCTAGTGCCTCCTGAATACTAGAAGCAGCTGTGGATGATAACGTCTTGGTAATTCATATTATCATGTGCCCCGCTTATGTTTCAGAATATTCTTATAAACTCGGTTTTTTAACTTCAACTCAATACAGTCCAATTTCTATAGTTCTGACCTGGTTCAACTAACCAAGAAATAAAAAAAAGACCTGGTTGAAACTCAGTTCTAGAACTTTAACTATACCTAATCCCTACCTAATCCCTATATGTTAGTCGTTCAAAACGGTAGTCCTTAAAATTTTTTTAAGGAAATTTAGTCCTTAGAGTTTTTTTTTTTAATATAGTGACAAACATTTTAAATATTTAAAACTATAAGTATTAAGTTGTACCAAGTGAAAGCTCATGAACTCATTTTCAGTCAAGTCAAATCTACAATATTTGAGTTGAAATAAGTTAAAATTTAGGGAGAGTTACAATTGTAGACTAATATAGGATCAAGTAATTAATTTTTCAAAAAATATTACCACCTCCAGTATTTCCTTAATATAAAATTCACTTTAATAAAGAAAATGAATTACATAATAAATTTTATATTAAGAAACGAAGGGAATATAATATGATTTATTTCTTATGCAGAACGAAATCAAACAACAACAAAAATTAAATTATACACATCTATGTAGGATAATATAAAAACTTTGATGCTATTATATCGTTTATATGTTACACAATATGTAACTTTGTGGCGAAGATGATATATATATATATATATAACAGCCTTGTATAGTAGGGACTAGCGAGGAAAGAAGACACTAATAGACATTTCATTGATAGAGCTATATTCTTTAGTTGTGGAAGTAAGCCCGCTTCGAGGATGCAAAAAGAAAGCAGGTTGCTGTGGAGTTGGCACTTCAATTGAATCATTGCTCAAATATGAAACAATTGTGGCCATGGAAGGTCTTGCTTCTGGATGCTTTTGAACACATAACAACCCAATTTGGATGCACCTGCTCACTTCATTATACGATTCCATTTCTCTTAGATTTGAATCCAACATCTCTAACAACTTTTCACTACTCCATTGGTTCCACGTCTGCAATAATTAAGTAAAACTCATTATGAAAAATCATTCCTCAAATAAATTAAGATGATGACTGCGTAAGAAATAGTAATGAAATAAACATATTATCATATAACTTACATTGCTTAAGAGGCTATCAGCATATTGTGAGTCCTCATGACAACTTGCATTCTTTTTTCCACAAATGATTTCTAAGACTAAAACTCCAAAACTAAAGACATCTGATTTTTCAGAATATAGGCCTAACATTGCATATTCTGGAGGCATATAACCACTGAAAAGAAAGTAATATCATCAATAACGAAATTTCATCCAATTAGAAAATAAGAAGATTAATTTTGACATTTGTAAGTGATGAATTGAATGGAAAAGTTACTTTCCTTTTATTCAAAGATATCAAAGATAAATGTAAATATTGAAGGGGGAAATTCAACTTACTATGTTCCAACTATTCTCCTTGTATTTCCCTCATTTTCATCAATAGCAACCATCCTAGCTAAGCCAAAATCTGAAATTTTTGCATTCATTTCATTGTCTAACAAAATATTGCTAGGTTTGAGATCACGATGTATAATTTTAAGGCGAGAATAGTCATGAAGATATAAAACTCCTCGAGCTACTCCTCTTATGATTTCATGACGTTCCTCCCAAGTTAATCTTCTATTTTTCTCAGAACCTATGTATACATAATTTTTTGTGAGTTCTGATTTGCCAAGATAAATAAAGACAATCTTAAATTTCATCCAAAAGTTGTAAAGAGTGTAGAAGAGTCAAACCAAATAGAAAGTAATCAAGGCTTTTGTTGGGAACATATTCATAAATGAGAATTTTCTCTTGCTCTTCTATGCAAAATCCAAGTAAGGCAACCAAATTTCTATGTTGGAGTCTGGCTATTAATAAAACTTCATTTTTAAATTCTTGTGCACCTTGGCTTGAACCTTTTGAAAGTCTCTTGACAGCTATTTCTTGGCCATTTGAAAGAATACCCTAAAATCAAAGTTGGATAAATTAAAAATGACTTGTATTTGCATATATATAGACACCCACACGCAAAATTTATATTGATATATGGTATGCATACGTCACCTTGTAAACCTGTCCAAATCCACCTCGGCCTAAACAATTTTCCTGTGAAAACTTGTTTGTTGCAGCTTCAATTGTAGCCAAACTGAATTGCAGACGCTCTAAAGTGTTGCCTTCATCTCCAACTAGACACAAACAAAAAAACGAAGAGACAAATCAATGCATACTTAGTAAAAGCATCACCGCAACACTTCTTATCAAGTAAACTGATGAATAAAGAGATATAGAATGAAGATTTACTTACAGTATTCTTTTCTGAGTTCAACCGTGCGTCTCTTCTTTATTAGACTCCTTAAGAGAAAGAACACCAAACTAGAAAGTAACGCCGCACCACCAACAGAAACCACAACTATCACAATGGTCCTTGTTTTTCCTGTATAAGCATAACATAATTTCACGTCTTAAGCAATTAGTCAGTTTTTGGCGTTATGTATGTAGAGAGAATTAAAAACTTCAAATTTTGAAAAATATTAAAAATACAAACGAGCAAAAAACTATGCCTATACAACAAGCCTCTGAAACCCTCTGATGATTCATTCAGCTGTTGAAGGACATTGGATCGAAGGAAGCTCCACTTAGGCAACCAATCAATCTGCCGCTCCATTTCCTTCACGGAATACATGTCTTAGCCTCACATCCCAACCTTCTGATATCAAATGGCAAGCTTTTTACATCCCTCAGGTTAGTTTAGGCTTATCTGAGCCTGGAAGTGTACTATTTTAATTTTTGATTGGGCTCTTGCCCCATTTTTAATTAAAAAAAAAAATACAAACAAGAAATTAATGAAGATTAATTCTTCCTGAAGTGATCATTTGAAGAAAGAAAGAGAAACACACAAATTTAACTTCACCTTGATGAGTTGCAGCAAAAAGTGCAGGAGGCTGCAGCGATACTGGCCTACCACTAGAATTATAGAAGATGACCAATTCATAACGAACGTTACAACTGGGATATAGAACTCTTCCTCCTATACTCCTATAACTACAGTTGAAAAGCTCCCCAATGGCATCTCTCAGACATGTTCTGCAATCTTCTGGCGAAAGATCCGGCGTGCACTGAACCAGACAATACATAGTTTGAAACTGTAAACTTGCTTGTTCTGTTGCAAATTTCTTTTGTCCCAAAGCAGGATTCGCCGCCTCATCTGCCGCCTTGTTCATAGCTGTGGACAATACATTCATGAATCCTGTTTGGTTGTTGGCGACGCTGATCGGGTGGGCCCTGCAATTATTACGCATCATGTCGAGGGCGGAAAAGATGTAGCGGTCGGAATAGCGAACCATGCACTCCTCGTACCAGATCACGGCCTCCTTCGAGACGTTGCACAGGGAACGTATATTGGTGGTTGCGTCACCAACGCACTGGTGGCACAACTGGAGGGTGACGTCACCCCGGCACATGAAGAGGCCGTATAGGGTGTAGTTGCCGCCGCGGACGGTGGTGTTGAAGAAGTCAGCTTTAGCGGTCTTGTTGGAAGCTAAGGAAGAGAGGAGGTTGGTGACGTCGGATTGGAAGGAACTATTGGCGGCGAAGGTGTCAGAAGAACAGCTACTATTCGTATAAGTGGGTTGGCCTTGAGTAATAGTAGCCGAATATGAGAGAGCTAATAAAGAAGAGTAAGATAATTTTGTGGGAAGGCATGTTAATGATGAACAAGATCACAGTGATGGCTATGTTTAAGATAAGGCAACAGCTATATAGTGTCTCTGTATGCGCGTGTTTTAGATGAAATTTTGGGGAGCGTCTCATCGATTCATGGACTAGATTGCAGCAATGACGGAAGGAGGAATTGGTCAGAAAGGTCATGATTTAAAATTTAAAACCTATAGATAAAAGACAAAAGATCATTCATTATACTTGCTTAAATGATTCCTTTCACTATATAAATATAAAAGGCCGACATGGAAAGATACTTAATTAATCTGCATACCCTTAAAAATTTAATTTTTCTTGAATCGACCTATCAAGGACACAAAAAAAAAAAAAAAAAACACTCTGGGCTTTAAGTTTTAAGGTTAAACATGAAGCTTGAAGCCTCTCATCTCCCAATCAATTCCAACATACAACTGGATCACCTGATAGAATGAAAACTCGAAATCTCCATTTGTAAAGCAGAAGCTGGTTGCAAATTTATTCCCTATAGATCCAGTTTTGGAAGATAAGGCTACTTACTATTTCAACCAATAACTTATTTGATGGACCTTTTTGTTTTATTTTTCATTTTTTAAGTGCTTTAGTATAAATAACATTTTTAATTAGGGTTTAATGGGTGTTTAGATTAACTTCTATTATGTGATTTTACGCTGTATGAAGTAAATGTGTAAAAAGAGTTTGATCTAGAAGAGCTATAAATAATACTACCTCTGGTCCTAATTATAAGACCTAGTTGACTTTTTTATAGAGAGATTAAGAAAGCTAAATAAGTTAGTTAATTATTTCATATGTTATGTATCTTTAGATTATATATTAGTTTATTAGTCAAACTGATTAGTTTGAAGAAAAAAATAAAAATAAAATACTCTATAGTAATTTAATTAGCTTCCTTAATCTCTTCAAAAAAGTCAACTAGATCTTATAATTAGGGCCGAAGGGAGTAATAATATACAAGACTGGCTAGCTACAAGGAAATCAAGTCTATTGATGTTGCGGAAAATAAAATATCAGAGCGTAGAAATTAAAGTAATTGTTATAGATTCTTTCCAAATATTGTCTCTGGTTCTTAATATAAGAAAAATTAAGGAGGCTAATTGAGTTACATTTAACACTACAGCAAAAACTCATCTTAACGGCGGTTTCTTAGAGGCGGTTGGAAAAAGCGAAAAAAAAACGCTGATTGTAATGTTAATTCTAAAACGCTGATTAATGCTCCACGACCCCTTCCCATTCTAACCACAGCGCCGAACCCTAACAGAGCTAACAAGTTCATTTTCACATTCGATTTTCCTCTTCTCTTACACAGGGCTCGTCTCACATTCGCATCGATGATCTCACATTTTCCTCTTTGATGATTATTATAATGGGCTTCGGTTTGGAACTCTGAATCGATCAATCGAATGGGACAACTCCGATCCTCGCGTTGGCTTTGATCCTGATTATCATAGTATGGGCTTCCGGTCGGTGCGCCTCCCCTATCTTTGAACCTCTCCTCTACTTTAAAGTGACTTTCTGTCTTCTCATTTGCATCAGAAATCTCAATCACACATATCTAAAAGGTATTCATTGGAGTTTTTCTTAGCCACGGGTCTCCCTCTTCTCTTTCTTAGCGTGATTTTCTATCTTCTCTGTCTTATTCATGTTAATGCAATTTCATTTGTTAATTTTCGCAGAGTACCATCCCTGTTCCCCTCTTTGTTCTCTAAAGTTTCAACTCAAATTTTGCCCTCTTCTCTTTGCAGTGAGAAGTAAGGTATTTTTTGTTCTTAATGACTAAGTTGTGATTTGAGAGGTAATCTAGTATACCTTGTTCTTCAATTTCTCGGGATCTAATAATTGTATCAGTTTTGACTTCTCGGATCTGCTTTAATTAATCAACCTAGTTATCTGCTTTAATTAATGAAGAGTACATATATATACAATAATATTACAACATCTTGGGCAAGTTATTCTGCCAAAATGTAACTAGCTGTATGTATAGTGTCCATTACAACATCACCTGGAATTTATTTTCTAGAGTCTGAATTATTTCAGCGCATTTAGAAGCAGTGGTCAGTGAAGGTGATAAAAGTGGATATTGGGTGATAATGGTGGGTCTGAATTTGAAGAAACCAATGCTGTGTGTACATCAGCTGGAAACTCATTGGATGGTTCATTGAGTGCCAAATGTTTTGTGCTGATAAATAGAGAGCACATAGTCAAGGTTTCTTTATAGGTACTCATGATCATCAGTTCATCAAGCTTCTTAGGCATTTGATTGTGTGGTTTGTTAGCTGATATTATGATGATTGTGTTGTGTTGTTTGTGTGCTGTTTTAATTAATATGCTCTGTTTCCCAATCCCCCCAAAAGAAAAGTGAAGGCATTTTTTTCCCAGCTCATTGATTCTATTCTCTAAAATGAACTTGTTTTTCATAAGTTTTTTTTTGGTATCAAGTATTTGTAATAAAACTATATGAGGAACAATTATTTAACAGATCCATTTATGTGATACTTGGAAAAAGGGTGAATCATATTCATAGGTGGTACTTTGGTTAAAGTATATCTTGGGATTGATTTTATTTTAATATTTTCAATCAACTTCTATTTATGATATGAAGTTTGATTAGTTCGTTAAACATTAATTATGGATCGCAGCTAGTTTGATTGATGCCTTTTTTACTATTTGATTTTTAGTTTTCTGAGTTCTTTTTTCTTTCGCACCTTTGGAAAATCTGTTGGTCAAAGGTTAGGCTTTTGTGGGGCTAATAAGAAAAGTAGTTTAATTTGCGAATCCTATAAGGTTAAAGTATAACATATATACAAGTTGTCCGAAGCTTTTTACATCTGAATTCAATTACCCGGTTCACTCATATAAGAAGCCCATGTTTATAAACAACCTTGCGAATTTCTAATATGGAAGCTGCGAGGTTCAAGTAAGTATAATGCTGATTTAGAAATAAAAAAGAACTTGAAAAAAAAGAAGAAGAAGAAGAAGAAGCTCATTCAGACATTGATTGCTATGCTTGCTTTGGTTCCTCTTTTCTTTAAATAATTCTACTCGTACTTCCTTTAATTTTACAGATGATTCTCTGTTTGTCAACTTTGAAAAGAGTTTGTTATTCCCACTTGCTTGTACCACTAAATGAATATGTTATTTTTTTGTAAACATAAACATGCAGGAGAAGATTAGTGAGATTGAAAGTAGTGGAAATGTTACTTCAGAACTTGCACCTAATGATTCTCTTGGCCAAGTGTTTGGCAAGGAACATCCAAGACGAGTTCGGGGCGTAGGATATGTAACATCCCGCCTTTTTAAATGTGGTTTTCAAATGAGATTATCAGAGCTTTGAAGAAATTAATCAGAGTGGCATCGAAAAAGGTTTTCCTTTTAAAACAATAACTTAATCAGAGCATAAGAATAAATTTTTTCTTTAAAAGAGCGAGTATCTGATATACATTCCATGTTGTAGAGTTTGGTTGCTGCTACAGTGGTACACTTGTTTATGATTAAAATGACTCCTAATGACTTCTCTGCCCATGTCCTCTCGTGTGCTATTCATCCTTGTTCTTGTCCCGGGTTCCACCAGTATCTGAGACTATGAGCTGGGGTTCAATTCCCATTGAACCCCAGGTAACGGTTAACCTCATGCTTATGTACAGTTATGTATGACAGATATTCATGATAAAACAACAATATTCATATTCAATATTTCTCAAAAACACAATCATCATATATCCATATATATTTACTACAATCTGTTTGCACTCTTCACCAGTGCCACGATGGCCTATCGTGTCCTCAGCGCGCTAGGAAAACTTAGACGGCATTACCAAAACTGTAACCCGTATATAGCTGTATATATATTCAAATAATAATTTGTAAAGCAGAGTCACAGTTTATGAGCATATCTACCACATACAAGTGTACCATAAGCATCAGAGTTAGTGTTACAGTACGCGTCCGTACCTTTGTCGGTATTCACGGCACGTTGTCGGTTGCGAAGCGATCACAGATTCCCTATGAGGGTAATATTACATTTATTAATTCACAATCGATATCCCAATAGATATCCTAGCCTCAAATGATTATTTTACCCCTGGTGGATTTATGAATTTATTATTTCCCTTTATTATTTTGAGAAAAACGATGGTCCTTAAATCTGGGCAGAATTTTGCCTAACTTTGAAAAATCATAACTAATTCTAGAAAAATCGAAACGAGGATCCGTAAAATTCCTCGGAATCCTTAGGATGTCTAGTTTCGAAGAAAAATAATAGCCTTTGCCCAGATTCCACGGTTCATTCCCAGTTTTTAATTTTTGAACATCTGTCCAGAATTTTCCAGAAATTCGTAGCCCTAACTTTGGGAATTTTTATCTCCCTGTACAGAAATCATTTGGACATGTTCTTTACATGTTTAAAAAGCCCTATATGTCTACTTGAACCATAAATTTCCCCAGAATTTTTGAACCACGTTTTCAGCATAAAATATAAGCATTTTCAGGTCTGGTTCAGAAATTCCAGAATCGATGAAATTTCGCCAAAACTTCGTTACTTCGGTGTTTCTCTTCCGGAAATTTTGCTAAAACCCTATCTTCAATATTTTTTTTCGAAATAAACTAATTTTAACTATAAAAACATGAATTTAAAATTATTCTACACTATTTAAGATCTAAGCTACTTCTAACTAAGAATTTAAAAGCTAGAAACTAAAGAACTTGCTTACCTCTTCTTGAACTCCTTCAAGCTTCTTCCACTCTCACTAATATTCAGATTGCTTGGTTTTGGTGTGAGTTTTGTGAAGGGCCAAGGACCCCTATTTATAGTAGAGGAGTTGGGCAAGTTTGGTAATTAATTGGATATTCCTCTTGGCAATTTTTGACCCTTGGATTTATGGTATTTTGGAGCACAAATCCTAACCCTTCAAATTGCTTTTGAGTCACCTACATGAGTCATTACCCTAGTACATTATCCTCTTCCACCATTTATGTCTATTATCCAAAGGAATTGGCTTACTTTCTACTAATTAGAATCCATAGAAAAGAATGTGTTTAGGTAGTCTAATGAAGTTGTTTGCTCAATTACTCATTGGTTTTGAACTCTAAGAATTTTTACCTTCATTTTGAGACCAATTTTGCCTATCTTTCCTATTGGTTCTATTTCTCAAACAATCATGAAAATGGCTTTGGTTATACTTGTCTTCAAGCTTGATTTATGCTTGTTATGAATCTCAACTTGGTTTTCATACTTAGTTCAAGGATTTCAAGATATGATTTTATTTGTGTAGGTTTTATTAGTTTTTATCTAGAATTATTTTTATAAACCAATTTAGTTAATCTAATTATCTTTTTCCTCATTGGTCCACCTATTAACCCTTGCATCATCTTCTTCCATCACCCCTTACATCATCTTATCTAGTTAGGGTTGTGATTCATCATGTAGGTGTGTGACTCATGCAAACTTAGGATGGTGATTCATTAAGTAGAGTTGTGATTCATTCTTGTTAGGCTAATGACTCATGGTTTAGGGTAGTGATTCATGAAAGTTTAGCTTGGTGACTCACCCCTTTAGGCTTATGATTCATAGTGTATTAATATTCAATTCTTCTTCATCCATTTCTTAAAAAAACACACCCTCCCTTATATTTTTATTTTTGAGTTTTGTTTTATAATTTTCCTACACTCATGTGGTAATTTTCCATTGGTTGATGCCTTATCTCATGGATTAAGCTTTATTAAAATCAATTAGGGCCTTAGGATAAGCTTTATGGGATTAATTCTTAGCCTTTAGATCTTAGTTGCAATTTTTGACTTTTCCACTCTTTATTAGCATTTAATTAACATCTTAATCCTAAGCTTAATTACCACTTGATTGTTGCTTATTGGCTCATGGAATGATTTATGATTTCTAACAAGTCTTTTAGTGTTAACCTTAATCCCCTATTGGTTCTCAACCCTTAGTTAGTTTAATATACTTCTATTTAATGACTATAATTATTTAATTGTATTTAATTAGCTAATCATTCCATTAGTGCTAATTATTTGCCCACTAAATATTAGTAAGTATTCCTTTACTTGTTCATCAATAATATCCTAATCAAAACCTAATTGTCTCTTGATTTTTACTTTACAAGTATTTAGGGTATTTCATGACCATTGGTATTTTATTTTATACTAATCTCAAATCTCTATTGGTCATTGAATTTTAATTAGCTCAATATACCTTTAATTGGTGTTTATTAAAACTAAGTGTAAGTAATTATCTTAAACTTACCAATCCTAATCTAATTATTGCCCTTTAATTGTTTAAGTGTTTTAGATAATATTTATGGCCTTTACAAATCAAATATGAAGTAGGTGTCATTTAAGGGTTGTTTAGAAAATTTGGTCTCTTAAACAATTATAAAATTGGTGTTTAAGACCCTTGGATTAATTATGGAAATTAATACAATTATTTCAATTATTGTAAGATAATTCTTTATGGTCTTTCATGAATTAATATGAGCTAGGTATTAATTCTAGGGATTTAGAAAATTGAGTTTCTTATTAAATTATGGAATTTGGGACTTAGGTCTTCTTCAATTAATCCCTTGATTAATTATGAAAATTTACATAATTATTTAGTTTAGTGAAAACTTAGGTGTCTACTAATCCCCATTATGCTTCCCTCTTTATTTGATGTGTTTTCCTGATCCTTCCTATGGTATGTTATGATTCCAAACAAAATTCTGAAAAATACAACATTAGCTACCGTAAATTCTAAGAGCAACTAACTTAAAAGATAAAATAAATATATCTCCGCAATTTGAGACCACGTATTAACCTATTTCTAATAGGTATTATTTGCCAAAATATGACATTTATAATAAGTGAGATTTTTTTAGGGTATTACATTTCTCCCCCCGTTAAATAAAATTTCGTCCTCGAAATTTGCTCTATCCTAACTATACTTCAAACTATACATTCTAGATATTTATTCTGTCGGTTCTCTTTCATGTTTTAGCCGTTTCTCTCGGTGCTCGAGAATTTGCTTCGGCTCGGCTACAAGGGTATTGTCACGTCATACCCTAACATCCTGCTATACAAATGTCTTCGTGACGCTATACATACTATGGCAACAAAAGATACCTCATACTTGCTGACATGATCATGGTCTGGTTGGTGTACTGAGAAATATGTTATAGAAATGAATTGAGTTCGGGGGTAAGGTATATCTGTTTGATTTATGTTTAGAACTCCGAATGGCCCTACGTATCGTAGTCCTAATTTTACCTTTCTAGCGTGCTATCGACACCGGTTACTGGGGACACTGTTAATAATATATGATTGTCGGCTTCGAGCCTCAGAGGTCTTCCTCTCTTGTCAACGCAGGTTCTTGTCTGCTTCGTACTGTTAGGGGTCGTCTTGTGCTTACCGTGATTTGTTTCGAGGTCTCGTCAATTAGCTCGGGTCTACGCAAGTTTTGCTTAAATGAGGGTTACTGATACGTCCACGCTTAGCCTTTGTTCGTATAAATTTGAAATCGCTCTATCTATACATCTAATCTATGTCGTCACTATGTGTGCCGATCTAGCACACAGTCTAATGTAGAAATTTTGGTCAGTTTGTATTCGTGTTTGGTATTTAAATACGGGACCTACTCGCCCATCCTTACCATGCTAGGTTACGCAGTTCTTACTGCCTGAACAATTCAGTCTCTTGATTTAACGCATATCCGGCTCGACTCATTATTACAGCACTGGGAATTTTAGCCTTACTACCTAAGAGATTATCCTTAGGCTTTGGGCGTTTGAAACTACCACTTGGTACAATCCGTGTTTTACCATACTCACGACGCATTGCAGACATACCAGTCTAAAACTACCGTAACAATCAACATGTCACACAGTGCTAAGTATCGTTGTCGTAAGGCTTAGGAACATTGCTTGTGCACACTTGCACACCTAGATCTTGATCATCTGCTCATCTATTTCATCTAACCCTCTTCCTTGTCAAGTTCTCAGATTATACTAGAACCTCAATTATTTCCTAGGTCTCTAAGGTTTTCTAGAATACAGGTTAGTGAGTGCAACAACAGTCCTATCGTAAACACCACGCAAACACTTTTAGCACAAGGGGAGGTCTTAAATTCTGAACATTCTTAACGATAGTGAGGGAGAAAATCAATTGATAGTTTAATAACTGAAAGACAGTTTCAATGAAATCTATAATAGCTTTAAGTACTATTTGATCTTTATATGATTCAAAGGATGTCGACAATATTTATTAGTCAGAATTTCCACAATATTTAAGTTTGTTATCAATATTTGTGTTTATTTTGTATTACATTTAATTAATACATAATATATTGCGGGCAAAAAAAAAATATTCAGTGGTATAAATGATAATAAAATTACTGTTTAAATTTGTGTTATTCAGTGATCGATCAACCATATATCTTGCGGGCCAAAAAAAAAAAATTCAGTGGTATAAATGTATTAATATATATTGCGGGCCAAAAAAAAAAAGCAATGGAATTCAGTATATATATCTTGCGGATCGTGTATTTGACTGAAATATTCAGTGGTATAGCGACGGTTCCGAGATCAAGGGAAAATCAGATTCAACAACGGTTCAGAAATCAAATATAATGTGTTATTTTTTTGCGACAGTTTTCAAGGAACAACGACGGTTTTTTTTTATAACGACGGTTATTCCGGCGGTTGAGCAAAACTAACACAAAATTATTTAATGGCGCCAATTTCCACGTCAGTTTTAAAAATGTCATAAATTATTTTAACGGCGGTTCAAACCGACGCTAAATGGAAAATAAACCGCCGCTAAAATTCTTTTTTGCTGTAGTGTAAGTATTTATATTATGGTTTTTCTCGAAATTGATTTGCTTGACTTGTAAATTGAAATATTATCTAATAATGCAAACATATGCTATAATTAAATAGTTTACTTACCTTCCTTAATCACCAAAAAAAAAAAAAAAAATTCAATTAGCTCTTATATTAAATACTATATAGAGTAATATGCTCTTGACTTATTTTTGGTGAAAAGATTAAGATTCTTGTAAGTTGTGAAGACTTGACCAAAAAAAGTCATAAAAGGGCAGCCCACATTAGAACGACAAACTTTAAGGGCATGTTTGGTATATAAATTCTGCGGGAAGGAAAAGAAAGATTAGCAAGTTTCTTTATTTGGTATGCTTTTTATGTTAAAGCTGTAATACCCCAAAATTATTATTTCTCATAAATATAATATTTTGGCAAATGACACCAAATTAAAATAGGTGAATATGTGGTCTCAAATTTTGAGATGAATTTACTTTATTTTCTAGGAAGTCTTTCTTTAGGATTAAGATAACCATGATTTAATTTTCTAAGGAATCATAAAATATCATAAAATGCAAATAATTACCATCTTAAAATATGGTTCACATGGAATTTAAAAGAGCAATAAGGTACTATGGAAAATTCTTGAACCAAATAGGGGAAAATAATAAAATCAATGAACAATTAGGTATTCATTAAATTAAATAATTGTGCCAAATCTTTATAAATAAGCAAGGGATTAACTAAGCATCATGTAACCTATTAAGAGGCTAAATTTACTAAAATGCCCTTAATTAACACACTAATACTTAAATTCATAAATAATTCATAAAAAGCCATAGAGAACTATCACAACACTGAAACCAATTAAGGGGCGATTATTAACAATTAATGAGCAGTTAAAACTGCAATAATTAAGACACTAAATTTAATAACTAAATTAAATTAAGCATAATTAAAGATGTATAATCCTAATCAAAAGCCAATGACTAATTAAGAATTGTTTGAATGAATTTCTAAGGACCATAATTAAATTAGGGTTCCTAAAATATTATAAAATATCATGAAAATACCTAAAACAATTAGAGAAAATTTCCAACAATTAAGGAACAATTAAATCTACATTTAAGAAGATATTAACATTTAATTCTTATGTTTTCAAGAATAAGTCATAAAGGAGTATGAAAAGGGCTTAAGGCCATTAGAGAATACCAAGAATAATTATTGGGCAACTAAATTGATGTTGATTAAATTAATATTCATGATTAAGCTAGTAGCAAATAAAAAGACCTAATTAAGAGTGTTTTACCTTAATTAATAATCAAAGGACCAATGATATAGCTTCAAAGCATTATCCAACAATTAAAATTAAAGCATAAATGAACAAAAAAGAAAGGCAGAAGGAAGGAGGCTTTTTTTAGCTTGTGCAGCAAGAAACAAAAATTCAAAAACATGCAAAGGCTTGTGGATGAAGCTAGAACCTTCCAACTTGGTGGTCAAGCTTCAAGACTTCATGGGCAAGTCTTCAAACTTCGCGAGCAAGTTACTTAGCGAGCATGCTACTTAGCGGACGAGTTACTTGGCGGACAAGTTACCTAGCGGACGAGTTACTTGGAGAGCAAGTCGGAAAAACTTAGAGAGCAAGTTGAAAAACTTGGAGAACAAGTTGGAAAGTCAAAACACATGTGGCATTAAGAGACACCTAAGCCTTGATTAGGTCATCAAGATGACATCACAAGGATGACATCACAAGAGCACATGGAGGGTGAGGATTAAAACTTCTTTACTAAGTCTAGATCCAATGGTTGAGAATTGATAAGAGGAAGCTTGTGGAAAGTGTTGAATTTTCCCTATAAATAGAAAGCTCACCACTTCATTCTCCTCACACCAAATCAAACTCCAAGAGTTGATTTCTAAGAGAAGCAAGAAGGAGGAAGGAGAGCAAAAAGCTTCAAAAGGTAAGCTTGTTCTTAGTTTCATAGTTCTTAGTTGTTCTTAGTAGTTTTTAATATAGGTATTAGTTTAATCTAGTAAATAGGCAAAGTAATTTCCCATAATTGTTTTCAGGCCTTATTGCATCAAAAGATGCTTAACAAGGTGGAAACATGTTGGGGAGTGACTTTTAGGGTTAAGGGAATAAGTTATAGTAAGATAAAAGAATTCTGGAATTTCTGGATTTTGGGAGTTAACTGGATAGGGAGCATTATTTTATGCATCAAATGATCTTTAAAAATCACTAAATTTTCCAGAAATAAAGTATACATGTAGGGATTTCCAAATATATAAAATATGTAACATTTTGATCTCTGGACAATGAGATATGAATTTTTGAAGATTAGGCTATTTTTTTGGGCGAATTTCTGGGTAAGGTATGAACACATGAAATCTGGGAATTTTTCTTGAATTCTGGGCAGAAACTGATATTTTTCCTCAAAAATAGACATCTTAAGGAGTCCGGGAAATTTTACGGATCTTCGTTTCAATTTTTTTAGAATTAGTTATGATTTTTCAAAGTTAGGCGAAAATCTGTTCAGAATTTTTGAACCAGCGTTTTTTAAGAATTAAAGTTGATAAGTTGAAAAATAATCCTACCAAGGGTAAAAAGGTCATTAGTAACTAGGATATCCTTTAGAATATTATTGGTGAATTAATAAATGCGATATTACCATTATAGGATACACGTGACCGCACTCCGACCGACGAACGTACCGATATCACCGACGAAGGTACGGACGCGTACTGTAACACTAACTTTGATGCTTATTGTATACTTATATGTGATAGATAGTCTGAGACTCTGATGTTAAAAAGTTGTAGACTCTATTTTTGAAAGTTGTGCATACGTACAGTTATATACGGGTTATAGTCATGATAACGCCGTTGAGTTTTCCTAGTGCTGAGGACACGGATGTACACCGTGGCACTGGTGAATAGTGCAGACTGGTTTGATATGAATATGTGGTGATACTGGAATGACATGAATATGTGGAGACTGTGGTTGTTATTATCTTGAGTATGTGAATATTGTATGTGAATATTATTGTATTGTCATGAATATCTGTCATACATAACTGATACATAAGCATGAGGTTAACCGTTACCTGAGGTTCAATGGGAATTGAACCTCAGCTCTTACCATAGTCTCAGATTCTGGAGGAACCAGGACCGAGGACAAGGATAAATAGCACACATGAGGACACGGGCGGAGAAGATAGTTACGAGTTATTGTATCACTGTATTATTAAATGTTCGGGGAATTGTACCACTGTAATAGCAACCAGATACACCAACAGTGAAGGTTTATCAGATACTCACTCTTTTAAATTATTCCGATGCTCTACTCTGATTAAAATATGTTGGAAACAGATTTTGAAAATGAGGATATTACAAAAGCTTTCCGGGAACACAAGTTCCCAAGCCCAACCTGAGCCTGCCAATCTTCCCTTATATGTGAGAAGATAAGATCCCACTAAAATTGGTGAGATATTAGGTTCCCACTTGAATAGTGACACTGTTGATCATATGTACCCCTCATATTTTTTTTATAATGTAAGAAAATAGGATTAAATTCAAATTTATGCGATAAATTCAAACTTGACAGGAGAATATTTTAGGCAAATTCAAACTTGGCAGGAGATGTATTTAGAGAAATTCAAACTTGGTGGAAGAATATTTTAGACAAATTCAAATTTGATAAGAGGATATTTTTTAAAAAATATATTTTAGCAAAAAAATTATTTTTCCATTTCATTTTGAGTTAATTACTTTTAAAAGTAAAATAGATATTTCTTTATTCTTTACCAGCTACTACTTTTCATTTTCCTCTTACCAAATAAGTCATCTTCCCTTATCCCTCAAAATCTTCGCTTCGCTTCCTTTCCTTTATCTAAAGTTCATTTCCCTCCTCAAATCTTCCTCACACCAAAGGGGCCTTAAATAGGAAAAATGAGATGGTAAAAAACAGTGTGAATGTGTATTGGCTGTGGCTCCATCCACAACTAGTGTCAGTTCTTTTTTTTTTTTTTTTTTGAACACTAGTGTTAGTTCATTTTCAATCATTACGATTCTGTCAATATTTGATTTCGATTTATCCCGATTTCCTGTAGTTTTTAACTTTGTACTGTTATTGTTTAGTGTCATATTGATTGGAAAATTTTAGAGAAAAGTGCATTGATACAAATAAAGGAAATAAGAAAACTAGTTTAAAGAGGTACCAATCATCAATATCATTATACTACAGTTGAAATATAAAAAAAACAGAAGCAAAACGCCCTAAAGCACAATTCAAAACATTCAAAATAAAAATATATTCATCATTAAGGCAGCTGCAAGTGAGCGCAAGTGAAACAGCAAAAAAATAAGGACCGCGATCAAGGACTGTTAGGAGAGCAACTATGCACTAATGAGGAATTTACTAAAAATATGTTCTCTAGGTCTCAAAGCTAACGTACCCTATAGGATTTACGGTGAAATGATTTTTTTATTTTGGCCTTTTCTGAAATTATTGTTAGAATAAAAATATTTCCACCAATAGCATTATTTCAAATAATGAAAACTTCACTTTCAGACTTTCCCAACCCTAGCGTACCCTTTCCTTCATTCTTCTTCGACCTCCATTCCCTGCGCCAAGTGCTGTCGTTGGGATCGAACCCGGCTACCGTCATGATCTTCATCGACTAATTTTGAGGTGTGTTCTTTCTCTTGCTTGCCTTTTTTCGTTCGTGTCGTTTTGTTTCACCCTGACTCGCTGTTCTGCTCTGTTTCTTGCTTCGAACATTCTTTTGGATCCTGCTAGTCCGTTGCTCTCCTCTGTTTGTAAGATCGTTGATCTCAAATGATCTTACGATTTCACGAGTTTCCCCTGCGATCTTGATCGATCTTGATCAAGACTGATCCTAATGGGGAATCAAATCGTTTTCTCTCAATAGAATCGCGATCTTGACTGATCTTATGACGCGCGATCTTGATAACCATAATGTACACCACAGTTGATCTAAAAAATCTTTTGATGAGATGCTCCAAAGCCAATCCAGCTTGATCCGCTAATGAAATAGTAGTACTACTCTCAGAAAAACTTTAAACTTCATTAACTATATCATAAAATTCAACAACTTTCTAACTTTACCCTTATTTAATATACTCCATATCATACTCATAAAAATAAAGTAAATACAATAATAAATAAAGAGTAAAACTGTACATTTATATAAAAATTGTTTCTCTTTTTTTTATAAATAGAACCAAAAATTTTATTTCCTCTCTGCCTTAGGAGTATATAGAAACAGAGGAGTTCTCCCTTTGGTCCGTACTATAATTAAGACACCAACTATCTTTAACTAACTCATTTATTACTCTTTTCTCATTATGCTCTCATTTTTAATGAACTCATATAAATCCTCATAATTAAAATAGAGGTAAAGTTAGAAATATTGATTAATTTTGGATCAATTAAATGACTTAACTTCCTTTCATTGGTTCGCGAGAAATGATAGTTGATGTCTTATAATAAAAGATCAAATAAAGTATATAGTATTGGAACTATAGTCCATCCTCACTCCCCCCCCCCCCTATTTTGAGAAATTAAATGAAGGTGCATGTTGTTTTCAACAACAGATAATTGATGAGCAATATTATTTAATGGTGTATACTATATATAAATTATACTATGGCATTTAATACACACACGTGTGGTATAATTTTCTCCGTCAACCGACACATTGATTGAACAACTACTGTATATAAATTATAGGGAAAAATTATAATGAAAGACTTGGAGGAAAAAATATTTATTGAGAAGGACCATAAAAATTGTAATTAATTGGAAGGACCAAATATCATAATATAAATTTAAAATTACTAAATTATCCTTAATCAAACCTCCAACATTATTATCTCTTGTATTCATAATTAAAAAAAAATAACTAAAATTAAAAGTAAAACCGCCCTCTATTCACATATAGTATCACTGTATCTTTCTTTAATTTTTATTTTTTTACCATTTTATGCTCATGTAAAATCAAAATATTTTAAATTAACTACGGTTCAAACTCATATTCTTTTTAATTTTTATTTTTCAATAAGTTCTATATTCATACAATCAATAGATCATCGAATTAACAAAAATATTATAACGTTGCCAAATTTATATTATCAAGTATCAACGTTGATATCAATTAAATACTTTTTTATGAAAATAAAAACTAAATTCATTTCAATTTTTTCAGGATATAATAGATTTTTTAATTTTATTAACATTAAATGAATTTTTTAACCCACATAAATTTATTTTAAAATAAAAATAAATCATATAAAATTTTTTGGTCTAATATATATACTAAATTATAAAAATGAAACTTGAGAAAAATTTATTGAATTTAGTGAAATTTAGAATTTTGTATTAGTTTTAAAAATAGGGTGTGGAAGGAAATGAAGAAGAGTTTCTTAGGGGTAGTTTAGTATTTTATATTTTATATTTTTAACATTTGGTCCTTCTAAATAATTACAATTTTTATGGTCCTTCTCAATAAATATTTTTTCCTCCAGGTCCTTCATTATAATTTTCCCTAAATTATAAACTTAATAAAAGTAACTATGCGTAATATTATAAAGTGAGGTTTATTTAAAAGATGATGAGCAATAATATAAGTAAAGATATTGATCAGTCAAAGAATTAGGAAGGCATTGGATAAACTTTCAAAATATAAAATGATGCAGTCACAATTAAGATTTATTAAGATGGTGACGCTGGTATTGATGACGTCTAAAAGATTAAGAAATATGAGAATGGATTAGAATAGAGTTGGTGAAACAACCGTTACGTACTTACGTTTACTGGCCAACAAACAAAAAAGAAATAAAGAAATAAGCGTTACGTTGAACTATTTTTGTTGACGCTGTTAGCTTCATGGAAAGGAAAAGAGACGCATAATAAGTCTAATTTCATTATATAAGACTTGGAATGTCTTCCTTTTTATTAGGTAATGATTCCTTATTTAATTGGTCTAGATTGAGGGAACGGGAGATGAGGGATTTTAGTTTTCCCTCCAAATTAAATTTTTTGTTATAGTCAAATAGATGCAATGAGAAGAGGCCAAAAACAAGTGTAGAAAGTGGTGGTTGGGTCTTAGTTGTGGTACGTCCTCCTTCAAATGCAGAATGCAAATATCAGAAACATTAATATTGGTTCCTCTCTATCTAATAATTATGTCGCTTTTCTTATAAATGGTTGATTAGTATGATTGTATTGAGTTGGGATTTATGAATAAAACTTAAATTCATAGGACCTCATTTTAAAACTTTTTTTAAGAAAAATAACGATATAAGTCATTTTATTTCTTAGTAATCAGAAGTACCATTTCTCATAACTTTTTTTGGGAAGACAAAATTAAGAAATGACATATAAAAATATTTGAAAAATTGCACGTTAATTTTATTAATTGTAGTATTTAAATAGTAAGTTAAATAATTTTTTGTAAGTCAAAATTATTTGTTAAAATAAAGCTCTGGGGTACTTGTTAAAAAAATAATTTAAACAACGTACATGTCATCAACGTATTATAGGGACCATAAAGCTTGACTTTCAATAATCACTGTTACACCTCCTACCGGTCTCGCCTTTTCAGGTGGTGGGTAGTGTAATATCTCTTAATTCTTATATTATATTACTTCACAACATGTATTAGAGTAAATTACGCAGCAGAATATACATTCGGTTTGGGCATAGTGTACTGGTAAGATATTGCATATCTTGGTTACACATTTAAAACATAAATACATAAAATATCTACAAATCTTCCTCGAATGATTTAAAACCAGTCTGACACCTTCATGTGCTAGCATCCACCACTTTATCCTGGGAGCAGGGGCGGAGCTAGGGAGGGGCTAGGGGTGGCCCCCGCCCCTCCTAAAATTATAGAACAATACCCAAAGTTTTAAGAAATTGTATTTCTACTTTATAAATATTTCAATATTTTCAATTTGGTCCCTACTTAAAGGTTTGTGGAAGGACTAAAATGAACATCTTGATATGTTTATAGTGCTTAAATGTAATCTTATAAATACTTGGGTTTAACTCATAATTTTAGCCCCTCCTAATTTGGATTCCTGGCTCCGCCCCTGCCTGGGAGCTACTTCCAAGAAGCTGTAAATACACAGGTAGCAATACAGACTGGAATCCCGAAGGATCCCAGAGTAATCATTAATCTCATACACAAAGTATATTCAAAGCATGTAAGAAAACTATAAATACAAAACTACAGCATTTAGTAAATCACACACAACGAGACACAAATCCTAATCTGGAACAAGCAGTCTCAGTAGCACACGACATAGACTACAGGGCATAGCACACAGCAAGGCCCTAGTCACATACAGCGAGTCGTACATAGTGGGTTCCAATTCCAAAGCGCTTGGAAAGTAACAACACTGAATGCATATACAATCATGGTAAAACATACATATAGAGACATACAAAGCATATGAGGATTAATGTTACTACCTAGTAAATTCTTAGACTGATAATCAACTCCCAAAATTCCTTGAAGTTTCGAATAACGATACTCCTTGTCCTTGATCTTAGCTTCTCCTTGAAATCTATAATCTTTGAACTCCCTTGTATTTTTAGTCAAGACTTCAAAACACCATGCAAGAATCATTCATCAATATCTTAGGAATGCCTATGAAGATTGAAGGGAGTAGAGCAAGAATCTAAGTTCTACTTACCTTGATTCTGTGATCGGTTTGGAGATCTGACATCACCTCCACCATGTAAACGGCACCAAACGCCTCATATCAAGAATCTGAAACTGTAGAAACATTGCTTTCGCCAAGAGGTACAACATTGGAGAAGGCCCCGGGAACTAAAAACACCAAATTGGAGGCGAAATCGGCCCCAATTCTTCTCCCTCTATCTCCATTTCGTTTTTCCCTCTCTCTCCCTTCTCTTTTCCATGTTTTGGCCAAGAATAACCTAAAAACAAATGAGGAGGAAGGGGTATACATAGAATATGGGTGCAGTCCATAACGCGCCACATTATGGTCCAGAATGCGCCACTGTTAGTTAATTTTGTCACATTGCATATAATTTTTTTTTAAAAAAATACAATAAATGAAAAGTGAAAAAGAAATTGATTAATGATTATTAGTATTATACATATAAGGAGAAAAAAAAACATGATACACAAACGCACACACGGAAGCTTTAAATTGTTGTCACTAATATTTGATCAAAAAATTGTTGTCACTAATTTTCATTTAAGAAAGTTAAGGATTCAAGTCAAAGGGGATATTTACCTCTGTGCTAATTTATTGTTTTAGCTAATTATGGTTTTTTTCCCCCATTGAAGACATGAATAAATTTTTAAGAAATAATCCTCTCATGAAAAAATGTAAGTGCAAAAAAGAAAAGGATTTGTTGACCTTATTTCAAAAGCAAACATAACAATTTACCCATAATTAAAATATAATATTGAGCGCATATATATATATATATATATATATATAGGTTTATCATTTGTCATGTTATTTGACATAAGGTTATGTCAAGTTGTCCCAAAACTACGTTGTTTTGAGAGTTAAGGGAATTAATAAATGATGTTTTTGTATTTATTATATAAACTACGTCGTTTTGGAAGTTAGGGGAATTAATAAATAGTGTTTTTGTATTTTTGTTTTTGAATTATTGCTCATTAAAGGATTAATTGACTATTTATTAATAGTGAAGGCCATGGCTTAATCTAAAGGGTATGTTTCTTTTGTTAAATAGAGTCAGAAAGTCCAAGTCTTGCAAACTGGAACTGCTCAACCACCGAAGCCAACTATACTTCCAATTAGGGCTGAGCAACGGGCGGGTGGGGCTTCCCCGGGGGTAACCCGCGGCCCGCCTGTTTAAGTTTAATGGGGACGGGGCTTCACGGGTACGAGGACGGGTATCACGGGGACGGGTTAAACGGGTACGCTTAAACAAGTCCAGGGAACCCGTTTAGGTGCTGGGCTTTTTTATTTTTTTAAAAAAAGGTTTTTGGGCTTAGGTTTGTTTCTTTTTTTTTTGCTCAAAACCAGAACAGTTTTTTGGGCCCAAAACATATTCTATTTGTTGCATTTTTTGGACCCAAATTTGTTTCTTTTTTTGGCCCAAAACCTGAACATTGTTTTTTTTGCTCGGAAAAACCTGAACATTTGAACATTGGAAAACACTAAAACCTAAACAATTGGTAATTAAAAAAAAATACCCAGCTTACCAACAAAAAAAAAACCCCACGGGATTCTTAATATAGTTTTTTAAACCTGAACATTGTAAAACACTAAAACTTGACCATTTGAACATTTGAGCTGTGGCAAGCGATGGCAACTACTCGTCAAGCAAACCAAAGAGTAAATACATCGATTGTAATACCCCAAAAATTATTTCTCATAAATACAATATTTTGATAAATGACACCTATTTAAAATAGGTGAATATGTGATCTCAAATTTTGAGGTATATTTATTCTATTTTTTAGGAAATCTTTATTTAGGATTAAGGTGGCCAATGATTGAATTTTCTTCGGAATCATAAAATATTATAAAAATACAAATAATTACCAAATTAAATTAGGGTTCTTGTAGGATCAAAAAGAGCTAGAAAATGTTATGGAAAATACCTAAACAAATAGGAGAAATTAATAAGAATTAATAAACAAACTAGGTCTTCACTAAACTAAAGAACTGCGTAACTTTTCATAATTAATCAAGGGATTAATTAAAGAAGACCTAAGTCTCAATTTTCATATTTTATTAAGAAACTAAATTTTCTAAGAACCCATAATTAAGACCTAGTTCATTTTCAACTAATAAAGAGCCATAAATAATTACCAAAACACTTGAACAATTAAAAGAATAATTACCAACATTTAATGGGAAATTAATTAACACTAATAGAATGATTAGCTAATTATTTACAACTAACATTAATAGTCATCAATTAGAAGTATATTGGTCTAATTAAAATTCAAAGACCCATAAGGGCTTGAGATTAGTATAAAGTGGATTACCAATGGTCATAAACTACTTTAAACACTAATAATGCAATAGTCAAAAGACAATTAGGCTTTGATTAAGATGTTAATTAAGCTTTAATCAAGCTTTGAAAAAGTCAATAATCTCAATTAACATCAAAGGCCAAGATTAACCCTCATAAAGCTAATCCAAAGGCTTAAATTAATTCTAACAAAGCTTGATCCTTGTGAAATTGGAATAGCCAATGATAAATCAAGAAAATGTTCTTAATCCTCACAAAATTAATTGGACCAATAAGAGATTAACACAAATTAAAGGTTTGGATTAAAGCTAGTAGAGTTAAATCCTAAAGCTTAAGTTAACTCTCATAAAACACAATCCATGTGACCCAAAATTAACCAATGAGAGATTTTCTTTTGAATGACATGAATTAAATAAAACACAAAATAAAAATTTTAAAAAAGGGGGAGGGGGACGGTTTGTTTTATAAAGAAAGGAAGAAGGAAAAAATTATGTAATAAATCAAGCACACATATGCCAGAATGAGTCATCATCCAAGCATTAAAACAAGAAGACTTTGAGGGAAAAATGGAAGAGGATAAAAAGAGTTGTGTAAGAGAGAGAGTGTTGTGAGTGTGTGTGTATACAACTATTGTACATGTGTGTGTGTCTAGTATGAAGAAGGAAAGAGAAGTCAAAGCATTAGCCAATAGGAAATTAGATAATTGAACAATTAGATAAATCCATGAAATTAATTCTAGTCATAAGCAAATGAAAACCTATACAAACTAAATTGTATCTTGAAATCCATTAACCATTGATCAAATATAAGAAGAGATTATGAACAAGCATAATTCAAGCTTGAGAATGAGTATAACCAAAGTCATTTCCTCAACTTTTGAAGATTGATACCAATTGAGAAAATGAGTGTTTGTGGTCTCAAAATGAAGCCAAGAACTTCAAGATTTCAAAACCAATGAGAAAATGTGAATACAACTTCATTAGGATCCTCAAATATATTTTCATCTAGTGAAAAGCAAAGCCAAGAAGAGAAGGAGGAGGAAATTGTGACTTAGTCAAGCATTGTTAAGTCATCCATGACGTCATAAACTTATCAAAGAAGGAGGATGAGTCATAAAGCAATAGAAGAGACTAGAAGGAGGAGGTGTAGGGCTAGGATTTGAGCTTCAAATTTAACCTAGATCCAAGGGTCCAAATTTGAGAAGATTAGGTTTGAATTATTTACCATAATTCCCACACCAATTTGCTATAAATAGGGGCCTTTGGTCTTCACATTCTTCACACCAAACTCAAACCAAATAGGTGAGTTTAAGAGAAGAGTGAAGCAAGAAGGAGGAGGAAGTTCTTCAAGAGGTAAGCAAGCTTTTAGTTTCTAGTCTTTAACTTTTGTAGTTTTTGAATTTCTAGTTTAAATTCTTAGATAGAAGTAGCTTAGATCTTAAATATTCTAAAATAATTTTAAATTCATGTTTTTATGGTTAAAATCAGCTTTATTTTGAAAAATTGATGAAGAGGGTGTTTTAGCAAAATTTCTGGAAGAGAAACATCGAAATAATGAAGTTTTGGCGAAATTTCATCGGTTAAGGAATTTCTGAATCAGTGATAAAAATGCTTATATTTTATGTTGAAAACGAGGTTGGAAAATTCTGGGAAAATTCATGGTTAAAGTAGACATATAGGGATTTTCAAATATGTAAATACCATGTCAAAATGATTTCTGTACAGTGAGATAAAAATCCTCAAAGTTAGGCTACGAATTTCTGGAAAAATTCTGGGCAGAGGATCAAAACTTAAAACCTGGGAGTGATTCATGGAATCTGGGAAAAATTGATTATTTTTACTTAAAAATAGACATCTTGAGGATTCCATGGAATTTTACGGATCCTCGTTTCGATTTTTCTAGAATTAGTTATGATTTTCCGAAGTTAGGCGAAAATCTGTCCAAAATTCTGGACCAGCGTTTTTTGAAGAATTATGGGTGATAAGTTGAGAATTAATCCTACCAAGGGTAAAAAGCTGATTAGTGACTAGGATACCTTCTAGAATATTATCTGTGAATTAATAAAAGTGATATTACCATTATAGGCTAAACGTGATCACGGTCCGAACGACAGCATACCGATATCGTCAACGAAGGTACGGACGCGTACTGTAACACTAATTCTGATGCTTATTGTATACTTATATGTGATAGATAGTCTGAGACTCTGATTTTGAAAAGTTGTAGACTCTGTTTTGAAAGTTGTGCATACATACAGTTATATACAGGTTATAGTCATGATAACGCCGTTGAGTTTTCCTAGCGCTGAAGACACAGATGTACACCGTGGCACTGATGAATAGTGCAGACTGGTTTGATGTGAATATGTGGCGATACTGGAATGACATGAATATGTGGAGACTGTGGTTATTATCTTGAGTATGCGAATATCGTATGTGAATATTGTTGTATTGTCATGAATATCTGTCATACATAACTGATACATAAGCATGAGGTTAACCGTTACCTGAGGTTCAATGGAAATTGAACCTCAGCTCTTACCATAGCTTCAGGGTTCGAAGGGGCTAGGACCAAGAGCAAGGATAGGCAGCACGTGTGAGGTCACGGGCGGAGGACTTTTCCTTTATTTACAAACTGTATTCGGTTATTTGTACCATGTATGTATAAGTACCCAGACTCAACCACAGGGAATATATATCAGATACTCACTCTTTTAAAACATTCTGATGTTCTACTCTGATTAAATTATTTTAAACTCTGATCAAATATTTTGAAAACGGATTTCGAAAATGAGGATGTTACATAGATAATCTCCAAGGAGAGGGAGACGTCAACGGTGACGGTGCTCAGGCTGAGGCGGCGATACTCAGGCTCAGGCGCTGGTTGTGTGTGGTGTCATGGTGATAATCAGATGTCGACGATGCTAGGGTTTGAGTGTTTGACCGTTTGATTTTGAGGGGGTAAAAACCAAAACACTGCTCTGCCTCCGTTCTTCTCTGCAAACTGCAATTCTCGGTTCTCCAATGTGCGATTGTGCGACGCAGCGACGGTGCTAGGCTAAGGTTTGACCGTTTGAGTTTGAGGGGGTAAAAAACAAAATACTGCTCTGCTGCCTGTGGCTCTGCCTCTGTGCTTCTCTGCAATTCTAGGTTCTCCAAGTCCAAGGAGTCCAATACTCCGTGTCTCCATCCGTGAGATCGGCTGAGGCATGCATGACAATGTGACATGAGGGGAAACAAAAAAAAAACTAAACGGGGTCACGGGTAGGGGCGGGTGCCCCGCCCCTCAACCTGTGCCCCGCCCGTATAGTGTAAATGGGTATGGGGCAGACCCGTACCCGTAAGGGCCTAATCTGGGTGGGTTTGATCCGGGGAAAAATCTACGGGTCGCAGGCGGTTGGGCGGGGTCCGGGTATCTTGCTCACCCCTACTCGGGTATCTTGCTCACCCCTACTTCCAATGATCCCTACCAAAACAACCTCAAAAATCTCTTTGAAGATCTCTCCAAGTCATCCAACATCACCAAAAACAAGGAATTCTACAGCAACATGGTAGGAAATAAGTCCAACACCGTCGTCTATGTCCTCTTCATGTGTCGGGGTGACGTGTCCCTTCAGCTCTGCAACGAATGTGTCAATGCGGGAATCGATACACTAAACTATTATTGTTCCTCTTCAAACGAGGCTATCATTTGGTATGATATGTGCATTCTTCGCTATTCCAATCGCTCTTTCTTCTCTACCCTCGACACCCAACCTATATGGCTATACATACAGAAAGTGGTGCGGATATGCTTCAAAACCAAAAAGATGGCTTCAATCGGCTACTGGCGAATACATTGAATGATCTAGTGACGACGATATTGAACTCAAAGCCTATAGGAGCAAACAATTTTGCAACAACAGAATTCAGCTCTTCAGAGTTTAGAACGTTGTATACCCTTGCACAATGTACTCCAAACTTCAACAGCCAAGATTGCCAAAAATGTCTGAATGATGCTCAGCAACAAATGTCGTCATGTTGTCTTGGAAAAAAAGGAGGACAAGTCATGAATCCTAGCTGCAACTTGAGGTTTGAATTATACCAATTTTATAATAATTACAATATAAGTGTTGTTTCGGTGCCTCCAGCTTATCCCCCAATAATAGTGGCGTTTCAGTAATTACAAGTAATGCAATTGAGGATCTAATCCTTTTTCTTACAAAGATAGTTCACTACGTATAAATTGATATTCCTAATTCTCCCTCATTAATTTATGCAGGAAAAAAAGAAGAAGAAGAAGATCATTCACGAACAAGCATAATAGCGGTGTCCCTTAGGGTTGTCTTGATCACGCTTTTTTGTTTCGGCGTTTATTACTGGAAGAGAAAAAAGAACCGAGTCATAAGTTATAAGGCGAATCTGGAGAAAAATTGTATGTATCGTATTGTTTTTTCTTTTCCCCCGGTTTAAAAAACAACTGAGTCTAATGTGGAAACAAAAAAGCGCTTAAGCTTTAAACGTAAGACCTAGTTTGTAGTGCAAAATTTAGAAGGCCTACATTTACAATTAGAGGTAGTATGTTATTGTGTGCTTACATTAAAATGTGTATATGTTTATAGTTGGAAGTGAAGGGGCCACATTAGAGTCATTGCAGTTCTATTTTGCAACAATTGAAGCTGCAACAAATAAGTTCTTGATTGAAGATAGAATAGGCAAAGGTGGATTTGGAGAAGTCTACATGGTAACTTCATTCATTATGTGATCAAATCAATGTTTGTGCTTTTGGATAACATTGCATGTATATCTCACCCCCCTCATTATCTAACCATTCATGATTTCAGTGCGATCTTCTCGATGGTAGCAAAATAGCTGTAAAGAGATTGTCAGAAAATTCTAGTCAAGGTTTGAGAGAATTCAAGAATGAAGTTCTACTAATTGCCAAACTTCAACACAAAAAACCTGGTGGCTTTGATAGGATTTTGCTTAAAAGATAAAGAGAAAATACTTGTTTATGAATATGATCCCTTCTAACCAACTCATCACATCATTTTTCATTTTTTTTAATTCACGTATTGTCCATTCTTTTATTACTATTTGAGGTGAATATTATTTTCGTTGGTATATTAATAATCATTTTTTTACACACAGTTGGTATAGGACTCTGTATAGTCAGGTTTTAGACAAAAGTATATGCAACGATTCAACTGTAAACTAATAAGTTAATTATATATGCACAAGTTCACAAAAAGCACGAGAGTTAAATAGGTTCGAGCATTATAAAATTATAGAAGGAATTGCTCGAGGAATTCATTACCTCCATGAACATTCACGCCTTAAAGTAATACATCGAGATCTTAAACTAAGTAATATTTTGTTAGATGATGATATAAATCCAAAAGTTTCTGATTTTGGCATGACGAGAATGGTTGGTATTAATGAAACTAGGGGGAGCACAAATAGAATTGTTGGAACATTGTAATTTCTTTCTCTCTCTTCATCTATATATCTCTTTCTCTATATGTATCTTGTGCGCGTGCGTGTGTATCTTCAACGCATGCATTATTGCTACAAGATTTTACTCAAATTATTTGGCCCTATGATTCCAACATATATTGATATAATTTTTTGTCATCCTATATATATACACACACACACACACACACATAATGTAGGGGGTACATGTCTCCAGAATATCTCAAGTTTGGACTATTTTTTGAGAAATTAGATATTTTTAGCTTTGGAGTCATTGTTTTGGAAATTATAAGTGGAAAAAATATAAATTCTCATGGTGAATCTCAGTAAGGTGGTGGACTTTTAAGTGATGTGAGTATAGTAAACTATTAACATTTCTCAAATGATGATCATATGAAACTGGTCATCATCATAAACATCAACCAACCATTGTTGCGTTTGTTAAATTAATGATTTGGCATATAGGTAGGCTTGGAAGCATTGGAGGGGTGAAAATTTTATAGCCATATTGGATTCAAATCTGACAGAAACAGGGTCACATAGTGAAATAATGAGATGCATCCATATCGGCTTGTTGTGTGTTCAAGAAAATCCTCAAGTTAGGCCTTCCATGAATAAAGTTGTTAAATATCTAAGTAATGATTTAATAAAATTGCCAATTCCTCATGAACCAGCATTCTTCTTGCAAAGTCAAATGGAAGCAGCGGAAACCATTAGAGCAATGGAGGCTCAACTTGCCAACCACAATTAAAATTGCATCAATGAAATATCAGAGAGTGTATCATTTCCTCGCTAGATCGCAGGAGACTTCAACTTTTGCTTTTCATATTCAATGTAATCCAACCATAAGTTTTTATGCATATGCATCATCTTTCCTTAATAACGAACCAAATAAACTCATGTAATCAACATTACATTACATTTGACAAGTATATACTTTATAATTAAATAAGTGTAGATTCTGAAGTATATTTGATTAACTTTATTAATATTTTATACTTATTTAATTATCTTTTATATATTTTTCTATCCTTTAATTAATTATAGGATATATATAAAGGGTATTTTGATATAAAATCAACTCATATCCTAATTTACTTTGCTGGAGATATTATAAGATTCAAGTGAGAACAAAATATCAATATATCTATATTATATGATAATTGATGAGAGAGAGAGATAAACCAAAGAGATTGTGCGAGACGCTCACAGTGAGGCAATATATACCTATATATAGGTGAGGCGTAGCAAGAGGCAGGTGTGTTCACTTTTCCTAGTTAGGGACAGTGAGGCAAGAGGTTTAATGGATGGAGATTAAAGTTTGAAGATGTGGAAGAGCAACAACGCGGATGAAATTTTGGAGTTGAGTTTTTGTTTTTTATTTCTCTTCTCTTTTTTCATTGTCTTTTTTTTTTTAGGTCTTTGGTTTGCTAGTATTTTGGTCATGAGAATATCAGTTTTTATCACTAAACCCTCATTTTAGATTATTTAGTTTGATTATGAGTTAGTGAATGACAATTTTTATCGTTAATTGCTTTGGTATTATTTTTGTTGATTAAGTTGTGTGCTCAATTATCCTAAAACAAAAGACAACTTATTGGGATTATTTTAGTATCCTAAAGGAACTTAGACATAGAGAATTTAATTGACTTTCAATTGAATCGTATAGAATAGAGTTTTTCAGACTTAATTTGCTTATAGAAAAAGCATATATCTACCGGCCTCACATAGTCTCATTAAGCTTGCATTTACATTAATCCAATTAAATACTAATCCGTCATGACCCAAAAATCAAGATGTGATAGGCATGGAATTTGAGAAAACTGACATCCCAAAAGCGGTAAATATATAGAATTTTCCATACTTTACATATATACCATGTATTTGCAATACATAATATAACAACTATGATTGTATTTCATATTACAAAAATTATAGGCTTCCTATAGAAATTTCTGTAAAATCTTCCTTGAGAGTAAGACCTCAAGAAAATTTTACAATAACCTAATATAGTCAAGACAAGCTCTTATCCTTACCAAGAAATACACATGTAAATAAGGCGAGGATCATATCTATACCATACGTAGAGCACCTAATTCACAACAATAAATTCATAAGTTTAGATTTTACATTAATTGGAATTATCAACATGATGCTTAAACTTCAAACAGTATTATAGTTCTTCATTGATCAACAAGAGGAATATAGCCAGTTGCACCATCTGAAGCCAAAAATATTTTCTAGTGAATAACATCTCATATAAAGAATTTAATTGGAAAAAAAAAACTAGAGTAGCAAATTATAGTTTAGACAAATTTAACTATTAATACTAATATGCAACTGTAAACATGTGAAATTTTATAAATGATCATCAATCAATTACGTTTAAGTGGGTAAATAAACAACTTGTTAAACAAAATCCAGTCCAAATAAAAATTTTTAATTCTCATCTTTCCATAGGACTTTAACAGAAAGAAATAACAAGCGTGGACATACAATCCACGAGGGTAACTAATTACCAAGCGCAGCGCAAGGCCACGAACACAAGCATGGACACACAGTCAATGAGGATAAGTAACCAAGCAAGTTGTAACATTCTAAATTTTTGGACCAGAAGGTTGGAAATAAAATTGAGATAATAAGGCTTCTATAGCCAGTAGAGTCCAAAAGTCTTAAACTTATTATGAGGAAAAGCTTAAGATAATTATTAAAATTATTTTGGACTTGGAAAATTTGCTAAGACTATGAAATAATATTTCGATAATATAGAAATATTATGATGGAATTAATTATGAGAAATTTAGCTTGGATAAATGTTAAAATTAATATTTGGACTTTTAAAGTTTGAATAATATATGGAAATTAATTATGAAATTTTGGCTTAAAATAATTATTGGAAATTTAGGCTTATTTTTCCCTTGATTTATTTTGGGAAAAGAATAATTCAAATAGGGAATAATTTAGGCCTAAAAATTTAGAATTACTATTTTATGGCCTAAGAAAAATAAATTGGGAAAGAAACATCTTTACATGGAATTAAGGGTTTATTTTTAAAACTTATTCCCTTATTTTCCATTATTCTTTTATTGCATGTGCAAGACACATACACTCCCATAGTCCAATGGTCTCAGCCCATATGCCAACAACATCCACCCTCCTGCCTCTGCCCAACAAGCATCAGATGGGAAATGTATTAGATATATAAAAAAGAAGAAGAGCAGCGTCACTTACGTAACACAAAAAAAAGGAGTTGCAACAGTGTCTTCCACAATCACGCAACAAAAACGCCTTACTTCTTGAGCTCCACACTACTTCCCTTCCTCTTTATATCATCAGACCAGAGCACCCAAGAAATAGAAAGAAAGCTGAAACGAAGTAGGGTGAGAGATAGAAATGGAAACGTAATAGGGTGAGAGAGAGAACCACGGCTGGAGAAAACGAAGGAGCTGATCGTGAAACTTGAGGAATCAACTAAGGTGAGTTCCTTAAGCATTATCCTTCCTATTTTTGTGGCTTTAATCATCTGCAAGTGGTTTAGTTAGAATAAAAATGTGATCATGCTGTGTTTTTCTTGTTTGAAACAAAGAATCTTGCGTGCTTCTGTTTCATAGTCAAACATCTGAGTTTTTCCATGAAATTTTTACAGTAAATAGTAGACTCAATAAACTTTAAAACGAGAAAAAGAACAACTAAAACGGACATGTGGATTGAGAGTTATGATTTTTCAAAGCCAGACACTCAAAACTGGAAAATGAAATGAACAGTGATTTTCAAGCTCGATTTTGAAATAGTAAACATTTGAGTTTTTCAATGAAATTTGGTCCGGATATCGTAGGCATCTTAATATTTGAAATGAGCCAAAGAACACCTAAATTGGATGTGTATAAAGGAAGATATGATTTTCCTAAGATTAACCAAAAATCTGGATGAATTCTATATTCCACAAATAGTTATCAGTTTCGGTTTCCATTTTGGAATAGGAAACATTCGATTTTTTCCATGAAATTTTGTGTGTTAATAGTACACAAAATAATATTTAAAAGGAGCTTTGGATCACCTTAAACGGAGGTCTTTAGCTCAAGATATGATTTTTGAAAGTTGAGTCATGATTTTGGAAAGCTATGTAGAAAATGTTCACATTTTTGAAATCTAGTAATGAGATAATGTGTTATGGTTATTGCTATTATTTTTATATAAAAGTAGACATGCTAAGGATCACGTAGCATTTGGAAGCACCTCATTTGGATTTTTTAGAATTAATTACAAATTTTCAAAGTTTAATCAAAAAATTCTGGAAAAATCATTGGTAGAGAGTCAAGTTATATATACATTATGGAATTTTGAGAAAACAGTTTATATATATATATATATATATATATATATATATATATATATATATATATATATATATATATAGATGCTTTGGAAAACCATGAGAAACATTTAGCTGCTTATATATATTTGTAATGCATTAAAGCATATTTTTATATGCTGATTTGGTTTTATAAACTCCTAATTTAAAGTGTTAGGATAGCTTTTAAGAGTTTAAAATAATTATAGAGAAAATAATAATAATAATAATAATAATAATTATTATTATTATTATTATTATTATTATTATTATTATTAGTAGTAGTAGTAGTAGTAGTAGTAAAAAGGGAATAAAAAAAATAAAGGGGGTTATTAATTAATAATATATAAAAGATGGGTATTGTTAATTAATAATAATTAAAAAGGGTATTATTGATAAGGAATGTTTAGAGATTAATAACCTCTTTTAATCCTCTAAAAATAATTCGCGTAGTTAGTTACTTTGCGACACAAGAAGTGACTAATGACAATGATGAATGTTTATAGGCATACCTTGACACCTCTACTAATCCCAGCACCTTCGGACGAATTTAGGATTCAAGCTTGAGGTGAGTAACTGTTATCTTATTAGCTTGTATGTATTCATATATGACTAACCATGTTTGCTAGATAATTTGTATATGTCTATCCTAGCTATAGATTGGGGCTGCCTGTTCTTAAATAGGGCTACGATCCTTGCCTGATAATTGCTGCTACAATCCTCAAAAATAGACATGCTAAGGTTTCCAAGGAATTTCACAGAACCTCATTTCGATTTTTGTGGAATTAATTACAATTTTTCAAAGTCAGCGAAAATTCTGTCCAGAAATGTTGAAGCAGCGTTTTTCAAAAATAAAGAGATATAATTAGAATAATAAATCCACCAGGAGTAAACAAGGTCAATAGTGGATAGGGTACCTCTTAGGATATTATTTATAAAGGAATAATGCGGTGGTACTGTTATAGGCGATCCAAGAGACGTACCAAACTGACGACATACCACTAAACTACATGGACTGAGGTACGGACGCGTACTGTAACAATAACTCTGATGCTTATTGTATGCATATATGTGATGGATGGTTTCATAGAGACATGGACAAGACTTGGTCTTGGGTCATGCACCGTGGCTAAGTTATGGGGCTTAGTTCACATGATTATACATTTAGCTTTATACGGGTTACAATCTTGGTAATGCCGTTGAGTTTTCCTAACGCTAAAGACACGATGGGCTGTCGTGGCACTGGTTAGTGCAAACATGGGTGACTGTGCATGTGCTGTGTGCTATGTACTGTGGATATGTTAATCTTGCATCTGCTGTGTGCTTATGTATTGATTACTGCTGTAACGTCATGAATATCTATCATACATATACTATATTATTTAATCATGAGGTTAACCGTTACCTGAGGTCCAATGGGCATTGAACCTTAGCTCTTACTATAGCATTAGGGTCTAGAGGACCGAGGGCTGATGACAAGGGTAAGCAACCCGCATGAGGACCAGGTCGATTTTTCTTTTTTCGGACTGTATAATATTTATAATTATCGGGATAAATGTACCACTACTATAACCAACCATGGTTAACTTTTTGTAATATAATCATCAGTACTCACTTTTTTGAATTGCTCTGATGCGTCACTTTGATAATATCAAGTTATTTCGCTTTTGAAAAATGGGGTGTTACACCTTAAGAAAAGAGAACGACCATAGGTTTGCTTATCTCCAATCCTTAGTTAATTTTTAGTTGTAGACCCCAAGGATAATAACAAAAAGGCCCCCATCATGTATAAAAATGAGTAAATATCCTATTTGGTCCCTGAAAAAAATCACGGACTCCTTTTTGGTCCCTAAGTAAAAATAACTCATCCCGTAATCCCTGTAAAATCCTAGACACATGCAGTGAAGAGTCCTTCCAGGTTGAAGAGGACAAATGCAGTGAAGTGTCCCAAATGTGGTCAGAGATTACGGGATGAGTTATTTTTACTGAGGGACCAAAAAGGGGTTCGCGATTTTTTTCAAGGACCAAATAGGGTATTTACTCTATCAAAAAAAAAACATGAGGAATATGCTGAAATGATATGAAATCATAGAGACTAACACAGACACAAAACGAATGAAAATATGTATAAGAACACTCACCCACACCATAGATAATCCTCTCCCCCACCAGCAGTGGTGGAGCCAGAAATTTTAATGATGGGGGGCGAAAATAAAAAGCATTATAACATAAATAAAAGTATTTGAAATACAATACAAACATAATATATTAAAAGAAATTTATTATAGAAATTAAGATCATTGCACTTTACTCTTACATATTGTCAATCTCATCTGTAATTGAATATGTACTAAAATTCAAAATAATTTCTTTTTCAATGTATAAAATTAAATAATCATAAAAAAAATTGGTCTTCAATTTAACTCTTAAATTTAACTTGGGTGGGAGTAATTATTATTTAGGAGAAGGAAAATGATTAAAAAAAATTGAACATGCATAAGCCAATAGGAAAATCTTATTTCACATATGGGAAGTCACTTGCTCTTCTTCGAGAATCTCAAAAAGTCTGATTTCACCTTCTTAGTCAAAACTTCTTGTATTACATCTCATCAAATAAAACATAAACCATTTCAGTCCAAAAAGAAATAAATGAACGAATAAACAAACAAACCATTGAACAACTTGCATGCTTTTTTATCAGAACCTTATCTGAGTTCATATTACTTGAAGAGAATCACCAACATTGATGAAGAAGGAGGATTGATCAGTTAGCACAGAAACCCAAGTTCCATCTCTGAGACATATTTGAAGTCCTAAAGCGTTATTTGATCTCAACACAGAAATAATCTGTGGCTCTGTGTGCTCACCAAACCCCACAAACATTTCCGCCATTGTTGGACCCCACATGTGTAACATCCTGAATTTTGAATCTAATATCTTGAACATAAACCTATTTTGGGAAGACTAGTAGGCTCTATTTTTGGAAAGTAATAAATTTGAAATCAGTATTTTGTGGGCCCCGTGAATAGTATTTACTATTCACGTATATATTTTTACTATTTACAAATACGTATTTAAAAAATATATATATATATATGTTATTCGCAAATATGTATTTAATACTTGAAATTTGTGAAATATGAATAGTGTTCACTATTCACAAATACGTATTTACTATTCATGTTACTATTCACGTATACTGTATTTACTATTCACGTATACCATATTTACTATTCACACCGTATTTACTATTCATTTTACTATTCACGTATACCGTATTTACTATTCATTTTACTATTCACGTATACCGTATTTACTATTCATAATACTATTCACGTATACATACCGTATTTACTATTCACGTATACATACCGTATGTACTCTTCATTTTTACTATTCATGTATATATATCGTATTTTACTATTCACATATACGCATAGTATTCACTATTCATAAATACGCATATTGATGTATAAAACTTTATGGTATAATAATGCATTATTTTGAGTGAACATATTCATCATGGCGGTTGTATTATGATGGGTGGAGTAAGGAGGGATTTGAATGATAAGAATGATTTATGCCACCACTCGGTGCACAGTGGATGGTACTTGTTTCAGGGCCCCATCTTCCATGTTTTCCTCTGGCCGGGATTTCATTGGAGTTGTGGGACATGTGACACCTCCTTAGTTATTTTAAAGGAGGGGAGCCATAGTCCAGATTTAAGCTCTATACCTTTGGCCGGGTGTATCTTAAGATTTGGTGAGCTTGGAACAATTCAGTCAAATGAATAAGTTTCTATTGGACTATGTGTTAGCCTATGGCTCCAGTCAGCGGTATACGGATGGAGGTGGTATAAGGGAGGCTGCATACTGCATAATGCATTTCTGAACAGTTCAAGAATTTGATATAATGATGAATATTCTGTAAAGACATGAGATGAGAACTTTTGAGATATATATGTTTTATTGCCTTCTATATTGATGACTATTAGTATAAATTATTTTGTATGAGAAATTATGGAATCTACATATATATTTAAAATCAGCCCATACCTTTTTATCATATATTATTTGCTCGTGTACGGTAGAAATATTCAGTAGTTACTGAGACGTGAAATCTCATCCCATATTAACATTTTTCAGGTGAATATCTTAGTAGAGAGCAAGGGAAGGCACCTATGGAGTGAGCTATGGGGGCTCTTTGTACTCCTATAGTTTATGTTATGTTATTTTATTTGCCATGAACCTAAGACTTCCGTTTTGTATTAAACTCTGAAATATTTTCTGGAATTTATTCTGATTATGTATTACGGGTTTTATTCGAAATGGTAACATTGTAAAAGGATTTGGATATTGTTGAACTCTTTTGAAGGTATTTTCAATATTTTAACCGAGTTTTTGGGTATTAAAATTGTGGTGTTACATTTTTGGTATCAGAGCTAAAGGTTCCATGGCAATTTTGTTTATTTTCTAAAGTGATTTCTTTAAAAAAAAATTTTTTTAAAAGTTCGTGGCAAATTAAATATCATAACATGAGCACTTCCCTTTGTTAGATTTAGAATTTATTTAGCTATTTTTATTTGTTTAGTGTCCTTATAGTATTAATCATAGGAGGAGATAATGGCAAGAACTCGAAGAACTAATTCAACCCCTGCTCCGTCCCAAAGAGGTCTCCCTCCGCATCAAGATGGTCCCTATCCTCAGGATAACAATGCCCTTTTGGCAGAGTTACGAGACGTCATCTTGGAGATGAGAGAGAAAGTGAATAGACACGAGGATGAACTAGCAAAAGGAAGAGGCCAAGGTGGTAAGGAAGGAAAGGAGAAGGCTCTGGAAGTCACACCTTCTGACCATCAATCTAGGGGAGGAAGTCGTTCTCGCACTGAAGATGGAGGTAGTAGCGGTTCTCATTCTCAATACCATCCCTTACCTATTACTGAGGTTTGGGAAAAATTTCGGAAGTTTACTCCACCGATGTTCGAGGGGAAGCTAGATCCGATTGCAGCACTGGAGTGGCTGAAACGTGTAGAAAAGATTTTCAGAGTTATCGAGATTAGCTCACAACAAAAGGTGATGGTTGCTGAACAATTGTTGCAGAAAGCAGCTGAAGAATGGTGGGAAAGCACCAAAACAAAAGGAAATGCTGAGATGACGTGGGAAGAGTTTAAGGAAAAGTTCGAAAATTATTACTTTTCCCCTTCAATCAGAATAGAGAAAGAAACTGAATTCCTCACATTCAGGCAAGGGGAATTACATGAAGACGAATTTATTACTCGCTTTTTAGAGTTGTCTAAATTCTGCGGATATTCACAGAACAACTCTAAATGGTTGAGTGCTCGATTGGTTGAAAAAGCTAGACCAGACCTAAAAACAGCTCTATCACCGTTCCTTGATGAAACAAGGGATTTTGAAGAAATATGCGACAAACTGCGCACGATAGCAAGGAACAAACGAGAAGAGGAAGCTGAGAAGATGAAGGGTTTTCAGGCCAGATCTACACACTTCATGAGACCAACGGGAGGAGTTACTAAGAAGCAGAGTCACAACTTCAGTAATGTGAATACGCGGTTTAGCCAACCATCCAGAAATCACTTTGGTGGACCATCGAGGAGTTATTTTACTGGACCCCAAAGAAGTCATTTCAGCAGACCACCGAGGAGTCAATTCAAAGGACCTCAAAGGAGTCACTTCAGTGGAGGTCAGAGTTCATATAGGGGATCCACAGCTCCTGCTGCAAGCACCGCCAACAATCAGATGTGTGCCAAGTGTGGAAGAATACACCAAGGACCATGTGTGACGTGTTTCAACTGTGGAAAGCCAGGACACATTTCCAGATTTTGTGAGGAGGAGCCTCGAGGAGCCAAGGATGCTAGAACTGTAGTGCCAGGGAAAGTGTTTGCACTATCACATCAGGAGGCAAGTGCTTCACCAAATCTGATTAAAGGTATCCTTAAACTCCAAGGTCTTGAAGTAGAAGCCTTATTTGATTCTGGTGCCACACACTCTTTTATATCATACGACTGTGTGCCTCGATTGAATTTAAGAGTGAATGAATTGCCTTATTATATGATTATTTCTACACCGGCGGGAGCTTCAGTAAAAACTTCTAGGGCTTGCTTAAATTGTACGATTGAGATTGATAATAGGATCTCAAATATAGACCTTGTTTGTTTACCCACGAAGGGTATCGATGTAATAATAGGAATGGATTGGTTGTCAGCTAATGACATCATCCTTGACTGCAAGAGGAAGACTATCTCTCTTGCGGATGACTCTATGAGTCATACTAGACCACAATTATTGTCTATAGTACAAGATGAAAAGCCTGTTCATCATGGTTGTCTTGCGTACATGGTGTTTTTCTCCATTCAAGCAGAAGTAGAGGAAGGGATAGAAGATATCGAAGTGGTAAACGAGTTTCCGGAGGTATTCCCGAAAGAAATGACAGGTTTACCCCCAGAGAGAGAAGTAGAATTTTCTATTGATCTCGTACCTGGAACGGAACCTATATCTAAAGCTCCTTACCGAATGTCTCCATCGGAACTAGCAGAATTGAAGAGGCAGATCGAGGAATTGTTAGAAAAGGGTTTTATCAGACCCAGTGTATCTCCTTGGGGATCGCCCGTACTCTTTGTGAAGAAGAAAGATGGGAGCCTGAGACTATGCATTGACTATCGCCAGTTGAATAAAGTGACTATAAAGAATAAATATCCTTTACCCAGGATCGACGATCTACTTGATCAGTTGAAGGGAGCATCCATATTCTCCAAGATCGACCTCAGATCAGGTTATCACCAACTGAGAGTCAAAGCTGAAGATGTCTCAAAAACTGCATTCAGAACTAGATATGGCCATTATGAATTTCTTGTTATGCCATTTGGGCTAACAAATGCTCCAGCAGTATTCATGGATTACATGAATAGAATTTTCCGACCATATCTAGATAAATTTGTAGTGGTTTTCATTGACGACATCCTTATCTACTCTAAGGATGAAGAAGAGCATAAAGAGCACCTTAGAATCGTGCTACAAGTGTTGAAGGAGCACAAGCTCTATGCGAAACTGTCTAAGTGCGAATTTTGGTTGAAGGAAGTAAAATTCTTAGGCCATGTCGTATCGGCTGAAGGTGTTGCAGTGGACCATACTAAAGTTGAAGCAGTTCTCCAATGGGAACGACCAAAGACCGTGACTGAGATCAGGAGTTTTCTAGGTCTAGCTGGCTATTATAGGAGATTTATCAAGGGCTTTTCGCAGATAGCTATGCCCTTGACAAAGTTAACTAGGAAGGGTCAACCATATGTATGGGACGAAAAGTGTGAAGCAGCTTTTCAAAATTTGAAGACTAAGTTGACTACGGCACCAGTACTTATAATTCCAGATCCTGCTCAGACCTTTACTTTGTACACAGATGCTTCCAAGAAAGGTCTTGGGTGTGTATTAATGCAAAATGGTAGGGTAGTAGCTTATGCTTCTCGACAGTTAAGGCCACATGAAGGGAATTATCCTACTCACGACTTAGAACTGGCAGCAGTAGTGTTTGCTCTGAAGATTTGGAGGCACCACCTCTACGGTTCAAAGTTCGAGGTTTATAGTGACCACAAAAGTCTAAAGTACCTGTTCGACCAAAAGGAGCTCAACATGCGACAGAGGAGATGGATGGAGTTTATCAAGGACTACGACTTCGAATTGAAGTATCATCCAGGAAAGGCGAACGTTGTAGCAGATGCCTTAAGTAGAAAGACAATCCATGTAGCCCAGATGATGATCAGAGAACATAAATTGCTCGAGGAGATACCAAGTACATCTATTGATGTAATGTCAGGTTTGGTCGCTACCATGGAAGCATTAACTATTGAAAGCACAATTTGGAAAGAGATTAAATTCGCTCAGCTCGAAGATGAGTATCTATTAAACGTGAGGGAAGATATTGAAGAAGGAAAAGAATCGAAATTTGGGATCGATAGAGATGGGATATTAAGGTATAAAGGAAAAGTGTGCATACCTAATGATGGAGAAATAAAAAAGCTCATACTAGAGGAGGCACATCGGAGTAAATACACTATCCATCCCGGAGCAACCAAGATGTATCATGATCTCAAGCGGAATTGGTGGTGGCGGGGCATGAAGAAAGATGTGACTGACTTTGTCACTTGTTGTTTGACTTGTCAGAAAGTCAAGATCGAACATCGGAAACCTCCTGGATTATTAAAGAATTTGGATATCCCAGAGTGGAAATGGGACAGCATCTCTATGGATTTCATCATGGGGCTTCCTCTAACGACATCCGGACATAATGCCATTTGGGTAATTGTCGATAGGTTAACTAAGTCAGCTCATTTTCTAGCAATTGCAGCAGAATACTCATTGGAGAGACTAGCAAAGATCTACATGAAGGAGATTGTCAGATTGCATGGGATACCGAATAGCATCGTATCTGATCGTGATCCACGATTCACTTCACGATTTTGGAAAGCATTGCAGAATGCTATGGGAACTCGGATGAGTTATAGTACCGCTTATCATCCTCAAACTGACGGGCAGACTGAGAGGACTATTCAAACTCTGGAAGACATGTTGCAGGCTTGTGCAATCGAACTAAAAGGAAGTTGGGACGATCATCTGCATCTTGCGGAGTTTGCATATAACAATAGTTATCACTCCAGCATTGAGATGGCACCTTATGAGGCTTTGTATGGAAGAAAATGTAGATCTCCTATCTGCTGGACGGAATTGAATGAGCGAATTTTAATAGGTCCAGAACTTGTGGACGAGACGACTCAAAAGATTAAGGTGATTCAACAGAAACTTCTCACTGCTCAGAGTCGACAGAAGAGTTATGCTGACAAGAGAAGACGACCGTTGGAGTTCATGGTGGGCGAACATGTATTCTTAAGAGTCACACCAATGACTGGCATTGGTAGAGCAATACGAGCAAAGAAGCTTTCACCTCGTTTTATGGGTCCTTATGAGATTTTGGAGAAAATTGGACCGGTAGCTTACAGAATTGCATTACCTCCACAGCTTGCGAACCTTCACGATGTCTTTCATGTATCGCAACTGAAGAAATACCAACCGGATCCTTCCCACATTATAGAAGTAGAAGAGGTAGAACTCAAGGATAACATGACGTATAAAGCCGAGCCGGAGCGGATTGTTGATGCAAGGGACAAGAGATTAAGAAACAAGACCATCAGACTTGTAAAGGTCGAGTGGAAAGGAATGGCTCCCGGAGATGCTACTTGGGAAACGGAGGAGAGCATGCGACAAACCTATTCTCATTTATTTAAATAGGTTAGAATTCTTATTATAGCGAAATTTTGAGGACAAAATTTTCTTTTAGGAGGGGAGAAATGTAACATCCTGAATTTTGAATCTAATATCTTGAACATAAACCTATTTTGGGAAGACTAGTAGGCTCTATTTTTGGAAAGTAATAAATTTGAAATCAGTATTTTGTGGGCCCCGTGAATAGTATTTACTATTCACGTATATATTTTTACTATTTACAAATACGTATTTAAAAAATATATATATATATATGTTATTCGCAAATATGTATTTAATACTTGAAATTTGTGAAATATGAATAGTGTTCACTATTCACAAATACGTATTTACTATTCATGTTACTATTCACGTATACTGTATTTACTATTCACGTATACCATATTTACTATTCACACCGTATTTACTATTCATTTTACTATTCACGTATACCGTATTTACTATTCATTTTACTATTCACGTATACCGTATTTACTATTCATAATACTATTCACGTATACATACCGTATTTACTATTCACGTATACATACCGTATGTACTCTTCATTTTTACTATTCATGTATATATATCGTATTTTACTATTCACATATACGCATAGTATTCACTATTCATAAATACGCATATTGATGTATAAAACTTTATGGTATAATAATGCATTATTTTGAGTGAACATATTCATCATGGCGGTTGTATTATGATGGGTGGAGTAAGGAGGGATTTGAATGATAAGAATGATTTATGCCACCACTCGGTGCACAGTGGATGGTACTTGTTTCAGGGCCCCATCTTCCATGTTTTCCTCTGGCCGGGATTTCATTGGAGTTGTGGGACATGTGACACCTCCTTAGTTATTTTAAAGGAGGGGAGCCATAGTCCAGATTTAAGCTCTATACCTTTGGCCGGGTGTATCTTAAGATTTGGTGAGCTTGGAACAATTCAGTCAAATGAATAAGTTTCTATTGGACTATGTGTTAGCCTATGGCTCCAGTCAGCGGTATACGGATGGAGGTGGTATAAGGGAGGCTGCATACTGCATAATGCATTTCTGAACAGTTCAAGAATTTGATATAATGATGAATATTCTGTAAAGACATGAGATGAGAACTTTTGAGATATATATGTTTTATTGCCTTCTATATTGATGACTATTAGTATAAATTATTTTGTATGAGAAATTATGGAATCTACATATATATTTAAAATCAGCCCATACCTTTTTATCATATATTATTTGCTCGTGTACGGTAGAAATATTCAGTAGTTACTGAGACGTGAAATCTCATCCCATATTAACATTTTTCAGGTGAATATCTTAGTAGAGAGCAAGGGAAGGCACCTATGGAGTGAGCTATGGGGGCTCTTTGTACTCCTATAGTTTATGTTATGTTATTTTATTTGCCATGAACCTAAGACTTCCGTTTTGTATTAAACTCTGAAATATTTTCTGGAATTTATTCTGATTATGTATTACGGGTTTTATTCGAAATGGTAACATTGTAAAAGGATTTGGATATTGTTGAACTCTTTTGAAGGTATTTTCAATATTTTAACCGAGTTTTTGGGTATTAAAATTGTGGTGTTACAACATGCTCTGGGCATGGAGGATAATGATTCAACCTGAAAACAGTCACTCTGTTCGTTCATCACCATCTTGCTCCACATATTCCTGGACTAAATCTTCATTCCTTTAGCCAACAGTTCCAGATACTCACACACAATCTTCCTCACACTCGATATTTTTTTTCCTTTTAAATTTTAGGGGGCGGGGGCCCACCCTAGCCCCTATCTCCGCCAATGCCCACCAGACACCGTTGAGGAAGGTGCCGTGGTAACCAAACTCTCACTACGGCAGAAACCTAGGAGAGTGATCTAACCATATTTTTACATGATTTTTGGTAATTAAATGGGGATTTTAATGTGTTTTCCCATAGTTATTGAGCTTTAAATGTATTTCTTGTAATAAATTGAGATTAAGAGTAAATATGTTAAATTAGGGCTAAAAGGGCAAAATTGTCAAAAAAATGTAATTACTCTTAATTATTGATTTTTATGAGAATATTTGATACTAGGTTAATTGGTTTAAATTATAGATTCTTGAAAAAATTAAATCAATTTGAAAATGAAAGTTTGAATTCAAGTTACAAAAGTTGCAATTTGGTCCTTTACTGAGAACTTTTAAAGTTTACATTTAAGTCCCTGCATTAAAGCTGTGCGTTTTGGCAGGCAAAGTAGGTCTGATTCATTCAATTGATCCATAAAAATCAGCAAACCCGTGGATCTAGGAGTGGAGCCGTGAGCCGAGGGATATTGGAGATTAAATTACATTCACAGGCGGCGGAACAAAAAAAGAAAAAAAGAAAAGACGCCTTCACCGCTGAGACACGACCTCCCTCCACCTTCCTTCATCCCTCAACTGACCTCGCCGGCGGCTTCTCACTCTACCACCACAGTCGCCGGCGATAGTTCCTCCACCACCTTCTCCATTATCGTCGGTAAGGGGACCAGAGAATCAATTCAGAGACAGCGCCTGCAACCTTCGACCCTTTATTCTTTCACCTTCTTCATCGTCTTCTTCCACCCTCAGTCACTTCCATTTTCATCAACCTCCACCGTCACCATCCTCACCATCAGACCACCTCCTCCATTTTCCATATTTTCCAGCAACTTTAACCATATCCGACATCCACCTGTGAAGCTTCTCTCTGATTTTCTTTGGTGATTTCAGTTATGCAGTTTGTGTGGATTTTTCCAATGAACATGTGTGGCTGATTCCTCTTCCTTCTTGGTGTGGAGATTTACTTGAGTTTCAAAGCTTCAAAGGGGAGTTAATTTGTTCATTCTATTAGTCTAGATTTATACATTTAGGTTGCCTAGTTTTAGGGATTATTGTGTATAAATTCTGGAATTGAGATTAATGTTTATTGTCTCTGTTAGTTTGATAATTATGATTGATTTTGGATTTTGCAATGTGGAGATTATATTTGCTTTAATTTCTTGTGGTTGCAATGAGATTAAATTAATTAGCGTGTTATTGTCTATTTAATTTAGTTAATTTGTGCCCTTTGAGGGACTGTTATGTACTCAATTTTAAGAAGACTCATGTTGCATTATTCCAATTTTAATTGCACATCAAGTGGTTTTTAACAATTTCTCAAGAGATACTGGTTAGCTATGTTTGTAGGAGCCACTATTAATTGAGAATATTGGACTCAAGTGTTATCTTGGGGTTTTTCTTAAAGACTTGATGCAATTTTAATTCCCATAATCTTTTTGAACAACGATAGTCAATTCTTCATCATCAAGAGCGTCATCATCCATATTTTCAATTTCATATCATTTTCACTCATTCACCAATTTTATAAAAATACCAAAAATATTAGTTTAGCATTTAATTAAATTGCATTTCTCTTTAGTTAATTAATTCAAAAATCCAAAACCGATTTCCCCTTGTTGTAATTGCATTTACATGTCATTTAGATTACTTAGGACTCAATAAAAAGCTCCTCGAGAGAGAGAACGATCCTAGGTTTGCTTATACGCAATCCTTGGTTTATCTTTGATTGTGGACCCCAAGGCTAAAGACAAAAAAGCCCTCATCAGAGAGGAAGAGACGAGGCCTTACGATGCCACAAATTTTCAGTTTTTGTTTTTGTTTTTATTAGGTTACTCTATGTTTTTTTTGTTTTTGTTTTTTTGGACTGAATTATTAGGGTACTCTACTCTAAAGCTACTTTACATCCTTAAAGCTAAAGTCTAGAAATGAATTCGTCTTTTGAATCTAAATGCCTCACTAATCTTTATGTCAAATCTAAATTCATGTTATATATATATATATATATATATATATATATACACCCTGTAAATCAAGATGTTTGCTAATTCACGTTGCTCAAGTATGCGTGAAAAAGGAGAGAGAACAAGAGAATAAAAGAAAGAAGAGAAAAAGCAAAAGAGAAGGACGTGAAAGATAAGGGGGAAAAACTTAAAAAAGTGGAGAGAGAAAAGAAAAAGAAAAAATAGCGAGGGAGGGAACAGGAAAGAAATAAAAAGGAGGGAGGAGAAGAAAGAAGTAAATAGAAAAGATAAAGAAGAGGTGGCATTTGATTTTTTTTAATATCACTATCTTATCTAGCCAATGGTAAATGTACGTCATAAGTCTTCCCATGACTAAGCTTTCTCCATTATTGGAACGCAACATTTTTTTAATATGTTTGGCCCCCTAATAATTGCCTCCACCACTCTTAAAATTAACAGAGTCCGTATGACAGCCAATTTACTAGAACCCGTGAAAAAACATTGGATATGGATATGCCATTTCTGAAACTAGTGGTATCCTATTTTGTGCTTCTCACCTCCTTTTTTTTTTTTTTTTTTTTTGCTCGGAAGCTTCTCACCTCCTTCAATGTCGCTTTTTCTCAAGTAGACATCCCTGCTTACTATGACCACAACTGCACCATTAATAACAACTTCACTTCCAATAGCCCCTACCAGTTCAACCTCAACACTCTTTTAATTTCCTTGTATTCCGTGGCAAAGTTCTACAACGACACGGTCGGCACCCCAAACATGAACGACACCGTAAATGGAGAGTTCATGTGCCGAGGCGACGTCCCCATGAAGGTGTGTCAAAATTGCGTTCAGGACGCCACAAGTCGAATAGCCTCAGAGTGTCCCAACAACAGAGAGACCATCATCTGGTACGACCAGTGCTTTGTTCACTACTCCGACCGTTATTTCTTCTCCACCCTCGACCAACTACCTATTAGCCGCTTCTTGTTGCTTGGCATGAGGACCTCGACGGAAACCGTGAGCCGCATAACCACCTGTGCCGGCAGATCAACACCATGCGGGATTCCATCCTCATTAGTAGTCACAAATCAGAAAGGCGTCTCCGAAAGCAAATATATAGAATTTAATCAGACGCTGAATAGTGCGGTAGTGGAGGCTGAGACATCTAGCTTGAGATTTGCAACAAAAGAAGCAAACTTGACTACCTGTGGATCTCTGTACATTGCACGCCGGATCTGTGTCCCCACAATTATGTAGCAAGTGTCTATATGGTTTGATCAAACTTATTCCAAGCCACCTTAAAGTACTCAGAGGAAGAATTCTTAATAATCCCAGCTGCAATTTGAGATTCCGAAGATACCGATTTTATTATAAGGACAACCAGCCTCCCAGTCGTTTTATGTCTCAAGGTAATGTCACTAATATTTTTCCCCTTTCCCTTTCTATATATGCACGAGTTGATGATCCGCCTATTTATTGGGTTATGTGCCTCAAATATGCCCTCTGTTGCCCTTAAATTTCTTAATTCCCTCAGTGTTTTGTTTTTAATTACAAATGAGTGAAATTTTGATAGATAGATATAATATAGTGCAGTTTTAAATTTATTATTCACTGTTTCACAAATTTATACACGAAGTTTTGTCGCCTCGCTTATGTTTGTTCAGTTTTAAATTTATATACACGCTAAGCTTTAAATTGTTGTCGCTGATTTGTATTTTCTTTAAAAATTAAGGATTATAGTCAAATGAGAGACATATTTTCCAATTTATTTATTTTTTTAGTTAATTTCGGATATTTTTACATTGAAAACAGAAATAATTAGCCAATAAAAAATTAAGGCAAAAAAAAGGAAATTTGTTGACATTTCAGTCATTTTGATATCCACCAACTATGATTGTATAAAACCAACTAGCATTTAAATTTAGTTAAAAATGGTACGGCCCTGTTTGCTGCAAAACACTGAATTTTAAGGGATTGAGATTGGGATTCTCCAAATGATTCAGAATTTTGACATCATTTGTTCTGTGGCACCGTATATCACCACGATGAAGCAAGAAAAAAATGAGGAAAATTCAGAAATTCGCACAGTTAACTCCCATGGCTGTCCCCAATAAAAGGGCAAAGAAAAACAAACAAATTATCGAGGAAGGAATTTTCCCGCAATCTCACAGCCCAAATACATATTGATCAATATATTATTTCTACAATAATTATGGGATCCCAATGATCTAACGCATATGAAGAGAAGCAGTAGAAGAATTATGAGGGCAACAGAACTTCCATAGTCCCATTTTGATCATTGAATTAATCTGGATTTTCTTGCTTGATGGAAGACGAGGTGCAGAGCGATTGGAAGGCGAGATGTCTTCTTTCCATTCTTGCTTAATTGGGTGTTTTATGAATAGTGAAGGCCATGAATTAATCCTAAACATTCTGTTTCTTTTGTTAAACAGAGATTGGACGTCCTACTTTCACAGGCTACAACTGCTCGGCCACCCAAAACTTCAAGGCCAACGATCTCTACCTAAACAACCTCAGAAGTCTCACTCTCAATCTCAGCATCATGTCATCCAACAACACCAACAACAATGGATTCTACAGAACCATCGTCAGAAACAAATCCAACACCGTCTACGGCCTCTTCATGTGTCGGGGTGATGTACCCGTTGAGCTCTGCCATGAATGCGTCAATTGGGGAATCAATCAGCTAAACTCTTCGTGTCCATCTTCAAAAGAGGCTATCATTTGGTATGATACGTGCATGCTTCGCTATTCCAATCGCTCTTTCTTCTCAACCCTAGACACACAACCTACATATACAAAACCTGGTGCGGATAAGCTTCAAAACCAAACAAAAGGCTTCAAACGGCTATTGGCGAGTTCATTGAATGATCTAGTGAAGGCGACACCCAAGTCTGTGGGAGTGAAGAATTTTAAAACAAGCAATGTACCAAGCCCTTTAGAGTTGACAACGTTGTATACTCTTGCTCAGTGTACTCCAAACCTGACTAGCCCAAATTGCAAAAAATGTCTACAGGGTGCTTTGGATCTTATCAAGTCATGTTGTCTTGGAAAGAAAGGAGGACAAGCCATGAATCCTAGCTGCAACTTGAGGTTTGAATTGTACCGATTTTATTACAATAAAACTACTGCTGTTTCGGTGCCACCTGCATATTCTCAAGCTCCCAAAGTTTCAGCAAATACAGGTAGAGAAGTTTACAACATATAAATTGATATTCTTAATCCGCTCTCAATTTTGTGCTCACAAATCTTCGCCGAAGATTCTTGTTTATGGCATGTAAATACTCACTCATATTAATGAATTTACGCAGGAAAACATAATGACCGCTCACGAACAATTATGATAGCGGTGTCCGTTACTGTTGTCACAATCATGCTATTTTGTTTCGGCTACTATTACTGGCTGAGGAAAAAGAGCAAGAGTTATAAGAACATTCTGAAGAAAAATTGTATGTGTGCTATTTTTTTCTTTTAAAAAAAAAATCTGGACAACTGTTAGAAAAACTATATTGTAGTGTATTTACAATAAAATGTACATATCTTTATAGTTGGAAGTGAAGGAGCCACATTAGAGTCATTGTAGTTCAGTTTCGCAACAATTGAAGTTGCAATAGATAAGTTCTCGATTGAAAAAAGAATAGGCAAAGGTGGATTTGGAGAAGTCTACGTGGTAACTTCTATATGCGGTAGAATCAATGTGTGTGTGTTTGTGTATACATATCGTTGCTTGCATTTCCCTATCTAACTATTTGTGATTTCAGGGCATTCTTCCCGATGGTAGCAAAATTGCTATAAAGAGATTATCAGAAAATTCTAGTCAGGGCTTGTCAGAATTCAAGAATGAGGTTTTCCTCATTGCCAAACTCCAACACAGAAACTTGGTTGCATTATTAGGATTTTGCTTGAAAGATCAAGAGAAAATATTTGTTTATGAATATGTTCCCAACAAGAGCCTCAATTACTTTTTATTTGGTTAGTCCCCTTCGAACCAAACTCATATTACCATATTTAATTTTCAAATTCATGTACTATCCATTATTTATTACTCTGAGAAAAATATGATTTTGTTGCCACAGTATATAGTTTGTTTATACACATAAATATTTGCAACACATCGTCATTCAACTGTATACACTAACAGATTAATTATGCATAGGTTCATAAAAGCCAAGAGTGTTAAATTGGTCGGAGCGTTCTAAGATTATAGAAGGAGTTGCTCGAGGAATTCATTATCTTCATGAATATTCACGCCTTAAAGTAATACATCGAGATCTCAAACTGAGCAATATTTTGTTAGACGATGAGATGAATCCAAAGATTTCTAATTTTGGCATGGCAAGAATGGTTGGTATTAATGAAACTAGAGGAAGCACAAATAGAATTGTTGGAACAGTGTAAGTTTTCTTCCACTCTCTTACTCCCCCTCCTATATCTCTCTTTCTCTATATGTACCTATGCACATGCTTGCTATTGAATTTAAATATTGGTTCAAGATTTTGCTTAGTTATTTGGTGCTAACATTCCTACATGCATGGATATACTTACCTATGATTTTATATATCTGTTGTAGGTGCTACATGTCTCCAGAATACTTTAAATTTGGACTATTTTCTGATAAATCAGATGTATTCAGCTTTGGATTCATTGTTTTAAAAATTATAAGTGGAAAGAGTATAAATTCTCAATCTGAATCTCAAGAATCTCAATTTGATGGTCGACTCTTAAATAAAGTGAGTATATATAGAAAACTTTTGATATTATTCTCAAATGATCATCTCAAACCTGCCATCATCATCATAAGCATCAACCAACCATTGGAGCTAATTATGTTCACAATATTATATGATCAGCTTAGTAGCAGGGCCTTATTTTAAATTAATGATTTGACATAATGACAGGCTTGGAAGCATTGGAGGGATGAAGAATTGACAGCGATATTAGATTCAAATATGACAGAAGTAGTATCAGACGGAGAAATAATAAAATGCATCCATATCGCCTTGTTGTGTGTTCAAGGAAATCCACAAATTAGGCCTTCCATGAATAGAGTTGTTCAATATATAAGTAATGATTCAATGCAATCGCCAATTCCTCAAGAACCAGCATTCTTCATGCATAGTCAAATGGAACCAGCAGTAACCAATAGAGCAATAATGGAGGCTCAACTTGCCAACCACAATCAATATTCCATTAATGAAATGTCAGAGAGTGTAATACCCCAAAAATTATTATTTCTCATAAATACAATATTTTGATAAATGACACCTATTTAAAATAGGTGAATATGTGGTCTCAAATTATGAGGTGTGTTTATTCTATTTTCTAGAAATCTTTATTTAGGATTAAGGTAACCAATGAGTAAATTTTCTTAGGAATCATAAAGTATCATAAAAATACAAATAATTACCAAATTAAATTAGGGTTTGTTAACTCTTAGAAATTGACAACATTCTAGCACATTTTCTCTCTCCTTTTATCTATTTTCCGTTCAAAATGTGCATAGAAATGAAGTTATAGAGGAAAATTGTATATCAAAGTATAAGGAAAATATCAAAGAAATTCTTGTTATATCCTATAGAGTTTGTGATTCAATTGAGAATTGATAATTCCTTCCTCTTTTGTAGGAAGGTGGAAACAAGTTTTGAAGCTCTATAAGAACCAAGAAACAAGGAAAGAAAGAAAGGATGTGAAGCAGTGAAAAATTAGAAGAACCTGTACAACTGGCCGCAGCAAGTTGACAACTAGCCGCAGCAAGTAGCTCTTTGTGTCACTGGCCGCGGCCAGTCGTGAAAAAGTGCTGAAAGTACAGCTGCGCGTTTTTTCATTTCAGAAACAAAAAAAACCCTATTTAACCCAAAGGGAAGGGCCGAAAAACACACTCTTGACCTAAGGAAACAAGTGGGCACACAAGGGAAGAGCTTGGGAGAGAGATTTGGACAATCTTGGAGGCTTGGGTGCTCAACCTAAGAGAGATTTTGGGGATTTCGCCTTGGTTCTTCCTCTTTTCTTCTTAGTTTCTTCATGTATTCAGTTTCTTTGCTTAGAATCTCTTTGTATTTGAACATGAGTAGCTAAACCTTTCATTCTAGGGTTCTTTTACCCTTTTGTATGGATTAATACTTGAATATTCCTCTCTTTTAGTAGATAAATATATATATATATATATATGTGTTGATTTCAACCTTGGCTTAATGCTTCTAAGTGATTGGCCTCCATTTAGTTGATTTATTCACATAGGTTTTGACTTGAGAGAGCTAATCTAGGTGTAGAACTTGATTGAAATCATGCTTGTCTTGAAGTTTACTTGATAAATAGATGGTTTGTTGGTAAAACAGATATATATTTACTAATCTTGCATTGTCACATTAGGGTTGTTGCTTAAATATTGATTCTCACTAATTGTAGCAAGAGATTGTGCATTTTAATGAGAAGAGAAACTTGATTTTGACTTGAGAGAGCATTTCAAGTGTTTTTGAACCCTAGACTAACACATATATGTATTGAAATGCTATTAGAGAGGAAGTTAACCAAGTTTTATGAAATGCAAAAGGGGAAGAAGAATCCTAGGCTCCATTATTCTTGAAGTCAAAAGTCATTTGCCTTTAGCAATTTTTAGTTTTAGAAAAAGTCTTTAAAAATTCTCATTCCATATAAAAACTTTGTTCTAGCTCAACTTGATTAAATTCATTAAGCCTCTTGCTTGACCAATTTGTTAAACAAATCCTCGTGGGAATGATACTTTACTAATCACTTTATTACTTGCGAAACCCGTACACTTGCGAGGCGAACAAGTTCTTGGCGCCGCTGCCGGGAATTTGTGCAAACAAATCCTTTGGTCAATCTTAGGCTTGTGTTAGTAAATTTCACTTGAGCTTTTAGTTAGGTTTACAATTTTTCTTTCTCTCTTTCTTGTTTTGATTTTTTTTTTGTTTTAGTTTGATACTCGCTCTTGCTTGTTTCTCTTGTAGGTACCATCTCAGTATATGCAAAACTTGCATCCAGACGGATTGGTAGTGGTACTGGACGAAGTGCCTCTCATTGACGAAGTGCCTCTCATTGAAGAAGCGACTGAATCTGCATCTGAAACCATGGCAGACGATGAATATGATAGAGCTACTTTCAATGACTTTGCTAGTCGGAATATGCAAGGTCCTCAATCTTGCATTCGGATGCCGGAAATACAAGCACATACCTTTGAGATCAAGTCGGTTATGATAACATTGCTTCAATTGCATGGGATGTTCCATGGTCTCTACAATGAAGATGCCAACAAGCACTTGATGTACTTCTTAGAAGTATGTGATTCTTTCAAGCAGAATGGAGTTCCCGAAGATGTTTTGAGGCTACGTTTATTCCCTCTCTCCTTACAAGGCAAGGCTAGGGATTGGTTCAACAATCTTCCGGAAGGATCTATCAATTATTGGGCCGATCTTGAGGCTAAGTTTAGAGCTCGATTCTTTTCTGATGACAAATCTGTGGAAGCTAGGGATGAATTTCTACGCTTTAGACAACATCCAGATGAGCATCTCTATGCTGCTTGGGAGAGATACAAGATGTTAATGAAGCAATGCCCTAATCATGGGGTGGACAAATGGGTTGTAGTCCAAATCTTTTGTACTCGACTTAATCCTCAATCTAAAGCAATGGTTGATTCTATGACCAATGGAGGATACCGGAATGTTCCTGTGAATGAGGTGATTCGATTGTTGGATCAATTGTCTGCAAACAATACTCAAGGCAATGATAGGAGGACTAACCAAACCATGCCTAATGCAAAAGAAGACTCTTTCTCACAAATTGCAACTCTCTTATCTACTATGAACAAGCGTTTTGATGTGCTAGAGTCTCAAATGCAAAAGAGCACTTCTCAAGGTGTGCATTCTGCTCATGCCACACCAATTGTATGTGATCAATGCTATGATGTCCATATGCCTAACTATTGTCCTCTTTACATGGCTACTGAATCTGTCAACTACATGGGCAAGTTTCAACATCCTCAAGGCAACCCCTATTCACAAACATACAATAGTGCTTGGAGAAGTCACCCAAATTTTTCTTGGAGTCAAGGTAATAGTTTGAATCAAGCACATGGGTCTTCATCTGGTACTAAGCCTATTCCACCTGGTTTTCAAATGCAATCAAGGCAGGTTCCTATTAAGGAAGAGGAGTCTAAAACGGACAAGATGCTAGCTCGAATCTTGTCTGAAGTGGAATCTTCTAAGGCTACTTTTTCTCTCCATGAAACAACAATTAAAAATCTTGAAGTGCAAATGGGGCAATTAGCCTCACAAGTGAATGCTATGTCAAGAAGTAGTCTTCCTAGTGATACCATTCCTAATCCAAAACGAGTTGGACAAGAGGAGTGCAAAGTCATTAACTTGAGAAGTGGAAAAGTGCTACCGGATGTGCCTAGCTCAAGTACTCCTCTACCAAAGCATGATGTTCAAGTGATTGTTGATGTTGATGAAGAAAGTGCAATGGAAGAAGATGTTACTAAGAAGAGAAAGCAAATTGAAGAAAGTTTGCAAGATTTTGGCAAACAAAAAAGGTAGAGCAAGAGATGAATGATGAGAAAAAGAGAAAGCCAACTGCTCCTACTTTTATGCCACTGCTACCTTTTCCTCAAAGGTTCAAGAAGAAAGAGGAAGATGCTCAGTTTAAAAAGTTTGTGAACATGTTCAAACAACTCCATGTGAACATTCCTTTTGCCGAAGCTTTGGAGAGCATGCCTAAATATGCTAAGTTCCTTAAAGATGTTTTGTCCAAGAAGCGGCGATTCAATGAATTTGAGACTGTGGCATTATCCGAATAGTGTAGTGCAGTGATTCAAAGGAAGTTACCTGCTAAGCTTAAAGATCCGAGAAGCTTCTACATCCCTTGCAACATTGGGACAGATTTTAATGGTAAAGCTCTTTGTGATTTGGGTGCAAGTATTAACTTGATGCCTCTAGCTGTTTTCAACCAATTAGGCTTGGGAGAGCCAAGACCTACTATGGTATCTTTGCTCTTGGCTGATCGTAGCATTTCTAAACCTAGAGGAATCATTGAGGATGTCCTAGTTAAAGCCGACAAGTTTATCTTCCCTGCGGATTTTGTAGTATTTGATTGTGAAGTTGATTGGAAAATTCCACTAATCCTAGGGCGTCCATTCTTAGCCACTGCAAGGACTCTCATTGATGTAGAGAAGGGTGAGGTCACTTTGAGGGTTGATGATGAGCAAGTGATATTCAACATGTAAAAGGGCTTGAAATTTCATGATGATTCAACTCAATGTTCTTTTATAGATATATTTGATGCAGTTAGTCCTCAAGAATCATATGTCTCCATGATCAAAGACCCTTTAGAGGCATTCTTGATTGATAAGAAGAGCTTTGAAGAGTTTGATGAAGATGTTGTTGAAGAGCTCTTTTGTTCTGACTCATTTCCTCATTCTACACCGAGGACTTTTGAAACACTTGAGGTGTCTGATGCCTTAAGTACTCTATTGAAGCCTTCTATTAAAGTTCCTCCGGTTCTAGAGTTGAAGCCATTACCTTCTCATCTCAAGTATGCTTATTTTGGGAAAGCACGCCACCTACCAGTGGAATTGGAGCATGGAGCTTATTGGGCTATTAAAAAGCTAAATTTTGATCCTAAAGCTGTGAGGAAGAAGAGGCGACTTCAACTCAATGAGTTAGATGAATTTTGCCTAAATGCCTATGAGAATCCAAGGGTATACAAGGAGAAGATCAAGCGGGATCATGACAGCAAAATTATACCCAAGAGTTTTGAACCTGATCAAAGGGTCCTCCTTTATAATTGCAAGTTGAAGCTATTTCCAAGAAAGCTAAAATCTCGATGGTCCGGTCCATTCACTGTGGTTCAAGCATCTAAATTTGGTGATGTGGAGCTGGAAAATGAGAAAGGTGAAAGATTCAAGGCTAATGGTCAACGATTGAAGCATTATTGGGGTGGAGATGTGGATAGGCTTGTGTCTACTATCTACTTAGCCAATGAGGAGTGACCACCATGAAGAGTCAAGCTAAAGACTATAAACTAAGCGCTTTTTGGGAGGCAACCCAAGTTCTAAACTAAATCTTTTCAATTTGTGTGTGTGTCTTGTTAGTAGATTTATGTTTGATCTTTTGTTTTGTAGGAAGAAAAGGGTACCCAACGTGAAATTGGACTGTTGCAGCTGGGAGGAGTATTTATGAAGGAGGAAGAAGTCATGAGTTATAAAGGGAATGCTTTTGAGGGAAGTTCACTTGATTCTAAGCTCATATATATATGATTCTAGGGTGACATTGTGATGACTAGTCAATTTTGAGTAATATTGTGGCTATTGTGATCATTTGGTTGACTATCTATGTGAAATCCACTTGTGACTATGACTTGAGTGCTCAAAATTTGATGTGTTGTGGTTTGCCCTATGAATATGTGTGTATGTGTGCCCTTATGGGCTTGGGTGGCTTAAAATGTCTCATTTTGAGTAATTTGGGTAATAAATATTGGTATAAAGCTTCTTGGGTGATTCTTGTGGTATTTGGGAATGTTCCTTGTGTTTTGCAATTTTGTTGATTTTGTTTTGTTTTGTTTTGACAGCAAAAACTGGCCGTGGCCAGTGCTCTCTGTGTTCACTTTCCGTGGCCAGTTTTCAACTGGCCGTGGCCAGTGCTCTCTGTGTTCACTTTCCGTGGCCAGTTTTCAACTGGCCGTGGCAAGTGCTCTCTGTGTTCACTTTCCGCGGAAAGTGTTGCACTGGCTACAGCCAGTGCTCCTAAAAAAAAGGAATTAAAAAAAATATTATTATTAAATTAAAAATTGAAAAAAAAAATTCATTTTTCCCACCTTGCACTCATTGTTTAATTTTATTCTCATTTTACTCAAATGAATTGACCCACCATTAGGACCACATTCATGCACAATTTCAAAACCCTAATCCCAATGGTAATTTCACTCCCATCCTCGTCAAACCCTAACCACCTCCTCTTACCCATTTGATCCTCTTCTTTCTTAGTCCCATTCACACATTCTGCGGTGCTCTACAAATTTCAGAACGCTGTTCATCGTAAATCAGCTCTCCACCTCCACTGCTCTTTACCTCAGTCATCTCTCCCTCCGACGCTCTTCCTCCACAAAAGCCCCAACTTTCCCTCCGTTCTTCTCCCCTCCGGCCACCACGCCGTCGGCACCCCGTCACCCTCTTCCATCGGTCCGCCATTCACACCCCTTCGATCTCAACTCTCCAGATCTCCACCCGCGGCTGCTTCCCTCAAATCCCTAAAGTGAAATCGAGCTCTCGCCTCCTCTTCCTTCGATGCCCTTTTCCTCTTACCGTGCCTCCTCCTCAAATGCCATATTCAGTTCCTCCATCTCCCTGTTCACAGTCGCCATCGCACACTGCTGTCGCACAAACTTCCATTCTTCATCTTACACTGTCAACCATCACTCGTCCTTTCCCCTGTTCAGTTTCCCCATTCGACCTCAGCCATCCAGTTCACCGGCTTCTCTATTATTGGCGATTCTCACTATTGTCGGTTCTTACGCCCCCTTTGCTTGTTCTTCCAGGGCTGTAGAGTTCTCTGCTCTCGTGCTCTGTTTCTGTGTACTCGGCGGTCGAATCTATCAGGGTTCTCCTTGCGTGAATAGTGCCTCCTCTTCTCCTTTATCGGTGTAGCTTGTTCTCCCTCCTCCTGTAACCTGTCTCGGTTTGCTTCCATTGTTGTCTTCTGAGGTAAAGCTTATGCCTTTCTCTATTTTTGAGTTTGGTTTGGTTGGATTAGATTCAAGATTGATGGCAGTAGTTGTATGAAGCTCTGTGATTCTGATTAAGTGTTAAAGGCTCGAATTGATGAGCTTGGATCTGAGGGCTCATTGGTTGCTTAGGAAGTCTCTACAATACAGGAATAGAAGTCCTTAATTTTTTGGAGTGCTCTGTATCTGCTTGGTTGCGCTTGGTTATCATGAGAACCAAAATAAATAATGATATTGCTTCCTGAAACTTGATGCTGATATGGAAGTATTTCAAAGAATTTTTGCACTGAGATTAGGTTTCTAAATTTATAGCAAGAATTCAATGGTTTTTCTCAACTGCATCTTTGCCTATTATCTTGAGAACTAAGAAGATTACTTCTTTGTGAACCTTAATGCCGCTTTGGAAAAATGTTTCAACATGTAAAATTCAGTTGTGAAATTCCCTTGAATTCTTGTTGTAAATGAAGACTATAGGTTTCTGTGGATGTTGGCTTTTACTCTAATCCCAAATTTGTAGAACCTAAAGTTGAACCTAAAGGAATTAAACATGAAAATTTCTCTTTGAAAGTGGATATTTTTGAAAGTGCTCATGTTTGGAAATGTTTTATTGATTACCTGCATCTAGTAATGGTATTGACAATTTTTTGGCTCTAAGAGGTTATTGAGACAGTTGGGAATTAGGCTTGAATTTAGATGTGATGTAAGGATTAGCATGTGGCAATTACTGATATGTCTTGGATTTGCTGGTTCATTGTGGATGTGGTTTTGATATTGTTCATAACATACTTGATTGGTTAAGCACTTCACTGTTTTTAGACAAGGATGTTCTGAATTTTTCTCAGATTGTGGGTTCCAACTAGAAAAGGTTGCAATTAAGTTTTGAACCATGAAAACATGCCTTTACATACTGACGTGTAAATGGCAATGCATTTATTATCTGTGAAAACCCAGCTTAGACCCCAATCCACAAGAATTCAGAATTATTTATACAGTTGCTTGATTTGGCTAGACTTTGTAAAGTTGTGAACTATCACTTTGTTTTGTACCTTTGGCTTGTACTACAATCATTTCATTGTGGAAGTCCAAACTCTTATTCAACAAGATAACAATGGGCTTTGATTTTGAAAATCATTGCGATTATTTGGTTTTATGCAATTATTGATGATTGCATTTGTTGAAACCAATTTCTGCTTGGCTCAATTGATTTTGATATGGGAAAAGCTTTTGGTCATCTAAAAACTTTTGATTTCCCTTTGACTGTGTGCTTTTCTCCTGCCCTTGATTTGATCTCTTGAAATTCTTTGGTTTCTTTGGTCTACCACAATGAAATGGATTGATCAGCTGCCTTTTTCAATCTTTGGAATGTCATTTTGGGGAAGCCAATGGTTTTCTAAGGCAGTGAGGAGTAGGTGTAAGTTTGGAATGTTGCTTGGCGGCTTGGTATTAGCTTGATTCTAAGTTTGGGGGATCTTTTCCTTTTCTTTTTAGGATAGGTTAAATAAATTCCTTCTTGTTTTCTGTGTTTGTTGTTGAGTATGCTCTATTGTTTTTGTTTTTGTTTTTGTTTTTGTTTGTTTGTTTTATTTAGAATTTGGCTTAAGTTTGTGAAGGTTACCTGCAAGGCTCATACTTAGATTGTGTTGCAATTTTTGATGATGGATATATGCTTTATTGTGCCAATCTTGTTGTTGATGATGTGCATGCCTCCTGTGTCCAATGATTTAACAGTCGGTGCCTTCCTCTGGTTTGATAGCTTTTTGATGTGGATATTTGCTTATGGTGTTTTATGGTTACTGATGACCATTGCTATTTGACACTCTTGTTAGCATGTGAATCTGACTTTTCTAGCTACTGATGGCTAGTTTGAGTGGTTTAGATAATTTTCTATTTCCATGAATTGCCTGTTGTGTTTGTTAATATCCTAGCCACTGATAGCTAATAATAGAAGCAATTTTGAAAATGTTGTGGCTAGTCTACTGAAGGCATAGTTGTTAGTTTGTAAATGCTGTGGATGTGAGCTGAATAAGGTACAGGTGCTACTTCTTTGCTTTCCCATTCTTTTGGTTGACAATGAGGACATTGTCTATTTTAAGTTTGGGGGTGAAAGTTTGCTGCAATTCATTCTAAAAATTTTGAAACTTTGATGAGTGCACAGTGAAAATTTTGAAAAGTTTTTTAAGGAAAATTGTTGGAATGTTTGAAATTTCTCATGCTTAAATTTTTGTTTGTGAAGAATATTAAAATGAACGGAAATTCTAGGTATTTGTCAAAGTTGCTTGAATGATCCGATGATAGAAATTATTGCTCAATTTTTATGTTTTATAGGAAATTTTGTTTAATATGCATTGATGGATGTATTATAGTGATGAATCATGTTATTCAAGAATTTTCAAACTAAGAAAGCACTATTGGAGTCAACTTTATTCTAGATGTTCTTGTTGAAGGGCTTTGTGGCAAATTAAGTTATATGCCTTTGTTTCAAATTGTTAATTTCAAAATAATCTTTGGACTTCTTCAAAGCTTTTGATTTATTTCATAAGATTTAAAGAAAGGATTAGGGCACTTCATAAAATGCGATTGAGCCTTTCAAACCTACCTAATTGATTCTATTCTCTTTTCGAACCCTTATTTTGAGCCTAATTGAAAAACCAATTATTGATTCTTTTTGAAAGACCTGACATCTACCGACCTTAACCAATGTGAAAAACCATGATTCCTTTGCTTTGAGATAGATGATAATTTATTGGGGTTGTGGAATATAGTGATGAGTAGAGTGTCAAATGATTAGAAACGAATGTAGAAAGTAAAAGGGTTCATAGTGTATAGAAATCAAGCCCCAAAAAAAAAAGCGTATATAAAAAAACAAAAAAAAGTGTATATATATATATATATTTTTTTTTTAAAAAAAAAAAAGGTCCAAGAAGGCTTGATATGGAAAAGACCAATTTGGTTCAAGTTTGAGGGAGTATGTTTAATGAGAAAAGGAAGAAACCCCTTAAGTGGTTATCATCTATCTTAAGGTATTTGTTGATTATCTTTTACCTTTTCTTTTGAGAACCTTAACCCCTAGCCCCATTACAAGCTGAAAAGTCCCTTTGATCTTTAAGTCAAGTGAAGTGAATTAGAAGAAAAGAGGAAGAAATTAGAGAATGATGGAATTGATTGTTTGAATATAGTTATATGATTTGAATTGTTGCTTTTAACTTTGGCAAGATCAAAAGGAGTACATGTCAACTCCATTCACACACTCACATTTTGAAATTCTTGAAAAGCATGTTTTAAATCTATGAAGTGTTCATTTGTGCATATTTAGTTGATTTCCTGTGTTATATAACTCTTTGAGCAGTAGATGAGGACAAATTTATTCATGCATCAATGACAGATACTAAAGAAATTTAGTGAAGATACATGTTTTTGCTTGAGGACAAGCAAATATTTAAGTTTGGGGGTGTGTTAACTCTTAGAAATTGACAACATTCCAGCATATTTTCTCTCTCCTTTTATCTATTTTTGGTTCAAAATGTGCATAGAAATGAAGTTATAGAGGAAAATGTGCATATCAAAGTATAAGGCAAATATCAAAGAAATTCTTGTTATATCCTATAGAGTTTGTGATTCAATTGAGAATTGATAATTCCTTCCTCTTTTGTAGGAAGGTGGAGACAAGTTTTGAAGCTCTATAAGAACCAAGAAACAAGGAAAGAAAGAAAGGATGTGAAGCAGTGAAAAATTAGAAGAACCTGTACAACTGGCCGCAGCAAGTAGCTCTCTGTGTCACTGGCCGCGGCCAGTCGTGAAAAAGTGCTGAAAGTACAACTGCATGTTTTTTCATTTCAAAAATAGAAAAACCCTATTTAACCCAAAGGGAAGGGCCGAAAAACACACTCTTGACATAAGGAAACAAGTGGGCACACAAGGGAAGAGCTTGGGAGAGAGATTTGGACAATCTTGGAGGCATGGGTGCTCAACCTAAGAGAGATTTTGGGGATTTCACCTTGAGTATGTGAATATCATATGTGAATATTGTTGTATTGTCATGAATATCTGTCATACATAACTGATACATAAGCATGAGCTTAACTGTTACCTGAGGTTCAATGGGAAATGAACCTCAGCTCTTACCATAGTCTCAGATTCTGGAGGAACCAGGACCGAGGGCAAAGATAAACAGCACGCGAGAGGACACGGGCGGAGAAGATAGTTATGAATTTTTATATCACTGTATTGGTAAATATCCATAGAATTGTACCACTGTAATAGCAACCAAACACACCAACAGTAAAGGTTTATCAGATACTCACTCTTTTAAATTATTCCGATGCTCTACTCTGATTAAAATATTTTGAACACAGATTTCGAAAATGAGGATGTTACAGAGAGTGTATTATTTCCTCACTAGATCGTAGGAGACTTCAGCTTTGTTTTTTACTGCTTGAGAACTGAAGGTTTACAATTTTGTTATTTCAGATTTGGATTTGTTTTCTTGGTCTCTTTTTTCTTCTGCCGTCCATTAAGAGGCTCTATAATTGTATGGGTGCAATACTTCAACCTTGTAGATATGTGGATGCATGCACTTAATCACTTCATTATATGATCTGAAAATTCATTATTTATCCTTGAATGCTATCTCTAACAACTTTTCACCCCTCCATCGAGCCTGTAACAATTAGGCAAAACTAATCATTTTAACTATGACCCTTTTATGATTAATTAGCTTATACAACATGGTTCAAAATTAAAACAATATTCCTCATGCTTCCTTAATAGAAGGAGCAAGGGTTAAATTGGTTTGCAACGAGAAAATGCAAATCTCCTTCGTTCGGTGGCTGGAGAAACTGCGATGTTGTAATTATGTCATACGTACGTCATCTTAATTAAATATAACGGTAAAAGAAAAGATAGCATTGAAAAATGAGATCAAGATTACCATATATATATATGTGTGTGTGTGTTGAATCTCCTCATTTTGGTACAATAACATAAAAAATACTTCCTCTGAACTCTTTAAAAGCCTTGTACTAACGAGGATAGAAGCCACTTATAGACACTTCATTAATAGATTCTTTACTTTCAGTATTGATCTCCATTTGGCCCTTCAGAAAGAATGCAGGCTCTTGTGGAAATGGCAATTGAATTGAATCATTGCTGAGATATGAAACAACTGTAGCCATAGAAGGCCTTGCTTCTGGATCTTCCTGAACACATAACAACCCAATTTGGACACACTTGTTCACTTCATTAAACGATTCAGATTCATTATTTAGGTTTGAATCCAATATCTCTAAAATCTTTTCTTCCTTCCATTGATTCCAAGCCTGCAACAATTTAGGGAGGTTAATTATTTTAAAACTACCCTTTTATTACCCTATACAATATTATTAAAATAATATCTCTCCAATTTAAGACAATTACGTGCATAATTAACTTACATAATTTAGGAGGCCATGAGATTGATCAGGATAACTTGTAATCTTCTTTCCACATATAATTTCTAATACTATTACTCCAAAGCTAAAAACGTCTGACTTTTCAGAATATTGTCCAAACATTGCATATTCTGGAGACATATAACCACTGAAAGAAATAAAAATATGAATCATAAATATTTTTTCCAATAGATAACAAGAAAACACAACACTTAAACATTTCAAATGAAAGAAACGAAAGGCAAACTTTTATGTCAACTTAGACCAAACTTATTTTTCTTTATTCAGCCATATCATGATAGTTCTGAAGAGTTCGAAGGGGAAAATTTAGAACTTACTATGTCCCAACAATTTTGTTTGTGCTGCCTTCAATTTCATTGATTCCAACCATTCTAGCCATACCAAAATCAGAAATTTTTGGATTCATTTCATCATCTAACAAAATATTGCTAGGCTTGAGATCACGATGTATAATTTTAACTCGAGAGTAGTCATGAAGGTAAAGAATTCCTCTAGCAACTCCTCCAATAATTTTATAGCGCTGCTCCCAATTTAATACTTTTCCTTTTTCCGAACCTGTACATAAATCTGTCATTAATGAGTAAACTGACAAATTAAATAAACATGATTGAAAATAAGTAATTTACTGTAACATCTATTAGATAGCAAAAGTTATATAATTAGTTTCATGTATATAAAATTGCAATTGAGTCAAAATGAGTTTAGAAGAGTCTAACCAAATAGAAAATAATCAAGACTTTTGTTGGGAACATATTCATAAATGAGAATTTTCTCTTGCTCTTCTATGCAAAATCCTAGTAAGGCCACCAAATTTCGATGCTGGAGCCTGGCTATCAATAAAACCTCATTTTTAAATTCTTCTGATCCTTGATCAGAACTTTTTGAAAGCCTTTTTACAGCTATTTCTTGACCGTTTGAAAGAATGCCCTGAAATCATAGTTGGTGAAATTGAATGGGAAAAACACTGTAATGAATAATATAAATCACGATATTTACATTGACATACAGCATTTCTAACCTTGTAAACATGTCCAAATCCACCATGACCTAAACTAGTTTCCTTTGAAAACTTATTTGTTGCAGCTTCAATAGTAGCCAAACTGAATTGCAAAGGCTCTAAAGTGTTGCTTCCGCTTCCAACTATAGACAAATAAACCAAAATATTAAAGTATACCAAAAGTATCGCCACTTTTCTAACTAGCTAGCTGGCCAAACTGTTTGAGTAAAAAAGAAAGAATGAAAATTACTTACAGTATTTTTTCATGAGAAAAGCCATGCGAATCTTCTTTATTTGATTCTTCAATAAAAAGTAAGCCAAACATAAAAATATTACAGCGCCAACTGGAGAAACCACAGCTAACACAATGGTCCTCCTTAATCGGCTTTTCCTGTTTACTGTATAAAAACATCATATATTAAGAAGCCATTAATAATTTGTATCAACTCCTTAATCGGTTTGAACAAAAATCCTCGTAGAAGATATTATTCTCACAAAATTTCCCATTATTTTTCTAATGCCTATTTTATCAACATATTTTTTAGGGTTAAGGTCCAATTTTGTCTTTAAAGTATGCGCCCAGGAGTAATTTTGCCCTTGAAGTTTTCAGCGTAGCAATGTTACCCCTGAAGTTTAAAAACGTAGCAATGTTGCCCCTCCGTAGTTGACCATTAGGGTTTTTAATGGAGGGGCAACATTATGTTTTTAAACTTCAAAGGCAAAATTGCTACCTTTTTGGGAGTGATGTTGCCTTTGAAGTTTAAAAATGTAGCAATGTTGCCCCTCCGTTAAAAACCCTAACGTTGATAGTTAGTTGACCGCTAGGGTGGAGGGGCAACATTGCTACATTTTTAAACTTCAGAGGCAACATTGTTATGCCAAAAATTTCAGAGGTAAAATTGCTTCTAGGTGCATACTTTAAGGGCAAAATTGGACCTTAACCCTATTTTTTAATACCTTACCCATGAAATAACGATAGCTATATCCAAGGTAAAAATGTACATTTACAATTATACAGACACGGCTATTAACTATATAATTCTATATTTGTAATTAGCTGCCTCGAATGAAAACATATAAATAAAAGATACAACTTGATAATTGTAAGAAAATAAAGTTATATTCAAAACCTTTAAAAAAAATTAAATGTCAAATTAAAAAAATACACACACATATGAGGGAAGATCATGTTTCATCTTCGCCTAGGTAGAATCGTGTGGATTTTGAAAAGGAATAATAATGCTACTATTTGGAGAACTTAAAACCAAAAGGAAATATTGAGAAATTCATAGGATATAATTTTATATAAAGAAAATTTTCATTACAAAACCCCTGTAGTCATAATGAGACCTTCTTTTTTTTTTTTTGTGAAAATGCGTTAAATGTCCAAAGTGTGGAGCACAATGGTGTCATATTTGTTTCAAGACATTCAGATACTAGATCATTAAAACGAAAATTCAATTCACTCCCTTTGTGGTGTATTATCAAATTAAACTAATACTAGTGAGGCCATTTATAATCGAATATGACCTCACTTAATGGAATAAGGCTTTATTGTTGTTGTCGTCATCTTCGTCTTCATTGTCGTTGTATTCAGTAATTGAAATATTAAAATTTTAAAATAAAAAATAATTTTATAAATTTAGTTTAATTAAAATAACATATTATTGAAATACCTGTGATAAATAATATGATGTGGGGATGTTTATAACTCTATAGACTCATAGGATTCATTCTCATGGTTATTGACATTATACCTTACAACTCGTAAGTAGAAGGGTCTTTAGTATTTATTCTCTGTAACCTCCAATTCTACCATTATGTTGCTTAACTATTTTTTTTGTACTTGTAACTCTTTAGGTTAGTTTTCAATATTAGAAGGCCTATTAATAGAGGCTATGTACAAAGCATTAGTGCACACGAGTGAATATTTTATCTTGCTATTCTCTTATTTCTACCCTTCAACTTTCTTATTTTTATAACAATACATTTAAACTTCTTAAATAAGTTTCGGGGGCTTTATTTTATGAAAATAATGAAATAGTACTATTTAATTTCTAGCTTGTATTTCCTTCAAAAATTAAATTATTTCTTTTCCTTCTTTCACCATATATGTGTGTTTGTCCTCTCAATCTACACACATCTCTCGTATACAACTTTTAAAAAATCTAAAATAAACTAAACTATCAATTGGTCATGAGCACAAGACCTTTAATCTAGCTAGCTAGTTCACACCTATTACCCCCCCCCCCCCTCCCCAAAAAAAAAGTTAATATTATTATTTTATTAGTTTCCTATTATGTTCTTCAGCACTTCAATAGTAATAATTCTTTTTATGGTAATTTTTTGAACAATTTTATATTAATTTCATAAGCGAAGATATTCAGGCACAAACACACCAGTCCCCACCTATTAACCCCCCCCCCCCCCCCAAAAAAAAAAGAAATTTAATTATATATATATGTATATGTATAATTTTGTTTTATTATTTTATTTTATTTTTGGGTTCCGTCCGCAAGTGACTCCCTTTGCAATTTGGAGGTTGATATATACAAGGCCTTCCATACAGTCCAACAAGTAGGAGACAATAGAAATTATAGTCAACTTTTTATGGGATTAAAAGTTAATAAAAATATACCACTCAAACATGTAATTTGACAAATTTTAAATATACGACTCAAACTGGACTATCTCTAATAACAGAACACCTATCAGCTATCAAGATTAAAATTGTTACAACCATTTTTTTACTATTAAAGTCTAAAAGTCTCACTTTTAGAATTATAGTTTTCAAAATATACATTAATTATTATGCTATCTGTATGCATATTATTGGTAAGGTTGAAGAGATTCATCGTTCCTCTAACTTTGATTTCAAGTTTTTATCCTCATGTTTTGAAATAACTATTTTGCTGACAAAATCAGCATATATAATGAATCATTTTCATTAACAGGTTTACTGTAATTTAATTTACTTAGGAAAAAGAAATCAGAAAAGCATATAATTAAGCTTACCAGGATTTGGGGGAGGAAACAGAGCCGGAGGAGGCGACAATGGAACTGGCTGAATAGGCGTAGAAGAATTAAAGAACTGATACAATTCATAACGAGCGAGGCAACTTGGATATAGCACTCTTCCTCCTATCTTCCCATCACAACACCATGTAAAGTCCCCAATCACACCACTCAGACAACTTTTGCAATCCGCCGTCGAAAGGTCCGGCGTGCACTGAACGATAACATACAGAGTTTGAAATTCCACCATCGTCGCATTCATCCCAAACTTCTTCTTCATCAAACCAGGCTTGGCTGCCTCATCTGCTGTCGTGTTCATGATAGTCCTCAATACATTCATAAACCCTGCCTGGTTTGAGACATTGTTCGGGTTCAACATACGAAGTCTAGGCCTTGTGGCGACGGTGGAGAAGAAGTTCTGGTCGGAATAGCGAACCAAGCACGGGTCCCGCCAGTTTACGGCATCCTTCGAAAATCGGCATGTGTTGCCTAACTGTATCGTTGAGTTACCGACGCACTGGCGGCAGACGTCTTGGTTGACGTCACCCAGGCACATGAAGAGGCCGTATACAGTGTCACCACCGCGGCCCAAGGTGGTGTTGTAGAAGTCGAGGTTGGCCGTTAGGTTGGAAGTTAGGGAAGAAAAGAGGGTGTTGAGGTTAGAGTCGAAGGTGCTATTGACAGTGAAATTGTTGTCGGTGGAGCATTGAGGGTAAAGATCATTACGACCTATGACTTGAGCTGAACAAGAATTGAGGAAAACAATGATGAGAGAGAAAATTATAATGTTGAAGGTCATGGTAAGGGCGTAGGGTGTGTTAATGGTGTTTGAGGTGAGGCCAAGGCTTTGTGATTTGAAGAGTTTAATTTTATGATTTGTGTGAACTTTAATGGCAAGTGGAGGAGCATCTCGCCGCCAGAGGAACAAGACATGATTATTTAGGCTGACATGTTTGTTATTTAGGCTGCTATTTTATTGGACAATGTTCATCAAAAGATTAAAGGAAGGCTACCTAAAGTGGCGCCACATGAGGCTGAGACTGCCGTAATGGTGTATTATTCACATCCTAGAAATGAGAGGTAGACCGAGAGATTAGTTTTATACTAAATATAAAGTCTAATTCATTTTATCTCTTAAATTTATAATTTTTTCTCTAAAATATATCCTTATTGATTATATATGATAAGAGTTTTCATAAAACAGTAATACTAGAATGCACATAATTATAAAAAAGTATTTTAGGAACTGAAACACATTTCTTATAAAAAAAAATAATTTAAACTAATGTGTTTAATATTCACAAATTAATTATCTAACTTTTATATTAAAGACTTTATAGTAATTAGAAAGTTTTTAAAGATATTTTCGACGTGCGATGGTTACTATAACAAGTGATGCAAATTCATTAGATTATGACCTTTTCAAATTTTTATGTAGAGTTTATATAGTTAAAACAAAATAAAAGACAAGTAAGTCTATTTAGTTCTTAAAATATTCATAGCTTTTTCTATCACGATGCTAGGAGACGCCAAAACATGATAATGCTTTACAATCCATCGCAACAATCTAATTGATTTTAAAATGATTTTATTTACACCTTTTGCAAAAAAAAAAAAAAAAAAAGTTTATATTCAAATTATTAATATAAAATTTTAACAAACCAACAGTGGAATTTTTCACCTAATTAATTTTCCTTCAATTGTTTATTTCTTAGAAAAATAAAAGAAAACCATCCCATCATTCCAACATTTTACTACTTCATTAAAAATTTAGAAATTGATATTCTCTTTCCAACTATTTAATTAATTCAAATTATAAAGATATTATTCATTCTATGATCTCCATCTTGTGCACAATTGCCGATTTCACCATAAAATATATAGTTAAATTATATATTCAACTATATAATACTTAATTTATTTAAAATTTGAATATTTTCATATCTTAATTATTATTAAAAATAATATTCAAAATGTAACTCACCAAGGCCCCGCTCACATTCAAATAAATTATAAAGTTTGATACGTTCAATGATAATATATATAATAGTTTTTGTTGATGTGTTCATTTTGATCTGGTATTTTTCTAACATAGTGATGAACAATTCTTATTTTCCCAACTATTTATCAACGTGACTTTATTAATTATAGCGTAAATAGACCGTAGTTAACCTGAAAAATATTTTGAGAATGCTCCAAAGTCAGTGATCCAGCTTGACGCGCAAATGAAATAATATAATGTGGAAAAAATAATGAGCAGTAATATTAATTAAGGGTACACAACACATCTAATAATTCTAATCCAAAAAGAAGGCTCCAAAATTTGTTATCTGCCCAACTTTATTAATTCAAGTGCTCGCGCACCGCAGTTGACCTCAAAGTAAGCATGAAAATCATAAGTTAATGAGCAATATTAGTTTAATGAAAATGAAAATGTAGTTTTCAATATAAGTTAATTATAATGAGCAATACTAGTTTAATGGTGCATCCTAATTAAGGTGTCATCCAATAAGAAGGCTAAAAAATGGTGTCATACAATAAGAAGCCTCCAACTAAGGGGTCATCCTAAGGTATCATCTAAATTTTGGCATTTCCTATAAATTAAATATGTAACTGACGCATCGAGTAGCTAGATATAAATTATAATCTTAATAAGCAGTAATCTAATTAAAGATCTTGATTTTTAATTAGTCAATGATTGAAGAGGTATATACCCACTGGAAACATTTCCAATTTTTTTTTAAAAAAAAACAATGATCCAGTCATAATAATTAAGATGTGACTACATACACTGCTGGTAGTTGTACCGTCCGATGACTCAGAAGCATTATCGACTAAAAGAAGAACCAAAAAAAAAAAAAAATGAACATTGATTATAATAGACTTGGTCAAACAAGGGTGGTTGATTTATTTTTATTTATTTATTTTTTTTTACGTTGTTAATTGCTTTTATCGAATGGAGAAAGGACGTCAATCACAAAAATTTTTTGCTATGATTGTGGTCCTAGTGCCTCCTGAAGACTAGAAGCAGCGGTGGATGATAACTTGTAGTCTTTTTTTTTTTTTGATCAGAAATGATAACTTGTAGTCTTGGTAGTTCATATTATCGTGTGCCAAGCTTATGTTTCAGAATATTCTTATAAACTCGGTTTTTTAACTTCAACTCAATACAGTGCAATTTCTATAGTTCTGACCTGGTTCAACTGACCAAGAAATAAAAAAAGACCTGGTTGAAACTCAGTTCTAGAACTTTAACTTAGTACTACCTAATCCCTATATTTTAGTCGTTCAAAATGGTAGTTCTTAAAAAAATTTTAAGGAAATTTAGTCCTTAGAGTTTTATTCAATAAAATATAGTGACAAAAATTTTAAATATTTAAAACTATAAGTATTAAGTTGTCCCAAGTGAAAGCTCATGAACTAATTTTCAATCAAGTCGAATCTACAATACTTGAGTTGAAATAAATTAAAATTTAGGGACAGAGTTACAATTGTAGAATAATATAGGATCAAGTAATTAATTTTTCAAAAAGTATTACCACCTCCAGTACTTCCTTAATATAAGATTCACTTTAATAAAGAAAATGAATTACATAATAAATTTTATATTAAGGAACGAAGGGAATATAATATGATTTATTTATTATGCAGAACGAATTCAAACAAAAAAAATTAAATTATACACATCTATGTAGGATAATATAAAAACTTTGATGCTATTATATCGTTTATATGTTACACAATATGTAACTTTGTGGCGAAGATGATATATATATATATATATATATAAAACAGCCTTGTATAGTAGGGACTAGCGAGGAAAGAAGTCACTAATAGACATTTCATTGATAGAGCTATATTCTTTAGTTGTAGAAGTAAGCCCCCTTCGAGGATGCAAAAAGAAAGCAGGTTGCTGTGGATGTGGCACTTCAATTGAATCATTGCTCAAATATGAAACAATTGAGGCCATGGAAGGTCTTGCTTCTGGATGCTTTTGAACACATAACCCAATTTGGATGCGCCTGCTCACTTCATTATACGATTCCATTTCTCTTAGATTTGAATCCAGCTTGACCCGCAAATGAAATAATATAATGTGGAAAAAATAATGAGCAGTAATATTAATTAAGGGTACACGACACATCTAATAGGTCTAATCCAAAAAGAAGGCTCCAAAATTTGTTTTCTGCACAACTTTATTAATTCAAGTGCACGCGCACCACAGTTGACCTCAAAAATCGTTTGAGAAATTACTTAATGAGCAATATTAGTTTAATGGCGCATCCTAAGGTGTCATCCAAGAAAGGCTCCCAATGGTGTCATACAAGAAGAAGCCTCCAACAAAGAGGTCATCCTAAGGTATCATCTAAGTTGTGGCATTTGATATAAATATGTATAAATATAAGATACAAGTGGGTATAGTTTTCTTTGGCATCTGACGCATCGAGAAGCTATATATAAATTATAAACTTAATAAGCAGTAATCTAATTAAAGATCTTGATTTTGAATTAATCAAAGATTCAAGAGGTATATACCCATTGGAAACATCGCCAAATTCTTTTAAAAAAACAATGATCCATTCATAATAATTAAGACTTGACTACATACGCTGCTGGTGGTTGTTTTTTTTTTTTTTTTTTTGACGTTGTTAATTACTTTTATTGAATAGGAAAATGACGTCAATCACGAACAACTATTGTTATGATTGTGGTCCTAGCGCCTCCTGAAGACTAAAAGCAGCGTTGGATGATAACTTGTAGTCTTGGTAGTTCATATTATCATGTTCCCCGCTAATGTTTCAGAATATTCTTATAAACTCGGTTTCTTAACTTCAAGTCAAGACAGTCCAATTTCTATTGTTTTGACTTGGTTGAACTGACCCCCCTACCCCCCCCCCCCCCAAAAAAAAAAAAAAAAAAAAAAAAACCTGATTGAAACTCAGTTATAAAACTTTGACTTGGTACAACCTAATCCTACCAAATCCCTATATTTTAATCGTTCAAAATGGTAGTCCTTACATTTTTTTTAAGGAAATTTACTCCTTAGAGTTTTATTTTATAAAATATAGTGACAAACATTTTAAATATTTAAAACTACAAGTATTAAGTTGTACCAAGTGAAAGTTCATGAACTAATTTTCAATCAGTCAAATATACAATACCTGAGTTGAAATAAGTTAAAATTTAGGGACAAAGTTACAATTATAGAAAAATATAGGATCAAGTAATTAATTGTTTTCAAAAAATATTACCACTTCTAGTACTTCCTTAATATAAGATTCACTTTAATAAAGAAAATGAATTACATAATAAATTTTATATCAAGGAATGAAGGGAATATAATATGATTTATTTATTATATATGGAGAATGAAATAAAAAAAATTAAATTATACACATCTATGTAGGATAATATAAAAACATTGATGCTATTATATTGTTTACATGTTACACATTATGTAATTTTGTGGTGAAGATGATATATATATATATATATATATATATATAACAGCCTTGTATAGTAGGGACTAGCGAGGAAAGAAGTCACTAATAGACATTTCATTGATAGAGCTATATTCTTTAGTTGTAGAAGTAAGCCCCCTTCGAGGATGCAAAAAGAAAGCAGGTTGCTGTGGATGTGGCACTTCAATTGAATCATTGCTCAAATATGAAACAATTGTGGCCATGGAAGGTCTTACTTCTGGATGCTTTTGAACACATAACAACCCAATTTGGATGCACCTGCTCACTTCATTATACGATTCCATTTCTCTTAGATTTGAATCCAACATCTCATACAACTTTTCATTACTCCATTGGTTCCACGTCTGCAATAAAGTAAAACTCATTATAAAAAATCATTCCTCAAATAAATTAAGATGATGACTGCATATATATCGTATTAGCCATGGAATTGCCCATAGAAAAATTCCTTAGGAAATTACTCACAGAATTTCTGTTTCCGTGGGTAAAAATTACAAATGGAATTACCCACAGAATTCCGTAGGTAACTGAAATTACCCGCGGAATTCAGTGGGTAATGAAAATTACCCACGGAAAATTTCCGTATAAAAAAAGTGGCTTATTTTACCATATATTTTTTTCCCGACAGAAATTGACATTACCCACGGAATTCCGTGGGTAATTCCGTAGCTAATACAATGTTTTTGTTTTTTTTAATAGTAACATTAATGAAATAAACATATTATCATATTACTTACATAGCTTAAGAGGCTATCGGCATATTGTGAGTCCTCATGACAACTTGCATTCTTCTTTCCACATATGATTTCTAAGACTAAAACTCCAAAACTAAAGACATCTGATTTTTCAGAATATAGCCCAAACATTGCATATTCTGGAGGCATATAACCACTGAAAAAGAAAATAAAATCATCAATAATGAAATTTCATCCTATTAGGAAATAAGAAGATTAATTTTGACATTTGTAAGTGATGAATTGAATGGAAAAGTTATTTTCCCATTATTCAAAGATATCAAAGATAAATGTAAATATTGAGGGGGGAATTCAACTTACTATGTTCCAACTATTCTCCTTGTATTTCCCTCATTTTCATCGATAGCAACAATCCTAGCTAGGCCAAAATCTGAAATTTTTGCATTCATCTCATTGTCTAACAAAATATTGCTAGGTTTGAGATCACGATGTATAATTTTAAGGCGAGAATAGTCATGAAGATATAGAATTCCTCGAGCTACTCCTCTTATGATTTCATGACGTTCCTCCCAAGTTAATCTTCTATTTTTCTCCAAACCTATGTATACACAATTTTTTTTGTGAGTATAAATAAAGACAATATTAAATTTCATCCAAAAGTTGTATAGAGTGTAGAAGAGTCAAACCAAATAGAAAGTAATCAAGGCTTTTGTTGGGAACATATTCATAAATGAGAATTTTCTCTTGCTCTTCTATGCAAAATCCAAGTAAGGCAACCAAATTTCTGTGCTGGAGTCTGGCTATTAATAAAACTTCATTTTTAAATTCTTGTGCACCTTGGCCTGAACCTTTTGAAAGTCTCTTGACAGCTATTTTTTGGCCATTTGAAAGAATACCCTAAAATCATAGTTGGATAAATAAAAAATGAGTTGTATTTGCATATATATAGACACACACGCAAAATTTATTTTGATATATGGTATGCATACGTCACCTTGTAAACCTGTCCAAATCCACCTTGGCCTAAACAATTTTCCTGTGAAAACTTGTTTGTTGCAGCTTCAATTGTAGCCAAACTGAATTGCAGACGCTCTAAAGTGTTGCCTTCATCTCCAACTAGACACAAACGAAGAAACAAATCAATGCATACTAAGTAAAAGCATCACCGCAACACTTCTTATCAAGTAAACTGATGAATAAAGAGATATAGAATGAAGATTTACTTACAGTATTCTTTTCTAAGTTCAACCCTGCGTCTCTTCTTTATTAGACTACTTAAGAGAAAGAACACCAAACTAAAAAGTATCGCCGCACCACTAACAGAAACCACAACTATCACAATGGTCCTTGTTTTTCCTGTATAAGCATAACATAATTTAACGTCTTAAGCAATGAGTCAGTTTTGTGACGTTATGTATGTAGAGAGAATCAAAAACTTCAAATTTTGAAAAATATTAAAAATTCAAACGAGCAAAAAGCTATGCCTATACAACAAGCCTCTCAAACCCTCTGATGATTTATTCAGCTGTTGAAGGACGTTGGATTGAAGGAAGCTCCACTTAGGCAATCAATCTGCCGCTCCATTTCCTTCACGGAATACATGTCTTAGCCTTACATCCCAACCTTATGATATCAAATAGCAAGCTTTTTACATCCCTCAGGTTAGTTTAGGCTTATCTGAGCCTAGAAGTGTACTATTTTAATTTTTTGATTGGGCTCTTACCCCATTTTTAATTTTTAAAAAAAAAATACAAACAAGAAATTAATGAAACTTAATTCTTCTTGAAGTGGATCATTTGAAGAAAGAAAGAGAAACACACAAATTTAACTTCACCTTGATGAGTTGCAGCAAAAAGTGCAGGAGGCGGCTGCGATACTGGCGTACCACTAGAATTATAGAAGATGAACAATTCATAACGAACGTTACAACTGGGATATAGAACTCTTCCTCCTATACTCCTATAAGTACAGTTGAAAAGCTCCCCAATCGCATCTCTCAGACATGTTCTGCAATCTTCTGGCGAAAGATCCGGCGTGCACTGAACCAGACAATACATAGTTTGAAACTGTAAACTCGCTTGTTCTGTTGCAAACTTCTTTTGTCCCAAAGCAGGATTCGCCGCCTCATCTGCCGCCTTGTTCATTGTTGTGGACAATACATTTATGAATCCTGTTTGGTTGTTGGCGACGCTGTTCGGGTTGGGCGTGCAACTATCACGCGTCGTGTCGAGGGTGGAAAAGATGTAGCGGTCGGAATAGCGAACCATGCACTCCTCGTACCAGATTACGGCCTCCTTCGAGACGTTGCACAGGGTACGTACATTGGTGGTTGCGTCACCAACGCACTGGTGGCACAACTGGAGGGTGACGTCACCCCGGCACATGAAGAGGCCGTATAGGGTGTTGTTGCCGCCGCGGACGGTGGTGTTGAAGAAGTCAGCGTTGGCGGTGTTTTTGGAAGCTAAGGAAGAGAGGAGGTTGGTGAGGTCGGATTGGAAGGAACTATTGGCGGCGAAGGTGTCAGAAGAACAGCTACTATTAGTATAAGTGGGTTGGGCTTGGGTAATAGTAGCCGAATAGAGAAAGCTAACCAAGAAGAAGAGTAAGATAATTTTGTGGGAAGGCATGTTAATGATGAACAAGATCACTGTGATGACTATGTTTAAGATAAGGCAACAGCTATATAGTGTCTCTGTATGCGCGTGTTTAAGATGAAAGTTTGAGGAGCGTCTCATCGATTCATGGACTAGATTGCAGTAAAGGCGGAAGAGGAGGAATTGGTCTGAAAGGTCATGATTTAAAATTTAAAACCTATAGATAAAAGACAAAAGATCATTCAATATACTTGCTTAAATGGTTCCTTTCTCTAAATAAATATAAAAGGCCAACATGGAAAGATACTTAATTTATCTGCATACCCTTAAAAATTTAATTTTTCTTGGATCGACCTATCAAGGAGACAAATAAAAAGAAAATGGATCACTCTGGGCTTGAAGTTTTAAAGTCAAACATGAAGCTTGAAGCCTCCCACTCTCCCAATCATTTCCAACATACAACTGGATCACCTGATAGAATGAAAACTCGAAATCTCCATTTGTAAAGCAGGAGCTGGTGGCAAATTTATTCCCTACAGATGAGCTTATGTTCTCATCGTTATGGGACATAAGGATGCCAAGTATTTCAACCAATAACTTATTTGATGAACCTTTTTGTTTTTTGTTTTCATTTCTTAAGTGCTTTAGTATGAATAACATTTTTAATTAGGGTTTAATGGGTGTTTAGATTAACTTCTATTATGTGATTTTATGCCGTATGAAAGTAAATGTGTAAAAAGTCTAGAAGAGCTATAAATAATAATAATGTACTAGACTGGCCGGCTACAAGGAAATCAAGGCTATTGATGTTGCGGAAAATAAAATATCGGAGTGTAGAAATTAAAGCAATTGTTACAGAGGTTCATAATGCAAGAAGCACTTGACCTTTTTTTAAAAAAAAAATAAAATAAAATTAAGGAGGCTAATTAAGTTACATTAAAAAATTTGTATTATCGTTTTTCTCCAAATTAATGTGCTTGACTTATAAACTGATATATAATCCAATAATACACAAAATATACTATAATTAAATAATTTACTTGTCACACCTACCATTAATACATCATACATCAAAGCATTATTATGTAGGATAGCAAATAAAACGGTTTGGGCGTAGTATACTGATAATATATTATAAATCTCAGGTATAAATTCTAAACATAATTATATAAATTTTGCTACAAATATCCCTTGAGCAAATCTAGAACCAATCTGACACCTCCATTTGCTAATATCTGCCGCTTTATCCTGGAAGCTACGTCCAATATGCTGTACAATTTATAGGTAGCTAGCAACAAGGGTTAGACTCCCGAAGGATCCTAGAGTGATATATTAATCTCAAATACAATGCATAAATAGGGTATGATAGTCAACCATAATCATGAAAATAAACAATACAGCATTCAATATACGCGTATTCACATAATGCACATAGCATTGACTGCAAGGCACAACACACAGCAAGGCCCTAATGCACACAACAATTCGTGGAACAAGCAGTCATATATGCACATAGTGTTGATTGCAAAGCACACAGCAAGTTCCGGATCCACATGCTGATAAAACAACAACTGAATGCAAATAAACGTGTGTCTCAAACATAGATCCACAATCATGGTACAAACATGCATACACAAATATACAAATATACAAAGTACGTGAGATTAGAATTACTACCTGGTAGATTTTTAGATTGATAATCACTCCCAAATTTCTTTTAAAAGCTCCCGGCAACGGCTCTTCCTATAATTATAAATAATATTAATCACTTCTAAAAATTCTCCTTAATTCAAATAATACTTGAATTAATTACCGTTTAATTATCCTTTTGCTAAAAAGTCCTTTATTAATTATAAAACACCAAAATTACCATTTTTACCCTTTTCACTATCATTTTCAGATTTTTTTTCCTCAAAATTTCCAGAATTTATTACTAATCTTGAAAAATTCATAATTAATTTTTCACATATCAAACTCAAGTGATTCCAAAGCCTAAATGACTCTTGATATGTCTATTTTCAAATAAAAATATCAAAATTAGCCATAAAAATATGTGCTCTTCCAGTTTTACAAAAATACCTTTGCTGTCTAGATTCATGTTCCAAAATTAAGGGTCAACTTAAAAAATTTATAACTCTTTGTACATAACTCCTAAAATTACAAATTACCTATCAAATTAAAGCTTATGATTTCCACCTCACTTATGGAAAATTTCATAATTATTTGACCTCATTTGCTTAGTTCAAAACATGTCATAAGCTTATTGGTCCAACAGGATTTTCCACTGGACAGTTTTGTAACTTCCTTAATTTAGCAATTAAGCTTCCATAAATTATTAATTAACCTTAATCCCACACCATTTTCCATTCTAAACACTTTGGGAAGGTCAAAACAACTAAAATCACATTTCTCCTTGGTGCTTTGGTCTGGTCAAAATTACCATCATCATTGGTGTAACACCCCGTTTTCTAAAGCGTTTTCGAAATAAAATTATCAAAGTTTCAAAAGGGTTTATCAGAGTAGAGCATCGGAATAGTCGTGAAAATGAGTAACTGAATAACATTCAATAATGATGTATCTGTGTACTGTTACAGTCATCCAAAATATTCGAATATTTAAAAAAAACGGTAAAATAAAAATTTCAAAAGAAATCTCCTCGTCCGCTTCGTCACGCTATCTGCTTACCCTTCTCTTCGGACTGACCACCTGAGGGTCCTGGGCCTAAAGTAAGAGCTGAGGTTCAATTACCATTGAACCTCAGGTAACGGTTAACCTCATGCTTATGTATCAAATATGTATGACAGATATCCATGGCAAAATAGCATTTAATCACATACAATATTCACATATTCACGTAATAACATAACATAGCCACTGCAATATGCATGTTATTACAGTCTGCACTATCTCCAGTGCCACGATGGCCTATCGTGTCCTTAGCGCTAGGAAAACATAACGGCATTATCAAAACCATAACCCATATCAAGTTGTATGTGTATGATCAATTTTCAAAAACAGAATCTCAGACTATCTATCACATATAAGCATACCATAAGCATCAGAGTTAAGGTTACAATACGCGTCCGTACCTGAGTTGATAATTCCGGTATGACGACGATCGGTATACGTTTGCAGACGTCCTATAATAGGAATATTGCGTTATTAATTGTAAATAATATTCTTCAATATATTTTGGCCACTACTGAATATTCTACCCTTGGTATACTAAACCATTATTTTATTTCTTCAAAATTCGTGGAAAAACGCTGGACAATATTGGGCAGAATTTCGCCTATCTTTGAAAAATCATAACTAATTCTAGAAAAATCGAAACGAAGATCCGTAAAAAGTTCCGGACTCCTTAGGATGTCTATTTTCCAAAAAAAAAATCAGACCTTGCCCAGAATTCAAAAATCATTCCCAGATTTCACGTGTTCATCCTCTGCCCAGAATTTTCAGCATTTTCGCAACATAAACTTTGAGAATTTCTTTCTCACTGTACAGAGCTCATTTCAACATGTTCTTTACATATTTAAAAATATCTACATGTCTACTTTCATCATGAATTTTGTCAGAATTTTTCAATAGCATTTTCAACATGAAATATGAGTGTTTCTGTTACTAGTTCAGAAATCGCCTAACCGACGAATTTTCGCCAGAACTTCGTTACAACAGTGTTCTTGACCTGGGAATTTTTGCAGAACTACTCCCTTCACTAAATTTTCGAAATGAAGCTATTTTAAACTATAAAACATGAAACTAAAATTATTCTAGAATTTTAAAGATTAAAACTACTTCTACCTATGAATTTAAAACTCAAAACTAAGAACTTTGCTTACCTAGAGCTTGATCTCCTTCAAGCCTTCCCTTCAGCTCTCTCAACTCTCTCTCAAATAAGCAGATGGTGCTTTGCTTGGTGTGAGGAAAATGAGTGAACTTGGCCCTCTATTTATAGTGAAAAGGTTGGGCAATTTGGTAATAAAATGCAACTTTCCTCTTGATAAAACTCCACCATTAGATCTAGGGCTTCATTGAAAAATTAAATCCTCACCATACACACACTCATCTGCCCTCTCTCTCTCTCCCCCCTCTTCTCTTTCTTCTTCCTTCTCCTTGAAGCTAAAACAACTTGAAGTGCAAGAATGGAATAGTGTTTTGTATTCTAGAAGCTTGACCAAATGCACATGTGTTGAAAATCACTCTCTTCCCCTAGAAGCTCCTCAAAACCGTGCCCCCTCAGATTTCTCTCTTTTTGAATTGTTTTTGGGTTGGTTTGGGCTTTATTGGTGGTTTGGGCAAAGGTTTGGGTTACCAAAAATGATCCAATTGAGTTTTTGTTGTGCCAAAAAGCCCTAAATTAATTTATTCTTGTTTATTATCAGATTAAGCTTAATTAGGTTTAGTTTGAAATGATTTTATTGATTACCAATCCTATCATGATCCTACTAAGTCCAATTGTTACAATTATGGATCCCTTGTTAGGCTTTATTGTTGAATTTAGCCAAAATATTGCAAATTGCTTGTAAATATTTATCATTAAATTAATTATGCATGTTAATTCAATTAAGATTAATTTTTTATGTTTACTAATTATTTTTAGTGTCCTCTAATTATTTTAGACCTCTTCCTATCTCTTTACGGCTTAATTTTGCCAATATGTGCATTATATGACAATATATCACTAATTGTGAGTTTAATTGTTCTTAAATTGTTGGAAATTCCATTTAATTGGTTTAGGGGTTTTTATAGCATTTTACAATATTTAATGATCCCTAATAAAAATTTAGGGAGTTGAATTTTGCCCTATTAATTCCTACCGACAACTTATTCAAGAATTAGCATAAATATACTTACTAATTTGGAGACAACATACTCTCCTATTTTAAATGGGTCCTAAATGGCCAAAATATTATATTCAAGAGATATACAAATTTTGGGGTATTATAATTGGGAACTTATTTTATCTTAATCCTCATGATTTTAGGTAAGTTTTGGCCCTTTTACTCTATATTGAGGCCTAATTTGTCCTTAAATATTCATACTAAGTCTTTGGATGGCTTCTTCATCTTCAAATCATAATTTTCAAATCTACAAAATAAGAGTAGATTAACTCAAAATAACAACATACCACTCTGGTCCTATTTATAAGTCTAGTTTGACCAAATCTCACTGATGAGTATATATTTTACGATTAAATAGGTGTATATTTTATGAGATTTAATTGGAATTATTGATATTATATACCTATTTAATTATCTTTTATGAACGTTTCCATAATTGCATGAAACTTGGGATCAAAAAATAAATCGACATAAAATCTACTCATATCCTATTTTTATTGTGCAGGAAATATTAGCTGATTTGGAATGAAGTAGAAAAGGCAATAAGAGGATATGCAATCAGCCAAACTTGATGGTCCCCGCAAGAAAAATAGAAATAAAATCAATTGTGTGATCTGCTGGAGTAAATTACAAGATATGAGATATCTTTGTAATAAGAAAAAGAGAATCAGTGACTCAAGACCTAAATTATAAATAAGGAGGAAGAGGAAGCAAAAAAGGGAGAAGAAAGATCGGGAGGCACAGAACGATAAGGAACGAAGGAGCAGAGGAGTAGAGGCTGAGCATTTCAGTTCTCTTCATCATCTCCACAGAAGGACGGAAGGATTGTAGAGGCGACGGAGAATCTTTCTTTCCTCTCTCTTCTTCTTTGAACCTGAATTCTTATCTTTTTGTTTTGGATTTGAATAAAGCCATGTGTGGCTAGTTGGTTTTGCAACCTAGAGAATCTATGAACTTGTTTGGGTTTTAGAAATTGTTCCCACTCATTAGTTTTGCTTAATTTTATTTCAATTTATTTAATCCTGTGTTCATTGTTATTGCTTATTGATTGGTCACCATTGAGCATGTTTTGGGGATTTAGGGTTGGACTTGAAAGAGGGAATCCTAAATTGACCTTAGGAATAAATAATGTGGAATTAGGTTTAAATTTAATGTGAAGTTAGGTTTTAATCTAATTTGCGTCTAGGATAGACATATACCTAGAAGCTCTGCATAGTCAAATTAGAGTGAGCCCGATTTGAATTGCATCTTAATTAATTGTGTGAGACATTGCATAATTATTTGAGGTAGGTGTATAAGTGGACCGACAGGCACTTATAAACATTAATACTCTAGATTAGCTGATTAGATTAAGTCAAAGTTAATTTAGTGGGGATAAAATCTAAGAATCAAATAAAGAGATTAGTGACTCTCGGTTGCTCATTTGATTATTGTGGTAGTTTTCTTATTTTTATTTTAGTTTTAATTTCTTTTATCTTAATTAAATTTAATTTGGTTTTCTCAACTTAAATGAAATTGTGAAATCAATGCTTAACTGAAGTTTGTGATACCAAGTCCTCGTGGGAACGATACTTTTCTTATCACTTTATTACTTGATACGGCCCGTGCACTTGCGGAGTTTTTAGGCTAAAAAGTTTTGCCCTATCAAGTTTTTGGCGCCGTTGCCGGGGACTTGTGTGCCACAATTGTCTTGGTTGGAATTGATTGAGCATTAGTAGTTTAAGTTTGAGTTCGTAAATATTTTATTTATTTTTTTTAGAAAAAAATTAAAAAAACTTTTTTTAAAAAAATGGATTTCAATTGGCAACCAACTGGTCTTAATATTGAGAAGGAGATGAATTCTTCGTCTTCTATACAAGATGGATTGATTGCTATTATAAATTCTTTGAATGAATATAGGCAACATAAAAGGAGCATAAATGATTATTGTAGTCCATATGTTGATTCTTCTCAATATGTTTTCATATCTTGTGTTTATTGTGGAGGGAATCATTTATATGAGCATTGTCCATATATTACAACTAGTCATTTTGTGAGAGATAATTTCACTAGGAGCCAAGCCTGTTTTGATAACTCATTTTGTCCTAGTGAAGGTTTTGAGCAACAAAATTTTAGGGATCCATATGTCTATTGTTCTTATGAAAATACTCCTCCTTGTTACTCTTATCCGTATGTTGAAGAACACACCATTGAGTATAGGGAAAAATCTAATTTGGAAAGATTAGTTGAGGAGTGTGGGGAAGCATTAGAGAAATCTAGTAGAGAGCAAAGGGAGATTCTCACAAGCATTAACTCAAGTGTCCAAGATATTGGGGTAAGTGTGAGTCAAATTCTTTCTACCCTTGAGACTATGGTGCAAAATAATCCCTTAAACATGGGTACCACTTCTTATGATAATAATAATTCTTGTGAGGAAGTTGAAGGTATGGAATTACATGAGACTATGGATAATATAGACAGTGATTGTGGGTTTGAAATTGAGTTAGAAGAGAATAGAGGACGTTTAGAAGAGGTTCCGGCTGTGGAGCCTAAGGTTTGTGATGTTGGTGATCAAATTACTGTAGATGTCCCAATTGTTATTGTTCATGACCCTCCTCTTGAAGTGTTGACTCTTACTGATAAGAGTCAAGTTGATTTTATTGGATGCTCTAAATTCTTATATGTGCCTATATTTATTTTCAAAGATATGCATGTTGTGCTTAATTTGAATTCAGTGATTGCTTGTAATCCAATATTGTCTATGATTAAGGAAGTACAAGTAATTAACTTGAATGATCAATTTTTATGTGTGACACCCTGTGGTTTGAAAAGAAAGGAAGACAAGGTAATTATGGTATTTGATACTTATGATTTGAAGTCTGGCTGAAGACTTTAAATTTAGCGCTTTATGGGAGGCAACCCAAGGGTTTTATTTGCATATTTTATTATTATTAATTTTCCGTTCCTTCTTTCAGTTTTATTTAGGTTTGAAGAAGTTCACTTCTCTTGTTGCTGCAAGGTCTTGCTTTAGCACTCCACATCAGAGTTAGAGGCCTAAACCAGGGGAGTACTAGTTCCTTTCCCTCTTTATATTTTTGCAACATTGAGGACAATGTTTGATTTAAGTGTAGGGGAGGGATATAATTTCTTTGGTTATGATATAATTTCTTTAAATTATGTTTGTCCTTATGCAATTGAAAAGATTTTTGTTAATTTGAGATTTTTGCATTGTTGAAGATTGACCTTAATTTTGAGCTTTCCCCATCTTAGAGAATATTATCAAGTCAAAAATTAAAATAGAAAAAAAAGGGTTTTAACCAAGTCTCTAAGCCTTGATTTTTTTTTTTTTTTTTTTTGTAATCTTGAGATGGACTATGAGAATAAGGACTAGTTTGTAATGTGATCAACAAATTATTAGTTCAAGAATATTTTGCTATATGATTTCTTCAGAAAATTAGATGATGATCTGTGCTAACCAAGTAAAACTTTTGTGTAGGGAAATAACTCAGGAAAAATCCAAAAAAAAAAAGAGAGAAAAACAACTCCAATGACTTCTCTAGATCTTACTTAGTAACCGGGGGCACTTCATCACCAATGTTTGCACTCGCGTCAAACGGTAAAGTCAAAGAGGGTTATGAGTTGGGCTAAAAGCCTCTTGAGGTGCCTGTTGGAGTAACTGAGTAACCGGTGCTGCATTACCTATGTGCAGGGTCGCGTCAAAAGGGGACCTACAACGGCTCAAGAAACAAAAAAGAAAAAAGGCAAAAAGAAAAAAAGACAAAATGAGTTATTTCCTACCTGAGAATTCTTAATAAATTAAATAAAAAGCTTGGTTTGGTGGGGGCATTTGAATTTTTCTGGAGAAATTAAGTAGCATAATATTCTTTTACTAATCTTATGGTTGAACTTATTGCTTGCCGATCTTTTGATCATGGGACGTTAAGACATTGTTACACTCTATTGGCTTAGTGACCTATTTTTATAAGACATTAACTTAAATGAGATTTGATGATATGATCCAAATGTGGTGGTTTATTGCTCTTTGTTAAGGAATTTCATTGGCAATGTTCTTTTCAGATAATAAATTCTCTTTCTTTTGCTTGAGGACAAGCAAATATTTAAGTGTGGGGGTGTTTGATGAGTATATATTTTATGATTAAATAGGTGTATATTTTATGAGATTTAATTGGAATTATTGATATTATATACCTATTTAATTATCTTTTATGAACGTTTCCATAATTGCATGAAACTTGGGATCAAAGAATAAATCGACATAACATCTACTCATATCCTATTTTTATTGTGCAGGAAATATTAGCTGATTTGGAATGAAGTAGAAAAGGCAATAAGAGGATATGCAATCAGCCAAACTTGATGGTCCCCGTAAGAAAAATAGAAATAAAATCAATTGTGTGATCTGCTGGAGTAAATTACAAGATATGAGATATCTTTGTAATAAGAAAAAGAGAATCAGTGACTCAAGACCTAAATTATAAATAAGGAGGAAGAGGAAGCAAAAAAGGGAGAAGAAAGATCGGGAGGTACAGAACGATAAGGAACGAAGGAGCAAAGGAGTAGAGGCTGAGCGTTTCAGTTCTCTTCATCATCTCCACAGAAGGACGGAAGGACTGTGGAGGCGACGGAGAATCTTTCTTTCCTCTCTCTTCTTCTTCTTTGAACCTGAATTCTTATCTTTTTGTTTTGGATTTGAATAAAGCCATGTGTGGCTAGCTGGTTTTACAACCTAGAGAATCTATGAACTTGTTTGGGTTTTCGAAATTGTTCCCACTCATTAGTTTTGCCTAATTTTATTTCAGTTTATTTAATCCTGTGTTCATTGTTATTGCTTATTGATTGGCCACCATTGAGCATGTTTTGGGGATTTAGGGTTGAACTTGAAAGAGGGAATCCTAAATTGACCTTAGGAATAAATAATGTGGAATTAGGTTTAAATTTAACGTGAAGTTAGGTTTTAATCTAATTTGCGTCTAGGATAGACATATACCTAGAAGCTCCGCATAATCAAATTAGAGTGAGCCCGATTTGAATTGCGTCTTAATTAATTGTGTGAGACATTGCATAATTATTTGAGATAGGTGTATAAGTGGACCGACAGACACTTATAAACATTAATACTCTAGATTAGCTGATTAGATTAAGTCAAAGTTAATTTAGTGGGGATAAAATCTAAAAATCAAATAAGGGATTAGTGACTCTCGGTTGCTCATTTGATTATTGTTGTAGTTTTCTTATTTTTATTTTAGTTTTAATTTCTTTTATCTTAATTAAATTTAATTTGGTTTTCTCAACTTAAATGAAATTGTGAAATCAATGCTTAACTGAAGTTTGTATACCAAGTCCTCGTGGAAACGATACTTTTCTTATCACTTTATTACTTGACACGGCCCGTGCACTTGCAGAGTTTTTAGGCTAAAAAGTTTTGCCCTATCACTCACATACCAAGAAAAGATAAGTATCTCAATGATTATGGAACAAATTTCCAACTCTACCCTCATTTATGAAGGGTATCTTTTAAAATTTATTGTCAAATCTCTCTCATCCTTTTCTCTTTCCAACATGGCTAGCCAATCTCCCTCATCATCATTACTATGGGCAAAATTGTCACAATCTTATTTATTTGGTCAAAATGGACTTATAAAAAGGACTAAATTTTTTGGTCAAACTAGACTTATAAATAGGACCAGAGTGGTATACAAGTGCGAAAGTCATGTAGGCACTTACTTGCACTTGTGAGATCCTTTGTTCTTCCTTCCTTTCCTTCTAACTTTTGGCCTTCCCTTAGGAAACAGTATGAGCATTGGTTTCCCATATGAACTCATAATTGTTGAGGTTAAACTATGAAGAAGAGAAGTAGAAACCCAAGACATACTTGTTACCTTAGCTTATTGATCTTCTCTTCCTCCTTCTTCAATTCCTTTCCTTTTACTAAGTTTTTTGGTGTTCTTCTTCTTCCCTAGCCCCTTGGACGAAAATTACATAAGTAAGAGGGACTAGATGGTATTTTATGATTGAGTCTATTGACCCGTATACCCCTTATGCTAATTGACTACTTTACCCTTGATTTATTCTCCTTTTTACATGTTTGCCTTTTATCTTCCCTTTCTTCATGTTTGGCTGAATATGGCCTCTTTAGGGACTTCCAAATTTACCTTGACATGTGGAAAAATACTAGTTTGCATGTCCCTCTTCAAGTGTGCTGAAATTTGTGGTGAAAGGGAGGGTAGAATCATCACTTTTACTCCCTTCAAACTTGCTTTGTTGGCTTCATGTAATTCCATTTTTATCTACTTCTTTGTCGCTCTTTTACCACTCCTTTTCTTTACTTTTTACTTGCCTTGTTGGCACTTTTATGTACACATAATCTACCTACCATGTGATGTGACCTTTATTTTTCTTTGGTTGTTCTTTTACCTCTTCTTTTCTTGCATTGTTGGCACCTTTATCTTCCATAATTTTCACCCACCACATGACGTGGCATCTTGTGGCCCTTTAATTATCTTTTTATCCTATTACATAAGATAAGTTTTAATCTCCATGGAATTTTCCCTTTTGATCAAAATGTATGGCTTCTTTATGAAGCCTTGTGTCATCTCTTCTTAGCTCAATTATGTGCACAAAATATCTTATTATGTAGATACATAATTATTCCCTAGCATAACATGTGTCTTCCTAGAGTATAAGATGAAATTATATGGCTTATTCTTTGGCTATGTCATCAACTTTGACAAATCCCTTGTATTTCTCCTCTTGGCTACTTGGAGCAATATAAGCCATACACATGTGCATATGTCTCCAATTTGTCTCCTTCCTCCTATTAGTTCGAAAATGACAATAATAATAGAGTATCCAAACTCTATTTTTAAATAATCTGAAAATAACCATAAAAATCTTTAAAAATTTACTTATTAACCAAAATCAACAAATAATTTCCTAAATTGGCAAATAACAGCCTTAATTACCATTTCATTTTCCTTAATTATTTTTATTAAGGAAAAATTCAAATAAACTCCTTTTACCCAAAATTATAACCTCAATTTGTCCATGAAATATTAATCCCATATAATATTTCCAAAATCTACTATCACACTTCCTGAACTAGGTCTTGTCGTCTGTCTGATACATACTTATCCTCAAGTTCCTTGGCTCAAAATTTAGGATATTACATTACTTACCTTCCTTAAGCTCACAAAAACAAAAAGTCAATTAGCTCTTATATTAAATACCATATGGAGTAATATGCTCTTGGCTTATTTTCGGTGAAAAGATACAGAAACTTGTAAGTTGTGAAGATTTGACAAAAAAAGGGTTATAAAAGGAATGAAAGACGGAATATCACCAAGAGGGGGGGTGAATTGGGGATATAAAATTTTCTTCTTGAAAATACTCTGTTTATGCACACAGAGAACAGAGTTGAACAGAGAAAGGATAAAGAAGAATGAACACAAAGAATTTATACTAGTTCGATCTAAATCCTCGACCTACGTCCAGTCCCCAGACTCTCCGGGATTTCACTATCTCAAATGATTACACACTCTGTACTCTCGGAGTAATTCTCTCACTCTAGAACTTACTCCCCCTTACAAGTTGTAATCAATCAACCCAATCTCAAAGTCCCAATACTTTGAGATTCTTACAATAAATGATAATCAATGATGAACTCTCTAAAAGAGTGGATAAGTAAACACTGAAGATCAAAATATCTGAAGATATTGAATTCTTAGTCGAAACAATAAATGAAGTAGCTTGCTAATTGAATGCGCAGAGTTTCGGTAGGTGGAGACTTGAATGCTTCTCATATTTATAGATGCTTGTATTTAATGACCGTTGAGAAGTGATTAATGAGCCGTTGTGAGTAATGAATGTGACCGTTGTGAGTTCGAGGCTTCGTCTCTTCGTATGTTTCCGACATTCGTCCGTTATTCTCCGTTGACATTCCATATTCAAATTGTCCATTGGAGTACTTTAGGAATGTTGTCTGAAAAGTGGCCGGATTGTCTTTTGCTTGCTCAGATGGTTTCTTGCCAAATTGGTGATTGTTTTGAACATCGCATTAAATGCTTGTGACAAAAAGTTGCTTTATGATAATATGAAGATTTAACCTTGTTAATCCTGTCTAAAACATATTGGAAACATGATTAATAGTGATTAGAAATGATAAGAATCAATAATATCAAGTACTCATTGCATAATCATTGAGTTCCAGGATTCGAGAATGCCGATTTTCAAAAACTGATATGAGTAACTCGAGTTGCACAGTACCAACTCGAGTTATTTTCAAGTTCAGGAATTTCTGAAAACGAAGGTCAACTCGAGTTGCATAGTACCAACTCGAGTTGCTTTTGCATTTAATTCATACAGAGAGCAATTCGCTTTGACATAACTCGAGTTGCACAGTAATAACTCGAGTTATTCTTAAGTTAAAATCATACAGAGAGGAATTGCACTTCCATAACTCGAGTTGCACAGTGATAACTCGAGTTATGTTAAACTCAAATTCAAACAGAGAGCAAACGCTACAGTAGTAACTCGAGTTATGATGAAAATAACTCAAGTTATCACTGTTCACAAAATTTTTGTTTTCGCGAGAGGCTTTCTGGAATTGCAAAGTACAGTCCATAACTCGAGTTTTTAAGTGATAACTCGAGTTATGACTCTTTGAAAAATAATTTTTAACTTGAGTTGTGATTTTCAACTTGAGTTATAGTTTTTGTGAAGATTCTTTAACTCCTATAACTTGAGTTGTAATCAGTCAACTTGAGTTACAAATATTCCAAAAACATTTTCTAAGATCTCAAGATTGATTTCAAGTATTTTATGAAATGCAACCATTGTTAGTCATCATCAAAACATATAGAAACTAACAATAAAAGGGAAAGCCACCTTAGAACGACAAACTTTAAAGGCCTGTTTGGTACACAAATTATGTGGGAAGGGAAAGGAAGATTAGCAAGTTTTCTTGTTTGGTACGTTTTTTGTGTCAAAACTTCATAAGAACCCAAATTCCCATGCCCACCCCGAGCCCACTAATCCCCCCCATATATGTGGAACGATAAGATCCCACGAAAATTAGTGAGATATTAAGTTCCCACGTAAACAGTGACACTTTTGGACATATTTACCCCTCATAAAATATTTTTTAATAATGCAAGAAAATTGGATTAAATTCAAATTTATACGATAAATTCGAACATGGCAGAAGAATATTTTAAACAATTTAGAACTTAGCAAAAAATGTTTTTAGACAAATTCGAACTTGGTGGGAAATTTTTTTAGCAAATTCAAACTTGGTGAGAGAATATTTTAGACAATTTCGAACTTGATAAGAGGATATTTTTAAAAAATATATTTTAGCAAAAAAATTATTTTTCATTTTCATTTTGAGTTAATTACTTTTGAAGGTAAAATAGGTATTTCTTGATTCTTTATCAACTACTACCCCTTCATTTTCTTTCTACCAAATAAGTCTTCTTCCCTCATCCCTCAAAATCTTTCCTTTCCTTCCTTTCCCTTCTGTAAGTTCCTTTCTCTCCTTAAATCTTCCTCATACCAAAGGGGCCCTATATAGGAAAAATGAGATGGTAAAAAACAGTGTGAATGTGTATCGGCTGTGGCTCCATCCACAAGTAGTGTTAGTTCATTTTCAATCATTACGATTCTGTAAATATTTGATATCGATTTATCCCGATTTCTTGTAGTTTTCAACTTTTTATTATTATTGTTTAGTGTCACATTAATTGGAAATGATTTTAGTGAAAAGTGCATTGATACAAATAAAGGAAATAAAAAAACTAGTTTAAAGAGGTACCAATCAATATCATTATACTACAGTTGAAATATAAAAAACAGAAGCAAAACACGCTAAAGCGGGTCCAAGAAGAAGTCTCCAAAAGTAGTTATCTACACAACTTTGTTAATTAAAGCGTACGTACACTACACCGCAGTTGATCTCAAAAATATTTTAAGAATGCTCCAAAGCCAATCCAGCTTGATCGGCTAATATAATGAAATAGTAATACCCTTCTAGTAAAACTATAAACTTCATTAACTCTTTCATAAAAGGGATTTACACTTCTCATGTTACATAAGAAAAAGAAGAGTCCTATACATACATAAAATAGTGGGACCCATATCTTTTTTTTAAAAAAAAAAAAACTCAAGCATAGAAATAGTAGGACCCACATCTTTTAATATCTATGACATGAGGATTGATGACTTCCCATTTTTAGTAGATTTGAGAGATATTTTTATATATTTGGGAAGTCATTATTACTAATTTAAAGAGATTTTATTGAGATTTTAAGAGAAATCAATGTGGATGCATCTTTCGTGGGATTTCAATTTAAAATAAAATTTTTTGAATTTAAGAAATAAATAATAGTAATGAGAAGTTTAAAGATAAAAATCACTTTTATTATTATTAAATATGTTTCATTAAATGGATCTTTTTGCATCAGGGAACCACGGGTTTGTATGTATCATTCATGGAATTGGGCCCATCAATTCAAAAATCAATGAACAAGGGAGAAGCAACACGGTTTGGTTTGGGCTTTAAAATCATATGGCTCAAAAAAGACCTAAAAAAACTGTGGGATCATTCACAACTCGGAAAAACGCACAGAGGCGGCTGGAAGAGAAAAACGCTGGGCAATTGAAATACAAGGAGGAGCAGAGGACGCATTTTCGAACAGAGCAGAGGAGCTTCAGACCTTGGACCTTCTTCTTCCTCTCTCGTCAGCGGCTTCCCTCTCCACCACGGTCACCGGCGAGCTTCGTCTTTACAGCCACAAAGGAGGAACAGATTTTGATCGAAGAACCAAAGTAGGAGGCGGTGACTTTTGCCATGGTTTTATTTTTCTTTCCTCATTGAACTCTGAATTGTTGTTGGCTGTGCTATTATGGATTTTTGTTAAGGCCATGTTTAACTAATTTCTCTTTGCAACCTAGAGGAACTTTGAACTTATAGGTGTGGATTAGACTTTGTATTTATTAATTAGTTATAATTAATATTAATTTTAGTTACTTAATCTTGTTTAACTTTATCTATTTAATGGCTGGCCATCATTGAATATGAATTTGAGAATTAGGATTTCCCTTGACAAAGGGGATTTTAATTAGGCTCTGAGATTAAGTAATATGGGATTAAATTACGATTTAATTTGTGATTAGGATAGACATATACCTAATTACCCATATAATTGTTGATGAGTGTGTTTGAGTTTGTTACCTCTTGAGTAATTATGTTAGACATAACAAAATATACTCAAGAGAGGGTTGTAAGTGGACCGATAGGCACTTATAACTAATTATACTCGAGATTAACAAAATTGATATTAAGGCTAATTAAATTAGTAAAAACAAGGTTTATGAAACTAATAAGGGATTAGTGACTCTGGGTTGCTCATTCGATTATTGTGGTAGTTTGTTTATTTTAATTTTAGTTTATTTTCTTTTCTTTTAATTAAATTTACTTTGATTTGCTCAACTTAAATGAATTTGTGAGATTAATGCTTAACCGAAGTTTGTGATACCAAGTTCTCGTGGAAACGATATCTTACTCACTCTTTATTACTTGGTACGGCCCGTGCACTTACGGAGTTTATAGGCTACAAAGTTTTATCCCTATCAAGGATACACTTCTCTTACAACATGAGAAGTGTATTTCCCTTCATAAAATTCAACAACTTTTCAATTTTACCCATGTTTAATATATTTCATATTATACTCATGAAAACTAAGTTCACAATAATAAATAAGGGTAAAATTATGTATTTATCTGAAAATTTTCTCTTTTTTTCCTTATAAATAGAACCAAAAATTTTATTCTATTTCTGCCTTAGAAGTATATAGGAACAGAGGAGTACTCCCTTTGGTCCAGGGGTGGATTTAGGGGGACTAGGGGTGGCCCCCAAAATTACAGAAAAGAACCCAGAGTTTTAGAAAATTGTAATTCAACCTCATACAAGTTTTAATAGTTTCACTTTAGTCCCTACTAAAGGTTTCATTCAGAGACCAAAACAGAAACATTTAAATTTTTGTTGAGGTTCAAATGTGATTCCATGAAAATCTGGGTCCTTTTCTCTAATTTTCGGCCCCAATTTTCAATTTCTAGCTCAGCCACTATTTTGGTCCTTATTATAACCACAACTTTTAACTAACTAATTTATTATTATTTTCACATTATACCCTCATTTTTTACTAACTCATATAAACCCCTATAATTAAATAGGGGTAAAGTTGGAAACATTTATTAATTTTGGACCAATTTAATGACTTAACTTTCTTTCATTAATTCACGAGAAATAGTAGTTGGTGCCTTAAAAGAATGATCAAATGAAGTATATAGTAATGGGACTATAGTCCATCCTCACTTTTCCCCCCTTATTTTTGGAAATTAAATGAAGGTGTTGTACGTTTTCAACAACAGATAATTAATGAGAAATATTATTTAAGAGAAAAGCGTATCCTATATATAAATTAAACTGTGGCATTTAATACACACACACAACTGTGTTATAATTTTCTCCGGAAACTGACACATTGATTGAACAACTACTATAAATTAATTATAAACTTAATAAAAGTAACTATGCGTAATATTATAAAGTGAGTTTTATTTAAAAGATGATGAGCAATAATATAAGTAAAGATATTGATTAGTCAAAGATATCGATTAGGTAGGCATTGGATAAACTTTCAAAATATAAAAACCAATATATGATGCTGTCACGTCTAAAAGATTAAGAAATATGAGAATGAGTTGGAATAGAGTTGGTGCATGAAACAACCGTTACGCTTACTGGGCATGCAAACTAATAATAATAATAATAAAGAAATAAGCGTTACGTTGAACTATTTTTCTTGACGTTGTTAGCTTCATGGAAAGGAAAAGAAACGTAAATCACAAACAATTAGTTTGATTGTAGACCTAGCTAGGTTCCACGCATCATAAGTCTAATTTCATTATTTAAGACTTGGAATGTCTTCCCCTATATTAGTCTAGATTGAGGGAAAGGGAGATGAGGGATTTTAGTTTTCCCTCCAAATTAATTTTTTTTGTCATAATCAAATAGAGGCAATGAGAAGAGGCCAAAAACAAGTGTAGAAAGTGGCGGTTGGGTATTAGAAGTTGTGGTACGTCGTCCTTCAAATGCAGAATGCAAATATCAGAAACATTAATATGGGTTCCTCTCTATCTAATAATTATGTCGTTTTTCTTATAATTGGTTGATTAGTATGATTGTATCGAGTTGGGATTTATGAATAAAACATAAATTCATGGGACCTCATTTTAAAACTTTTTTAAGAAAAATAAAGATATCAGCCATTTTATTTCTTAGGACCATTTATCATAACCTTTTTTTGGGAAGACAGAATTAAAAAATGACATATAAAAATATTTGAAAATTACACATTAATTTTATTAATTTTAGTATTTAAATAGTAAATTAAAATAATTTTTTGTAAGATCAGAATTATTTGTTAACATAAAGCTCTGGGGTACTTGTTAAAAAAATAATTTAAAAAACGTACATGTCATCAATGTATTACAGGGACTGATAAATCCCAATTTAATATATTTTATCCCACCTTATTCATTTATTTTGGGGACTATTTTAGGCTAATTTGGATTTATTAGACAATATTTGGATTGTTAGCCTATTTTAGGAAAAAAATATAAATCAGAATTAATTATGAGATTATTGGATTTAAATTTTCAATATTCTAATTGAGATCTTGTGATTGAATAATATTTCTAAATATATGATAGATCACGATTTTATTTAATTCTTGCAGGATAAGAAAAAGCATATTGGAAAATCCTACGATGCAGAATTAATCTTGGAAGCTAAAAGAAGATCTAATGGTGGAATTTTATTGAGCTTTTGGAATTTTAATTGGCTTAAATTAATACCCAAAAACCCTCTTTTTTTCCTATAAAATTAACCTAGCAGCTGCAAAAAGAATTCACGCTCTCTCATAGAGCCGAAACACGGAGAACCAGGTAGACGTAGCCGCAACATTCACGTACAGGATAAAATTGATTCATCAATTCATCCATTCATCTACGTGGGGCCACCTCAATATATCCATCAGACCTCTCAACTCATAAATCCCTCCAGTGGATGCGCGTTGACTAAGGATATTGATTTAATCATCAATTCTTCTCATTCTCCCTTCATGGCCGTGGTTGGTCTAGTACCTGGAGGAGGAATGATTTCTCTTTAGGAGGCAACTTGGGAGGAGTATGGAGAAAGCTAGAACTTAGGAACTTACACTTAAAGACCACAAGGGAGTGTCTTTCTTTTTATCGTCTTAATTTAAACTTGAGGTTCTTTAGTTTTAAAGGATTTTAAGTTGTGTTAATTGAGAACAATCTAGTTTTAGATTGTAAACATATTTCTTTTGGATTGGATTGATAATTTGAAGTTTTTATGTATGAGACAATTGTTGGAGTTTTGTTTGCAACCTTTTGATTGTCAATTGAATTATTAATTGAGTTTTCGTTATTAATTTAATTATCAATTCGGTTTATCATCTTAATTGTTTAATTGGGTTGATAAATTATCTAGTTGTTCAATTAAATAATTGTAAACAAGATTTTCAAAACTATTTTGTGATTGATTTTTAATGAGTTTAATTAGCCACCGCTTATTTCATTATGCGTTTTCTAGTGGAATATGTGTTATTGAGCTAGAGGGTTTCCCATGTTCAAGTAGGTAATTAAATTCATTAATCTCCCTTTGGTCTAATTAATTGGTTTGGGCTAAGAAAGTTAACTCCATGCAATTCCTAAGTTGTCCCCTTCTTCCTCATAATTGAACTAGATCTTTGTCATTTAATTTGATTTTAATCAATTTTCTTCTTAGGATTTTAATTTTCCTCTCATAACAAAACCCCCCCAAAAATTGCATTCAAATTCATATAGATTAGTTTCATTCTCATTTAGGTTTTAGAGTCAATTGCATTAGTGCATTTAGTTAGTTTAATTTCATCTAGGTAGTAGTGTTTTGCATTTTAGTTTACATTCGTTCCATTGCATTTTTTTTTATCACCTAAATTCAACCTAAAGAAAAACCCACAGATTGCTCCTTGGGAGAATGACCTAGGTTGCCACTATATTGCATTATTAGTTGGTCCTGGTTTAATTGATTGCTTTAGCGACGAAAGCAACTTCATCAGGGACCATAAAGCTTGACTCTCAATAATCACACTACTAAAAAATATTAACAATAGTACAGTACAAATTGAATATCTCAATTTTTGTAGAGTACAATAGAAGAAATAAAAGCATGGTACATGATGAGGGTCTTTTGTCATTAGTTTTGGGATCTACGATAAAAAAATTAACTAAGGAATGTATACGGGCAAACATAGCTAGGATCATTATTTCTTGTCGAAAAACCTTTTATTGATTTTTGAGTAATCTAAATACCATGCAAATGCAATGAAAACAAAAGAAAAATTGGTTTTTACTTTTCAAATTAATAAACTAAAATAAGAATGCAATTTAATTAAATTCTAACAATTGTATTTGGTTTTTTCATAAAAATGGTGAATGAAATGGTATGAAATTGAAAATATGAACGATGAATATTCTTGGTAATGAAGAAAGTGATTATCCTTGCTTAAAAAGATTATGAGAGTTAAAATTCATCAAGTATTAAGAAAAACCACAAGATATCATTTGAGTCCAATATTATCAAATAATAGTAGCTCCTACAAAAATAGCTAACTACTACCTCTTGAGATATTGTTTAAAACCACTTAATAATTGAAAATGATAACTATACTTTATTTCCGCTTGATATGAATGCAATAACACAACATTCAATTTATCTAAGTCAATCATATACTATCTAACAATAACATATAGATAATGAATATCATTGAATCAATAAGAAAAGGACATCTATAAATCCAACAAGATACAAAAATCCAAACCAAATCATATGAGTTCAATCCACAAGACTATTCAAACAGTAATCAAGTCACAACAATATATAAAGCTAACCCTTTTAGGTAATCAGAATATACAAATGAGAAAAGGAATTAAACTAGATAACTCCCCTAAGTAGTTCGTTAAGCTCAAGCTAAGTATACATCTCTATCACCAAGCAGCAATGAAATCAGCCTCTCGCAGGAGAATAATTCCTCATTGCCTTAGAATAATTATAGTTTAGAATTTGAGCACTCGCCGGAAAATTCATGAACTCACTGGAATTTGGGAATGTTCACTTGAAAACTCAACAATCTCTACGAAAAGTTACAAACATAGCAAGAAATCGCAAAGAACTCATCGGCGGTGCTCTGGAATAAGAAAGAGAAAGGAGATGCTGATGGTGGTGGAATGAAAACATAGAAGGTAGCCGAAAGTTCGTCGGCGCTTCTTCTGGTGGTGTGGATAGAGAGAATAGTGGTGGTCAGATCCAAGAACGGTCGGTTCTTTGTCTCTCTCTTCTTCGTTCCACACTCAAACACTGCGGCACTCACTGTAATCTCATGCTGGTCTTCTTCACCGAAAAGGAGGAAGAAGGTGGTGATGCTTTCTCTCACTCAAACCCGCGATGCCCTCTTTTCCGAGCTTTCTCTATCTTTTTGCTCTCTCTCTCTCTCTCTCTAGATCTGGTCTTAGTTCGGATGTCCCATGACAAAATTTTATTATGAAGGTAAAGCAAGGTCACCGATGAGGAAAGAAGAAGAAGAAGGAGAAAGTGCTTGAGGGTCATTCTCCTTCTCTAAGGAGCGCACACGGATTAAATTGTGCAATGTTCAGTGTATCCAGTATCCATTTGAGGAACGCGGATTTAACTGTATAATCTTCAGTGTGTTTGGCGTCCACTTAAGGAGTGCGGAGTCACCTAGATAAGTTTCAGTTTATCCGGGGTCAACTTAAGGAGTACGAACTTAACTGTATTTTGCACAGATCCGGATTTTAACTGGAATGCAGTGTACCCGGGATCCTCCTTCTATTTGCTTCCTTTAGAGGTGGACTCCTTCACAGAAATTTTCTTGATTTTGTTTATCCATGATGGGTGTCATAACCCAGAATTTGTTTATCCGAGATGGGTGTTGTAACCTTTGATTCCATTATGGGTGTCGTAACCCTTTTTTTCGATTTTGGGTGTGGTAACCCTTTATTCTGCTTTCAAAAACTCACACAGAGCCCGGGCTTTAACCAGATTCGATGTAACCGGGTCCGCCTTCAAAAATTCTCACGGAGCCAGGAATTTAACTAGATTCAGTGTAACCAGTCCGCCTTCAAAAACTTGCACGGTGTAACCGGTTCTACGCTCTAAAGTATCAAAGCCCAACATTCAAGCTCACTAGTCAAATGTAATGTCATTTATCTTCAATATAAGGTTCAAGCTACTTGACTATAGTTATTTCTCTTGTTCTTTGATTTCCCTCTCTAACCACCAAATTTCAACCATCATGTTCTGTCATGAGAACAGGGTTAATTGGACTTGACTAGGAGCCAAGCCTAGGGCCTACATACCTTGTAAAGGGATCAAAGTCCACGTAGTTCGAGACACACTTAGGCATGTAGCCAAGGGGGTGGGGTGTGTGCTCTGTGTGACTGTATGTAAATAGTCTAAGGTTAGAGCGTAGAACCTGTAATGTGACGTGTGTACCTTAGGGCTTGACCTCTGTATTTATAGAGGTTACAGTGGAGGATATCTCGGCTGCGCATGATATCCGGGGCCAGTATCTAGGGGAGTATATCACGTAGATATAGTCCGGATACTCCTGTGATGTCGATAGATAGGATCCGCTATAATATAGGTGGGATCCAATACGGGATACATTCCACATTGAGCCATACCTCGAATATGGGCCTTGGGCCGGTCCGTAGCACATCATAATCTTGAAAACTACTCAATAAATGCAAAAAATAAGGGAGAGAGTATGAATCTAGGCTCTTACCTTTGCTTAGAAGTGGTCTTGCATGTAGGAAAACCCAACTCTTCCTTCTCCATCCTCTTCGATCTTCATCCTCCTCCTCTGTCTCCAACTCTCCCTCCCTCACATGTTTCTGGTTTTGATCGGAAATGAGGAAGAAGATAGCAGCTAGAGCCGTCTTAGGTGAAGGAAATTAATTTAACAAGGCTTGTGGATCACACATGCAAGGCTTATTCAATAAGCTTTGTTTCATGTCATCTTGTTGGGTCATTATCTTCACATTTTGATATTTATCCTCTTAATCATGGTAGCACGTTTTGGGCTTCTAATGTTGGCTTTATCTTGATCTGAATCCCTTTTTAAACTTTGGGTAATAAAGTTACTATTTTATCTATTTCTTTATTGGTATCATTTTTAGGGAATTAAACCTCTTCATAATTTTTCTAGATCCCAAAATTACATTTCATTATGTTTCCTCAAAGTTCTAGGCCCTTAAATAATTTTAAGTAATTATTTCTCCTTAAATTCATACCCGAAATAGGCTTTCTAGCCAATAATTCATTTTTGAACAATTTAAATTTTAAATAGTACTATCCCTAGGCCTCAAAAATGAATTAGAAATCTCTTTATACTTTTTGAGACTTCTATATAATTGCGAGGTATTTTTTCATAATTGTACTTTTTCCCTTGAGCTCCTCGTACTCTCAACTATTTAGCTAATTTAACATAGTTAACCAATATTTAAATTTAGGATGTTATAATTTCTTCGATACATTGTAGGAGTCCTCAACTTTTGTTTTCCTCTACTTGGGAATTGAATGTCTAGGTTTTTTTTCCCCCTTATTGCCAAAAAATGCATGATGCTCTGGGATTGTGACAGCTGAACAATAGGATCATTGCTGAGATATAAAAAACAATTGAAGCCATGCACAAAGGCTTTGCATTTGGATTTTTTGGGACACAAAACAACCCGATGTGGATGGATGCACTTAATCACTTCATTATATAAGCTGAACAAGTAAGAAAACCTAATTATTTTAATCATCACCTTTCTATTATTAGGTTATACAACATGGGTAAGAATTAAAATAATTTTTCTCATGCATCTCAGACAGGAATAATCCCTCACATAGAGGAGCAAGGATTGAATTGGCTCTGTGAAGAGCTGAGATGTTGTAAGAAATGTCACATGTTACTCTCTTAAATCATTAATGTAAGACCTATTTCCCTAATTTGATCAAATTAAACATGTTAGTTAAATTAGTTAATATGACATGTTAGGAAAAAATTGAACAAATATGAAAAAAAAAAAAGTCTTAAATTTATAATCAAGATCAACTTTCCAATTATTTTCTACATTAAGGACCAAATGAAATATAACGGTAATGGAAAATACAGTACTGAATAATAATAATAATAATAATAATAATATCAAGATTACCATATGTAGATGTTGAATCTCTTCATTAGTTCCTCTGGCCTCTTTAAAAGCCTTGTACTAACGAGGATAGAAGTCACTTGTAGACATTTCATTAATAGATTCTTTACTTTCAGTATTGAGCTCCATTTGGCCCTCCAGAAAGAAAGCAGGTTCTTGTGGAAATGGCAATTGAATTGAATCATTGCTGAGATATGAAACAACTGTAGCCATAGAAGGCCTTGCTTCTGGATCTTCTTGAACACATAACAACCCAATTTGGACGCACTTATTCACTTCATCAAGTGATTCAGATTCATTTAGATTTGAATCCAATATCTCCAAAACCTTTTCTTCCTTCCAGTGATTCCAAGCCTGCAACAATTTAGTAAACTTAATTGTTTTACACACTACGCACCTTCTATCACCTTATACAATATTGTCAAAATAATTTCTCTATAAGAATTACATAAGAAATATTAGTGAGATAAAGATATCATCATAATTAACTTACATAGTTTAGGAGCCCATGAGATTGATTAGGATGACTTGTAATCTTCTGTCCACTAATAATTTCTAATACTATTACTCCAAAGCTAAAAACGTCTGATTTCTCAGAATATTGTCCAAACATTGCATATTCTGGAGACATATAACCGCTGAAAAAATAAAAATATCAAGCATGAATCTTTTTTCCAATAGATGACAAGCAACACAACACTTGGACATTTTATGTATGTCAGTTTAGACAAACTTATTTTTCTTTATCATATTAAAGCATATCATAACATATGTTAGGAGTTTCAAAGGGAAAATTTAGAACTTACTATGTTCCAACAATTTTACTTGTATTTCTGTCAATTTCATTGATTCCAACCATTCTAGCCATGCCAAAATCTGAAATTTTTGGATTCATTTCATCATTTAATAAAATATTGCTAGGCTTGAGATCACGATGTATAATTTTAACTCGAGAATAGTCATGAAGGTAGAGAATTCCTCGAGCAACTCCTCCTATAATTTTATAACGCTCCTCCCAATTTAATACTTTGCCCTTTTCCGAACCTAGACATAAATATGTCGTTAATGAATAAACTGAACAATTAAATAAAGATAATTTAAAATAAGTAATTACCTTTAACAAGTATGAGATAGCAAAACTTAAATAATTAATAGCACGTATATAAAATTGCAATTAAGTTTTAAAATGAGTTTAGAAGATTCTCACCAAATAGAAAGTAATCAAGACTTTTGTTGGGAACGTATTCATAAATGAGAATTTTCTCTTGCTCTTCTATGCAAAATCCTAGCAATGCCACCAAATTTCTATGCTGGAGCCTGGCTATTAATAAAACCTCATTCTTAAATTCTTCAACTCCTTGACTAGAACTTTTTGAAAGCCTTTTTACAGCTATTTCTTGACCATTTGAAAGAATGCCCTGAAATCATGGTGAAATTAAATAGGAATGATAATATAAAAAAAATATTTACATTGACAGCATTTCTAACCTTGTAAACTTGTCCATATCCACCTTGACCTAAACTAGTCTCATTTGAAAACTTATTTGTTGCAGCTTCAATAGTAGCCAAACTGAATTGCAGAGGCTCTAAAGTGTTGCTTTCGCTTCCAACTATAGACAAAGAAGCAAAAATATTAAAGTATATACTATAAGTATTGCCACTCGCCCACTCCTCTAGCTAACTAGCCAAACTGTGTGAGTACTAAAGAGATAGAATAAAAATGAACTTACAGTATTTTTGCATGAGAAAAGCCATACGCATCTTCTTTATTTGATTCTTCAATAAAAAGTAAGCCAAACATAAAAGTGTCACAGCTCCAACAGGAGTAACCACAGCTATCACAATGGTCCGTAATCGGCTTCTCCTTTTTACTGCAAAAAACGTCAGATACTTCCACGTCTCTGTGTCATTTCTTTATCACTATGTCTCTAAAATACTAATTATTAAGGCATTGAAGCTAGAGCTACAAGCCACATATTAAAGTCTTTATCAGCCTCCAAGCAAGTAAATTTCTTAGTCATGTGTGAACAGTAGAGCTGCCTTTGAGCATCAGGGCCATTTCAGTTTTTTAAATAAATAAAATTAAAACAATGATAGTCCTCATTTAACACATAAATGTAGTCAAAATTAAGGTGTAAACAATACATATTATACAACAAACAATCATAGTCACTAAGTTACAATTAAGGTAAGCTATTGTCCACATACCATAATTATAAATAATTAATGAGAGACTTAACAAAATAAAAAATGCTTTTTAGAAATATGTCTTAAAAAGTGTAATTAGTCAAGAAAATAAATAACACAAGATATGAATAAAACAATCATTAGAAAATAAGTCAAAAAATGCAAAAATTAGTAAGAATACTTATGAAATAAGAAATATCTTTTATAAGTTTTAAATTTTTAGGATTCTTAATACAAGATGTTCTAATGAAATTTAATTATAAAAAAAGATAATAACAACTATATATTTGCAACATCATTAACAAAGTATAAAAAGTCAATAATATTATTACCACATAAATAATTTTCTTTAAAAAAAAAAACATACAGGCCTAATGGGACTAGCCCTGGCCCTATGGGGCCAGCCCTTTTAGGCCTTTTATCCTATAGGACCGGTTCTTTTAAGCCATCTTTCACTTTTGATGCAAAAAGCTTAAATCTAACCCTTGCAAATTTGGGCCTAAACGGTTTGACCCAACGGGTTCGGCCCTTTTCCGTGAATATGATCTAGCATTAGATTTGCTTCAACATGACTCCAAATTGACTTGCATGGACCGACTTTCGTTTCCACGAGGATATTAAATTTATTCAGTAATTTAAATATTAAAATAAAAATAAAAATAATTTAATAAATTGATTTTAGTTAAAATAAGATATTATTAAATTAAATTTGAATTTATTAAATAAGGTTCTGGGATTTTTTATTTTTTTATTTTTAAGGAACTAAACTATTGATTGGTCATGAGCATGAGACTTTTAATATAGCTAGCTAGTTCACATAAAAACAAATTTACAATTAAATGGGACGTATGTAACTTTTTGCGATTTTTTTTTGATATTATTATTTTATTATTTCCTATTATTTTTGTGGTCTTCAATTTTAATAATTCTTTTTATAGTACTTTTTTGAACAATTTATATTAATTTCATTGACGAAGACATTCAAGCAAAACCAGCCCACCCACTTCTTCCTTACCCCTCCCCCAGAAATTTAAGAACTAATAATATTTCTTTTGGTCCATAAAATGTCGTATAGGCACCATTTACCTATCACATCTGGATGGTTTGGATTTAATATTTTTTCACTTTGTATTTTCTTGAAAAAATTATTTTAATGGGCACAAAATTTAAATAAAGATTATCTCTGAACTAATATATTTTCAAAAATGATTTTTTATTTAAAAATCACTAGTTTAAAAAATATAAATTTGGACCATCCAAATCTCATCTGAATAATCTGGGATGGGCTAATGGTGATAGGCACGAAATTGAGTTTCTATTTGCAATTCGAAGGTGGATATACAAGGGGCCCGGTATAATTATTTAGCGGACTACTGGTAATTTTTTTAAAAAAAAAAAACATACAACTGAAACATGTAATTTAACAAATTTAAATGTATGATAAAACAAAAATAAAAATTTTGACTATCATTTTTAACAATTAAAATTTAAAGGGAAATTAGGGAAAATTCTCCCATTAAAAATTTCATTGGCAAGAATACCTAAATCAGAGTACGAAACTTGGGGGACGAAATTTGCGAAATACTTATATTTTTTGTGTATAAAAATTTATTAGGTCCTTTTTTTTTTTCCAATTATTAGGTCCATTTCACCGATGCACTTTTTAATAGGGAATTTTGCCTTAATCTTCCTAAGTTAAGAGGTCTCAATTTTATAATGAGAATTATTATTTACAACATTCTCATTCTGGGTACATATTGGTAAGATTGAATATAGATTCATAGTTCCCCTGCTTTAATTTTGGGTTTGGATTCTCTTATTAGTATTTTTCATTATCTCTCATTAACTTTAAATGTGGACCATAGATTTGATATATCTTCTCACACCAATAACTCTATTAAGTTAAATCAATGGTTGAGATTGGATAATGAGAGATGAGGAGAAAATATACGAATGAGAGAGTTTTCTTCCTTTAATTTCATGTTGTTATCCTCTTAGGTTTTGAAATACTTGGCTGACAAAATCACAGCATATATAATAAATCGTTTTTATTTATAGATTTATTTTATTTTACCTAGGAAAAAGAAATCAGAAAAGCATATAATTAGGCTTACCAGGATTTGGAGGAGGAAACAGAGCCGGAGGAGGCGGCAGTGGAACTGGCCGAATAGGCGTAGAAGAATTAAAGAACTGATACAATTCATAACGAGCGAGGCAACTTGGATATAGCACTCTTCCTCCTATCTTCCCATCACAACACCATGTAAAGTCCCCAATCACACCACTCAGACACCTTTTGCAATCCGCCGTCGAAAGGTCCGGCGTGCACTGAACCAGAACATACAGAGTTTGAAACTCCACCGTCGTCGCATTCGTCCCAAACTTCTTCTTCATCAAACCAGGCTTGGCCGCCTCATCTGCCGTCGTGTTCATGATAGTCCTCAAAACATTCATGAACCCTGCCTGGTTTGAGACATTGTTGGGGTTCAACATGCGGAGTCTAGGCCTTGTGGCAACGGTGGAGAAGAAGTTCCGGTCGGAATAGCGAACCAAGCACGGGTCCCACCAGTTTACGGCCTCTTTCGAAAATTGGCATGTTTCACCTAACTCTATCGTTGAGTTACGGACGCAGCTGCGGCATATATCTCGGTTGATAGCGCCCAGGCACATGAAGAGGCCGTATAAGGTCTCGCCACCGCGGCCAACGGTGGTGTTGTAGAAGTCGAGGTTGGCCGTTAGGTTTGAAGTCAGGGAAGAGAATAGGGTGCTGAGGTTGGATTCGAAGGTACTATTGGCAGTGAAGTTGTTGCCGGTGGAGCATTGAGGGTAAAGATCATTACGACCTACGACTTGAGCAGAAGAAGAATTCAAAACGCCGATGAATAAGAGTGTGAAAATTATAATCTTGAAGATCATGGTAAGAATGAAAGGTGTGTTAATGGTGTTTAAGATGAGGCTAATGCTTTATAGTGAGAAGAGTTTGGTTTTATGATTTTGAATGTTTTAATGGCAAGTAGACATGATTTGCCTGAGACATGGGAGTAGGATTAAGGCGGATGAGATATTATTGTGGGAGTATCTAAGAGTTTTTTGGGGTAAAATTTATCGACAGTTTATTTTTCAAACTTTATGTAATTTCTCTTTCGCAATTCTATTATTTTTTGATGAATTACCGTTCTATTATTTTGTCTCCCATATTTTGCAAGTTATGTGTGGTTGGAATAACTTTTTTTTAAAAAAAAAAAAACATTTCCAACAAAACTCTTCTGACATATTTATCTAGCCTAATAGCATTTGATTTAAAGTAAGTTTGGTTTGAGGGAAAGGAAGGGGAGGGAAAAAAAATGAGGGAGAGAAAATTGTAAAAAATAAATAATAATAAAAATAAGTCTAGTGAGGCCCACAATTTTCTCCACCCCTCCCCTCTTTTTCCCTCTCCTCCCCTTCCCTTAAATCAAACTTACCCACTTTTTACCCAATTTTCCAAATTTTTTTTTATATATAAAAAATGGTGGCAAAGTGTGCAATCATCCGGAGATTCTTTCATGCACTGAACCGGAGACTTCTTTCAAAAAAGTTTTTTGCATTCACAAGAACTTAAAATCGAGACGTCTTGTTTAAGTAGAACCCTATTTCCCAAGGCCTGCTAGTAATTTTCCAAATTTCAGACACATCATAGTAAGTCATAGAATGACATCATGATGAGTGCTGTGTTTCAAGAGAGGATGTGGAGACTTTAGTTGCGCTCTATTATTTTATATTTTAAAAATTATTATACTTGAACTGTTAAATTTAAATAATGGTTCAGAAAAAAATCTAAGAGGGAGTAGAGAAGAAACGCCCGGAGGGGGGGGGGGGGGGGGGGGGGATAATGCTAATATAAACTTGCTGAGAATTTAGGCAATATGCCTGTAATGGGGTGACCCCATTGAGAAGGACTATTGACAGAGACAGTGATTGAAGAAAAATAGGATGTGATGGCTGTGGAAAATAAATGAAGGCTGCCAAAAGTCCTGCCACATGATGCTTAGGCTATTAAATATTAGGGAAAATAACATTAAAATATAAAATAAAATTCTAAAACCCCAAAATATCTCTTAAAATTTTAAAAAAATTTAAAGGTGATAGGGATCAAATTGAGAATTTTAAAATGTCGATGAATTTATAATTTGTCCATCAATTTTTAAATAAATAAATAAATAAGACCCTCACTAGAGAACCATCGCCACTACAAAAAGATTTATTAGGCATTTTTCATCGCAAAATGCAACGAAAATCCGTAGCAAAAACTTTCATCGCAATTGCAACGGAAAATGAAAATTCCGTCGCAAATCCCGAAATTTGCGATGGAATTGTTTTTCCGTTGCAAAGCCCTTACTTTTGTGACAGAATCTCGATTCTGTTCTTGGTTTTACGATGGAAGTTTTAATTCCTTCAAAAACTTTACTATTTTGCGACGGAATTTAATACTCCTAAATTTGCGACGGAAAAAATTCTGTCGCTAATTAGCTGTTTTCTAGTAGTGCGCGGCCGGCCACTAGAGATCCGACTGTCGAACGGCCTACAACCACCAGTGGCCTAAAATCCGATGAGGTTTTTTTTTTTTGTGGGGAGATGGGATTGAATCTTTTTTTTAAAAAAAAAAAAGATCAAATACAAGTGTGAAGGTGGGATTCAAACCCACCCCACCTTCATATTGAAGGGGTTAAGTGGTCATTAAGCTCTTTTGATATATATATATATATATATATAGAGAGAGAGAGAGAGAGAGAGAGAGAGAGAGAGAGAGAGAGAGAGAGAGAGAGAGAGCTAAATGGTCCAATTAGCCCCTTCAATATAAAGGTGGGGTGGCTTCCAACTCCACCCTCACACCCTCATTCAATCTTTTTTTTTTAAAAAAAAAAAGATTCAACCCCACCTTACCAGCACACCAAAGGTTACAGAATGTCCGGCGATCGGAACTCTAGTGGCAGGCTGCAGTGCTCTTTTGGTGAGAGTCATTTTTTTTTATATTTTAAAAATTGAGGGCAAAATAGCAAATTCACCAGAGTTGTAAAATCTCAATTTAATCCTAGTCACTTTTAAGTGCTTTCAAAATTTTAACAGACATTTTGAGATTTTAGAATTTTATTTGGTATTTTAACATCATTTTTCCTAAATATTAATGTGTGTTCATTTTGATCCCGTAATTTCTTAAAATATAGAATAAATACTATTATCATTTTCCCAAGTATTTATCACACAGCAATACTAATCAAAGCGTACACAGACCGAAGTGACCCTAAAAAATGGGAGAGTATTTTCTCGTAATCTTGTTTCTCCTTTTCTCTCATTGGCACCATCTAGGTCATTGATTGGGAAAAGGAGTTAGAGATTAAAGTAATATTGTGATTGATTTAGATGTATATCATTTAAAGATGATGAAAGATAATGAAAAAAAGATGGGAAGAGAAACCCAACCCCTAAAAAATCTTTAGAATGCCAGCCCATCAAACTTGACCGGCAAATGAAGAAGTCCGTCAATTTTCTTATTTTGAGAAATTAAATAAAAATGTTGCTTTCAATAATGACAGCTACCATGAGCAATATTAGTTAATGGCACATCCTGAGGTGCCCTCCAAAAAGAAGGCTCCAATATATTTTTTCCCTAAATATAAATCATATTTACTTGATTTGATTAAAAAAATATTTGGATTAACTTAATATCTTCTAAAAATAAAATTTTGACTTCTCCAAAACCATGGTTTCAACTCCTCACCTTTGTTTCGGGGGAAAAAAGTGCTTATACAAAAATTAAAGATGTTTGGGTGTTTTTTAGCAGAACCGTGGTTCAGGGGTCAAAAATAAAGTGCTTTTTTGATGTTACCCAAATATACACCTAAGTTAAAAAAGTTAGTTAAATTATTTAATATAACATGAATTTTTTAAAATACTTCAATTGTCTTCCTTAATTTGTTACTTTTTTCTCTTTCTTGATTTTTTTTAGGGAGTATTAATAGGGATAATTTTTTTAAAAAAATTGATAAATATATAAAATAATGTCTTATATTTATGATCAAAGATTAACTCTTTAAATATGTCTTATATTATACACGAGATGAGTATGCAATCAACGTTATTAATGAAAGCGTACATACACCGCAGTTGAACAAAAAAATCTTTTGGGAATATTCCAAAGCCAATCCAGCTTGATCCGCAATATGGTATGAAATTATGGTCCATTCTCTTTTTTTTTTTTTTTTGAGAAATTAAATATAATGTAAGTGTTGTTTTCAATAAAAGAAAACGAGCAATATTAGTTAATGGCGTATCCTAAGGTATATGTGTATCCAAGAAGAAGGCTCCAAAGGTGTTGTTCATCATCCTAATGTGTCATCTAAGTTGAACTTTGAGTGTCTACAACAATTAAACTTTAAAAGGTGTAAAAATAAATAAAATATTTAAAAATGAAACAATTTTATTAAATTTACTCAAACGTCAATTTATTAAATCCTCTTTTTTTTTTTTTAAAGAGGATCCATTTATTTTCCTTCCTATTTTATAATAGACATTTGAGCCAATTTAACATAATTGTTAAACTTACCCTATTTTATTATACACTACAAAAAAATCAGTTTTTTGCGGCGGAATTTTTCCCTCGCAAAAGAGCAAATTTCCGTCGTAAAATCGGTTTGCGACGGAAAAAATTCCATCGCAAAAATCGCCCACGCAAACCAATTTTCCGTCGCACAAATGAACATTTCCGTCGCAAAATTTGGATTTAGCGGCGGAACCATTTTCCCTCGCAAATTTCAAGATTTGCGAGGGAAAAATAAATCCCTCGCAAAATTTTAGATTTTGCAAGGGAATAAATTCCCTCGCAAAACCTCGAGATTTTACGAGGGAAGATATCTCTCGCAAATTTGAAATTTTTGTGAGGGAACGAGGGAATTTAATTCCCTCACAAAATTCAATAATGATTGAATTTTGCAAGGGAATCAAATTCCCTCGCAAAGTTCCAAATTAAATTTTAAAAAAAATAAAATGATTTTAAAAATGTGATTAATTTCATAAAAAATATTAAAAATTAGAAATTAAAAAGGCTTATATATGATAAAAAGATATTGTAACAAGCATCAAAGTTTACATAAAAATAACAAAATATTACAAAGTATAATGTTTCAACAAAAATAAACTAAAAAAAAGTCTAAACTGCAGTAGTCTAAGCAGGATCACCATCGGTATCGCCATCACCATCAGGAAGCGGCCCTGTACCCTTGTCCTTCATAAGGGAGAGGAGAAGTTCCCGCAACTCTAAAATCATCTTGGGGAAAAAATGAATGTATTAACCTATCAAAGAAAAGAATTGATGAATATCTATGCAACCAAAAATTGAGGATTCATTTCTAAGCAAAAAAAAGTGACCCCACGTACAAAACAATTAAATTCTTTCATTTTTGTCCCATCCTAACATCTTAATTACCCTACGTAGAAAACCGTATTATAGTCTAACGTGAATAATACTCCAAGAGTAAAATGAAAAAGGGATGACATTATTCTGCAAAACAACAAAGCAACAGCAATTGCAAGTTCTTGAAATAGTCTAACGTGAATAATACTCCATCCATTAATATTTATAGTCTAACGTGAATAATACTCCATCCATTAATATTTATAGTCTAACGTGAATAATACTCCATCCATTAATATTTGATCTCCAAAACAACAACAAAAACTAAAGAAACAGCAAACATCTTGAAATAAAACCCATGACATGAAAGAAAAATAATTACATGTTACATACTTGGATGTATAAAGTCAACAAAGCAACACATACTCTTCCTTAGAATTGACTTCTGGATTAACAACTTATCCGTGTTATGAGGCTCAACAAACCGTTAAGTATATTACCATAAATTGTACTAAAAAAATGCACTGGTGGCAAACCTCCTCTTAATACAGCAATTGCAAGTTCTTTTATTGATCTCTTGTTTTACTTAGCATTAAAGGATAAAAAGCATGAAAGCATTGGGGGAGAACAGATTCAGAATGCCAAACCCGAGGTGTGCCTGGAAATTAAATAAAGTATACTGTTCCCCCCTTCACGCATTGTGCGTGAGTGTGCACGTGTGTGTATGTGTGGAAAATGCTAGAACACTAAATGCAAAATCTTAAAAGAGAGAACAGATTCAGAATGCCAAACCCGAGGTGTCAGTATCGGCTGTGCTGTTGTTGAAGATGCAAAGAGCAGTTGTTGGAGACTTTGTATAAGTGTACACCTGCAGAGTTATTCAAAAAATATTACATATAATTTATTTTGGTGAAAATAAGGGGTCAGTGACCCAAGGAAATAACAAGCAAAACACAACTAGATGCAACAGAATATTAAACAGGGCATAATACAACCATTAAAATCAGCAAAAAGAAGACTAATTATAGTACTCCATCTTGAACAAATTCCATTTTAGATGCACATTATGCTGGAGCAGTTATGTGATAATTCTATATTATAACAGTTAAGGTTTTCTTACTCCTTATATCATATATCACTTCCTTTTTCTTCTTATGTTAGCCCTCACTTGGGCAAGCAAATTCTAAGCACTTTCTAACTTCTAAGTACATCTCCCGTCAGGGTGCTAAGGAAGTATACTCCCCTAAGGGCCATTTTCACCTTAATCTACCGATTACAACACTAACAGTTATGATGACGATAATGTACTTTAGATGGAAACTTACAATTCATTAATACACCTATTTTTATATTTGGGGGTGCCCTCAATTGTGCATGAGTGTGATTAACAATCCTAATGGGTTTTAGACTTGAGCCTTCCTTAAACTAGTAACAGATTATGAATTTTTTATTCCAGGAGAGAGAGTATTAACGACTGAACTGCCTGTGAACTTAGCGAAGCATTAAAGTTTTCAAAAGAAATGAATTTGCACATTGATAAACTTGTACTACCCAGTTCTTAACAGCAATAGTTCAAACTAGATTACATTATCTATGAAATGCGAGTTCACATTATCTATGCTTTTTGTCTGTTTAAAAAAAAAAAAGATTGACATAGAATGTACAAAACATAAATGACGAATTTCATTTGAATGTATGGGAATGATATATATAATTAAGAAATGGAAAGAAGATACCCTATAAGTATCCAAGTTCTAATTGATTCACTCAGATTCGACTAGAGCCATTTTCATAATGTCCCTCCAAACACAGTCCAAGGTCCTCTTAATTAAATTCACTGATTGGTCTTTTCTGACGGAAGGCGGCAGAAATCCAATTAGTTGGCAAAAGAGATTTGCTCGAAAGAGAGGCTAAAGCAACATAAAACAACATCATCTGGATACTTGTATAACCAGATCATTATTTTTTTTTTTTGCTCGAAAGAGATGCTAAAGCAACATAAAACATCATTAGAATAGTCTGTAAGTGACACATCAATTAATCAGAGATACTACAGCATCTAGATCAACACCATTGAAGGGAAAATCGCTGAAGTGCAGAACAGAAATTGAGTTTTGTTTGGAGGGGGAAAAAAAAAAGAGAACAGAAACTCCAAGAAGAACCTCATATCATATTTGCTCCCGATCAATGAGCATCAGGAGGGATCAATTCATAACACCGATATATATAAATGAAACAACGGATGAAGAGCAAGAAATATGGTAATAGCTATTAGCTAAAATTGAAAATAACCCAGGAGAAAGAATCGACCTGAGAAAACGACTGGGAAACAGAGGAACACACCAGCGTTAAAGAAATCCAAAATCTGAAAGATGCGCGAGTTTCCCTCTGCGTAAGGATTTGGAAGATGGGGTAGCGACAGAATCGGCTATTTGGATGGGGTAACGATAGAAGACGGGAATGATTTGGAAGATGGGGTAACAACAGAAGATGGGCTATTCGTTTCAGATTTCAGGAAGTGTTCGGGAACTGGAAGACGGGAATGACGGAAATGAAAGGGACGGTGGGGGAGTGGGGACGGTGATTCGGTGAAGCCGACGGTGGGAGAGTAGGGATTTGGGGTTGGGGTCTTGGGGACTTAGGGTTTCGTTTCAGATTTCACTCTTCACTCTTCAGGAACACGCTCTGACGCTCACGCACGGGAACGTTTTTTTTTTAACTTTGGAGAGATATTTAACAATATATATATATACACACACACTATTTTTTGCCAGGGAACATAAATTCCCTCGCAAAATGTAAGGACTTTTGCGGGGAACATAAATTCCCTCGCAAAATGTACAGACTTTTGCGAGGGAATTTATGTTCCCTCGCAAAATGGCCACTATTTTGCGAGGGATAAAACTTTCTCTCGCAAAATGTGGCATTTTGCGAGAGAATTATAGTTCCATCGTAAAATTGGGGGAAATATGTTAGGCTTTTTTTTTTGAAATTTGCGATGGATCAAAAAATCCCTGAGAAAAAAGATTCCCTCGCAAAATAGCAAAAAATTGGGGAAATTTCCCCCCATTTTTTTTCGCAATTTTGCGAGGGACCAGATGTTCCCTCGCAAATTCCCCATTTTGCGAGGGAACTCTTGTTCTCTCGCAAATTAGGGGAAAAAATGGAGGGAAATTTCCCTCCAAATTTTCGCAATGGGGGAATTTTGCGAGGGAATGGAAATTCCCTCGCAAAATGCCTACAATTTTGCAAGGGAATGTCCGGTCCCTCGCAAAATGCAACATTTTGCGAGGGAATGTCTCGTCCCTTGCAAAATTCCTTTAAATTTGCGAGAGATAATGATTTCCCTCGCAAAAATTAGTTTTTTGCGAGGGAAGTAAATGTCCCTCGCAAATTTCCCAATATTTGTGACGGAATTTTTTCCCTCGCAAAATTCCGTTGCAAATATGTGTTTTTCTTGTAGTGATACCTCTTAAAATTTAATTGTATCAAACTTTCATTGTTAAAATTGCACATTAATTTTTTTAATAGAAATATAGCCAGCGCAGGTATAATTTTCTTTGCCAAGAGTAACAAAAACAGAGATCAGTCATAATATGAAGATGATTAAGTACGCTGGTAGTGGTATTTGTCCCACCCCAGGACCCATTAGTATTATCGACTAAAAGACGAACATATATGAAAATAGATTATATATAATAGTCTTGGTCAACCAAAGTATTTAATTATTTTCGTTGACTTTATTTCCTCAATCAAGGGTAAAAAGGACGACGTCAATCACAAACAATTATTAAAATTGTGGTCCACGTACTATTTATGTGTTGCGTTCTAGTGGGGGTTCCGATTGAAGACTTTAAGCCGTGTTGGATGGATAGCATCAAAAAAGACGGCCACGCTAATAAAGCAAGGCCTAGAACATTGAGGGGAACTCATGATCGAGACTAATATATAAATTTTCTAGATACTTTTTAAATTACTATTCTTTTTCCCCCTACGCGGATAAGATCCTTTTCTTTAAATATTTTTCTTTGAACCAATTCTATTGATGTACACCCTTGGAAATAATTAAATACAACTATAATTAGAATGGATGCATTTTAGAATGAAGTCACAATTGTTACAGTTAACATATTTAATTTATTCAAATTAGTTAAATGACTTGTTTTTATCAAACTCTTGGGAGCCGAGGGAGTAATACATGAACTCTCTCTGGTTTTTATTATAAAGCACCAACTAAACAAGTTTATTTAGTCCTTTTTATAAGACACTTGCTTGTTCTTGATGAGTATTAATTATTTGTTTTCATGTCTATACATAATTAATGAGGGTAGTGCATAAGAGTAATAATTAATATAATATTAGAGTTTAGTGCAATTAATAGGGGTAATATTAGAAATTACTTAAATTGTAGGGCAACTTTATCGACTTTAATTATTTTTATGTGTTTGTGAGATTTGTTAGTTAGTGCCTGATAATAAAGAATAGAAGAAGTGTGTGTGTATATATATATATATATATATTTATGATGACACATAAAACCAGGAACTAGCTTCTCTATTCAACAAAGAACTTAGCAAGGAAGCTAATCAGATCTAGATTGTCTAGATCCGATTTTAATGGCTTAAATTGATTTTTTTTAAAAAAAAATGATGATTTCTTAAATAAAAAATTATTTTTAAGAAAATAATAGTGAAAAAATTATCTTTATTATAGATTTTATATCCATTAAAATATTTTTAAAAAGTATGAACTTTTTTTAAAAAATTAAACAGTCTATATTTGATTAGATGTCTCGGCGAAGCAAAGTGCTCAGCTGGAAATCGTTCGCACAAAACTATGAGCTCCTTACACAAGTTGCTTAGCAGGGAAATAGTTCTCACAAAACTATGAGCTTCTTACACTAGTTTGAACAAACGTTGATTTAGCTCTTATGGGGTGATATTCTCATTCTGCTCTCCTATACGGTGACAAGTCTTGGTCGTTATTATTTTATCATGTGACCTACTTTTGTTTCAGAATTATATGACACCTTCCCGTGGGTTGCACGGTAGGTAAGTTGATGCATGTAGTAATTGTTGACTTTTTTTAAAAAAAGGTCTGATTTATTTATTATGCAGAATGAATCAAACAAAAAAAATTTTGCCCGAAAAGAAAAAAAGTTAGAATATACACTTCTAAATATAATTAATATAAAAACTTTAACAAGTTATATTATATGATGTTATAGATAATGTAACATGTTGTCCAGGATCAAGAAGAAATATATAACAGCCTTTTGTGGTACAGGGACTAGCGAGGAAAGAAATCACTAATAGACATGTCATTAATGGAGCTATATTCTTTACTTGCAGAAGTAAGTCCCCTTCGAGGACGCAAAAACATAGCAGGTTGCTGTGGATGTGGCAATTCAATTGATTCATTGCTCAGATATGAAACAATTGTGGCCATGGAAGGTCTTGCATCTGGATGCTTTTGAACACATAACAGCCCAATTTGGATGCACCTGCTTACTTCATCATACGACTCCATCTCTTTCAGATTGGAATCCAACATCTCTAACAACTCTTCATTACTCCATTGATTCCATGTCTGCAACAATTAATAAGTAAGACTCATTATTTCAATTATTTTCCTTATTAAATAAAGATAATTGCGTAAGAAATATATATTGCTCAAATTAACATATCATCATATAACTTACATAGCTCAAGAGGCTATCTGCATACTGTGAGTCATCATGACAACTTACATTCTTCTTTCCACTGATAATTTCTAAAATGATAACTCCGAAACTAAAGACATCTGTTTTTTCAGAATATAACCCGAACATTGCGTATTCTGGAGGCATATAACCACTAAAAAAGAAAACAATATCAATAAAGAAATTTAATATCCACTATTAGAAAATAAAAGGATTGATCTTGAAGTTTAAAGTGATGGATTGAAAGGTAAACTTTTTGGTGCCAACTAAGGAATATCAAGATAAATGAAAATGTTGGGGGGATATAACTTACTATGTTCCAACAATTCTCCTTGTATTTCCCTCATTTTCATTGATAGCAACCATTCTAGCTAGGCCAAAATCTGAAATTTTTGCATTCATTTCATTGTCTAACAAAATATTGCTAGGTTTGAGATCACGATGTATAATTTTAAGACGAGAATATTCATGAAGATATAGAATCCCTCCAGCAACTCCTCTTATGATTTCATAACGCTCCTCCCAAGTTAATCTCCTATTTTTCTGGGTACCTATGCATACATAAATTTTTTGTGAGTGACTGAAGTGCCAACATGAATAAAGATAATCTTAAATTTCAATAAAAAGTTATATGAGTTTAGAAGAGAGTCAAACCAAATAGAAAGTAATCAAGGCTTTCATTGGGAACATATTCATAAATGAGAATTTTCTCTTGCTCTTCTATGCAAAATCCTATTAAGGTCACCAAATTTCTGTGTTGGAGTCTGGCTATTAGTAAAACTTCGTTTTTAAATTCTTCTGCTCCTTGGCCGGAACCTTTAGAAAGTCTCTTCACCGCTATTTCTTGACCATTTGAAAGAATACCCTAAAATCATAGGTGGCTGAATTAAAAATGAATTGTATTGACACACACATTCAAAATTTATATTAATGGCACGAGTCAGTGCGTCACCTTGTGAACCTGACCAAATCCACCTTGGCCTAAACAATTTTCCTGTGAAAACTTATTTGTTGCAGCCTCAATAGTAGCCAAATTGAATTGCAGAGGCTCTAAAGTGTTGCTTTCATCTCCAACTAGACAAATAAACAAAAGATAAAGAAACAAATCAATGTATACTAATTAAAAGCATCATCACAACACTTCTTATATTATCAAGCAAACTGCATGAATAAACAGATAGAACGAAAAATTACTTACAGTATTTTTGTCTGAGTTCAGTCCTGAGTCTCTTCCTTATTAAACTCCTGAAGAGAAAGAACACCAAACTAAAAAGTATCACCGCACCACCGACAGAAACAACAACTATCATAATGGTCCTTGCTTTTCCTGTATAAACATAAGATATTTTCACGTCTCAAGCAAGTCGTGGATGACTTGTCAACTTTCAAGCAAGTCAATTTTTGGCGCTAAGCGTTTAGAGAATTAAAAAGCTTAACTCTTGAAAAATATTAAAAATACAAGCAAACATTTAATGAAGCATAATTATATTCATGGTGATGTGGATCTTCTACAGAAAGAAAGAAAGAAAGAGAAGCATACAATAAGTTTAACTTTACCTTGTGAAGAATTTGTTGCTGGAAAAAGTGACGGAGGAGGCGGCGATGCTGGCCTACCACTAGAATTATAGAAGGTGAACAATTCATAACGAAGGTTACAACTAGGATATAGAACTCTTCCTCCTATACTCCTGTTATTAGTACAGATGAAAAGATCCCGAATCGCATCTCTCAGACATGTTCTACAACCTTGGGGGGAAAGGTCCGGCGTGCACTGAACCAGACAATACATAGTTTGAAACTGTAAGCTCGCTTCTTCTGTTGCAAACTTTTTTCGCCCCAAATCAGGTTTCGCCGCCTCATCTGCCGCCTTGTTCATAGTTGTCGACAATACATTTATGAATCCTGTCTGGTTGTTGGCGACGTTGTTGGAGTTGGCCCCACATCTATTAGGCTTCGTGTTGACGGTGGAAAAGATGTAGCGGTCGGAATAGCGAACCATGCACTCCTCATACCAGATCACGGCCTCCTTCGAGACGTTGCACAGGGAACGTATATTGGTGGTTGCGTCAACGACGCACTGGTGGCACAACTGGAGGGTGACGTCACCCCGGCACATGAAGAGGCCGTATAGGGTGTTGTTACCGCCGCGGATGGTGGTGTTGAAGAAGTCGATTTTGGCGGTGTTGTTGGAAGCTAAGGTAGAGAGGAGGCTGGTGAGGTTGGATTGGAAGGAACTATTGGCGGTGAAGGTGGCGGCAGAGCAGCTGCTATTAGTATAAGTGGGCTGCGCTTGAGTAGTAGTAGCAGAATAGAGAAAGTTAATAAAGAAAAAGAGTAAGATAATCTTGTGGGAAGGCATGTTAATGACCAACATGATCACTGTGATGGCTGTGTTGTTAGAGTTGTTTAAGATAGAAGGCAAAACTAAATAGTCTGTGTGTGTGTTTTAAAGGCAAGATGGGGAGCAACTCATCCACCGGAGGAATTGGCCGAAAAGGTCATGATTTAATTGTGTAGACCAAAATACAAAACTTGCAAAATAATAATAATAATAAAACTTCTTTGGAAATCTGTTTCCAATAAGATGTTTTTAAAATAAAGGGAAAATTATAATAAAGGCCCTGAAGGAAAAGATATTTATGAAAAAAGACTACAAAATTGTAATTATATACAAGACCAAATAAAAATACTAAAATGCCCATAGTAAAATCTTTTACATTCTCTCACACACTTTATTTTTAAAACTAATACAAAATTCTTAGTCTCACAAAGTTAAATATTTTTCTTAATTTTCATTTTTCACAACTTACACATATATTCATAGAAAAAATTACACATTCTTCAATTTTGTAAAAGTTATAATTTTTTGAAATAAAAAACACTAATTAAAAGTAGAATTATATAACTTTATAAAAAATCAAGATCTTTTATAATTTATCATATATGTTAAACCAAGAAATTTTACATAATTTATTTTTTTTAGAAGCAATTTATGTGGGTTAAAAAATTCATTTGATGTTAATAAAATTTTTTTAAAAAAATCTAAGTAATCTATTATATCCTGAAAAATACAAGAGATAATATAGGGGTTTGATTAGGGCAGTTTAGTAATTTTAAATTCACATTATAATTTTTTATCTTTATAAATAATTACAATTGTTATGGTCCTTTGTAATAATATTATTTTCTCTATACCCTTTATTTTAATTTTTCCTAAAATAAACAAAGTTTTTTTAAAAACTAAAAATTCAAAATAGTTTTTATGTGTTTTCTTCTCCTTTTTTTTTCTTCCAATCTTCTTTTTTCAAAAAAAAAAATGGAGAAACTCTTTTTTCTTTGCTTAAATGTCAATGGAGTCATGTTAATGCGGTACTGCCACATCACATCACTTCAATTTTTTTTTTTTTGAAAAAATAACTATCCGAACAATTTTTGCCCCCTAAACTTATTTTTAAAAACAACTTTATAAAAATGTTACAGGACAAAAAAAAAAAAACTAAAAATACAGAAACAAACATGCCTGATAGAAATAAAGAGAAAATGCTTCAGGCTTTGAAGTCAAACACGAAGCTTTAAACCTATCGTTACTCTCTCGGGTGTTTAGTTTAGCTTAATTTTAAAATAAATAATTTTATGCGACGAGACTTTTCTCCAAAGATAAGCATGGACTGGACTGAAATAGGTTTGACGTTAACTTGAGGTTTGGTATGGAGAGAACATCATATTGTACAAAGCAGCCCAAAATCTAGTATGGTCTAGCAGCACCAACTCGAGGTGGGGTTAGACCATATCGACTCTTGTAGACTCCCTAGACTAATTCAGGTAGTACGGGACATAAACTCTTTTTTTTTTTTTTTTTTTTTATGAAGACAAAATTTTATTCTATTAACCATAAAAGTTCCTATAATAATATAAAATGTGTCACATAAAATTAAAACATCATAAATATATAACAATGTCCAACAACATTTAACAACAATAAAAAAAATGTTGAAAAATAGATTTAAACATGATAAATACAATTAAGATAATAAAAATATCTAGGGTAAAAGAGCAATTTTACACATGTGTTTTTCTCTAGGAGCACCCAGCACTACGTAATTTTTTCTGGACCAAAAATACACATGTGGTTACGCTTTGGGAGTGCCCAGCACCACGGCCGTTAGTTGACCATTTGGTCAACGTTAACTTGGATGAAAATGAATAATAATGTGGGTAAAATTACACTTTTACCCCTAATTTTAAATATTAATGACACTTTTGCCCCTAGTTTTAAATAGAGTAAATACCCTATTTGGTCCCTGAAAAAATCACAGACCCCTTTTTGGTCCCTCAGTAAAAATAATTCATTATGTAATCCCTGACTACATTTGGGACACTTCACTGCATGTGTCCACTTGAACCTAGAAGGACTAACGTGGACGGTTTTTGGATTTTACAGGGATTACGGGATGAGTTATTTTTACTGAGGGACCAAAAAGGGGTCTGTGATTTTTTTCAGGGACCAAATAGGGTATTTACTCTAAATAAATATTATAAATCCTTTACCCAAATATCTATAATCATATAAAAATCATCATAAAAAATAAAACTTAATTATAAATCCTTTAAAAAAAAAACTCCAACAAAATTAAATAAAAAATAAATTCTAGATTACAAAAATATTTTTTAAAAAAGTGACTTGGACCAAACCAGAGTAGTTCAAGTGGTCTGGAACCTAGTCCAACGCGATCAATTACTTTGGCATGATTTTATTATGTTGCTTCTTTAGACTGGACCAAACTAGATCAGACTAGTTTAGACCAGAGCACAAGCCTCCCCTCCCCCCCCCCCCCCCCCCCCCAAAAAAAACAAAAAAACAAAACAAAAGAAACCCAAAACACCAACAAAAGCTGGGCGACATATATATTTACCTTTTACTACGTGAAATCAGTCAAAATAAAACCAATTGAAACAAGTACCAAATCGAAGATAAGACTAATAATGAGGAGACGCAGTAATTTTCCGTCTTGGTCCACTACAAAAATTTTCCCTATTATAAATATAAGACTAAGACCCAGTTATAACTTATAACGACTACAGGTACGGCCTGTTGATATTGTGGAAAATAAAGGATCGGAGCGTGGAAATTACGAACAATTATTATAGACACTTTCCATATCTCTCAACTTTTTTCCAGTGAATGACTATTAATAGGGAAAGTGAGAGATTGAAGAAGAAAAATGGGATGTAATGGCAGAGAAAAAACGCTGCCTAAATTCGCGCCACTTGAAGCTGAAACAGCTACAATCCTTAAAAACTGATAATTGGTTAATTACTGTACCAAATTTGTTAGATATTTTCGACATGCCATGCTTTAAAATGGATCATGCAAGTTAACTAAAGAACGCTTTCATTTTGATCTGGTAAGTTTTGAATTATCGTACAATTATTATTTTCCCAACTATTTATCTACAGGCCTTTATTAATTACGTCGTACATAGACCATAGTCGACCCCAAAAGTCTTTCGAGAATGCTTCCAAAGCCAAAGACCCACAAATGTAATACTCTTTTGCCCTCAATATAAAATATATTTAAAAATTAATTTTGATTATAAATATAAAATATAGTTAAAAATAGTTAATTTTGATTCTAAATACAAAATATAGTTAATAACGCAGCCTAAAGTGTCACTTATAAGGCATTATCCGAAAAGAGGGGAGGGCAAAGATTTCTTGGATCATATATATTATAACCTAGGTATATATAAGACTAACTTTTTTTCCTCTATTTCCTCTCCACTTAATTTCTCTATATAATTGGCTTTTAATAGTTAACATTTTCTCTATAAAAATATTATTAACATTTAATATTTAATATAATAAGATGTTTAATATACTAAAAAATCTTAACCATTAAGAGTCAATCCAATGATAAAGAAATTAAGTGGAGAGAGGGTTATTGGAGACATCCTTTTCTTGAGATGATTAGGCTAGTATTTATAATTTTGAGGAAAAGAATGTCTCTAGAAACTCCTCTCTCCATTCCTCTCTACTTAATTTCTCCACCACGGGATTGACTTTTAATGTTTTATATTTGTTTTGTAAAAATATTATTATCATTTAATATTTAATATTGCAGTAATATTTTTAATATAGTAGAAGATCTCCACCCCAATCCAATCCAATGGTGGAGAAATTAAGGAGAAGGAAGAGTGAGTGGAAACGCCCCTTCCCATGGTTTTGTACTATCCGATGAGGCCATGACACGGTAGTATTGGTGACTAAAACGATGAACAAATATGAAAATGGACTAGAATATAGACTCGGTCAAAATAAATCTTGATTTATTTTTTTGACGTTGTTGCCTTCTTGGAAGGGGGGAAAAGGACGTGAACCACATGCCATTATTTATGATTGTGGGTTTGTGGTCCTAGGATATATGGTCCGTCCTAGAGGACCCGAAGACTAGGAGTCGGTTCGGATGTATCGTGTCATTTAAGCCACCACAAGTGAGGAAAGTGGTGGGTTTTAGATGTTGTGGAATGGAAGTGTCGTTGTGCATAATGCAAATAGCACAAACTAGCCAATAGCCTTAGAGTTTAGTGGTATAAATTATCTTTTATAAGTGAGAGGTTAAGGTTCAAAAGATACTCAGATATGAATTTGTGACCAACAAAAGCTTAGATAATTTTCTATTTTGTGAGTATTTTAATTTCTGAATTGAGCTGATTGAGTAAGGATGTGAGTCTAATACTCCCTCCGATTTTAATTATAAGACAATATTTAGGAGTTAGTTTTGGTACTAATTATAAGACAACATTCTAAGTTTTATCAATTTTTTCCTAAAATACCCCTATTTTATTCTCTAAATGTGTTTAGTTTTTAATGATTATATATGTATGTATATTTGTATATAGACACACACACATGCATATATATGCACAGACACACATATATATATAAACACACACACATACATATGTGAGTAGTGTGTGTGAATCTGTGTATATGTGTGTGTGTATTCATATATATGTGTGTAGATATTGTAGGAATCTAATCAGAAACGCGGAAGCGTATCGAACCACGTGATGTAGGAAAAGATTAAACCGTTCATCGTTTTGATTACCTGGATATTGAAGAGTGATCTGAAAGATTCTCCGCGAACAATTCTTGTCTACGAACAGTCCTCGCTCTGTGATTGATCTTCCAGACTATCTCTCGAGGGGGATGAGGTGGTTGTGTGGGCAACCGTTCAGATGATGAACGTCTGCCTCTAGGTTTTTGTTTCTGATGAGAGCCTCCTGACTATTTGTGCGGCCGTCTATTTTCAAGCAGGTTAAAGTGGGTTTATATAATGCTCCACCCAAGACCTAACCCTAATCCACATGGGCCTTAGAGTTCTTGGGCTTAAGTGACTAAAGAGCACATTAACCCAACAATCTCCCACTTGCTCTTTAAGACACAAACTTGAGTTCGCAAACCCAAGACCATGTAGCTCATAAGCCATCGTCATCTGATAATATACCTCATCCCTTGTCTCAAGCTAGCCTGGGGACCTACCATTTGTCATTCATCAAGGCTCATGATAATCTACAGAAGATTATCTAGTTCGGTGCTACTCCACTAAAAGCCCGAACGTGATCTCCAAGAATAGTGACACTTATAACAGAGATATGCATTACCCCTTTATAGAATGTCTATAATTGATTGACTATTTTTCTGTAACCCAATCAATTATTTATTCCCTTGACTTTGACAGTTTCTCTAATGGATTGCATGCACTGGCCAGTGTCTTCAATATCCAGGTACCGAAACATATCAAGGGGACATTTCCTATAAATTCCATGTTGTTTATCTCATAAACACCGATAGCCAAATAGTCTCAATCCCAAAATACCGAGTTGTTGGTCGTCATATAGATCAGACCTCACCCGTTGGTAAATCAAAGAATGAAAAAACTAATTGACTACCTGTTTAAAATAAACTTAGGATTAAGAGCAATTACATAACTATAGTTATCTGGAGATTTGATTCCTGATGACAGAAAAAACAACCTTAATCAAATCTCTCCTTGATCCATTCAATGTAAGCATTAACTCACACCAATGTTTTATAATGATTCGGACAAAACCATTTCATAAAACATTGCAGCCTAAATAAAGTGCCCAACTTAATTTAATAGCTGTGAACCAATTCATCCATTGTGAGAACCTATGACCATGTCCTCTATGAACGTATTCATATGATCATATACTCCACAATTGATCCGGACCTTCTAGTTTTAAATAGTGTGCGAAATAAATGAAAAAAAACACTCCATTTATTAATATTCAGAAAAGAAATGCAATGTCATAATGTCTTGCTTAAAAGCACAAAATAACAAAGTGAAATAACAACTGCCTAAAGCTGTAGCAAATCTGGAATCCTCCTAAGACCCATAGATGAAACATGCATCTCGAACACACGCTCAGGCAAACTCTTAGTAAAAGGGTCAGCGAGATTCTCGTCTGATGCTATCTTTGCCACCACTGTATCTCCTCTTTTAATTATTTCTCGGATCAAGTGGTACTTCCTCTCTATGTGTTTTTGTCTCTTGTGACACCTTGGTTCCTTGCACTGTGCTACTGCCCCACTGTTGTCACAGTAAAGTGTGATAGGACAATCAACACCTGGCATCACCTGAAGGTTTGTCAGGAACTTCTTTAACCATGCAGCTTCCTTTGCAGCCTCAGAAGCAGCTACATACTCAGCCTCATTGGCAGAGTCAGCGACACATGATTGTTTTACACTTCTCCAACAAATGACACCGCCATTAAGGGTGTACACATATCCCGAGGTGGACTTCCTTGAGTCAATATCTCCTTGGAAATCTGAGTCCGTATAACCAATGGTTTCAAGACTCCCACTTGAGTAGATCAACATATAATCTCTCGTTCTCCGTAGGTACTTGAGTATATGTTTAACCGCTACCCAGTGTTTCTCTCCAGGGTTCGATTGGTACCGGCTTACTACTCCCACTGCATAGCAGATATCTGGTCTAGTACATAGCATAGCATACATGAGACTACCTACTGCTGAAGCATAAGGTATCCTACTCATGCGTTCTCTCTGCTCAGGAGTTTGAGGAGATTGCTTCTCAGAGAGATGAATCCCATGCCTGAAGGGTATAATTCCCCTCTTTGAATTCTCCATGCTAAACCTGGCAAGTATTTTGTCAATGTATTGAGCCTGGGATAATGCCAAAACCCTGTTCTTCCGGTCTCGCAGGAGTTTAATACCAAGAACATAATTGGCTTCCCCCAGGTCCTTCATATCAAAATGTTTGCTCAGCCAGGTTTTTATGCCCAACAATACCTCTGTATCATTTCCGATAAGGAGTATATCGTCCACATAAAGTACCAGAAAAGATACCGCATTACCTTGGATTCTTTTATACACACATGGTTCATCAGGAGTTTTCTCAAAACCATAAGACTCAATGGCTTGATCAAATCTGATGTTCCACGACCTGGACGCTTGCTTAAGTCCATAAATGGACCTTTGCAACTTGCATACCATTTCTTCTTGCCCTTTGGCTATAAACCCTTTTGGTTGCTGCATATAGATTTCCTCTTCCAAATTTCCATTTAGAAAAGCAGTTTTGACATCCATCTGCCAAATCTCATAATCAAGATTGGTTGCAACAGCTAAGAGAATCCGGATGGACTTGAGCATGGCAACCGGCGAAAAGGTTTCATCATAATCCACTCCTTCTCTTTGGGAGTACCCTTTCGCCACCAATCTAGCTTTGAAGGTTTCAACCTTTCCGTCCGATCCTCTCTTTCTCTTGTAAATCCACTTACACCCAATGGGTCTTACCCCTTTAGGTGCATCTACAAGAGACCAAACTGAGTTGGAATACATAGATTCCATTTCACGATTCATAGCCTTGTGCCATTCCTGAGCATCAACATCTCCTAGTGCTTCGTCATAACTCGTGGGATCACCATCTTCTGCGATGATGTCATCCTGATTTGACTCACCCAGCAAGAGATATCTTGCAGGTTTACGAATCAATCTCCCACTACGACTTTGTCGCATTTGATGTCGTGCATCTACAGGGGGGTCCACATTTTGTGGGTTAACAATTTCTAGATGAGGACCCTCATTAGGTATATTAACCAATTCATGATTTTGTTCTTCATTTAGTTCAACATCATGCTGAACTTCTGGTTCTGTCTCATGTTGAACTTCTGGTTCTGTCTCTGGTTCCTGTGTATGTTCAGGTACATTTTTCCCTCTTTGAACAACCACAGGAACAAAAGCTGGAACCCCTTGAGGTTGTGGTGAAACTTGATCTGAGACTAGTTCATCAAGAATAACTTTACTTCTTGGCTTATAGTTTGTCATATAGTCCTCCTCCAAGAAAGTCGCGTGAGTGCTCACTATGACCTTCTTTTCTTTTGGACTATAAAACAAACAACCTCTGGTTCCTTTAGGATAGCCCACAAACATGCATACTTCAGCACGCGAGTCCATCTTGTCTGGTTTCTGTTTCAAGACATGTGCCGGAGCACCCCAAATCCGAATGTGATTCATGGTGGGCTTAGACCCTTTCCACAATTCTATTGGTGTCGTTGAAACTGACTTCGATGGAGCTAAGTTCAATAGATACATAGCTGTTTCTAAGGCATATCCCCAGAATGAATCAGAAAGTGATGAATAACTGAGCATAGATCTTGTCATTTCTAAAAGGGTTCTATTTCTCCTTTCAGCAACTCCATTCTGCTGGGGTGTCCCTGGAGAAGATAATTGTGAAACTATCCCCTCTTTGGTCAAGTAAGACCTGAACTCTCCAGATAGGTATTCACCCCCTCGATCAGATCGAAGAGTCTTAATTTGAACACCTAGATGCTTTTCTGCCTCAGCCTTGAACTCTTGGAATTTTCCAAAAGCTTCAGACTTATGACGCATCAAGTATACATGTCCAAATCTAGAGTAATCATCAGTAAATGTGATGAAATATTGATACCCGCCTCTAGCTTGGACATTTATTGGTCCACATACATCAGTATGTACCAATTCCAACTGAAGTGTGGCACGTTTTCCCTTGGCCTTGAAAGATCTCTTGGTCATTTTACCCTCTAAACAGGATTCACACACTGGTATTGGTTCAAAGTTCAGGGATTTTAAAATCCCACTTTTGACCAAACCTTGGATCCTGTTAGAGTTAATATGACCCAATCTCAAATGCCAAAGATAAGTTTCATTGGAAACTTTTCTTTTCTTTGACAAATTGATATGCTCAACATTTTTTAATTCAACATGATTAACTTCACAGGGAACAGGACTAAGGAAATAAAGACCATTAAACTTTACACCAGAACAAATAAAAGAATATGAACTTCTTATTGAAACTGAGGAATCAAACTGAACTGTCAAACCACGTTTATCTAAACAACTAACAGAATTTAAATTCCTCTTAAAGTCTGGAATATATAAACAGTCTTCTAAAACCAAAGTTCTGTAATTATTAAAAGATAAAACAACTTGTCCCACTGCTAGTGCAGACACAAGCTGCCCTGTTCCAAGCTTCAAATCTCGTTGTCCTCTGCTCACAGGCAAGCTATGTTTGAACCACTGCAAAGAGTAACAAACATGGTTAGTGGCTCCTGAATCAACGATCCATTTATCATCGTGATTCTCCACTAAACAAGCCTCAATCACATTTAAATTACCCATACCTGGTTTATTCATTTTTGGGCAATCTTTCTTCCAATGCCCCTTTTGTCCGCACTTGAAGCACTTGCCTTTTGGCTGCTTCATTGCAACTGATTTGGCAACTGGAGTACCTGATTTCTTCTTTTTCTTGTTCTTGTTCTTTCCCTTGGGTTTCCCCTTAGGTTTCACAGAACTTTCACTAAATAATGCACTTCCTTGCTTGACTAGAGTCTGTTCAGCACTCTCAAGCTCGTGCATTAGTTGAGTGAGGTCAAGATTCATCTTGTTCATATTGTAATTCATCTTGAATTGGTTGAAGTATTCAGGTAGTGATTGTAAGAGAAGGTCAACTTTTACTTCTTGTTCAAACTTGATACCATGGTCATCAGCCTTCTTGAAGTTTGCTATCATTGTTAGACAATGATCCCGCACACTTCCTCCAGACATTACTGTCTTGGTGACTGCACTCAGCGCATTTTGCCTAGCAGAACTGCTAGGTGTAGCAAACATGGCATCCAGAGTCTGGAGCATGGTTGCTCCACTCTGAATTATGTTCATTTGCTCCTGAAGGTGACTGGCGAGACTGGCCAAAATGTAGCAGCGAACTGACACATTTGCCTTCTCCCATCTATCCTTTTCCTGCTGAAAACGAGTCCGAATAGCATCAGACGCATCCGCAGCAGGCAGCGCTGGCATAGGGGTAGTAAGAACAAAGTTGAGCTTTTCATATTGAAGAACAATATCTAAATTGGTTCTCCATTGTTTGTAATTTGTACCATCCATAGGTTTTTGGCTCAAGATTGTAGCTAAAGGATTGAAGGAAGACATTTTTCTGAAAGAAAAAACACACTAATTTCAAACTTTAAAATTAACAACAAACGGAAAAATTACTAATAGATTCTAATAACTACTATTCGTTCATTGTTTAACAATCCATCAGTTATCTTTACAAGACTTATGATGGGCAAGATTCTTGTAAAACTAATATTGTTAATTTGGGCCTTTAGATCCATTGCCAGAGCCTCGATGGGAGGATTAACAATTTTACCAAAGTTGAATGTATTTAACCATTGTTTACTTTCAAAAAATTATCTTTAGTATCTAGGTGTTGCCAACGATAGGCCGTACAAAACTTTACTAAAATTTTGAAAATATTAAGGTTTAATCTAGCGAAATCCGATCATCCTTATCCGATGGGGCTTCAGCAACAACCATTTCACTAATAAACCCACAATGGAGCTCGTAGGTTTTAAAAATTAATTTAAAACCTTCACCCATTCAATATTTTAAATTTAGAATTTTCAATTTCCAAGAATTTGTTCAATTTAGAGTGAATTATTAGGTATCTAAAATCTAGTTATGACCATTCTAAATAACCCTCAAACTACTCTAAAAGGTACAATTCTCTTAGGAAATTACCTGGATTATTCGTCTAGATCTTAATTCTACAATTATTATTCTAGATTTTAATTTAAAATCATAATAATTGATAATTAATGTCTAGATTTTAATTCCACAATTAATTAATCCAATTATTATTCTAGATTCCAAAAATCATAATAAATGATAATTAATGTAGATATTTTAATTTCACAATTAATTAATCCAATTATTATTCTAGATTTCAAAATCATAATAAATGATAATTAATGTAGTGGACAATCCAAAAATTCTCGCATAATAACTATCATACTAGTCGAAAAACATAATAGTTATCATGCATTTATGACATGTGATTATGCAACAGTATGGCATCTTCCTATTCTATATGGCATGTTATTTCAAAATCACGCTAATTGCACATATAATTCATACAATTAAAGGCATTAAATTAATTTAAACAAATAACTTTAATCCATGGCTTCCTAAAAAAAATTTTTTTTACAACTTTGGAATTTCTCTTTTGTCCATCCATAGGATTTATCTGAAGTCCTTTTAGAGTATCTTTGAGCCCAAAAGCCCAAAAACCCAATCCTTGGCTAGAAACCCTAGGACACAAAAGAGGAACCCTAGCCTTCGCCTCTGCCACGCGAGCATCTGAAGTCATCTCAGCACGAAACTCCAGGGGAAGGACCGCCACGGGGAGACGATCAAACGGCCGCCAGAACATCCCCAATCTGAAGCCCCACGCGCCCCCACGCGCCGCCACAAGTGGCTGCGCGTGGCCGTCACGCTCCTGCAAATAACAGGCGCGTGTGGGCGCGTGGCTGAGTTTCTGGGGAGGTTCTGACCGCCACGTTGTTCGTCTTTCCGTCCTCTTTCCATCCATATATGGTTTGTCGAAATCCGAGGTCCAGAGGTCCACGAAAGGTGTCGTACAGTGTTGATCGCTCATATTCTTTGCGTTTCTTGATCTCCAACTTTTACAAGAATTCGAAAAAATACATAGAAATTCGAAAAGAAATAATAAAAGAACAAGGAGGAAACCTAATCATATGGGATTAGCCTCCTTGTTACAATTCAAGAAATACACGATATAAACTATCCATGGATTAAAGTGCTTGTATGATTTATAAACAATTAACCACCAAGAAATCGATAACAAATATAGAAAAAGATGCCATCTTTTCCAAAATTAATTTTCGAAAAACAATCACATGAAATTTCAAAACTCGGTTCTTCTCCTCATCGCTACGGGCTCTGATGCCAATTGTAGGAATCTAATCAGAAACGCGGAAGCGTATCGAACCACGTGATGTAGGAAAAGATTAAACCGTTCATCGTTTTGATTATCTGGATATTGAAGAGTGATCTGAAAGATTCTCCGCGAACAATTCTTGTCTACGAACAGTCCTCGCTCTGTGATTGATCTTCCAGACTATCTCTCGAGGGGGATGAGGTGGTTGTGTGGGCAACCGTTCAGATGATGAACGTCTGCCTCTAGGTTTTTGTTTCTGATGAGAGCCTCCTGACTATTTGTGCGGCCGTCTATTTTCAAGCAGGTTAAAGTGGGTTTATATAATGCTCCACCTAAGACCTAACCCTAATCCACATGGGCCTTAGAGTTCTTGGGCTTAAGTGACTAAAGAGCACATTAACCCAACAGATATATGTATATATATGTATTTTGATATATAAACACACATATATATACATATATGTGTGTGTCTGTGTGTGTATTCATATATATGTGTGTAGATATATGTATGTATATGTATGTGCGTGTATCTATATATATATGTATGTATATATATATACACATATATACTTATATAGCAAGACCATTATTTCAACTAAAAAGCATATGGAAAAGAAAATTCTAAATTGGAAAGATATGTAATAGGGGGTTTGTTAATTCACTTCTTTTTATGTTACTTTAAATTTATATAAGGGTATTTTAGGGAAATGAGTAAAATTAACTAATTTAACTTCTTTCCTTAAACTTTCCAAAATTGGTTAAATATGTCCTATAATTAGAACCGGAGGAAGTTTTTTTTTTAAAAAAAAAAAAATTGAATTGTCTTCCTTGTAACCATACAGATCCTATAGAAATAGTGGCAAATTGGATTGGTAAACGTACACGTTGTAATTAAGATTATTGAAGGTGTTTCAAAGGGTGTGCTTTATCTTCATAAAGATTCTTGACTTAGAATTGTACATTATGATCTTAAAGCTAGCAATGTATTGTTGGATGAAGATTTCAATCTAAAAATTGCTGATTGTGATATGCTAGAATATCTAAAATTGATCAAACGCAGGCAAACACGAGTTGTTGGCACTTAGTAAGTTAATGAAATCAAAATTTTCATAGCCATTGTAGTAAAATAAAATAAAGGGAACATTTATTTAACCATGTGTATTATTTTACAGTGGTTATATATTTCCAGAGTATACAATGCACTATCAAATTTCAGTTAATCTGGGTGTATCTAATCTTGGTCTCCTGGTTCTCAAGAGATCATCAGTGGCAAGAAAAAATATATGCACCTCTTTAGTCCTATTTATCAGTTATTTTTTTTACTAAAAAAATTGGTCTTATTTATAAATCCAATTTCAGGTAGTAAATGAGATTGTAACAAATTTGCTCATATTAATTGTACTAAGGGAAATAGAGAGAAGAAAGAGTTTAAAAATACCTATTTATAAATGAGGGTACAATTGAAAATTTACCCTATAATCATTGAATTAACTATGTCTCTTTGATATGTGTGTCTTAGTTAAAAAGACTTATAAATAGGACGACTAATATCACATTATGCAGAAGACTTGTTAAGCTATGTAAGTAACCTACAAAAGTATATATACAACCTAAAATATAAAAGCTTCCTTTGGTAGACATCCAGACAGAGGTCCCGTAACCTGTCTACTTCCTGCAAGATATAGGGGGAAATGGTTAATTATAGCAGATAACAAGTGCCGGGGAAAATGTTAACAGACTAATTTTTTACCACTTCTTTTTGTTTGTCACAGAAATAAAACTAACATACTAATATGAATAATTGAATAATAGACACGATGACATTATGAATTGCTTCGGCTTATTTTTAAGTAACAAACTAATATGGTGGATAGTGCTTACATAAGTTCGGAGGCCATCAATGCCACCCTTACAAGGATCAGCCCACACTAATGGGTTAGGTGGTTGGCCAACGAATTAAAAAAACACCCCTTTTTTTGCGGAAGGAAAAAAGGCACCATTATATTCTATCTCGTTCAAAGGATGGAGTGACGTTTAGAAATTAGGGGGTCGAAATTACAGAATAAGACACAGTAGAATTAGCATTGGACATTATTAGGGGTAAAAATTACAGAATTGGATTCCAAAAGTTTAGAAAATAAAATTTTAGCCTCATAAATATTTCAAAATTTTCATTTTATTAGTCCCTTTATGAAACTATTAGTAGGGACTACATTGAAAATATTGAAACTCTCATAAGACTAAAATACAATTTCTTAAAATTTTGGGTCCAATTCTATAATTTTGAGGGGCGGGGCCACCCCTAGCCCCTGATTCTACCCTTACTTGTTCACATGACTATGGATATGGATTGTGGACACATGCATGATGCATGTATCCTGATGTAGCAAGCTAATTTAAGTTAACTCCTAAAACTTTCTAAAACTTCATTATATCCCATGGTCAAAATGAAATTAATTTTTGTGGGTGAAAAGACAATGAGGCATTTCATTTATTTTTTCATTAGAGCATTTACAAGACAAATAAGAATATTTATAAGACAAATAAAAAATTCAAAATAACATTGGGAATTAAAAACATTTTTAGCGATTTACAAAATAAATTTAGCGATTCACAAGACAAATAAGGGCATCTACAAGGTAAATAAAGATATTTACAAGACAAATAAAGAGTTGATATCATTCTTCTAAGTTCTTCACATTCACATTCTAACCCCTGCCAAATCTACCAATAGAGCTAAAAATGTTTGTTTTGTTTTGTTTTTTTTTTGGGGGGGGGGGGGGGGGGGGTTGTGGTCGTCGATTATGAGCTGAAGCAATATGGGTTTGGCTAAGTTACGTTACCTTTATTTCTTGTTGTTTAGAATTTTCTCAAGGGTTAAGGTATGTCCTGCGGCTTGAAATATTCTTCCAAGTGCAGCCAGTGCAGATAGAATCAAAACGAAAGCAAAGGAAACACAATAAAGGATAAAAAGCAGACAATAATTAGCTGCAAGTGATCTACATATTAAATTAAAAAGTGAATTTTGAACAAAGTTCAAACCAAGTTGACATACTTTCAAATCTAAAATCTAATCCAGCGCAAAAACACTTCCTTTTTTTGATTTTTTGATTTTCAGTTTATTAAACCTATTTATCGTAGATAACCAAATCCAGACATATCTTACTCTCATTTCTCACTGTGTGTACATATATGTATGATGCAGGGTATATATATACAGATATACTCCTCCTCCAAATCCAGACCTTCTCTCTCCTGGTTTTAATTTCATCATGTCATTTTAAGAGCAAAATCTACGACATCATCTTCCATATTTAAGGTTCTCTTTTTTTTTTTAAACACATATTTAAGGTTTTTTCAATAAACTAAAGTATTATATATCTCCGATCATGTAGGATGATCTGAGCCGAATGAGTAAAAGGTGTGCATGGCAACCATTCTGTTGCCCAACACTGTTTCTGAGATGAAACAGTTTTTTTTAATTATGTGCTTTGGAAGAGTTCTGAGAATCAGAATGATGTTTGTTAACCCATTTTATTTTTACTCTGAGAATCAGAATTACGTTTGGTAACACATTTTTTCTCCTCTTGTTTGGGAGTTAAAAAAAATAGTAGGAGAGGAAGATAAAGGATTAATGAGTTATTTTTACCATTTTGTCATTTTCTTTAAAAATTAATATAATTATTATACTTTACAAATAAATTTAAATTTAAATTTCCTAAAAAAATTATTTATGTGGCAATGGCGGTGGTGGTGGTGATGGCGGCTGAGGCAGGTGGTGGTGACAGTGGCAGTGGCGATGGTGGTGGCAGCGAAGGTGGCGGTGGTGGTGGGGCGGTGGTGGTGGTGGCGGGGTGGTGGTGGTGGCAACGATAGTGGTGGCGGGGAGGTGGTGGTGGTGGTAGTGGCAGCGACGACGGTGGTGGCGATGGTGGCGGCGGCGGCGGGGCAGTGGTGGTGTTGGGGGTGGCAACGGAGGTGGTGGTGGTGAATGAGGGTAAATTTCCGCTTTGATTGAGAGAAAAATAAATTCTGATGTTTTGCTCTGGAATAGAGAAGCCAAAATTTTTAGCTTCTTTTTTTTACTCCCCAGCACAAAAAATAAACCGGTTCATCCCGGGAGCAAGAAAAAAACCGGATTTACCAAACATAATTCTCATCCATTTTTATGCTGGGGCATAGAAATTAAGAAAAAACTCATTCTGGGAGTATTATCATGCACACCCTAATACTGATAAAACCATGTCTGATTTAATCTATGATAAAGTGTTGGCAATTATATATATTATAAAAGGGTAAAAAAAAACTATATATATATATATATAGGGTAAAATATTTCTCCTGTCACTGAAGATAGAGTTATCTCCAGTAACCCTAAAACTACGTCGTTTTGAATTAATAAAGGATGTATTTGTAATTTTAGGTGAATTAATGAAGGGTGTAAAATTGCGGAAACACCCTTTATTAATTCAGATGAAATTACAAACACATCATTCATTAATTCAAAACGACGTAGTTTTAGGGTCACTAGAGATAACTCTATCTCCAGTGACAGGAAAAATACTTTTCCCATATATATAATATTTAAACCTCAAAATTCAAATCTGCCTTATTACTTATAAGAGTATATGTATTAATTACAAGAGTATTAGAAATGACAGCTATTTTAACAAGAAATAACTTATTTGAGATTTTGAAATTTTAATCAACATATATATATATATATATATTTGACGGTTTTATTTTTATTTTCCTAAAAAAGGAGTAGAACCTTACCATCTTGCGCTGACCCTCTTTTGCCGCCATCAGCAGAAAGAGAACCATGTTCGACGAGCGCAGGCGAACGCGCGTGAACAACTTCAACGTCGCCACCCAAACATGAGACTACAGCTAGGATTCAGAACCATTCCGCCGTATCTTCCGAGGCAAACACAACAGAATATCTGCCATCATATCCCTCAGACATCTCCGACAATCTCCGTTCGTCAGATCCGGTGATCACTGAACCAGAGTGTACATCCTCTGTTTCTCCAATTTCCCCGTCCTCGTGGCAAATTTCTTTTCTCCATCGTCTACCGCCTTCTTTATCGCCTTGTTCAGAATGTTCGCCAGCACCTACCCGATATACCCTTGATTCGACGAGTCCGGAATCGTGCTGAAATTCCCGATCTCAATCCTCGGCGATTCATCTAAGGCGGAGAAGATGGAACGATTCGAATACCAAACAGAGCATCGTGGATGGCTTCTTTAGAGTTGAAATAGCGCGACGCAATTTTCTGGATTTCCAATTCCACACAGTTTTTGCACATCTGCTGCAAGACATCGTCGCGACACAAGAAGAGGCCGTAGATGGCCTCGCTGGCTTTTAGGCCGCCGGTGACGGTGGTGTTGAAGAATTCGACGGCGCCGGTGGCGTGAGAAGATAAAGAGGAAAGGAGAGCGTTGAAGTTGATATGGTAGGGACTATTGGGAGTGAATTTTTTGCTGGTGGAGCAAATGTGGTTGATATAAGCAGGATCTTTATTGACTAAATAAACAGAGCCATCTGCTTCATATTTGGCTATGGCAAAATATGAAGGAAGCTGAACAAGAATATGAGATGGAGGTTAGGTAGAGTCATTTAGAATGACTAGTGTTTGATGAATACTCCCAGGGGCAGAGGCACACATGGGCAAGTGACCGCACGTACACTCACAAACTTTCAGATTTTTTTTTTTAAAAAATAAAGTAAATAAATGAAAGAACCCACTCTTAATCCCAGACCTGTGACTCCCAGCTCGCGAGTTTCGTCCGTCCCCCACCACGCTCGCGACTTTCATCCTCCCCCACGCTCGCGACTTTCATCCTCCCCCAGGCTCGCGATTTCCGTCTCCCCCACGCCCTCTCTTCTCCTTCTGATTTCCGCCGCCAGATCCTCCTTTGCCCCCTTTGCTTCTCTTTAGATTCCCCTCAATTCAGCTGAAATATCTCTACAGACCCAAAAGAAGAAACCGACTTCGTCTTCCGTGAGGCGTATTGATGGCGATGAAGCCGAGGTTCTGATTGAAGGTGATGGCAATCTTGGGTTTTTGTCTCTTATGGGTAAGTTTATTAAAGTATTGAGACGAATGATAATTACATGTGGTTGGATCCCAAAACGTATTTTGTTTTCATTATATCAAATTGACCTAGATTTTTTTTTTTTTGGGAATGCCAAATCTTGAACTTGTACCCTGTCGTTTGAAAGCAAGGCTTTAAACCACAAAGGCACGAGGGAGCTAGCAAATTGACCTAGAATTTAATTGGGGAACCCTTTTTATTTTATTTTTTTGTTATTTTATTTTGCAAAAGTACATGTGTTGCTTTCAATAAAATTATATTGTTTTAAATTTTAATAGTTTATGAATATGCGTTTGTATAAGTTGATGCTCAATTTGATTGTTGAGAATCTCTTTAATGGTTTAAATGATTTTTTTAACTCTGCGAAGCTTGAGCTACTTGAAGTTGTGTAACATCTGAGTATCTATATGCCATGGGATTAGAGTATATTGTTCTCTTTAAATTGATTTTCTTGGAAATACCCCCCTTGGGACCCAGCGTTCTCGCTGGCATATCGACCCGAGCCCTGACTTTGATACCAATTGTAACATCTCAGACGCCCGCTTGTGGATATTGTCCGCTTTGGCACACACATGGCCTCACGGTTTTGTTTCTGACTAGGCCTAGCCCATCAAAACGCGTCACACAAGGGAAAGGTCTCCGCATCCTTATAAGACATACTTCGTTCACCTTCCCAATCGATGTGGGACTTCACACCACTAAATTGTGCACCCACAAACTTCCAAACCTGGCTCCGCCGCTGAATACTCCAATTGATATTTGAGTGAACTACTAGGGATATGCATATTCTGAATCGGAAGAAAAATTAACCAACAAAAGGGCTTTTTTTAATGAACTAAACAAAGAGTGGGGTGTTTTTTTAATGATTCAAAATGATCCGAATGCTGATTCTTTCTAGCCCATCATAATATTGAATTGTTGAATCTTTAATTTTGTTTGTAACTGATCAAATCTGATAGAACCATTCTGCCTTAGATGCAATACTAAAATCTGCCAAGATGGGTCTCAAATCAATCTGTTATATGCTAGACAAACTAGATATATACCTTTTTCTTATGCAATTTGATATATGATAATCTAAAAGAAGTTTATGTGTTGTTAAATTTATGAATTTAAACAAATTTATAACAGTGACATAAACTCGAATGATAAACTTATAAGAGTTCATTTTTATTATTAAATATATATTATTAGTGTATAATTAAATAATTAAAATATAAAAATGACAACAATTTAATTTAAATATATTTTAGATCCAAATAATTGAAATTAAATCTATTAACATTAATCATTTATCATATTTAACAACAAAATTTCTATAAAATTTATATATAAAGAAAGCCGCTAAGCATTATCAAATAAAAAAAAGTTAATACGGTTTTGTAAGTTAGAAACGTAAAAACGGTAAACTCGTGAGTTTAATTAAGTTTACAACTGGTACAAATTTATCATTGATTCAACTCGTTTTTGTATGTTAGAAATGTAAAACCCGCAAACTTAAAGAGTCAATTCACGAATTTGACAATTTACACTAACTCTCATGATTCATAGTTCTATAGTCGAGACGGGATTTGATAATAATGGTCAGCATGATCAACTGGGGGTTTATTTAATTACTATATTCACTTTTTATCAGACACACAAGGTGACCAGAATAATCACCGTATGTGTGTTGTATATATATATGCATCAATTCTTTGGTACAAGTAGACATGCTTCTTTGTCTATTATTAGCTCTAATGGTAAATATAAAATTTAGTTAGTTTTGTTTAAAGATATTAAGAAAACTAATTAAATTAATTTTAAAGTATTTATATTTATTATTTTTTGTGGAAATTATTTTCCCTACCTTATAAACTAATATATAATCTAACTATAATTAAATCACTTATTTAACTTATTTAATCTCTTTTAAAAAAATTAACTAGGTCTTATATTTTATACAAATGAACCTCCAAAATCTTACATTTTGGCAAACAGAACATGAGATAAGCTAACGAGTGTACACTTGAGTGATGGAAGCTTTATCAACAGAGTATGTGTAACATTCCGAATTTTAGGCTTGAAAATTAAGAATAAGCTTAAATTAGATAAATAACTGAGCCCAATTCGATAAGAGTCCCATGAATGGTGAAAGATGAAAAACCTCTCAAGAACTAAGTACTACGGCTATACGGGTTAGTAAACCTAATATGTATAGGCCGTGGAATTAAAATACCAGTATAGAAGGGCACAAAATACTTATATAGTGTTAATCCGGTTGGTAAATATGCCACTCAACTATGTCCTGAAGTATAGGACGATTAATTGAGCAAAAATATGTCAATATAAATAAGTATACGACATTTTCAGGGGCAGACGAGTATGCCCTACATTTTTTAGAAGACACTGATATGTGGCATCATTTGACGAGTCTCAGTAACATATCATAATCCTGAGAAAAACCTAAACATGTAAATCAAGACAACAAAACCTAAGCATGCAAATTGAGACCACGAATACTGAAAATCAACACATACGATACTTTCTCAAAAATCGTGCCCTTTGCCTCTCAAGCACACCAATATGCACACACACAATGAGACACACACACACGCAACCCACCACATGTCATACACACACATGGCGTACATGCATGGTGCCACTTAGCACCCATGCAAAAAAACACACACACACCTAAAATCTGATCTCCCTCCTCCTCTCCTCATTTTCATGATCAGCTCCCCCTCCCCCCTTCAGATTTTCTCTCTTACTCTCCTCCCAAAACCGTCCACCTCCCTCTCGTCCAACAACTTCAACAATTCCTGCATCATTTGCTTCCTTTTCCATACCGTGATCCCTCTTCTTCTCCTCTCCAAACACCAAAATTTCCTTCATCCATTCCCTCCCTCACGGTTAGCCCCCCTCCTCACTCAACTTGAAGGATGATGCAGGAAGATCAAGGACTTGACTGAACCAAAACTTGTGAAATAAAAGGGATTTTCAAAATTCCGAAGTCACTAAAGTGTTCACCACAAAAAATGGTGTGGGATTATAAGGTGGTGAATGAATTTTGAAAAGTATTTTGAAGTATAAAATCACAAGCTTTCCAAAAACATGAAAAACGACCAGTTGTGATCTCTAGAGTCAGTCAGCTTGCACGTGGGTTTTGATTGAGCATATGGACTCTTAAAATTTTGAAATTTTTCATAAAGATATTAGAGGCGTATACTTTAAAATGGTGGGTATTTTGTAATTTTTGGAGTTACACACAAATAGTTATAATCTTTACAAAATTACCCAAGTTTCTGAAAAATAAAACTGGGCAGTAAGTTTGTGCGAGGCATTTGACTGGGTAAATCAACCCATAAAATTATGAAACTCTCTAGATTGAAAGAGGACGCGTAGAGCCTTATTTTAATAGGTGGTTTGTATTTTTCGCAGCTCTGTGCAGAGAGTTATGGATTTTTAAAGTTAAGTTAAATTTCTGGAAGTTTCAATTGGACAGTGAGTATGTTTTTAAAAACTGGAAATGTCTCAGCCATGAATTATCTTAGTGGTTTTAATATATAAAAATAGACTTATCAAGAATCATTCCAGTTGTATAGACCAAGTTATGATTTTTCTAAGTTTCCGGAGAAATTAAAAGACTAGTTTTTGATAAGTCTGAGAATAACACAAAGCCAAATTGCTTTGGTAAACGTTGTAAGGCTAAGACAACTTGATTAAACATTCATTTTTCCTAGTTCTAAAGTTATGGATATGTCTTTAGGGCCATAAAGAGAAGGAAGCAACTTCAAGTAACTCCAATGGTTGGCAAATGAGAAACCCAAGTAAGGATAGTAGTCCTGAAAGGTAGTAAATTTACCTTACTTGCATGTATTTGATATTAGTGCTTATATGTGTATGTATAATTGCTATGCTTGCTTGTTATATTTAACATACTTGAATGATTGAAGCTCTGTTTATGATTATGTTAGGGTCATGAGTATGATGCATGAAGTATTGAAGCATGCAGTAATGTCATTATGTTAATATGAGCTTGTGCAAGGCAAGTATATCATACATCAGCATTTTTCTTGCATGCACTGTTTGGTATTGTCTGCTACTGGGATTCTTTAGAATCTCACCCCCCCCCCCCAACTAACAACCTATATAGGCGGGTGAGCACAGGAAAAAAGTGTTCCACAAGGCTTAAGGAGGGAGCGTTGCTGGAAGATGGCCTAGCAGAGGGACAGTAAAGAACCGAGGGGCGACAATGTTTAATGTGTTTAATTTACATTGTCCGTAAATGAATGTAAATGTATTTTAAAAGGGATTAAACCCTAGGAATATCCTGGCTATGTAATCAAAATTTAAGTTTATATCGGTATTATTGAACTATTTTTGATTTTACCACACAACAACTGCGTATAATTATGGGCAAGAATGCCGGCACCTCGGTGGGGTGTTACAGTATGAGACTGATGATTTGTTCTTATTAGAAGACTTATCTGATGATTCCATTGGAAGGCTTGGTTCAACACTTGTGCTTTGAACCAAAAATGGAGGCCTTTCAGGTACTACTACACAAACTGAGTAACTGTTGAGCATCAGAACTATTGTTTGCATTGTTGGCCTTCGAGCTGGATCTTCTTGTACACATGATAATGCAATTTGTATGCATCTGCTCACTTCCTCTCTGTTATATGAATCTCTTAAATTCATGTCTAACACTTCCAATGGCGTCTCATCTTTCCACTTTCTCCAGGCCTAGAAATTAAAAGTATAGTAAGAAAGTTAAACCAGAAACAGAGAGAGAGAGAAGAAATACATAGGTGCTTCAAATTACTCACATAGTTCAAGAGCTGTTCATCATAGTTGGATTCATGAAAGGATGTGCTCTTTTGTCCGCTTATTATTTCCAAAATCATCACACCAAAGCTGTATACATCCACTTTTACGGACAACTGTCCATGCATCGCATACTTTGGAGGCATATAACCACTATAAAAAATAAAAAAAAAAATCAAGTTTTGAGTGCAAAGCATGACGCGATAAATACATCACAAACATTAGGACAAAGCATTTAAAAAAGAAATGGAACTTACAATGTGCCCACAATTCTATTTGTATTTCCTTGAGTTTAATCTGCATCAAAGATTTTTGCCATACCAAAATCAGCAATTTTCGGATTGAAATCCTCATCTAGTAATATATTACCAGCTTTGAGATCACGGTGTATGATTCTAAGCCGAGAGTCTTCATGAAGATAAAGGATTCCACGAGCAATTCCTTTTATGATCTTATACCGTTTTGGCTAATTCAGTATACTTTTTCTTTCATCATCTAATCAAATGTCAGAAGGAATGAAGAAACTAATATTCAGAAAGAGGGAAAGAAATTCAAATTAAATAAAATTATTTATGAATAACATACCAAAAAGAAAATGATCCAAGCTCTTGTTGGGGATGAACTCATATATGAGGATCTTCTCTTCTCCATCCAAACAAAATCCCAATACCCTAACAAGGTTTTTGTGTTGAAGCTTGGCCACTAAACCACCTCATTCTTGAATTCTTGTGCACCTTGCCTAGAGCTCAATGAAAGCCTCTTCACTGCAATATTTTTCCCATTAGGAAGAGTTCCCTGAAAAATACCTTACTTTCTTTGAGAAGCTCTGAACCAAAAACCAAAATGTGTCAAATTTGTACAGAGAAAACATAAAAATATACCTTGAAAACCTCACCAAATCCTCCTTCGCCTAATTTTTTTTCATGGCAGAAGTTGTTTGTGGCTAATTTGACTGTTTCCATATCAAATTGCAAGTACTCCACAATGGAAATTTCAACTGCAGCCAGAGTAAACTTATAGCTGAAGACCTATTTCAGATTTCATAATGGATTGAAAGAATTACAAATACAACGCTTTCTTTTAATCATACCATTTTATTAAGCTGGCACTAATTTGAACTTCTTGCTTGCCCTCCTAGATACTAACCACCAGAGAAGAAAGAAAAGCAGAAAAACAGTCACAATTGGAACCACAATCGCAACGATTATGGCTACAGAGATCCAGTTTTTTCCTGCTCAAATTAATTGGTTGATCAGTTTCAGATAAATTACTCTCCCTCGGTCCTTAATTAGTGTAGGACATATTTAAATATGATTAAATTAACAGGACTTTCCACAATACCTTTTGGTTTTGGTTCTTGTGAGGCAATCACCGGCGATAAATGGTAAAACGGGTACATTTCATATCGGAAAATACAACTCGCTTGTAGGACTCTGGCCCCCATCCTCCCACTGCAGCAATTGGGTAAGATCGAAGTTGCTCGTTTCAAGCATGTGTCGCAAGCAGTTTCTGATAAGTCCGGCGTGCACTGTGCAAGCGTGTACAGCGTTTGAGAACTAAAAACTTTGGCTTCTTTGGTAGCAAACTTCTTGTCGGCTCCGCCACCCTTCACCGCTTGCGCTACCACCTCGTTCATAGTGTCACCCAAAAACAACATAAAGCTACCCCGGTTTGAGATAGTCGCAGTATTCACATAAACAAGCCTGGGGCTTACTTCATCGGAGGAGAAGAAAGGCTTGTCTGAGTAACGTAACATACACTAGTTGAACCAGATAAATGACTTTTTATCGAACGGACATGATTGGAGTATTTGTTTGGCTGCCGTGGAAGCACAGACATGGCAGTCGTTGGGGGTGAGATCTCCACGGCAGAGGAAGGCACCATAGACGGTGTTGCCGGAGTTGCCGCCGACGGTGGTATAGTAGAAACCGTTTTGGTGGGTGGAATTTGTAGAAAGCCATGAAAGGAGATGGTCGAGATTGGTTTGATAAGAACTATTGGAAGAGAAAAAGGTGCTGTTTTGACAGTAACGATATTCTTCAGATTGGGCTGATGCTCTATAACTGGTTATGATCACCGTAAGGATCGTGATGAACATCATTAGAACAGAGAGGGAAGGATTGATTTTGAAGAGCTTCATTTCGTCTGTTGCTGACGATCTCCATCTCTCGCTCGCTCAAATTACTCGTATTTATCTCTTGGAGTCGCAAACCAGTGTGGAACGGCATTGCTCACGGTTCAGAAAGTCAATTTTGTAGTTGACCAGAAAAATGCACCCTTAAAAAATATCACGAGAACTAACATAGAATTGGTTTAGTTGGTTTAGTGGTGTAAAGTCATACTAAATTCTTCTAGATCTTAAGTTCAAGTCTCAAAAGAAACACTCGTGTTGGGAGGGGCATCCATAAACCTCAAATAGGATAACCGATGATAATATAAAAAATAAATAAATAAATAAATACTTGAGAAGAAAGAACAAAATTTATAATACTAACCTTGGTCTTTAATAAAAGAGTTAGTTGATTTTTTTTCTTGAAAAGATTAATGAGGTTAAATAAAGGATTAATACAATCTTTAGTCCCTAATTAAGTTTGCCTTCATTTTAATTATTTAACCTTTTTGCCAAAAATAAATTATTTAATTTATGGCATATGTTATGTATTCTTATATTATAATTATTTACTCCTTTCAGTCTTTAATTAATATAAGATATATTTACCAAATTTAATTATACCATATGCTGGCGATGGAGGAAAGGCAAGAAAGTACGCTTTGAACATTTCTCTGAAATGTGCTGCCATTGGCATAAGAGAAATCTGAACAAAAGAAAGGTGGTTTGTATTGTCCTTTGACTCTAGCAATCAAAAAGATTATAAGGCAAAGAAGAAGAAAGAGTTTAGGAGAATTCATAAAGCGAATCATTTTGTGACGATGAATGCCGTTTCGTAAGCCTGGCGGTGTAATTTTGGAGAATTTAATTGTTCCTCATTTACTTCCACTATTTAAAATATGACAAATTTTTACGACCATTGAGGTTTTTTTTAGTGGTTATATGTCTCTTTTATACCCAAAAAAAAAAAAATAAACCCAAAAAAATACTAGTTAGATTGTTAAGATTTTAAAATGTTTTCAATTTTATCCATTTTTGATACTACTACTCATCATTAATTATTTGTTAGGTAGTAGAATAAGTAATTGTGATATGCTATGCTTCTAAGTTCTAAGACATTTTAGATAAAACATAATAATTACTTTTTAGAATCTCATAAAGTGTCTTAACTATTCTTCTTACGTCCCTATTGACTTCGTCTCACCGGAAAAAAATTACCCCCCCCCCCCCACCCCAAAAAAAAAAAAAAAACTCTTCCTCATTATTTTACTTTAATTACATATAATCAATGAAGCGAAAGGGTGTGTGATAAAATTCATGAAGCGAATCATTTACTGATAATCAATGATGTTTCATAGTACTCAATGGTCGAGTGGGAGTATAGGAATAAGTCAATTATAAGTGTTATTTGAATTTTTCTGAGACTAAATTGTAAACCAATCAAAGTGGAGACCTGGGAGAGACATTGTCTTGTGAACGAGCAATGGATAACGTAACATGAGCCTTCTTCCATGCAGATGCAGAGTTAGGTCGGACCAACTATTGGCCTCTGAATTTTCAACATCGGTTATGGGCTTATGCACAGTGATTCTCAACTCAAAATCATAGATCATGATGTCAAATCTAACAATGTATTCCTCGATGAAGATTTGAATCCAAAATTTTTTGATTTTGGTAGGGTACATTAGAATTTTTGGAGTCGATCAAACTCAAGCCAGCACAAGTAAAGTTGTTGGCACAATGTATGTTACTTGAATCAACATTTTAATTTCTGTTTTTTTAATCGTAATTTAATGTCATGTTCTAAAAACTAAGAGGTAACTGGCACAGAATATGAATTGACTCACATTCTTTAAGCCTTAAACTTATAAATAAATATTAAATAATACTCATATTACCATTAACAAAATCATAACTAGTACAATAATCCTAAGCATGCTTAAACCATTTTAAATTCATATATAATAACATAACTCATATAATCAAAATATTATGCCTCTTGTAGAAATTTTGGGAGAAGTCTCCTTTATAAATTAGTCTTTCCAAAAATTCTACAATAACCCAAATTTTTATTATAGCATTCAGAGGTCTGCCCCTCTATAGCATATACATATATATACATATCTTCCAAATTACAAGGGAAAACAAGTATCCTGCCTAGATTATGTGGAGCATCTAAACCAGTGGCGGACCTAGGATGTAATGTTTGTGGGTGCACAATTAATAGTGGGATTTGGGGGAATCTTTTTTTAAGGAGGATAAAAGACAACTCACACCTTCGTAAAATTTAGGATCAGAAATTGGGTTCAATTGAAAAATATTTTCGAGGAAATCAATTTAAATAGAACAATATACTCTAATCCCATGGCATACAAATACTCAGATGTTACACAATCAAATTCCAAAGCAACATGCAAGCAAAAAACTATTATGATTTCTCATATGTGATAAGATATTAAAAATAGGTAAGAAAGTTGTCCATGCATGAGTTTGAACACAGGATCTGCTGTGGGACTAGTGAAATTACCACCACACCACCTAGATAACTTATTGTAAAGTCCCTTTTAAAAAAAATATATCTCCTTCAAATTTATGGGTGCACTTGCACCCACAAAAACATATGTGGGTCTGCCAGTGATCTAAACTAGAGGTGTTAATAAATAAATGAAAACTTAAATTTACATGCGCATTGACCATTTTTTCAAAATATATCTACAAGCTTGCTCAACAATGAAATTTAATGAAATAATAATGAAAGCAATTTAAACAGATTTAACTTTGAATCATAACAGTATGACAATGAACTTCAATTTTTATAGTATACAATTATAAACATAAGTGAAGCTATATAAAATATCGCTAATCAAATAAATCCAAGTACGTAATAAAACATTTATTTTAATATAGTCAATTTAAATTATAATTCTCAAACCTCATCTTTCCATAGGACCTCAACAAAACGAAATAACAAGCGTGGAGACATAGTCCATAAAGTAACTAACGAAGTATAGCTTGAGGCTACGGAAACAAGCTAGCGTGGACACATAGTCTACGAGAGTAAGTAACCAATCAACATTACTACAAAATAGGGATTTAATGTCCCCCAATTAACATCTGTTTTAAAAAATGTAGACGTTAAAACGTAGACAGTGGCACTATTGTAATTTTTTCTTTACTTTTAACGTCCATTTTTTAAAAAAATAGATGTTAAATGTTGTGATACAACGACTATTTTAATAAAAAACAAAAAAATAGTCGTTGTATCTTAGACACCAATTATTTTATTTATTTTGAGACAACATTTAATTTTATTTTGTGAAAAATTAGTGCCACTTACTATTAGAATAAAAACTTCAAGATTATATGACCATTATAATTTTATCCCATATTTATAGCTATTTCCTAGTATATAGCCTAGAATTTTGATAGTTAAGAGAAGAAATATGTCCGTATTTTCATTTATTTAGTTCCTAATAATTGAATTTAATAAATTAAACTATATATATATATATATATATATATATATATATATATATATATAAAATATGGTTTTATCCCATATTTATAGCTATTTCCTAGCATTTATCCAAGAATTTCGATAGTTAAAAGAAAAATCTAATCGTATTTTCATTTAGTTAATTCTTAATTAAATTTAATAAATTAAACAATATATCTCTTTTATATTTATCTGTGAAAAAATATATCAATATCATTTAGTTTAAGCCTCTTTCATGCCATTTTATTTTATTTCTTATTTTGAGTTACAAAGACTGGTATTTCAAAACTAGTCGTTGAAACTTGAATTTTTTAGATATTTCAACTTCAATCTCGCACTTCGACAATTTTTTTTTTTTTGAAAACTAGTCGTTCAAACTTAAATTTTTTAGATATTTCAACTTCAATCTCCCGCCTCCAACATTTTATTATTCCCTTTCTTCCATAAAAAATATAAAGTGTTCTCTAGCTTCAAAACCCAACATTGCAGAACATCTCTCTCAAATCTATCCTAAACGCAACTTTTTAATAAGAGTCTTGAGGCCCACCCATCTCTGTCGTCGCACCCAATGGCTCTACCCTTGCCACCAAGGAGGTTTGCTATCGCAGCGTGAGTGACTTCGACACCGACTCGTCCTTTGTTGTGAATTACGAGCGTGCCGCACAGCCACCAGATCTGCGTTTGCCTTTGTTTTAAGATCTCGGTTGCAGATCTGTGTCTCTCTCTCTCTCTCCTTACTAAACAATATGTTGAGCAATGACCCCGAGCACCGGGAAGAGGAGGAACCCCCCACAGGTGATGATGAGGATACTAGAGCTATATTTCCTAGTGCTTTCTTTTGTTCAAAAGTTTGAATGGATAGTCCCATTGTAGTGTTTTTCTACTCTATTTCTTATTGCTTTCTTTTATTTATATTCTATTTTATTCAGTTAAGACTTGAGATTTTTTTTCCCTTCTTATTTTGTGCTTTTTGGATATGAAATGCTCTATTTCTTACGTCGAATCTTGAATGGTGTTGTTTATCGTCCATTTTCAATCCATTCTTTTTCTCACGAGGCTTTAGCTTGTTCAAATTGTGCCTTATATTGTGTTTTAGATGGTTCTATGGACTACCTAGCATGTGGGCGTGTTGTTGATTTGTAGACATATAATGACTATTATTTAAATAACAGTCGTTGAAATTCAACGATTGTTTTTTTTAAAAACAATGGTTGTATGTCATAAACTTTCAACGACTCTTTTTTTTTTTTCTTTTTTTCAATCCTTGGAAAAAGTCGTCTAATGGTTTTAAAAACGGACGTTAAAAATGTTTTATTGCAAGCACAACACAAGGCTATGAAACAAGCACAGGTACAAGACCCACAAATAACAAGTGTGCTTGGAACAAATCCTACGAATATCAAACGTGAGTATTCACTAAAAAAAAAAAAAAAAGACTTTAAGTGACCACTTTCAGTGGCGACTTTAAAAGTCGCCGCTGAAAGTAGGACTTTCAACGGCGACACTGGGGTCACCATTGAAAGTATTGACTTTTGGTGGCGACTTATAAAGTCGTCACCGAAAGTGTTACTATTAGCGGCGACATTATGTTGTCGCTACTAAAGGTCTAACTTTCAGTAGCGACTTTTATAGTCGCCACTGAAAGTCCTCAGTGGCGACATAATGTCGCCGCTGAAGGTACTTTCAATGGCGACAATTTTTTGTCGCCACCGAAAGGGCGTTTCAATGGCGACTTTGTGTTGCCACCTAAAGCCTAAATCGCTAAATCAAGTTCTAGCGCCCCATTTTTTTAGTCTCGTGCCCCTGGTTTAGCGCGATTTTCTGCTTCCCTCCCATCCCTTGCGAAAAATTCTGCAGCCTTCTCCTCTCGGCGTCTCCCTCTTGACCTTGCATCCTCGTATGCTCAACCTCGCTTTCCTCTTCGGCTCTTTCAAGCGCCTCTCCTCCTCTCCTCACCGGTGATGTCACAGTCCGTCGACAGTCACCACGAGTTTCACTGTTGACGTAAGTTTTCTTCCTTTTCCTATTAGGTTGTCCACCTCAAGTTTCGAATTTCTTGCTTTGCGTATGAATCGTTTTTATTGTCTTTCTCTTTTCGATTCCACAACAAAGGCTATCGAAATAAGGGTTTGTCTCTTTGGTAGACAATGCTCGAATCTCTTGCACCAAATTTTTTTTTTTTTTTTGGAATTACAAAGTTTGGTAGACAATCTGGGATTTTCAGAAAAAAAAAATGTTACTATCTAAGGTTTGCTCTGCCCTGTGCGTATGAATTTTGTTAATGTCTGATCATGTTTTTTCAACACCAGTTTTCTGCAAAATACGTTTTGTTAATTGATGTACGAGTTCTGATATTCATCAATGCCTCTTTTTTGTGCTTGGGATCAAGTGCCGAGTTCAATTATCTGTTATGGTTATTTAATAGTTATAATTGTGAACTAGCACTAGTTCTTTGTGTGTGTGTGTAGAAAGCTTACTCTTTTAGCGAACAAGTTATTTATTCACCCCTATGCCCCAGGTTTTGCTACTTCGCTACCAATCTTCTCATCTCAAATTATTTCATATAATTTAATAGTTCCAGAAGCCCTCGGTTGTGTTTTCCAGAGTCTGTTTTCATTAATTTTTTTTCTCTAGAATTTATATAATCATATGTGGAATGGATTTGGAATCCGTTGTAGCGGGATGAGGCTCGTTGTTGTTGTTGTTCTAACTATTTGAATGGGTGGTATGGTTCATTTGTCTTTCACTTGACAATTCTTGTCTGATAATTGTTTTATTGTGCTAACTTTTTTGGGCTTACAAACTCAAAATCTTATCGAATGTTTGATGGTTGTTTTAGCCTGTTGTCTATGCTTTTAACTGACTTATATTGACTCTAGGATGTTTCATTTATCCTGTCGTGTGTTTATGTATCAAGCTGGCTAGTGCTTTTGAAGGAGATGTGTTTACACATTCTGATGTCAACCCAGGGATAGATGGTGGTGAAGGCTAAGATTCTTTCTGTTGATTCCTTTGATGCCATTGTGCAAATTCCTGGTGGTTTGAAGGCACTATGTCCTCTTCGTCATATGTCTGAAATTGAGATTGCTAAGCCTGGAAAAAATTTAAGGTTCTGATCTAGCCAAATATTTTAAAAGTTCTATTATGCTTTGTAGTTCATGCTATATAGCTCGTGCAATTTTTCATGAATCCGTGCTTGTACTGACAAGACATGATATTGTGCATGTTTCTGCATTGTGCAGGTGGGAGCTGAATTGGTATTCCGTGTGCTTGGTTGCAAGTCAAAAAGGATAACGGTTACACATAAGAAAACCCTTGTATGTTGCTTGTTTTGGCTCTTCATATATATATATATATGTGTGCGCGCACGTGTGTGTGTAGTTTTTACATAAGTGAAGTTATACATGACATTTTCTCTTGTAATTTTCTCTGAACGTGCTTTGGATTTTGTTACTTTTTCTACAACCTTTACTTGATGAAATGCAAGGTGGAGTGTTGGGAGAAGAGGGCGAGAGAATATATTCTATTACTATTTCTTTTGTATGTACCGCTTTGGTCCCCTTGCTGTCCTCAATGAACCAAAGCTTTTGAAGTATGTGTGTGTGTTTTACTTCAAGCTTTAGCCATGTTTTTGTTTTATATTCAACTTTGAAGCAGAGCTATTATGATTTCTTTTGGCAGGTGAAATCAAAACTAGGGATAATAAGTTCATATGCTGATGCAACTGATGGATTAATAACTCATGGGTGGATAGCAAAGATTGAAATGCATGGGTGCACTGTACAGTTTTACAACGGAGTTCAAGGATTTGCTCCCAGGCTAGTTTCTTATTAATGAGATTTACAGATTCATGCCTTGACCCTTTCTTTTTTATTCTTTTTGGATGTTTGTGTTTGTCTACATATGAGCTTCCCTGAGTAGTGGACACTTCTTCATATTGGCCAATCTTTCTTATAACTAATCTCATCACCTTCATGATGTCTTATTCGTGTGCCATTATTCACTTGTTAGGTGTTTCTTTGAAGTTGGCTATGCATAAGATATGGCACCTCTACTTATATAGCACCTGAGAAAGCTTTGGAACCCCTGCTTATACAGCACCCAAGTCAATTTGTAATTTTGTATGCAAATAATCAATGCTGGACAAGGTATTTATAGATCTTGCTCATACAACCTAGAAAAAGTTTCTTGTTAGAAGTTCATTTTTTATTTGGTTCTTTCTCTTGTAGAAAATTCCACTGAAATTGTATCTTAGAAGACTTGAAGATGCTACTATTGTTTATGCATCAACAGAGAAGGCTGAGAAAGAACTCGGTTAGAAGTAAGGACCTTGATGTCTTGCTGCTATAACTGAATCTGAATTTTAAATCTCACACTTGTTCTAAAATTCTCTTCTTCCTTGAAATTCAGGTTTTAAAAGTACTTGTATTTGTGATATCTTGTTGAAAATTCACTTGCAATTATTTGCCTGGGAGAGATTATTTGTATACATTCTGATTTATTATGGAGTTTCTAGTGGTTTTTCCTGTAAATTAAATTTGTGAATTGAGTTATAGAACTAAGTAAGTGATCTGGTTGTTGTTCTGTTTAGCATTTCTATACTGCTGGTTATTGAGCGTTGAAGTAACTGATTTAGTTTGTAAGGCAACCTGAAACACTACCTATTGTGGAGTACATTTATTGCCACTGTGATACAATTGCCTTGGAATTTTTGCCATTTATTATTTTTTTAAAAAAATGTGACTTTAAGTGGCGACTTTTGTTGCCGCTGATGTTAATTTTTTTAAGGAAAAAAAAATTTGTGACTTTCAGTGACGACTTTTGATGCCGCTAATACATGTTTTGGTGGCGACAAAAAACATCGCCACTGATAAATGCTACTTTCAGTGGTGACAAATTGTCGCCGTTGATTGTCAACTTTCAGTGGCGACTAAAGTATTGGCGACGGTAGTATCCGCAGCGACAAATTGTCGCCGTTGAGTCGCCATTGAAAACCATTCAGTGGTGACATTTAGACTTTCAACGGTGACTTTTGTTGCCACCGAAAGTCCTTTTTTTTTTTTTTGTAGTGATATACCCACGAAAGTCAAGCGAGCTAGAGGTTAATCGTGATGTACCAAGGACTAATAGTATTGCTGTTAGTAATCATCATTCTGTATTCAGTCCTCTCAAATTCCTTTTCAATCATGCATGGGGTCAATTTATCAAAAGCAATTAAAAGTTCATTTTCCTTTTTTTTTCTCTCTAAGATAACAATAGCTCATATCAAATACTTCATAACAGAATACTCTAACATGAGGTTTCAATAACAATATAAAAATATTTTAGTCAGAAATGCCCAGAAATATTTGAAAGAAGAGTGGGTTACAAATATTTTAGTCAGACAAATATAAAAATTCATATGACATATAAAGATATTTATAAGATAAATAAATGGATTCAAAAGAATTTAGGGAGTTAAAATTATCTTAGCAATTTATAAAATAAATATGTGTATCTACAAGATAAATAAGACAATTTATAAGACAAATAAAAAAAAATTATTATCTTTCTACTCATGAAAATTAATTTCATTCTCGCCATAGCTACAGTTAAATTTTAGAAAGTTAGAAAGTCTAGGGTTGACTGACCTAATCAAAAAGGAGTAGAACTTTTACCTTCTGGCGCTGAGCCTCTTTTGCCGCCATCAACGGAAAAAGAACCATGTGAGACGCGCGCAGGCGAACGCGCGTGAACAACTTCAACGTCTCTGTAAAAGAGTCGCCACCCAAACATGAGACTACAGCTCGGATTCAGAACCATCCCGCCGTCTCTTCCAAGACAACACATCGGAATATCACCCATCATATCCCTCAGACATCTCCGGCAATCTCCGCTCGTCAGATCCGGCGAGCACTGAACCAAAGTGTATACTCTCTGTTTCTCCAATTTCTCCGTCCTCGTCGCAAATTTCTTTTCTCCATCGTCCACCGCCTCCTTTATCGCCTCGTTCAGCGTGTTCGCCAGCACCCACCTGATTTCCCCTTAATTCGACGAGTCCGGAATCGTGCTGAAATTCCCGATCTTAATCCTCGGCGATTCCTCTAAGGAGGAGGAGATGGAACGATTCGAATACCGAACAGAGCACTCCTGATACCAAATGATGGCTTCTTTAGAGTTGAAACATCGCGACGCAATTTTCTGGATTTCCAATTCCACAGTTTTTGCACATCTGCCGCGTGACATCGTCGCGACACAAGAAGAGGCCGTAGATGGCCTCGCTGGCTTTTGGCCGCCGGTGACGGTAATGTTGAAGAATTCGACGGCGCCGGTGGCGTGAGAAGATAAAGAGGAAAGGAGAGCGTTGAGGTTGATATGGTAGGGACTATTGAGAGTGAAGGTTTTGCTGGTGGAGCAAATATGGTTGATATAAACAGGATATTGACTAAATAAACAGAGTCATCTGCTTCAGATTTGGCTATGGCGGTTAGGTAGAGTCATTTGGAATGGCTATTGTTTGATGAATACTCGAATTGATATTTGAATGAACTACTAGGGATATGCATATGCATATTCTGAATCAGACGAAAAATTAGCCAACAAAAGGGCTTTTTTTAATGATTCAAATGATCCGAATGCTGATTCCTTTCTAGCCCATCATAATATTGAATTGTTGAATCTTTAATTTTGTTTGTAACTGATCAAATCTGATAGAACCATTCTGCCTTAGATGTAATACTAAAATCTGCCAAGATGGGTCTCAAATCAATCTGTTTCTTGATATGCTAGACAAACTTGATAGCTTTTTTCTTATGCAATCTGATATATGATAATGTAAAAGAAGGTACATTATCACTAGCTAGGGGTTTATTTAATTACTGTATTCACTTTGTATCAGACACACAAGGTGACCAGACTAATCACCATGCATATATATGAGCATCAATTCTTTCATACAAGTATAAAATCCACTTAATTTTTAAAGAAATGTTAATTAGAAAAGTTAATTAAATTAATTTAAAATATTTATATTTATCGTTTTGTTTTAAAATTATTTTTCCTAACTTATAAACTACTCCCTCCGATCCTAATTATAAGAGCTAGTTGACTTTTTTGGAGAGATTAAGGAAGCTAACTAAATTACTTTAAAGTATTTTTATTTTTATTTTTTTCTTCAAACTTATTAGTTTGACTAATAAACTAATATATAATCTAAGAATATTTAACATATGAAATGATTAAGTAACTTATTTAGCTTCCTTAATCTCTCCAAAGAAAGTCAACTAGCTCTTATAATTAGGACCGGAGGTAGTAATATATAATATAATTATAATTAAGTAATTTATTTAACTTCTTTAATCTTAAAAAAAAAAAAAGTTAACTGGGTCTCATATTTAATACAAATTAACTCCAAAATCTTACAATTTGGCAAATAGAACATGGGATAAGCTAACGAGGGTACACTTGAGTGATGGAAGCTTCATCAATGGAGTATGAGACTGATGATTTGCTTTTATTAGAAGACTTATCTGCTGATTCCAACGTAAGTCTTGGTTCAACACTTGTGCTTTGAACCAACAATGGAGGCCTTTCAGGTGTTGCTACACTAACTGAGTAACTGTTGAGCATCAGAACTATTGTCTGCATTGTTGGCCTTCGAGCTGGATCTTCTTGTACACATGATAATGCAATCTGTATACATCTGCTCACTTCCTCTCTGTTATATGAATCTCTCAAACTCATGTCTAACACTTCCAATGGCGTCCCATCTTTCCACTTTCTCCAGGCCTAGAAATTAAGAGTATAGTAAGAAAGTTAAACCAGAAACAGAGAGAGAGAGAGAAATACATAGATGCTCCAAATTACTCACATAGTTCAAGAGATGTTCATCATAGTTGGATTCATGAAAGGATGTGCTCTTTTGTCCGCATATTATCTCCAACATCAACACACCAAAACTGTACACATCCACTTTTACGGACAACTGTCCATGCATCGCATACTCTGGAGGCATATAACCGCTATAAACAAAATCAAGTTTTGAGTGCAAAACTTGACACGATAAATACATCATAAACATTGGGACAGAGCATCTAAAAAAGAAATGGAACTTACTATGTGCCCACAATTCTATTTGTATTTCCTTGAGTTTGATCCACATCAAAGATTTTTGCCATACCAAAATCTGCAATTTTCGGATTGAAATCCTCATCTAATAATATATTACCAGCTTTGAGATCACGGTGTATGATTGTAAGCCGAGAGTCTTCATGAAGATAAAGTATTCCACGAGCAATTCCTTTTATGATCTTATACCGTTTTGGCCAATTAAGCATACTTTTTCTTTCAACATCTAATCAAAAGTCAAAAGGGATGAAGAAACTAATATTCAGAAAGAGGGAAAGAAACTCAAATTAAATAAAATTATTTATGAATAACATACCAAAAAGAAAATGATCCAAGCTTTTGTTGGTGATGAACTCATATATGAGGATCTTCTCTTCTCCATCCAAGCAAAATCCCAATACCCTAACAAGGTTTCTGTGTTGAAGCTTGGCCACTAAAACCACCTCATTCTTGAATTCTTCTGCACCTTGCCTAGAGCTCAATGAAAGCCTCTTCACTGCAATATTTTTCCCATTAGGAAGAGTTCCCTGAAAAATACCGTACTTTCTTTGAGAAGCCCTGAACTAAAAACCAAAATGTCTCAAATTTTTACATAGAAGAGAAAAAAATATACCTTGAAAACCTCACCAAATCCTCCTTCGCCTAATTTGTTTTCATGGCAGAAGTTGTTTGTGGCCAATTTGACTGTTTCCAGATCAAATTGCAAGTACTCGACACTGGAAATTTCAACTGCAGCCAGAGTAAACTTATAGCTGAAGACCTATTTCAGATTTCATACTGGATTGGAAGAATTACAAATACAACGCTTTCTTTTAATCATACCATCAGTTTCTTCAGCTGGCACTGATTTGAACTTCTTGCTTGATCTCCTAGATACTAACCAGCAGAGAAGAAAGAAAAGCAGCAAAACAGTCACAATTGAAACCACAATCGCAAGGATTATGGCTACAGAGTTCCGGTTTTTTCCTGCTCAAATTAATTGGTTGATCAGTTTCAGTTATATTACTCCCTCAGGTCCTTAATTAATATATATGAGCATATAATATTTAAATTTGATTAGATTAAGAAAGTTAATTAAATTAGTTAATATCACTTGTATATTCTAAAACACTTTACTCTCATTCTTAATTCCTTAATACGGTAAAATAGGAACGCAAGGCAAGGACTTTCCACAATACCTTTTGGTGTTGGTTCTTGTGAGGCATTCACCGGCGATAAATGGTAAAACGGGTACAGTTCATATCGGAAAATACAACTCGCTTGTAGGACTCTGGCCCCCATCGTCCCACTGCAGCAATTGGGTAAGATCGAAGTTGCTCGTTTCAAGCATGTGTCGCAGGCAGTTTCTGATAAGTCCGGCGTGCACTGTGCAAGCGTGTACAGCGTTTGAAAACTAGAAACATTGGCTTCTTTGGTAGCAAACTTCTTGTCGGCTCCGCCACCCTTCACTGCTTGCGCCACCACCTCGTTCATAGTGTCACCCAAAAGCAACATAAAGCCACTCTGGTTTGACATAGTCGCAGTATTCACATAAACAAGCCTGGGGTTTACTTCATCGGAGGAGAAGAAAGGCTTGTCTGAGTAACGTAACATACACTCGTTGTACCAGATGACTGACTTTTGATCGAACGGACATGATTGGAGTATTTGTTTGGCTGCCGTGGAAGCACAGACATGGCAGTCGTTGGGGGTTAGGTCTCCACGGCAGAGGAAGGCCCCGTAGACGGTGTTGCTGGAGTTTCCGCCGGCAGTGGTGTAGTAGAAACCGTTTTGGCGGGTGGAATTTGTAGAAAGCCATGAAAGGAGATGGTTGAGATTGGTTTGATAAGAGCTATTGGAAGAGAAAAAGGTGGTGTTTTGACAGTAATGATATTCTTCAGATTGGGCTGCTGCTCTATAACTGGTTACGATCACCGTAAGGATCATGACGAAAATCATTAGAACGGAGAGAGGAGGATTGGTTTTGAAGAGCTTCATTTCGTTTGTTGGTGACGATGTCCGTCTGTCGCTCGCTCAAATTAATCGTATTTATCTCTTGGAGTAGCAAACCAGTGTGGGACTTTGCTCACGGATCAGAAAATCAATTTTGTAGTTGACGAGAAAATTTTAGGGGTGTAAGGTAAGGAACGTTCAGATCTGATTTTTTTTATATTTTTATTTTTTATAAAAAATAATTTTAATGGGTAGAGGATCTAAAATAAAGATAATCTCTCAACGAACACTTTTTCAAAAAATTAATTTTTTCATATAGAAAAAAATTAAAACTAAAATTTAAAAAAAAAAATCTGAGATCTGATGGCTGGGAGGTCGTCCGTACGGACGAGCTCCTCCTGCTCGTCCAAAGGACGAGCAAGTAATCTAGTTCCCAAAGTTGTCATTATATAAACGTTTTACTCTGTGTATTCTATTTATAAGTAATTTTCTCTCTGTTGTTTCTTAATATAAGAATTTTTTTCCCCCTCAAACTTTGAACTACTTTTTATTTTCTATCCTTATTAAATATTTAATTTGGTCTTATTTATAAAAACTTGATAACTGAATCAAGTATTTTAAGAAAGTGGTTAAAATTAGTTAAAAATAATAAATATGTATATAATATATTTTTTTTACCAAATATGCCCTTATTTATGAGATGCAAGTAAAAGAAAGAAATAGATAAATATAAGTATCATTAACCTTTTAACTAATGTAATACTAATGAGGGAAAAATTGGAAAGACCTGATTAAATGTTTAGACAACCATTGTCGGGCTCCTATAAAAAGGACTGAAGGGAGTATATATATTCATATTAATGAACCACTAATTATTTTTCATTCAATTATTTACATATTCTTCTGAGCAACCAAAAAAAAAAAATTTCTTTCATATTTTATTTTCATTTTCTCTATATCTTTATTCATTCTCTCCTATACTTTTTTAATAAATAGATAATATTTCGAAAAGATATTACATTTTTTACACATTTATGACCGGAGTGAGTATATGATAACCAATAATATGAAAGACGACTCGAAATGAATGGGAGGGTCTTCAACGGCGTATATATGGGGCTTGAAAAGTCAGACGTACTATATGAACGCTGAAAATTCATTGGTACGTCCTGTGAGCGTTTTAAGTCACGAAGGCCAAGTTGGTCGGCCTAACTCTGCTGGTTCATGGAAGAAGACTATCATGTTGTCTTTTATTCATTATTCGGTCACGAGCCAGAGGTCCCCCACGTCCCCCACTTTGACTTTTTGTTTTTTGCCAGATCCCACTTTGATTGCTTAACAACATAATCTCAGGACTAAAAATTCAAATAATGCTTTTAATTTATATTCTTATACCTCCACTGTTGAGTACCATGAAACATAATTTTTTTTTTTTTGCTCAGAGTACCATGAAACATAATTGATCATCAGAAGATGATTCTCTTCCTGAATGTTTCTGCTCCTTTGCCTTATAATCCTTTTGTTTATTAGAATTCAATGGACAATACTATGTGTAATTAAAATGAAATTGAGAGACAATTATTATTTTATTTTACTCTTAAGATTTAAAATAATATAATGTGGAATTAAATGGAGGGCAAAAGGAGTTGACAGGGAGTATTGCTATTCTAGTCCAGTCCACATCTGTCTTATCAATTGCAAATTCCAAATCTGCCGCGTTGAATGTTGCAAAATAATGAAAACTAAAAATATATACGTGAAGCAAAAGGAGTTGACGCTCTCTGTTTGGACTCCACGTTTGGCAAAGGCAAACTTTTATCCCGCTGGCTTTTTTTTTTTTGGGGGGGGGGGGGGGGGGGGGGGGGGGGAAGCTCCATCAGCTTGATGCTCCACTAGTGAGCTTTTTGGCGTACTGAAAAGCTGAGTCCAGAGGCCTAAAAAAACTCCCGTCCTCAACTTTTGAAAAAAACTCTGATTTTTGCTCCATCAGCTTAACATGATGATGCATGATAGGTGTCAGAATGTGTTTGTTGGACTATGAGATGATAAAGATGACTTGCTAGAGTGCAAGGACAAAACTAGGATTTGAAATTAAGGGGGTAGAATTACAGAATAGGACACTATGAGATTAGGGAGTGAAAATTACATAATTTTGTAAGAAATTATATTTTAACCTCATAAATATTTCATTTTAGCCCTTCTATGAAACTGTAAATAGGGATTAAAGTAAAAATATTGAAACTTTTATAAGACTAAAATATAATTTTCTATATTTTTGGGTCCAACTATGTAATTTTAGAGGGGGTGGGAGCCACCCCTAGCCCCCCTGATTCCACCCCTGCTAGATTGGTTGTAGTACCATGCCTATGACACCCTATCATGGCAAGAACCCCAGTAGAGTAAATCACATATTATGAAACTTATAAATACTTGATTATGCTACGACTTTGGTATCATGTGACACACCTATTTATGTTTGACAATTATTATTGTTATTATGTTCTTCTTTATATGTTTGTGTGTTTGACACACCTATTATATGGCCTACATATTGATGTTTTTCATTCGGTTAAATCTTGGCCTGGATAAAGGTTTTATTCTCTATGGAAGGACGACTTTTAAAAAGGGCCTTAAGAGTTTCTCTTATGAAGGAAGAGATGACAAATAACACACAGATCGCTGGCTTGGTGGCTCAACATATGACACCATATGTTTCCAAAGAACCACATAGAACTAGTAACCAAATAAGACAATGTGGGTGCAGGAGGTTTTGCAAGGACATGGCACAGTATGTCATGAAAATTTTCAAGTAGAAAAACACCTCTTCATTCACTTATGCTTTACATCTGTAGAACATGGGTTATGGCATACTAAGTACACAAGAGTTAAAGAAATGGTTGCAATGTTTTTATTTATAGTTGGACATGGTTTAGAAAATAGAATCATATAGGAATGGAGAACTTGTCAATAGGGTTTTCCACATGATATTAAAAGCTTGTGTCACTCTATCTACGGTAAATATCAAACCGCTTGATCCAGAGTTTTGTAATTGTCACCCAAAATATATAATGATCGGCTATACTATCCATTTTTCAAGAATGCAATAGGAGCAATTGATAGAACTCACATCAGATGTGTGGTCAGCCAGTCTGAGCAATAAAGATATATTGGCAAAAAGGGATATGCAACACAGAATATCATGGCAGCATGTAATTGGGAAATGTGCTTTACTTTTGTGATGGCAGACTATGAGGGTACTGCACATGATACTTGTGTGTTCCAAATCACAATCGAAACTCCACATTTGAATTTCCCCATCCACCACAAGGTATATTGATAGGGCAAAACTTTAAGTCTAAAAACTCCGCAAGTGCACGGGCCGTATCAAGTAATAAAGTGATAAGAAAAGTATCGTTCCCACAAGGACTTAGTATCACAACTTTAGTTAAGCATTAATCTCATAATTTCGTTTAAGTTGAGAAAACCAAAATTGAATTTAATTAAGAGAAAAGAAAAGAAAATCTAAAATTAAAACAAACAAATTACACACTAATAAACGAGCAACCTAGAGTCACTAATTCCTTATTTGATTCTTAGATTTTATCCCCACTAAATTAACTTTGACTTAATCTAATCAGATAATCTAGAGTATTAATGTTTATAAGTGCCTGTCGGTCCACTTATACACCTACCTCAAATAATTATGCAATGCCTCACATAATTAATTAAGATGCAATTCAAATCGGGCTCACTCTAATTTGACTATGCGGAGCTTATAGGTATATGTCTATCCTATACGCAAATTAGATTAAAACCTAACTTCACGTTAAATTTAAATCTAATTCCATATTATTTATTCCCAAGGTCAATTTAGGATTCCCTCTTTCAAGTTCAACCCTAAATCCCCAAAACATGCTTAATGATGGCTAATCAATAAGCAATAACAATGAACACAGGATTAAATAAATTGAAACAAAATTAAGCAAAACTAATGAGTGGGAACAATTTCTAAAACCCAAACAAGTTCATAGATTCTCTAGGTTGCAAAACCAACTAGCCACACATGGCTTTATTCAAATTCAAAACAAAAAGATAAGAATTCAGGTTCAAAGAAGAAGAAGAGAGAGGAAAGAAAGATTCTCCGTCGCCTCCACAGTCCTTCCGTCCTTCTGTGGAGATGATGAAGAGAACTAAAACGCTCAGCCTCTACTCCTCTGCTCCTTCGATCCTTATCGTTCTGTGCCTCCCAATCTTTCTACTCCTCTTTTACTTCCTCTTCCTCCTTATTTATAATTTAGGTCTTGGGTCACTGATTCTCTTTTTCTTATTACAAAAATATCTTATATCTTGTAATTTACTCCAGCAGATCACACAATTGATTTTATTTCTATTTTTCTTGCGGGGACCATCAAGTTTGGCTGATTGCATATCCTCTTATTGCCTTTTCTACTTCATTCCAAATCAGCTAATATTTCCTGCACAATAAAAATAGGATATGAGTAGATTTTATGTCGATTTATTCTTTGATCCCAAGTTTCATGCAATTATGGAAACTTCATAAAAGATAATTAAATAGGTATATAATATCAATAATTCCAATTAAATTTCATAAAATATACACCTATTTAATCATAAAATATGTACTCATCATATATCTTCAACAACATCACTTCAATTACATTTTTTCCATATTTATTTCACGTTTCCTATAATTTTACATTCTCTAAAAAATTTCCTCATTTATGAGAGAAATATTATTTTGGTCGATTCTGGCTATCCAACACTAGTTGGATATATTGGTCTATATAGACGTGAACGTTATCACCATCCCCAACACCAGTTGGATATATTGGTCTATATAGATGTGAACGTTATCACCATCCAAAATTCAGGCAACAACTGGGATTTCAAAATGATAACGAGTACTTGAATTTTTATCATTCAAGTTTGAAGTGAATTATAGAATGGACGTTTGGAGTTTGGAAGAACAAATTTGTAATATTGCTAGATATGCACTTCTATAACTTTGATACTCAAATGCACATAGTTTGTGCAACTATATCTATACATAATATTATCCAACGATTTTCTCAACCTAATGGGGATTTTTCTGAAGCTGAACAGGAAAAAATGGGTGATGAAGATGACGATAATGATGAGCTTGATGAATCCTCATAAAATATCTATGTATTATCTTTACCAAATGAATCGTGTTCGTCACACAATCAAAAACATATTAAACTTGTTAGGTATAGGCATTCCAATTAACAATGTACTATTATTTAATATTAACCTCTAAAAAAAACCATTTGTATACATTCTAATTTATATGCAATTTTATCCATTAAATATATTCCTTCAAGACTCTATTATACAATTAATATTAATATATGTAGTATTCAATAAGATTCATCCCCTTTTTTGTTATTTTCTATTTGAACTGACTTTTCAATCGCTAACCTAAACACGTCTCCGTTTGCAAACAAGCCACTTCTGCCACAATTAATTTAAACACAAATTACATTTACAACCTGATTGTCACGCCCTGAAACCTAAAGAGGTGACCGACAGGAATATGAGTCTCACATTCCTTAAGCCTTAAACTTATAAACATGTAGTTCAAAATACATGGATCCTATCTATAAATTACATGAAACATCTAACTTTAAATATTAATACAATAGTCTAGGGCTATGATTACATCAATTACTAGCACTACCGGATGGATCAACAAACTTCATACCCTTAAAGTGGCTCTTCAATGCTCAACAGGAGGCATAGGGTTGGTAATATTATCTGATCCAAACAAATTTTTTGGTGAATAACGTTTCATTCTTATAATTTAATAAAATACAATAGTAAATAATTTAAACATTTTTATCTTCTAATAATAACAATATGACAATAACTTCAGCCTCTATATCATATGACCATGAATAATAACAAAACTTTATATAGGATATGCAATAAATTGTTTTGTTTGACAAAACCGGTTTAAAACAGTAAATCATAAATAAAATAGAACTTTACATAAAATATCGTTAATCAAATAATTTCAAGTACGTAATAAAATCTTTGATTTAACACAATCCATTTTAACCATAATTCTCAAAACTATATTTTTCCGTAGAACTTCTTATAGAATGAATGACAAGCGTAGCCACACAGTTCATAAAGGCAACTAACCAAGCATGCATTGAGGATATTAAACAAGTATAGACACACAGTTCATGGGGGTAACTAATCAAATATGGCTCGAAGCCATTAAATAAGTATGGACACGCAGTCCATGAAACAAGCATGGATACAAAATCCATGAAACAAGCATGAGAACAAATCCAATGAATATCAATCGAGCTCGAGGTTAACCATGGTGCACCAAGAACTAATAGTATTACTGTTAGTAACCAGCATTTTGTATTTAGTCCTCCCAAAGACATTTTGCCAATTTATCAATGTAATAAAAATTCTTCCTTCAAGATAATAACCGCTCTATCTCATACTTCATAATCAAATCCCCTAGCATGAAGTTTCACAAATAATATTTCAAAAATTTCCTTCAAATTCAATATGTCTATAAAATATTTTTAAAAAAATAAATTCTAGCTTATAAAGTTTCTAAAATCCAAGATCATTTCAATATAAAATTTATGAAAAATATCTCAAAAGTATCATTTCCTTTTAACTACATAATTGTGAATTATGCTTTGAAACAATTGGGAGAAAATCTATAATAACGAATAAAATCATCATTCTTTACTCATATACTATCAATAAATATTCATTCACAAAATCATACTTTTAAATATGAAAATTAACATAAAAGTTCAATAATAAAAATATCATTTATAAAAATTAGGAACGCCATTCACTCATCTGTTGCTCCTTCTAAAACTATAACTTTACTAAAATCCTTTAGGTTTATTTTTCTTTCTCTTGAGCTCAAGCAATTGTCAATTACTATAAATTTTGAATTTCATAAAGATAGATCATCATTGGTGATCTTTTATCTTTATACATATATATTCACTAAGACATAATTAAATACCTATTATCCCTCCCAAACTCTCAACTCATGGCTCAAGAATCTAAGATATTCATTTAGTATAGGAAAGGATCAAATAGCAAGTTCCTTGTTAATTTTCAGCCTGAAAATTGGAACCCATACAGCTTCCATCAAAAGACACTTAACAACATTTATAAAGGACCTAAACAATCCCATTTGAACACTTAATCCTCTTTCAATTTTTTTTTTGGGGACACATCTTAAGACTTTATTGTGAAACTTTCAATATTAAAATCATTCTTTCAATTTCCGATTTCACCGCTATCATCTCTTCACCCTATGCCAAACTATATATACTATTAGCTTCTGGTGCCATTATACCCATTATACTTCATTTATTCTTCTCTCCCACCGAAGTCTCTATATGGTAGTTTAATTTATCTTTCACTTTAATGCACTCTTAACACATGAATAATCATCAAAGCAGTGGGTATTATCGGTTCCAAAACTCAATCACTCAGCCACCCATAAATATGTGAGCTTATATATATTACATTCACAAACATTAGGCACCTACTTGTCTTTCTTTATGGGTGGAGTGCATAAATTTCTAGATTCAATCACAAACTTAAACGCCTCTGCACTCATAGGCAACTCTATGTGGCCATAAAGAAATTAACGCCTTATGATGACAATTAACCAAACCGAATAGCACCAACCAACATCTAACAATCAAAGCACACTTATATCATACACTTTTAACCATTTATATTTCCTCTTATCTTTTCATTAGAGAAACAGAGGACACACCCATCAAAACAGAGAGCTTAGTTTCAGACATGACAAAAACAGAACCATACAAATACAGGCAACACCATTAATCATGATTACAAGCTTTAATCTACCTTTAGCCACCACTAAAGGCCTTAATCGCTGATGTATTTATCTTATACCCAAGATTCAGGCATTCCTCCCACTCAAAAACCACCCCTGTCAGAGAAATCAAAGACAGGAAGAGGCTTAGGAGTCTTACCTCAACTCAAATCCAAGCTTGCATGTAAATTCCAACACCTCCTTCCTCTTCTTCTTCCTCCCTTCCTTTACCGTCTCACCACTCTCTCGGTTTCTCGTTCTCTTTTGTTGCTGGCCGAAGAGAATGAAATGAGTAAGGAAAATGAAATGAATGAATAATTGGGGATGAGGGCGCTGGAATGGGAATTTGAGGGCGTATGGAGTGCTGGCCAGCTTGTTTAATTATTGTTGAAGTGAGGAAATATTTTGCATGGGTGTACACATGGCGTGAATTTGAGAGAGGGAAGGGTGACGTGTCACCAAATTAGAGAGGAAAATGAGTGTAGTGCTGTCATGTTTGGATGAGGGTGGGAAGGTGTTGAGGGGCCCACTCACAAATAATTATATGATCCTCTTTGTCCTTTTACAGGACTCCTATTTACAACTTATTTCTTTACATATTTAGTTGTAAATATTGAAAAAGTATTAGAAATTAATCCTTAATTTAATTCAAAGACTTTTTTTTTCTCAATTAGCTTCTCTAAGCAATTAAATATTGACTTTAAAATTTCTGGGCCAAAATTTTATTCTCTAACTATTTTTTCCTTGAATTTTCAGGAAAAATAGGTCCTAAATTCTAAATAATGGCTTTAAGACCATTTAAGCCAATCTTTCATAATTAAACCCCTAATAATAGTTCTAGATCCTACAAATAATATTTCATACTTTTTCCCTAAATTTTCAAGGTTAAAAATAATATTTAATAATTATCTTAATCTTTTCCTTATAATAAGCTTAAAACGTTATAACTCTTATTAGCTTAACAACTTACTTCTCTAAGTTTTATTTCTAAATTTCTATTCCCAAAATTTGGGGTGTTACACTGACTTTTTTTTTTTTTTTTTGGGTTCCTACCAGGCTTCTACATAAATCAGAAATTAGATAGAAAATAAGTCACCCCTCCCACCACTAACCTGACTTATTAATAACAACGCCGGCGGGACACTGACGTATGAAACGGCATTAATCATCACAAAATGTTTGGCTTCATGAATTCCCAAATTTTCAAGGTCCAAAAATAATATTTAATAATTATATTAATCTTTTCCTTATAATAAGCTTAAGATGTTAGCTTAACAACTTACTTCTCCAAGTTTTATTCCTAAATTTTTAGTCTCAAAATTTGGGGTGTTACACTAAACTTTTTCTACCGAGCTACTGTAAAAGTCAGATAGAAAATAAGTCACTCTCCCGCCACTAATACGGCTCATTAATTACACCGCCGGCCGGACACTGAGGTATGAAACGGCATTAATCATCACAAAATGTTTGGCTTCATGAATTCTCTGAAACTCTTTCTTCTTCTTTCCCTTATAATCCCATTGATTGCCAGAATCAAAGGACTAACTCCTCTTGTTCAGCTAAGACTTATGCCCAGATCAAACAGCGCATTCGAGACAAATGTTCATCTCTTGCTTTATTCCGTTTCCTCCAACGCCAGTCAAAGTGATGATGGGTTTTACAATTCCACCATTGTCGGACTAGAAAACAACTCCAACGCCACCATCGATGGCCTCTTTCAGTGTCTCAGCGATGCCAGCGTCCAGACCTGTCAAAAATGTTTTTCTGACGGGATCGAAGATATCATTCAGAGATGCCCCAATAATACAGGAGCCGTCGGTTTGGTACGACAAGTGCTGGTTACGTTACTCCGGCGACGAGTATTTCTTCTCCGAAATGCAAGAGCAGCCCCAGCTAATTTTTGTTAACACCATCAATGCAACAACCACGACTAGATTTATGAACCTGTTGGGTGAAACCTTAAAAGTTGTTGCGAAAGAGGCGTCCCAAGGTGGAAGCAAGAAATTTGCGACGAAAAAAGAAAACTATAGTTCTTTTTAAACTCCGTATACAATGGCTCAGGGCACGCTGGATATATCTGAGACTGGTTATCTCAACTGTCTAGGTAACAGTATTGGCAATTTGCCTAATTGCTGTAATGGAAATGTAAGCAGAGTAACCCTCAAGCCAAGCTGATATTCCGCCACCAAATCCTTCGCCGGAATCCACTTCCAAAGGTCAGTTGTCATTGCTTATGAAAAAACTTACCTACCTCTCCCATTAATGCGTGTGTTCAAGACGCACTTGATTATAATTAAATCATTATGCGTGTGTGTATACATTATTTATTCATTTTGAGGTTTAATAGAAAAGTTAATTGACTTTTGTTAGATAGATTAAGAAAGTTAAATAAGTTATATTAAAGTATTTATATTATCGTTTTTCTCTAAACTAATATGTTTGACTTATAAACTGATATATATATATATATATATAAAATTTAATAATACACCACATATCACATATGTTATAATTCATTACTTTATTTTGCATCCTCAATTTCTTCAAAAAGAAATTTAACTAACTTTTATATTAAAGACTGGAGATAATATTCTATAACAAAACATTTACATTGGTAAAATTAATATATGGGTCGAGTTGCACTTGAAACATTGTTTTTCAAGAGATAACGAACCTAAACTCGTCTGATATATTGATAAGTGATGGGCATATTTTACATGAAGTGACGTTTGATTCATTAATTAATAAATAGTAAATTATATGAATTTTTGTATATTTAAAGTATAAATATAATTTTTCCTAAACAAAAATATGTGCTATATTTTAGTTTAATTTTGAGTTCAATGGAGGACCTTCTATTTAAAAATTGAAGAATAAAGGATATGTAATTTAAATGATATTTTGATTAGAAATACTGTATCTTTTAATTGAAAAGGGTGATCGAGTTAACAATTTTGTGGAGCGCTGGGATTGAACTTTCATGCCATTATGCAACTTGGGTATTCGCTTTAGGTGTTAGGTATGCTGGAACTTGGGCATATGGATATAGAAGTGGAATTGATTGATGAGCATACCAAAGATTCTCATAATTCATTTTTACCCCTTTTGATAGAGCTAAATATTTACATATATTTCAATGATTAATTTGAGGGGTTTTTTTTTTTTTTGTGTGAAATTTGATTGACAATTTTGGGTATATAAGCTAAGTAAGTGTCAACGTAAGATTTGAGTGCAAAGGTGATTTGAGAATTAAATTGCCTAAATTGTAATATTTTAATTAATATTTATTATTTTCATAATTCCTTAATTGTCAAGATATGATCTCTCCTCCATCTCCATTTACAGGTAGAGAATATGTCAGGGTAAGGAAATTTTTATTGCATGAAAAAAAAAATAGGGAAAACATATGTAACTTAGTTTTTATTTTATTCATAGCTGTTCTTACAGTGATATTCATATTGCTTGTCTCGCTCTGCTTCTTGTACTTAAAAAGGAGAGTAAGCAAACATACTCCACTTCCTAAACAAACTGGTATGATAAATATCAGCTCTCACTTTTAACTTGGTACACATGCAATTTTCACTTGACATGGAAGTTCTTTGGAGGTATTATATCATGATCCGTGCAATTTTTTGAAGGTTCTGCAGTTGAGATTTCAAGTGTAGAATCCCTATAATTTGATTTGGATACCATCAAGTCAGCCACGACCCACGAATGACTTCTCTGCTGACAATAAACGGTCAGGGAGTATTTAGTGAAGTAGATATACAAGGTATTTATAAATCTATTCCACTTTTAAAAGTCAGGGATAACTACTCTCAAATTTATAAAATTAGTACTACCTCTGGTCATAGATAAAAGATTCAATTAACTTTTTTGTTTTTTTAAGAAATAAAGATTAAGGAAGCCAAATAAATCATTTTAAAGTATTTATATCTATCATTTTTTTTCTCTAAACTAATTAGTTTAACTTGTGAATTGATATAATCTAATAATGCACACCATGCACTATATAAGTACTATATTTCCTTCCTTTACCTCTCCAGGCCAAAAAAAAAAAAAAAAACATCAATGGAGTCTTGTATATAAGACTAGAGGTAGTATTATGGATTTTGATAGATTGGCTATTGGGTATTCTACCTGGTGGATTAGAGTTAGCCATAAAAAGACTATCAAGCACTTCAAATCCAGGAGTAGGAGAATTTAAGAATGAGGTTCTTACGATGGCACAACTAAAACATAGAAATCTTGTAAGGTTACTAGGATTTTGCTTGGATGAAGGAGAAAAGATACTCATATATGAATACCTGCCCAATCAAAAGTTTGGATAATGTCTTGTTTGGTAGGTTTTGTAAATTTTTTTTCCCATTTACTACACGTATGCTCACTCATCAAATCATTTTGTATTTATTATTATTTGGTTTGAACTTGACTAAGGATATGAATCCAATTTTTATCTTATTATTTAAATTTGTTTCTTATTGATGACCGTGCAGGACTTGAAAACCAAGCAAAGTTTAATTGGTTAACGCGTTAGAAGATTATTGAGGGCATTGCAAGGGGAATGCTCTACCTTCATGAAGATTCAAGACTAAAAGTTATACATCGCGAATTCAAAGCTAGTAATGTATTGTTGGATGAAGATTTGAATCCAAAAATCTCTGATTTTGGTATAACTAAAATTTTTGGAGTTGATCAAACACAAGCAAGCACAAGCAGAGTTGTCGGCACCTTGAAAGTTAATTTTATTTATGCCAATTGTTTTATATCATCTAATGTGTACGTGCTTTTTTGTAGTGAACATATGACTCTGAAATATGTAATGCATGAATTTCAATCAAATCTGATATATATAGTTTTGGTGTCCTAATTCTTGAGATTCTTAGTGGCAAGAAAAATACATCTTTCTATGAAGACCTTCAAAACTATGTAAGTATATTATCAAAAGTACATAATCTCAAATAAATGACTAGAGAGATCAAAATATTAACAATATATCTTTGTGTGTGTGGGTGAGATTGGAATTGCAGGCCTGGGAGCTGTAGAGGGAAGGAGACGCCATTGGAATTGCTGAACCCTAGTGTAAGAGATTCATGTTCAAGAAATGAAGTTATTAAATGCATTCACATGAGCTTGTTGTCTATTCAGGAGAATCCAGCTCCAAGACCAACAATACAATCTATAATGGTGATGCTAAGTAGTCAGCCCGTCACATTGAAAGATCCTCAAGAGCCACCATTTTATATTGGTCGTCTTAGAACAGATTCAAACACTCCAGCCGTTTATGAAAATACTGAAGTCCGTATTGTTTATGCCAATAATTGATAGAAGTTCGAAACTAGTTGTTTCAAAATAAAACTTACTACGAAAACAAATTTAAGTAGGTGTATTATATTTTACTTTCTTACTTGAGGATAGTATGAAAGATTATCACACACACACACACATATCTTTTACCTAGTGATCAATGGTGTTTCTGTTAATTATTGCCAAACCATTCTTTACGCAGTTTATATTTGAACAGTTGTAATAATAATGGTGAAAAAATCATAAGAGGATATTTATGTAGATCTTAGTTTAATCGAATTTAATAAGTGAAGAGAAGCAAAAGGGAACGTGGTCAAGCTGTTATTGTTAAATGTTTATTGTCATATAGCAAGCACGCGTTTGAGCTCAGAATGTTCATATAATGCATTAATTCCACAAGTACTTTCAGAAATTTGGCTTTGTACCCAGCTTCTTGCCGGTCACTGACTGATCTAGAATCAGATTTTTATAACCTGATTTTTTTCTTCTTCTGCTAAACCCTCCGGTCCTAATTATAAGAGCAAATTTTGAAGTTGGCTTTCGTCCTAATTATAAGAGCAAGTTTTAACTTTTGTCAATTTTTTCCTATAATACCTCTATTTATACTTTCTCAATAATAATTAAAGACAATAATAATTTAATAATATACGTATATATTTTATAAAGTAAATAATGTTTGCAACTCTTTAATGTCATATACACCTAAATTATACTTTTTTATATAAAATAATTTTGAGTAATTTTTGTCATATTTTTCCCATATCACCCCTACTAATATTTCTTCCACAATAATTAATTTAACAACACGCTTATATTCTATCAAGTGAGATATTTTATTTTATTTTTATTTTTAAGTAAAATAATTTTAATATTCCTTTAAGAATATTTTGTCTTGCTCGACACAGAAAGTCACATGATGGAAATTGAATGGGAATGTGTTTTACAACTTTTGAATATCGATCATGTACGTGTCATGGTGCTTCCAGAGGGCTTGACTTGATCGGAGCGTGGAAAATAAATTTGTATTTGTATTACTTTGTTATATCTTTGAGAGATGTATTTGTATTAAATAAACTTGGGTAAGGGAATTTTAGGAAAATACACATAATTAACTAATTTAACTTCCTTCCTTAATACCTCCAAATTCTGGTAAATAGCTCCTATAATTAGGACCGGAGGGAGTATTATTATTATTATTAAAAAATAAATATTTTTTTGTCAGTTAACTTTTTTTTATATACGGCGGTTAACTTTCTTTAATTTCTAGATGTTACATATCCAACTCAACACCCGTCAAATTAAGATATCATTACACAAGCTATAGATTATTATTTTATAAGAATTGGGATGGATGAGTATGTATAGACACAAAATTTTGGCAAGCTTGTGTTGAATTATTCGAAAACCATGTTTTAAGAAAAGCAGCTTCTTTGTACTGACACGCTACTTCAAGTATTGAACTTAAAGAAGGATGGAAGAACCCAATAAAGGGAGACTCAAATAATGCGGAGTCGTAAACAGGAAAAGTAGCAATAAAACTTAAGGCAAACACTTAGGGCCTTTTTGGTTTAAAGGGAGGGGATGGAAGGAGAAGAGTCCCTAGAGATAATATTGAACAAATTGCCATTAATGAGAAGAGTATATATATATATATATATATATATATATATATATATATATATATATATATATATATATATATATTCTTTTGAGGGCATATTTTTAGAATATTGAAAATTTTTCATGGGCCATTTAATAAAGATGAGAAAAAAAAAATTTCTCTCTTCTCTCCTCCCCTCAAACCAAACATGCCATTCAGTTCCAGAAGCACAATTTTCCAACTTCTGCGTTCCTTAAAACTTTTGTTTCCCTTATTTCTGATCTCTCGAGATATTAGCAGAATTTCCCAAAAGCAGATTTTTCGGGTGTTTTATTGTAATGTTGATTGGTTTTTTTAATATATATAGTACTTTTTTGTGTTTTTTCCTATGACTAACAATTTTTTTTTGGCCAGTCTATGACTATAAAGATAAATAAATAGGAATGAAGGAAGATAAGCGCCCTACGAAGTTCTAAAAGAAATTAATAATTTTTTACCTAAATACTCAAGGATTGTATAGAAGCTACTTACTACCTACCAAATTATTGGTGATGAATATCAATTATCTATTTTTTATTTGTGTGTACTCCAAAAAATTAAAAATATTTTAAATAGAGAAAGTAAATACTCCCTCGGTCCCTCCTATCCTTACTATAGTACTGTTTGGAGAGTTTATTTTTGTCATAAATATAATACATAGTTTTCATATTTATCAATATTTTTTAAATTGTTCTCTCAACAATAATTAATAAGGAAAGAAAATAATAGAAGTTGGTGCAAAAAAAAAAGAAGAAGAAGAAAAGAAAATAATAGAAGTAAGGAGGATGAATATGATGTTTTAGAAAATACATGTCATATTAACTAACTCCCTTAATCTAATTAAAATATGTAAATATACCTTATATTAAAGACTAAATGAGTATTAAACAACTAACCAAAATATCGTCATATAAAAACGGAAGAGTATTACGATTAATAGTCCACACCACATCGCTCTTACTAATCACTGGTTTCCAAATTCTAAATCTACTGCGTTGAAAATTCCAAGACAATGGAAACTATAAATATAGATGATTAGCAAAAGGAGGTAACAGACTCATATTACACCTCATCACAAAATGATTCGCTTCATGAATTCTTCAAAACTCTTTGTTCTTCTCTGCCTTGTAATCCTTTTCAACAAAGGACAAACTGCCTATCCATGTTCGAGTACAACTTATGCCCAGAACAGCACATTTCAGACAAATCTTAATCGGATACTTTCTTCCCTTTCCTCTAATGTCAATCAAAGTGATGGAGTTTACAATACCACCGTCGTTGACTCCAACACCACTGTCTACGGCAGCCTCCAATGCCTCCGTGATGCCACTGTCCAGGCTTGTCAAAAATGTGTTTCCGATGGAATCAACGATCTCCTTCGGAGATGCCCCAATAATACAGGAGCCGTGGATTGGTACGACAACTGCTGGTTACGTTTCTCCGACCAGAATTTCTTCTCCAAAATGGAAGAAGACCCGATGATAATTCTTTTTAACACCGGCGATGCAACAAACACGACTAGCTTTATGAACCTGTTGGGTGAAACCTTGCAAGTGGTTGCAAAAGAGGCGTCGGAAGGTGGAAGCAAGAAATTTGCGACGAAAACAGTACAATATAATGCTTTTCAAATTTTATATACTATGGCTCAGTGCACGTCCGATATATCTGAGACTGATTGTTACAGTTGTCTCCGTAACAGTATTAGCAATTTGCCTAATTGCTGTAATGGAAAAGTAGGCGGAGTAACCGCCAAGCCTAGTTGCTATTTGAGGTATGAAACGTACGCCTTTTACTAGGAAGCGCCTCCGTCACCAGCTCCTTATAGCTCTAAGCCACTTCCAAAGGCCAGTTAGTATAGAAAAAACTTATACATTTGATCTTATATATTTAAGGTATTTAAGTTTTAATCAACTAAAGACATGTGTATTTATCATGTATTATTTATTCTACAATTAACTCTTGTACGTATATTATTAAAGGAAATGAATTGATGTGTGTACGCGCAAGCGTCTATGATTTTACCTTCCTTTATATTAAGTCCTCGTATTTTTTTTATTGGATCGTTATAATTTCTTCAATCAAAGGTTTGAGTCCTTTGACTCATAATTTATTAATTTGTAACAGAAACAGTGTCAATAGCTATTGACCTCCTTGTCACTTAGCTTATATCTATATATATTGATTTTGCCACATGAATATAAATAAAATCAAAATGAACATGATTACAAATCCATTATATACGGATTTGGCTGTTCTCCTCTGCTTTTAGCACCCACTTCTTTTCCTCTTCTCCCTCACTATACACATCAACCTTTAGATTGAAATTTGAGCAGTTCAAACTAAATAAGAGCCTTACTATACACATCAACCATTAGATTGAAATTTGAGCAGTTCAAACTAAATAAGAGCAAACAAGAAGAAAGATGTAGCCAACGAGGCCCCCGAGCCCATTAATTAACTCCAAGAAAACGGACTCATGGTTCATGGGTGGCTGCAAACCAGCCACCAAGATTCTTTATAGCTGCTTTAAGAGGACGTCCAAAGGTAGGAATTGCCTCAATTTGAAATGAGGAGCCTTGTATTGGCATCATGGTTGCTCCCCCTTCAGCCAACCAAATCTTCAGAAGAAAGCCCTAACGTTTTTGCTTAAATACTCAACTAAGTGTTGTATATTTTATATTAGAGAGTAGTAACAAAGTCCAATTAGTTAGGCTGACTCAGTCAACCACAGTTGTAGCCATAGTAATAACCACCGTAGTTTGCTAACCTGACTCTATAGTCGTTCTCTCTATCTATTATATATGTGTGTACAGTGTATAGTTCATTATTAAATCTAATATACGATACACTTCAGCCTCTCCATTCTTCTCATTTACTTTCTCTTCATCTCCTGCCACTCTCTGTTCTCGTACATGTCAATAATTGATAAAAGTTTAATTTGAAACTAGGTGATGAAAATTTTTTAAATAATAGGTATATAGTTTAAAGAATTAAGACAAGTTGTGTGTGTATATATTGAGCTCGCGCATGACAATGTTGTGTGGTTTGTAGTCAAGTTCTTTGAACCCTAAAATAATTGGTCGCTTCACATATTCAATTCTCACAAGACGGGCTTTTGAATAATAATCACAAAGCGTGCCTCACCATTAAACCTATGTGAAGATCATACACATTTTCAAACATTACTTCTGGTTGGCACCAATAAGAGTACGCTCAGTTAGATGTACGTCATTAATTTTCGAAGATTATTCCTAGAATTCATTTTTTTTTACCGTACCCTATAGTAATCAGAAGACTATGACTAAGGTTGATGTTTACATGCTCCACTGCAATTAATTAGAAGACTTTGGAGTTCAAATCCTTGATCTATGGTCCTCTCCCTCAAAGTTTTGTCATACGTGGCCTTCTCTCATCCTTGTGGTGAGCCCTTTCCTCTCCTCTCCAGATCTGATATGTGGAGGTGAGATAGATTTATATGTTTTTTTGTTATTTTTCTGTGATTATGGGTTCTCTGTGGTGTTTTTGTATCTTGAAATAAGCAGATATGTAAGATCTGGGTTCAATTCCTCTTGGTTGGATGGCGGTATGAACGTTATAAGATCTGATTCTCGCTTGGTAGTTCGGATCTGCGTTCCTTGGGGCATCTAAAGAGGCGTTGCTTGTTGTGTGGTCAAGGTCACCAGATCTGATTCATCAAAGGAGCAGAAGTTTTCTTCTATACATCATGGGTTTTCTTACGTCTGAGGTTGGGTTTTTTGTATTCTTAACCCCAATATGGGGTACCTGTACAACTGCTCTCGTTGCAGCTAATGCTTATAAGGAGGTGTGCCTGTTTGGGTGGGTTTTACAACCATCACCTTCTTCGTTGTCACTTCTAACCCCAGATATTGAGGAGGCTGCTTTGTCCATGATTCTACTTCTTCTAAATATTTTATGTATCGTGATTTGGCTATTTTTGTTATTGTTGTCTTGGATATATTTTGTTGTACTGGATTTGACTTTACTTGTATCCAGATATTGTACATGTTTATAGTATTAACATAAATATCTTTCTGAACAAAAAAAAATTAAAAATAATGCTAACCTAGTTAGAATGCTAAATGTATGTGGCCCAAAACTCCATTTAATACCTTAGAAGACCATTCCAAAGAACGGAGGCAAGCAACTACAAGAATATCACAGTTTGACCTCAGAATATTCATATAATGCATTAATTCTGTAACATCCCACTCTTTTTATTCCTATGTACCGTTGCTTCTTTCTTGAATGAAGTAAAATCCCACTATTCATTATTTAGTTGTTCTGCAGTACAAGCTATGGGGTCCAGCGAATATTACTTAATCATTCTTATATTCAGATTAGCACCCCTCACGCATACACCACCAAAGAAGCAATATAAAATTAATAAACATTTGCTCCACTATCTTATAATTAACTCATTCTGCAAAAATCAAGCAGACGCACACACCACTGTCTTGCGTATTCAGCCTCCATACCCCATTGTTTCTCCTTAAACTCAGCATCACAGCAGCAGATCACCACACTCCCAGTGCATTTTCATTCTGCAGCGCCCATGCTCCACAAACAGCTTCTTCATTCTTTATCCGACAGCAAAATGGGGCAGCAGGCATTACACTTTCATTTCAATTAGTGCTAGTTGACAGCACACACTCATTCTTTTCTCTAAACCGAACACCTCACCCACTCATGCAGCCCATACTCCACTATCAATAACTCATGTGCTCCCTCATCTATCAACCATTCGGCCAACATACTCCCCCATATTTCCTTTTGCTCATTTCGGTTCTGCACACAAAAGAAACAGAAAACAGAGAGTAAGGGAGCGAGAGAGTCAGAGAGTGTTTGAGCCGAGAGGGAGAGAAAGTTTGAGAGAGAGAGGAAGCAAGAGAGGGAGATAGCCGAGAACTTTCAGGAAGTTGGGAAGAAGAAGGAGTCTAACCGTCGCATGCAAGCTGAGTTTAGAACAAGGTAAACCTCCAACCTTGTTTTCTACATTTGGAGTTGAAGTAACATGGTTTCGTAGTTGCATGCGTCATCTGTTTTGTGTACTGAAACAGAGAATATATGAAGCTTCACGTTGGATGAAAATGTGATTTGGGTTCTCATTAGTTATTGCTGAACGTGAGGGCTTGCTGCTTCTGGGAATACACAGCTGAACACGAAGACAGAAGTTGCTGTCGTAGTTCTGGAAACTGAACTTTCAGCTGCAACAGTGAACTTCGAGCAAGGTAAAACTAGACCAAATGAACTGATTTGAAGCTGAAATTTTGTGGACATATAGTTCACGTAATAATCTTTACATCAAGCTTTGAACCACCCAAAACGGAGGTCTGTAGCTCAAGATATGATTTTTCAAAGTTGTGCTAAAATCTGTGACATTTTCGGTATGACTCTGGAGTAACCAAAATGACGAAGCATTTCGGACCCAGTGAAACTTTGAGTTTTTATTTGAAATTTTTACAGCAGAAAGTACAATCCTTAAGCTTTAAAACAAGCTTTGGTTCACCCAAATCGGAGGTCTACAACTCCAGTTATAATTTTTAGAAGTTGAGCCAAAAATCTGTTGCCCAGAATGAGTCAGTGATACTCATCGTAAAAACTGTATTAATTCTGGCATTAAATTGGGTGGTAATAATTTTCCCTGTGATCTAGACTAACAGGAGTTTAAGTAGAAATTTGAACCACCTCAATCGGAGCTTTCTAGACCAAGTTGTGAATTTTTAAAGTCGGACATAAAATTCTGGAAATTCAGTTTGGCAGACTGAAGTTGTCTTTACAAATCGAAATTCTGGGAATGACTCAGTTATGTTTTTACCAGTGGATTATTTTTACTAGACAATAGACTTAAAGAGCTTCGATTAGGAACTTGAACCACCTGATTCCGAGTTTTCTAGACCGAGTTATGATTTTTCAAAGATTGATCAGAAATCTGAAGAATAAAGAATACATAACTGGGATAACCAACTGAAGTAAATTAAAAGGATAAGTATTATGGGTCGGTCTAGTAAGCGTAATCTTAATATTGTTATTAAGATTAAATTAAGTAATGACCCATCTTAAAATATTATAGGATTCGGATCCTTGCCTTGGCCAAACGATAATCAGTGCAAGAAGAATTCGGGTGAGAATAAGAAGTCGTGAAGACATCCAGGTAGTAACTTTTCTCTCACATACCCTGTATGTCTTTATATGCATGTTTGAATCATTGTGATACTTGAATTTTTGAACACCTAACCTTATCGACAGTATAAGCCAGAGTGCTTGTTCGATAAGGGAATTCGGTACATTTGTGAAAGAAGGGTTGATGCCCATTTGAATACCCAGCGCTGAGGGAATGGACCCGTAGGTCCTTTGAATGAATTTGAATCTGTATGAATGTGCACTTGAATTGATTTTGAATCTGAATGAATGTGCACTTGAATGAATTGTACCGAAATGCTTTTGAATTGAATATTGAATCTGAATGGTGTTCAATTGAATTGAATTTGAACTTGAATGTGAATTATTGCAATTGGTTGTCTATCATATTCTGTGCATGCATTTTATGTGAGTGATTAACGTTACTACTGGGATTCGTTTGAATCCCAGACATCATCGAAAGTTCAGGACATGAAAGGTACAATAGGCATGGCTCACGAGGCAAGGCGGTGAATACCGATAATTGATGATGCTGAGTCAGATCAAGAACTGCTGTTGGTTATCTATGTTTTGTAGTAGACAAGTTAAAGTTTGTAATAACTTTAAGAACCTTTTATGGTTTTTCATATATGTACTTAGACCATGTTATCAGTATTACTACGCTAGAACCCCTTTTCTTCCTAAGCTGTGCATTATTACTCTGATGAATCTCAATATATGAAGAGAATTTGACATTCGTGGTGTCTTACTTGGGTGAGATGTCAGTATACGAATGTCGGGTGTGACAAATTCCACAATCACTTCTGCCCCGTCACGGACGGATTTAGAAACTGATTTTTATAAGCAAATTTTCTTCTTCTTCTTCTAATAATAATAATAATAATAATTATTATTATTCTTCTCTGCCTTCTTTATTATTTAAACTTAAATTTTGACTTTTTCAGCTAAGCGAAAATTTTCTCATTTAAGGAAAAAGATTTTTGATTTCTCTATGTCCTCACCTTGAATTCTTCACTTTCGTCTATTTTTTTTCATTAATCATTTTAGCAAAATATTTTTATTAGATTATTATGTATTCCATTATAGGGAAAAATAATCTAATTAATTATCCAACAATGCGCTATTCCCATTTGATTTCGGCATTGACGCGGGGTTGTCTGTCTCTCATACCACTCTGGTCCTATTTATAAGTCTAATTTGACCAAATCTCACATACCAAGAAAAATTAGTTGACAAAATGATTATATGGTAAATTTTCAACTTTACTCTCATTTATGATTGGGTACTTTTTTACTGTTTCTTCTCTCTCTATCTTTATGGGTGCAATTAATATGGGCAAAATTGTCACAATCTCATTTATTTCCAAAACTGCATTTATAAATAGGACCAAATTTTTTTTTGGTCAAACTGAACTTATAAATAGGACTAGAGTGGTATGAAGTGGTGGATGGGCAAAAATTGGACTCGAACGGAGGGAAAGAGTCTAATAATTGAAAGTCAATGAAGACTTCAAAACGTGTACGTCTTCCTTTTGGAAATTTCACCTTTAAAAAGGCTTAAATTTTTAATAAATAAAATTTTGTCACCACCTTTTCACATATGAGAAGAAAAAAATAGATAAAACAAATAAATTATTTATTAATTTGTTGAGTATATATTTATATTTCTGGAGTGTAGAGCATTTTTCAGTACGTCAAAGGGGAACAAATAATCAAGGAGAGATATTTGCACAACGTTCTATGAACAGTAAACTTCCCTTTATTGAACCAAATTAGTTCAATCGCACCAACAAATGCTTCTAAAAAGTATATAGATACGTGCACCTTTGATCAACCATATTAAAGCACTAAATTTTTAGGTCCCACTAACTAAGCTTCACTTGTTTAACTTCAAAAAACATGTACAGAATTTCATCCTTTGATTGTTACGTTGTTGGTAAAAAGTGTAGTTATTAGTCTTTGGCAAGCCCGCGTTGAATCATTCTAAAAGTCTAATACCATGTTTTGTGAAAAGCAGCTACTTTGTACGTAGTGACACTCTGCAAGTTAAGGAAAATGAAGGTAGAATTGAAAATGTGGAGTTGTAAGCAGGAAAAGTCGGAAAAAATAAAATTTAAGGCCAACACTTAAGCACCAAAAGCAGAATTTTCCAATTTAAATTGTAGTGACGGAGGACATATTCCAACTTCGACGTTCCTTAAAACTTGTGTTTCTCTTATTTCTAATCTCTCGAGATATAAACTTAATTATTTTCCAAACCAATCTTTCATTGGTGTTTTTTGCATAGTACATATATTTTGTTGTGGTTTTTTTTTTTAAAAAAATTGTTATGTGGACAAATAAATGGGAATGAAGGAAGTGTAAAGCGCCCCCACGAAGTTCTAAAAGTAATTAATAATTTTTTTTAGCAAAAATACTATTTTAAAGCTTCTTACTACTCCCCAACAAATATATGATGGTGAATAATATTAAACAAATATAAGTTTACAAAATTTGTTAATGTTTGAGTATCATGTTGGTGGAGGCTGAAAATTTCTCTCTTATGTCATATGTTTTAACTTGACATACCCTATCAACCCGGAAAAAAAAAGTTTACAAAATTTAAAATTTGAATTATATATATTTTATTCATATGTTTTATCTAAAAAATGAAAAATATGTTAAATAAAGTAAGTAAATGTCAACCAACAACTTACCCAAAAATGTAGTCATTTATTAAAAACGGAAGGAGTGTTACGATTATAGTCCCGTCCACATCCTTCTTACTGTTCACAGGCTTCCAAATTCTAAATCTTCCGCGTTGAAAATTCCAAAATAATAAAGGGTGAATCACAACAAGGTCCCAAACAAGAAAAAAAATATTAAAAAAAGTCTCAAAATTTGCTAATTAGGACCCTTTCACTTGTCATTGACAAGTTTTCAGACATTACTTTCTTAGTTGAGACCTTGTTGTTATTTTCCTAATAATAAAAACTATAAATGCAGATGTGAAGCAGAAGGAGTTAATAGATTCATATTACACCACCGCCGGTGTATGAAACGGCATTCATCATAACATACAAAATGATTCAATTCATGCATTCTCCAAAACTCTTTCTTCTTCTTTGCCTTATAATCCTTTTCGGCAAAGGACTCACTGCCTACCCATGTTCGAGCACAACTTATGCTCAGAACAGCACATTTCAAACAAATCTTAATATCTTACTTTCTTCCCTTTCCTCCAACGCCAATAGAAGTGATGGAGTTTACAACACCACCGTCGTGGACTCCAACACCACCGTCTACGGACGCCTCCAGTGCCTCCGTGATGCCACTGTCCAGGCTTGTCAAAAATGTGTTTCCGATGGAATCAACGATCTCCTTGGGAGATGCCCCAATAATACAGGAGCCGTGGATTGGTACGACAACTGCTGGTTACGTTTCTCTGACCAGAATTTCTTCTCCAAAATGGAAGAAGACCCCATGACAATTGTTTATAACACCGGCAATGCAATAAACACGACTAGCTTTATGAACCTATTGGGTGAAACCTTGCAAGTGGTTGCGAAAGACACGTCGGAAGGTGGAAGCAAGAAATTTGCGACAAAAACAGTAGAATATAATGCTTTTCAAAATTTATATACTATGGCTCAGTGCACGTCCGATATATCTGAGACTGATTGTCACAACTGTCTCCGTAACAGTATTAGCAATTTGCCTACTTGCTGTAATGGAAAAGTAGGGGGTGTAACCCTCAAACCCAGTTGCTATTTAAGGTACGAAACGTACGTCTTTTACCAGGAAGCACCTCCGCCACCAGCTTCTTCACCGGAATCCACTTCCAAAGGTCAGTTATTAGTGATGGCATATTACATGAAGGGATGTTTGATTTATAAATTGAAAAATAGTAAATTATCTTAATTTTTGAAATATATAATGGGTTAATGGTCTATTTCACCCCAAAAGTTGTCACAGGGCTTGCCCCAAAAGTGTCAAAAAAAAAAAAAGATTAATTTTACCCTAGCTGTTATCCCAGTTAATTTTAAATAGTGGTCGAGGCAAAATTATTCCTTTTTTGACGCTTTCGAGACAAGATTTCCCCCAACAAAATTTTTGAAGTAAAATTGCTCCTTAATCCTAAATATTATTTCTCATATTTATATTTGGTTTAAATTTAAATTCAATAGAAGACCTTCTATTTCAGAATTTCAGTGTGCAGAATATGTAATTCAAATAATAATGTTTATTACAAAGGACAAGCTAGGCTGACAATTTGGGGCAGTGAGTGGAATTGAACCATTCTACTAGTAGGGATCCTCGTGCCACCATATGCAACATGAGCATACGCTTTAATTGATAATTTTAAACATAGGAATTGTTTTAATGGAAGTTGGGCAGTATGTTAAGGATAAATAAAAATTTTGTATAATTTAAATAAAAAGAGAAAAAAATATGTAACTTAATTAGTTTTCATTTTATTCAGATAAAAGCAAGATTTCAGCTGGGATAATTCTTGCTATAGCTGTTCCAACTGTGATATTCATATTGCTAGCCACGCTCTGCTTCTTGTACATAAAAAGGAGACTGATGAAATATTCTTCAGTTCCAAAACAAACTGGTATGATAAAATATCAGATCTCGTGTTTAATTTGATCCACTCAATTTACCATTTACATGGAAGCTCCTTGGATTAATAGTCTCCTTATATACCTAAACTTTTTTTTTTTTTGGCTATGTAGTTGATGTTTCAAGTGTAGAATCCCTACAATTTGATTTGGATACCATCAAATCGGCCACAAACGACTTCTCTCCAGACAATAAACTTGGGCAGGGAGGATTTGGTGAAGTATACAAGGTATATGAATATACTTATAAATATCAGGACCCTTACCCTCAAAATCATAAAATTACTATTTCTTTGCAAATGAATTTTGAGAAATTGGTTATTTCATATAAAGGGTATTCTACCTGGTGGACAAGAGTTAGCAGTTAAAAGACTATCAAGCACTTCAAAACAAGGAGTAGGAGAATTTAAGAATGAAGTTCTTACGATGGCAAAACTTCAACACAGAAATCTTGTAAGGTTACTTGGATTTTGTTTGGATGAAGGAGAAAAGATACTCATATATGAATATTTGGCCAACAAAAGCTTAGATAATTTCCTGTTCGGTAGGTTTTGCAAAATTATTTTTTTCCCACTTATTATAAAGTATGTTGACTCACCAAATCACGTAACAGTGATTATTAATTGGTTTCAACTAGGGTAAAGATACGAATCAATTTTTTTAATCTTTTATTTCCATGTGCTTCTTATTGACCGTACAGGACTTGAAAACCAAGCTAAGTTGAATTGGTCAAATCGTTACAAGATTATTGAAGGTATTGCAAGGGGAATGCTCTACCTTCATGAGGATTCTCGACTAAAAATTATACATCGCGATCTCAAAGCTAGTAATGTATTGTTGGATGAAGATTTGAATCCAAAAATCTCTGATTTTGGTATGGCTAAAATTTTTGGAGTTGATCAAACGCAAGCAAGCACAAGCAGAGTTGTTGGCACCTTGTCAGTTAATTCCTTTTTTGCCAATGGTTTTCTATCATAATTTATAATGAACTAGAGAAAATATTTATTTATCATCTAACATGTGTTATTTTGTAGTGGATATATGGCTCCTGAATATGCAATGCAAGGTCATATTTCAATCAAATCTGATATATATAGTTTTGGTGTCCTAATTCTTGAGATTATTAGTGGCAAGAAAAATACATCTTTCCATGTATCAAGTTATGCTGAAGACCTACTAAGCTATGTAAGTACATACAAAAAAAAAAAAAAAAAAACCTCAAATGGTTGCTAGAGATCAAAATTAAATCTTAACATAAATTATTTATGATTGGGATTGCAGGCCTGGAAACTGTGGAGGGAAGGGACGCCATTGGAATTGCTGGATCCTAGTTTAAGAGATTCTTGTTCAAGAAATGAAGTTATTAAATGCATTCACATGAGCTTGTTGTGCATTCAGGAGAATCCAGCTCTAAGACCAACAATACAATCGATAATGGTGATGCTAAGTAGTAACTCCGTCACATTATCAGATCCTCAAGAGCCACCGTTTTATATTGGTCGTCATAGAACAGATTCAAACAATCCGGCCATTTATGAGAATAGGTCGGATCAATCCACAAGCAAGTCCGTGCAACGGTCTGTGGATGAAGATCCCATTACTGACTTGTATCCTCGCTAATATATATCCTTCTTCACTTAAATACTCAACTCAGTATTTGTATACTTATGTCAATAATTGATAGAAGTTTGAAACTAGTGTTTAATTTCAAAATAAGACTTATTACGTAAAAACATTTAAATAGCTGTATATCAAGAATTATGTTATTTATATATTTTATCTTCTGAAGTGAAGCATAATATGAATGCTTATCATCATACAAACATATCTTTTACTCTTTATTCAATGGTGTTTCGGTTGATGATTGTCAAACCATTCATTACGCAGTTGATATTTTGATGATGGAGAGAAAAATCATGAGAGGATAGTTAAAATTGAATCTAATAAGTGAAGAGAAGCAAGAGGGAAAGTGATAAACTTATCAAGTAGTCATCGTTTTTTTTTTTTTTTGGGAGCAAAAAGTAGTCATTGTTAAATGCTTAAATTTAGACAAAGATAATAATGAAGATCTGAAAAGTGGGTCTTCATTGTCGTATGGGGTTAAAAAGTCAGGCGTACTATGCGCGCTTGTGTGTGTGAAAGCGCTGAAAATTCATGGTACAAGACTAATGTTGTGTGGTTTGTATTCAAGTTCTTTGAACCCTAAAACAATTGGTCGCTTCACAAGGCATTCGCACAAAATGGGTTTTGAAAATGTGAGATTTTGAAGTTTAGGTATTGACAACTTAAATATAAGAATTAGTTAGGTATAGAAATGGGCAACTTGAGCTCGTGAAGTTGTCCGTATGTATACCAAATTGTTAGTTATTATTCTTAAGTTATACGTTCCTCACCAATCTTGAAAGATTATTTTTAGAATTCATTTTTTTCCTGACCGTACACTTTAGTAATCAGAAGACAATCACTATGATTGATGTAGTTCACATGCTCTACTGGATTTAATTAACTTCTGATAAAAATAATTAAACTACCTTTATGTTAACGTAACAGATAAATATGACTTCTAAAAATACAACATTCTTTCTGACTCTATTCTACAGTACCATAAAGATTACTATTTAGTTCAAGAGCATGCAGTATCGATTTTTACTAATTGACCCAACAGTATTGCTGATTGTGTTTGGCCCAATTCTTCGTTTTTTAATTTGATGGTGATACGTTTATATTTCTCGGGTATATAGCGCTTTTCATTACGTAAAAGGTGAAGAAATTATCAAGGAAATCAAGAAGAGATGTTTGCACAATATATTATGAGCAGTACACTTCCTTCTATTGGACCAAATTCATTCAATCGCACCAACCAATACTTCTAGAAGTATATATGTTGGGGTAGAGTCTAAAGTGCTTCTCTGTGTTGATTGTGCCGAAGCAGTTAACTTGCTTTTTGGATTGTGTTATCCTACTAACACCTGTCAAATTAAGATATTATTCTACAAGCTAGATTATTTTTGTATAAGAATTGGGAAGTGTCGGTAAATCTCATGTGTAAAGACAAATTTTTGTGCCGATCATGGAGTATTTTTTAGCTAGAAAGACGAAAGACTAGGTAATTGATGCAACTTTGATCAACCATGTGTAAGTTGTCAAGCACTAAATTTGGAGGTTCCACTGTTAAATTTCACCTTTTTTAACTTCTAACCTTGTACAAATTAAATTCCATCCTCTAAATGTTAGTCGTTAGTGATGAAAAATATGTCTGTGGAGCCTTGGTTGAATCATTCTAAAACCACGGTTGTGAAAAGCAGCTTCTTTGAATCTTAATTTGTACGGTCACGCTCAAAGTATTGAACTTTGAATAACGATGCAAGACAATTAAAAATGTGGAGTTTTCAGCAGGAAAGGTCGCAACAGAAGTTAAGGCTAACACGTAAGTTCCAAAAGCACAGTTTTCCAAATTATATAATAAGTTGCAGTGATGGGGTACATATTTCATAACAACTGTATTTGAAAAAGAATTAAATGAAGAATCATATATTATTATAAAAGAGCTACATACTTTTATGATGAGTAACCCTAAAGTTATCCCTAAAACTAAAAAGCAGGCCATATTGATAGAGATCAAGTTAACTTTCTTTTAGAAGGAGACCAAGTTATCTCCCTCTCTTGTGAGCCTCCATATTCCACAACATATCGAGACACAATATCTAGACTCTTTACATAATATAGCCTTAACTAACTATTCAATTAATCATCTTATATTTCTAACACGTCCATTCAAGTTAAACACTATTTAACTCAAATGTGCTCAATTTGAAAAATAAAAAAATAAAAAAGGTAAGATGAATTAATTTAAATAGTTTTCCGATGAACAAAAAAATAATACAAAGATTTCTAACATTCATTCTTCTCCAAATCAACTTGTGGATTCTCTCTAACATGCTTCAATCTGTGGGTCTATGAAACAGCTTCTGGCTGCAATCATTGTCTTGGTGAGCATGTGAGTTCTGCCATATACTACACTTAAACGTGCAAATGCCTGATGCAATTCTCCCAGTCCATATAATGGATATATGTAAGGTGAGCCTCCTTGAAAACGTGCCAGGACTCTGCATAAAGCTTTACTCTTTCTACGAAGTTATTGGCTGGCTGATCCAAGTAGCTATCATCTCTATGAAGTGCCAATACATGGCCAATAAAATCAATTGTATCATCGTCCAACCCATATTTCGAAATCAGTTGCCTTGCTGTCACTTGGTTCAAATGAACACTGAAGTAAATCAGCCCTTGGCATTTCAACTGCTTTCACCTACTCTCCCAATCAGAAAAAAAAGAAAAGAAAAAGCACAACAGAACCCTTGCTAGAAATATCACGGAGGTTTCGAAACAGAGTATCCACAGCAGAAAACGCTAATCTCACCATTATTCAAACCAGTAGTTTCACCATCTAATTCACTAGCAATCAAGCCAACAGGAATATTCCCAGGAATTCTAACTAAATGAGTACATGATTTCTCAATCAAAGGTCTCAAACCAGTGCCCTCACTGCCAATAAAACCCAATGTGAAAGGGAGCCTCTCCTCTGATGTCATGTGGGCGAGCTGATTCTTTGGACCTTTGATAATAAAGAATAATCCGATGATAAATCCACACCCAAAAGTATATGGCAAACTTTTGAGGCACGACCACCATAATAGGAAGGAACAAGGTAAATGCAAATGAAAAGAAGGAAGACCCCAGTTGCTAGGAGCAAACCAAAATATAGGAGGGCTTTCTCGGAAGGAACATTACTAGTGGCAGATTGAAAGTTGCCAGGTATATCTCTCACACCCTTAGAAACCACGCTAAAGGTACCCGTCACTGTGTAATTGGCAGACCTAACGGCAGATTCGATGTCAAAACCAAAAGAGGAATCAGAATTCTCCTCCCTAGGTTGCGATGCCGCGTACGAGTTCCAATCGGCCAGAAGAGAAGACGAGGGTTTCTGGCTGTTATCACCATCAGTTGCTTGTGAGAACCATCCCTGCGCCATTTTCTGCATCTTCGTTTCGATTCTTGCTTTCACAGCACCTAAACCAGAGGAAGAGCTTTGATTTCCTTCACTGATTCGCTCTTTCGAATCACTCTGTCTCCCCAGAATCTTCCGTCTCCGGTTCTCTCTTCATCACTCTCTGGCAAAGCGGCTGGATTTGAGCTCCAGCTTTGACGTCGTCCTAGTCACCGCCTTTAAGTTTAGAGTCGTTGGGAATGCAAAACGTGAGAACGGAGGAAGCTGCAGCGAACATGGCTCGTCGGGAATCCAGAACGTGCTCCACGGATTTTGCTTCAGAATAACAAACATCTTGGGCAAATTCTTGAATTATGGGCCTTGGATCACTAAAAAGTATATGAAACCTTGGACGATATGGGTGGATCTTGAATTTCTGGCGGGTCTTGGGCCTTTCCTTGAGTCTAGATTTTCAATCCAAAAATTCATAAAACGCGGTGTTGAAGAATATTGGGCAATCAATGAACAATGAATCAACCCCTCGTCCTTGGGTTCAACTGGCGTGGGGTCGGACTTTCTCATCTCATGGGAGGGGGTTCGATCCCTGCGTTGGTCAAGGCGCTGAGGGAGGCATCTAGGGGTCTAGGAAACAGTGGTAACGCTGGTAGAGGTGGAGGCTTATGTACTCTCTGGCCAGTATTCCCTGTGGACTGGGTTCCAAGCGCCCTGCCCTTGGACTGTGAGTGAGCCCAACCCCTTTCCTAAAATTTTTATATCAAAAAAAAAAAAAAAGAACAATGAATCAGATGCATTAAGAACCCAAAATCCACTTGTTCTGATACCAAGTTAACAAATATAATTGAAAAAGAATCATGTATTATTATAAAAGAACTACATTCTTTTACAATAAGTAACCCTTATGATTATCTCTAAAACCTAGAAGGAGACCATGTTGACTCCTTCTTAGATAGAGACCAAATTAACTCTCGCTTAAAGGGAGATCAAGTTAACTCCCTTTATGGCAAGACTCAACATCCTACAACACACTAAAACATAATATCTAGACTCTTAACCAATTATTCAACTAATAACCCTATATTTCTAATACCATGTTACGTTTAATTTTATGTAAAATATTTGTTTCCTTATTTCTAATCTCCCTAGATATAAGCAGAATTTTCCAAACTAATTCATCCTCAGATCTTTTTTTACAAGAGATACTTGAACTATTTAATTAGAAAATTGAATTATCTAACTATTTTTCTTGGTTCATATGTTTTAATTGAAAAAATAGTATGGTAAATTAGAACAAGTATTTCACCCCAAAAATATAGAACAAGTAACCCTCCAAAGTCTTTCGTTGATGTGATATCAAGAATGAAGACAACTTATTTGTACATTTTACCTTCCGAGGGGAGGATATGATTAAAGTTTAAATTCCATGTATCTTTTACTCAGTAATTATCAATGATTGCATGGAAATCATAATTAAAGTTGAATTTAATAAATGAAGAGAAGCAAAAGGGAAAGTGATGGATCTAGTTGTCGTTGCTAAATGTTTTAAGCAAAAGACAATAACGAAGACCCGAAAAGTGGGTCTTCATTGTCGTATGGGGCTTAAAAAGTCATGGTACAAGATTAATGTTGTGTGGTTTGTATTCAAAGTTCTTTGAACCGAAAAATAATTGGTCGCTTTACATTTCCACTTGTAGAAAGTAAAATGGACTTTTGAATAGTTGAAAATTCAGAGGCCAATAGTTGGTCCGACCTAACTCTGCATGTTCATGGAAGAAGGCTCATGTTACGTTATTCATTGCTCGGTCACGAGTCAAGGTCTCCCTAACACATCAAAATTACTTATTCTACTACCTAACAAATAATTAACGATGACTAGTAGTATCAAAACATTTTAAAATCTTAACAATCTAACTAGTATTTTTTTTGGGTTTATGTATTGATGTTAAAAATTTGTCATATTTTAAATAGTGGAAGTAAATGAGGAACAATTAGATTCTCCAAAATTTTGTCATATAATTTGAAAGATTGGAATATTAGGGTTGAAGTGCAGTACACATCTCTGTTAGCAATCACTGGTTCCCAAATTCTAAATCTGCCGTTTTGAAAGTTTCAAAACAATTAATCTTTTTTTTTATAAAAAAAACACAACTATAAATATAAACGTGAAGCAAAAGGAATGGACAGACTCCTACCACACGGCCAGGCGTACGAAACGGCATTCATCGTCACAAAATGATTCGCTTCATGAATTCTCCTAAACTCTTTCTTCTTCTTTGGCTTATAATCATTTTGATTGCTAGAATCAAAGGACAAGACGAACAACCTTTCGATTGTTCATTTAGCTTTTATGCCAGCGGCAGCACATTTCAGAGAAATCTTCAAAGCGTACTTTCTTCCCTTTCCTCCAACGCCAATCAAAGTGACGGGTTTTACAACACAACCGCCGGGCACTCCAATGACACCGTCTGGGGCATCTTCCAGTGCCTCGGTCATGTCACTGTCCAGAATTGTCAAAAGTGTGTTTCCGACGGAGTCAAAGATATCATTCAGAGATGCCCTAATAAAAAAGGAGCCGTCAGTTGGTACGACAACTGCTGGATACATTTCTCCGGCGACTTTTATTTCTTCAACAAAATGTACATCGGTCCCGGAAAAACATATGCTAACACCGGCAGCGCAGCAGACACGACTAGCTTTATGAACATGTTGAGGGAAACCTTGAGAGTGGTCGTGGAAGAGGCGTCAAACGGCGAAAGAAAGAAATTTGCGACGAGAGAAAACCATAGTGCTTTTGAACCTCTATATACTCTAGCGCAGTGCACGCCAGATATAAGTGCCGGTGATTGTAGCGACTGTCTCATAAAAAGTATTACCGATTTGCGTACATGTTGTATTGGAAAAGTAGGGGCACTAGCCCTCAAGCCCAGTTGCTATTTAAGGTATGACACTTAACGCCTTTTACCAGGCACTGCCTCCGCGGCCACCACCAGCTCCATCCAAAGGTCCGTTATTATTCCTTCCTCCAAAATACTTATTTACCCTAAGGGGCTGTTTGGCTGTTTGGTATGAGGGATTTAGAGAAGAGAAAATTTTTAGGACTTGGATTTTAAGAAATTAGAAAAGTTTATAACCCCTCTTCTCCATTTTTTTTTAAAAAATAATTTAACTCATACAAATTTTACCTTTCCTCCCTTCCTCTTCATTTCCCTCCTACCAAACAGGCCCTAAGGGCGTGTTTGGTACAAGAAGAAGGGAGGGAAAGTGAGGAGATGGGAAATTTTTACTCATCCACCTTTTTGCGACGAACAACTCTGTCCGTCGCAAATTTAAAAAAAAATAAGAGAAGTGGGATTAAATTTTTTATTTTATTTTTATTTTTATTATATCTTATATATTCTCTTAATTTATTAACATTTTATAATCCCACTTTTCTATTTTTTCAAAATCTAATCTATAAAAATTTTCTGTCCCATCCCCTACCCTTCAAATCCCTCATAACACATAGACCCTAAAGAACATGACTCCAATCAAATTATCACATGTGTATTTACTTGTTTTAATTAAGTATCTAAGCTTCTTCCTTCAAATTTTTATGCTTACTCTCTTAAAATTTCTTTTATTGGAGGATTGTGGATATCTGTTGAGGCTAAAGGAAAAAATTGTAAAATTTTAATAAAAATCATAACGGCGTGAGAGTGTGTGACTTAGTTTTTTATTTATTCAGATAAAAGCAAGATTCCAGCTGGGACAACTATTGCCATAATAGTTCCAACAGCAATACTCATATTGCAACTCTCGCTCTTCTTCTTGTGCCTTAAATATTGGAGAGCAAGGATGAATTCTTCATCAGTTCCAAAAACTGGTATGGGATCAGCTTTCATGTTTAGACATAGACGCACAATTTATTCACTTTACATAAAACTTAGCAAGTTTCCAATATCAGAAATTCATATTGAGCTAGGAATTCTCAATTGATAATCATTCAAATTAAACATATAATGTTTGTTCTCAATTGATTAATTTTTTTGTTGGGTTATGTAGATGAGATTTTAAGTGCAGATTCGCTACATTTTGATTTGGATGAAATCAAATCAGCCACAAATGACTTCTCCCCTGACAATAAACTAGGTCAAGGAGGATATGGCGAGGTGTACAAGGTATATATATGTGTGTGTATATATATATATGTTCCTGATGGATATCACAAGCACTTTTAAAATCATAAAATTATTATTTGTTCATAAATAGATTTTAATTAATACTTGGTTATTTTAAATGAAGGGTGTTTTACCTAATAGACAAGAGTTAGCAGTGAAGAGACTATCAAGTAGTTCCAAACAAGGTGCACCAGAATTTAAGAATGAGGTAGTTACAATGGCAAAACTACAACATAGAAATCTTGTAAGGTTTCTTGGATTTTGTTTGGAGGAAGAAGAAAAGATACTCGTGTATGAATTTTTGCCCAACAAAAGCTTGGATAATTTTTTGTTTGGTGAGTTATGCCCTATAATCTTTTTTGCATTTAGGTACAAACGAAATAATGCTTACTAATAACTTGTTTGAACTCGAGAGGGGATGTGAATCTAACTTTTTATCTTATTGTTTAAACTTGCATCTTATTAACCGTACAGGAACTGAAAACAAAGGTAAATTGAATTGGACAAATAGATACAAGATTATTGAAGGCATTGCAAGGGGGATACTTTATCTTCATGAAGATTCTCAACTCAAAATCATACACCGCGATCTAAAATCTAGCAATGTATTGTTAGATGATTATTTGAATCCAAAAATCTCTGATTTTGGTATGGCTAGAATTTTTGGAGTCGATCAAACTCAAGCCAGCACAAGTAAAGTTGTTGGCACATTGTAAGTTATTTCAATTTTTTCAAAATAGTTTTTTTTCCTCATAATTTTTAATGAACTAGGTGAAAGAGACTATTTACCCTATTTAATGTGTATTATTTTTGTAGTGGCTATATGGCTCCTGAATATGCAATGCATGGTCATATTTCAGTCAAAATTGATATATATAGTTTTGGCGTCTTAATCTTAGAGATCATCAGGGGCAAGAAGAATACATCTTTCTATGCATCAAATTATGCTGAAAACTTGCTAACCTATGTAAGTATATTGTCGAAGTAAACAAACTCAAATAGTAGCTAGTGAGATCAAAATCTTAGGAAATCAATTGTATGCTGTTGTTGCAGGCTTGGAACCTGTGGAGGGAAGGGACCCCATTAGAGTTGCTGGATCCTAGTTTAAGAAATTCTTGTTCAGAAAATGAAGTTATCAAATGCATTCATATGAGCTTGTTGTGTATCCAGGAGAATCCAGCACTAAGACCAACAATACAATTTATTATGGTGATGCTGAGTAGTCACTCTGTCACCCTATCAGCTCCTCAACAGCCTGCATTTTTGTTCAATGTCCATAGAACAGATTCAAACGATCAAGCAAGTTTCGAGAATAGCTCGTATCAATCTACAAGTAAATCCATGCAGCGGTCTGTGAATAAAGATCCAATTTCTGACGTGTATCCTCGTTAACTAGTACATTTGTTCATCAAACTACTCAAGTTAGTATTGTGTCAAATAGGTAAAGACGTCGTGCCAATAATTGAAGATCGCTTTTTCGTTTGTATTTTCTAAGTGATGGATTATAGAAGCTTATCATGCATGCATATGCAATCAATAATGTTTCTGTATGTTACACTCCTACTGGCCTCGCCTTTACAGGTGGCAGGTAGTGTGAACTTTTCCTTTTTATCAATTATATATTACTTCGGTTAATTATAGACATGTATCAAAGTAATTACATAGCAGAGCAGGGCATGCAAACAGTTTGCACAATATAATACTAGTAAAGTAGTCATCCTGAGTAAAGTACCAAAACAACTAAAAATATTATACAGTCATCCGAGGTATAATAGATAATAGCAAAAGCCATCTCCAACAACCTCCATAAATCTTCAATCATGCTCTACATTCTTACCTCTAGCCTCCTGCTGAGCCCTAGATGTACTCTTATAATGGCCTGTGATTCATAGTTGAATCCTAGAGTAACCATTAATCTCATAGTCAAAGTATATGCATAGTGTGTGGGATAACCATAAACAAACACAAACCCTAAAGCATCCAGTATCATGAGGAGGATGAAGACAAGTTGTTAAAAGCATAAAATCATATCAAATACAAGAAGCATTTTCGACCAAGTGCATGAGGAAGAAGAAGACAAGTTGTTTAATCAATGGATAAGCCAAGTACAAAGTAATAAACTCAAGTATATGAATATCAAAATAAGAAGTCATTTGATTTTATTAAAAGGGACACTTGTCTACATGAATTTAATGCAAGATAGAACATCAAATTATCCTTTCCATGCATTGAATATTTCGACCAACTTGGAGATAAGGAAGGGAAAAGCACATATGATATAAAAGAAGGTATAAAACAAGAAGATAAAGACCAAGGTGAACAAGTGGCTTCATGGGATTTAAAGAGAGACAAAGAAGAGCCAAGAATTCTCTAGAAAGTTGAAGAAAAATCAAGAATCAAAGAGAAGGAGACATGGAAAGGTAAGCAATTAAAGAGGTGAACACCTAAGTACCCAAGTGTCAGTATAATATTTAAAGAACATTTATTGATGACACTTGTACACACTTAAATAATTATAGATGACACCTAATCTTCTTCTTCATTAAGCAAGGATTACAACCACAAGAGGCATATAATTTAAAGATATTTTGTGCCCAAAGATGACATGTGGCGTGATCAAGGGAAAAGATCGAGTAGGAGAAATCAAGATTTTTCTAGAATATGGAAGAAAAACCTAGAGAACTCAAAGAGATAATGACAAGGGTAAAATGGTAAAATTTCAAGAAGATATTTTCGTGCCAATATCTCTATATAAAGAGAGCTTCACCCCTCATTTTGGTAAGCAAGAAGGCACTACATATATACAAGAAAATAGAGAAAGAAGAGAGTTGGGAGAATCACGAGCAAGAAGAATTGCAAAAGAAGATTGAGGTAAGGAAGTTATGAGATGAATTCTGAAGGTTGGAGCTAAATACCCAAGAGGGGGGGTGAATTGGGTATCTTTAACAATTTAAATATTCTACTCTGTTTTTGACAAAGTAAAACAGGGTAACATAGAGGTGAGAAGAAGAGAAGCAATACACTACAAGATTTATATTGGTTCGGTCCTTTTTCTGACCTACATCCAGTCCCCAAGCCTCACCTGGGATTTTCAATCCACTATAATCAAATATTGATTACACACTCTGTACTAAGAGTTGTTCTCTCACTAGAACACACTCCCCCTTACAAGTTGTAATCAATACACCCTAACTACCAAGTCCCCTGACTTGTAGTTATCACAATCAATAAATGATTTACAAGATAAGACTCTCTCACAGAGCAGATAGGATAATCACTGAAGTACAAAGTATCAAAATGATACAATACAGATGAAAGCTTGATACAATAAATGACTCAATAAATTTTCGCTCTAAGTTGGTGTATCTGCTTGAGAAGAAGTTAATGCACTCTATTTATAGGTAGAGAACATTAAATGACCGTTGAAGATGATTCCAACCGTTGGAAGTGATTAGCTTGGGTTCTGGTCATCTTCTCTCTCTAAACTTCTGCTAATCTAAGTGTTAATGTGATCTGATGTGGCTCTCTGAGAATTTGCCCGTTGGAGATGACTTTACTTGTTGTAGTAAGCATTCTTTAACGTTTAGAAGGCGTGCTCAGATGGATTAGCTGAAAATAGGTTGATTTGCAGAAGTGCATTTAATGCACTGTACACTTTTTTCTTTATGGCTTTGACCTTCATTGATCTTCATCTGTGATTGCTGAAATTTACTCAACAAACTTGTTAAACATAGCTAGGAATATGATTGAATGAATTATGGGAGCAATAAGATCAAACAATAATGATTTGCAAATTCGCGTAATTCAAAATTCAATTTTGACCGTTGTATACCGCGGTAAGTTGCTCTATACTGGAGTATGGCACTGTGCATAAGTGTCCATACTACAGTATCCAAAGTCATACTGCGGTATGCACCTTCCAGAGGCAGAACACCATGAATTGATTTTGAAAGATATGTCCTATACTGCGGTATGTAAGTAACATACTGCAGTAAGCGAATCTTTGACAAACTCGAGACTCAGTTTAATTGCCCAATACTGCAGTATGCAAACTTGTACTGCAGTATGCAATAGCTATAAACTTTGAGAGCTTTCTGTATAAGCTTATACTGCAGTAACCATATCCATACTGCGGTATTGACATGGGTGAGAAGAACTTGGTCGTTCTCTGGATGTCCCTATACTGCAGTATACATACCTATACTGCGGTATTGGCTTGACTTAGAAATTTAGTTGCTCTCTGGATGGTCCTATACTGTAGTATACATACCTATACTGCGGTATTGGCTTGACTTAGAAATTTAGTTGCTCTCTGGATGGCCCTATACTGCAGTATACATACCTATACTGCGGTATTGGCAAGTTTTGAAAAAAAAAAACTCGGTTGCTCTCTGGAAGTCCAATACTGCGGTATGTCACCCTATACTGCGGTATTGACTTAACTTAAAACATTTGCTTGCTCTCTGGAAGTCCAATACTGCAGTATAGCACCCTATAATGCGGTATTGACTTAACTTCAAAAATTTGCTTACTTTCTGTAAGTCCAATACTGCGGTATAGCACCGTATACTGCGGTATTGACTTAACTCGAAAAATTGGATTGTTCTCTGGAAGTCCAACACTGCGGTATAGCACCCTATACTGCAGTATTGAGTTAACTTGAAAAATTATTGCCTTTCTGGATGACCCTATACTGCAGTATGAAGACCCATACTGCGGTATGCACCTACCAGAGGATTTTTAAATGATCTTGGAAACTTCAAAACATGTTTACACTTGTTGTTAATCATCAAAACACATTGAGAGCTAACAAATTCTACTTCCATTACATCTATGCAAATATGCTTAGACTTTTAGTTAGTGATATTGTATACTATTATTGAAGTTCTAGCTACAATCACAAAAGAGATCAAAGAGAAGTAGCAAAGAAGTTAGAACTTTGAGCAAGTAAGTTCTCTTCTCTAACTTCTTGTAATATTGCAAAAGTTTAAGGAAATTTTGGTCATTAGCTAGAACTTAGTTATATGATTTTATTTTGGTGATTTTGATAGTTTAAAAGTGTTTGAAATGGAATTTTGTATAGGAAAGGGTATGGAGAATAATTTTGGACGAATAAAAGTATGAATATATGCAAATTGAGAAGTTGAAAAACCAATAGGGGAATTTTCAGAAACTGAGAATAAATTAAGTGTCCCTGTCTTTGGCAAGTATTTTTAGTCAAAAATAGACATGTCAAGGGTCACGTAGATTTTTGGAACACCTCAATCGGATTTTTCTACAATTAGTCATGAATTTTTGAAGTTGAGTCAAATTTCTGAAATTTTTGAACCTTGTGCAAAAATTAAGGAAAAGTAACTAATGAAGGGATACTCATTAATAAAGAGAATTAATGAGTTTCAAATAGTAAAAAGGCCCTTCATACAAGTGTATAGTTACATATTTTAGAGGAAAAGATTATATTGGCAATGACATCGTTTATATTACATTACTTTAGGCCTATCATTCCTATTTAGTAGCCAGAAGTTTGTTATTTGACTAATCAGTTGTTTGCAGGTAAGTAACCTTAATATCATATTCTCTGTATGATTTTGTATGTATGTTTTACCATGATTGTGTATGAATTCGGTGTTATTGTGTTTCCAAGCACTTTGGTATTAGAACCCGCTGTGTGCGACCCCTGGCACGATTACGTGTCTTAAAGCTTATTGAGCAATATATGTGTTATATGTGACTGCTCGTTCCAGTTTAGGCTGTATGCCTCGCTGTATGCAACCTTTGAATGCTGTATGATTTATAGTTTTCTTACATACTCTGTATATACTCTAGATATGAGATTAACAATTACTCTGGGATCCTTCGGGGTTCTAGCCTTTGTTGCTACCTGTGTGATGTATAGTTTGCTAGATATAGCTCCCAAGCGGATATTAGCAAAAGAAGATGTTGGACCAGTTCCAGAATATTCGAAGAATTTTTGTAGAGATTTTATGTAATTACATTTTAACCAAGGTTTGTAATTTATTATTAGTATACTATGCTCAAACTGTTTTACCACTACGCTGCACTATATTGCTTTGATATGTGATATTACTGGAAAAGTGTACAGTTGGATTTAATAAAGAAGAAGTATCATACTACCCGCCACCTGTAAAGATGAGGCCGATAGGGGTGTAACACTTGCTCTGCTTCTTGTGCCTTAAATGGAGAGCAAGGATGAATGCTTCACTTCCTAAAAATGGTATATATGTTATCAGCTTTCAAGTTTACCTAGACTTGCAATTTTCACTTTACATGGAGCTAATTAATAGTTCTCAATTCATGATTATTCAAATTAAGCATTTAATGTTTGTGCTTTAAACATATATACAATGATATATTTTGTTGTTGTTTTTGGATCATGTAGTTGAGATTTCAAGTGTTGAGTCTCTACATTTTGACTTGGAAGCCTTCAAATCATCAGCCACAAATGACTTCTTCCCTGACAATAAACTAGGTCAAGGTGGATATGGTGAGGTGTGCAAAGTACGCATATAATTCTATATTTTACTAAAGATTACAATTAGCTTTTCTTAATTTAGGAAACACATATGATCACTCATCCAATCATATAATGTTTCTTTATAACTTCTTTGAAGTTGAGTAGGAACGTGAGTCTAACTTTTTATCTTATTTACCGTGCAGGACCTGAAAACAAAGGTAAATTGAATCGGTCAAATAGATTCAACATTATTGAAATCATTGCACAGGGGATAACATATCTTGATGAAGATTCTCAACTCAAATTTGTACATCATAATCTCAAATCTAGTAATGTATTGTTGGATGAGTATTTGAATCCAAAAGTCTCTAATTTTGGTATGGTTAGAATTTTCGGAGTTGGGCAAACTCAAGCCAATACAAGTAAAGTTATTGGGACAATTTAGGTTACTTAATTCAATATTTTCATATTAATTTATTTTTTTTATATAATTAATAATGAACTAGGCAAAAGAGATTATTTATCATGTAATAATATGTGTGCTATTTTGTAGTAGCTACATGTTTCTTGAATATGCAATGCATTGTCATATTTTAGTCAAAACTAATATATACAGTTTTGGTATCCTACTCTTGGAGATTATTAGTGACAAAAATAATACATCTTTCTATGCATCAAATTACTGAAAACTTGCTAACCTATGTAAGTATATTATCATAAGTAAATAAACTCAAATGGTAACTATCTAGAGAGATCAAAATCTGAAAAATAAAATAAAATAAAATAAAATAAAATAAAATAAAATAATGACACATTATTGGATTTGCAGGCGTGGAAGCTGTGGAGGGAAGGGACGCCATTAGAATTGTTGCAACATAGTCTAACAATTAATTCTTGTTCAGCAAAATGAAGTTATTAAATGCATTCAGTTTGTTGTGTATCCAGGAAAATCCAGCTTTAAGACCGACAATACAATGTATTATGGTGATGCTGAGTAGTCACTCCATCACATTGGAAGATCCTCAAGAGCCAGCATTTTTATTTATTGATCGCCAAAGAACATATTCAAACAATCGAGCAATATTTCCTGAGAATAGCTCGGATCAATCTACAGGCAGGTCTATGCAACGGTCTGTGGATGAAGATCCAATTTCTGACTTGTTCCTCAGTAGTATGTACTTTTTGTTTATCTAATTAACTACTGAAATTAATTAGTATCATGTAAAATGTTGGAGGGGCTGAGGAGTACAAGAATAAGAGATGAAGAAGAAAATAGTGCATCTATACGGCTATACCTATCTTATAAGGTGCTAGTTGAATTGACAAACAAATTTTCTATAGAATACAATAAAGACCCTTGAGTATAGATTGTATTCCAAATATTCAAACAAGAAAACATCTTTGTGTGTGTACTCAAGGATAAAGGCAATGAGTTTCATCTCTTTGTAGGATTTTTGATGTGTCAGAATTATTGATGGTGCTAGATTTTTATTGGCCATGAAGTGATACCTTAGAATGGTGCCTCTTGAAGTAACACATCTTCAAATAAAAGTCATAACAATTTGTTAAATTCATAAATTTTATATATTGATTCATGAAGAAACATATGAAAAATTATACATTTATATCATGTAAAGTTTTCTCATAAACACAACACAACTTTTCACATGTGTCTTTAGAAACTGAACATATATAATCTTGGTAACTTTTACTATTATAACTCCTTAAATTTTTTTTTAAAAAAAACCTCTTCATATAAATCCCTTAATTAAATGAACATGACTTTACAAAAAACATATCTCTCCATTTTAAAATATTCCAACATAAAATAGGTTTAGACGTGTTCTATCAAGAATCAAAGAATGTTGTTCGTGTATTTCTTATTATATAAGCTTATATCACGCATAAGTAATCAATGACGTCCCTGTATCAATGATTTCCAAACCATTCATTAATCGCACAAGATTAATGTTGTGTGGTTTGTATTTAAATGTCAAATTCTTCGAACCCAAAAAATCGTTGGTCACTTTGCATTTACATTGGCGCATACATATGACGTCGTCTTCAGGTCTCTGTCATCCATCCCCGCCTTGTCGCTTGGACGATATTTGTGATATTTTTGGAAGATTTTGAGTTTCAAATCTCTTACTTCTATTCTTACTTAAGGTGTTAATTTTCTAAATTAAGAAGTTGAACTTAATTGCTTTTGAAATAGATTTAAAAGAAAAAGAAACAAACGAAGTAAATCAAAATAGAGGTAATAGATTATTTACCTTCGTATTACTCATTAAATTGATATTTGTCTTTCCAGGGCATGCACTTGAGAGATATTTCTCTTTCCATATAATTTCAATTAAATATAGAAAAGATTTGCACTAATTTCTTCGAAGTCTATGATAACGAACTAGTAAAGTTGTTGGGACAATACCGGCACTACTAGTAGTGCAGTAGTATTGGGAGTAGTCTCCCCACCCCCTTGTACTGGGTTCGATTCCCCTATCTCCTATCGCCTATGTATCAAAAAAAAAAAAAAGTTGTTGGGACAATTTAAGTTACTTGATTCAATATTTTCATATTAATTTATTTTTTGTTTTATAACTAATAACGAACTAGGCAAAAGAGATTATTTACCATGTAATAATATGTGTGCTATTTTGTAGTAGCTACATGTTTCCTAAATATACAATCGTGATCATATTTCAGTCAAAACTAATATATATATATATATATACAGTTTTGGCGTACTACTCTTGGAGATTATTAGTGGCAAAAAGACTACATCTTTCTATGCATCAAATTATGCTGAAAACTCACTAACCTATGTAAGTATATTATTAAAAGTAAATAAACTCAAATGGTAGTTTTCTAGAGAGATCAAAATCTCAAAAAATTAATCACACATTATTGGATTTGTAGGCGTGGAAGCTGTGGAGGGAAGGGACGCTATTAGAATTGCTGGATCGTAGTCTAAAAAATTCCTTTTCAGGAAATGAAGTTTTTAAATGTATTCTGCTTGTTGTGTATCCACGAAAATCCAGCTTAAGAGCGACAATGCAATCTATTTATGGTGATGCTGAGTAGTCACTCTATCACATTGGAAGATCCTCAAGAGCCAGCATTTTTATTTATTGATTGCCAAAGAACACATCCAAACAATCGACCAATATTTTCTGAGAATAGCTCGGATCAATCTACAGGCAGATCTATGCAATGGTCTGTGGATGAAGATCCAATTTCTGACTTGTTTCCTTGTTAGTATGTACTTTTTGTTCATCTAATTAACTACTCAACTTAATTAGTATTATGTAAAATGTTGTAGGGGCTGAATCTCTAAGGAGTACTACAAGAATAAGAGATGAAGAAAAAAGTAGTGCACAATATCTTCAAAGCGTATGCAGCACTTTCCTTTATTCTTAATTTGCCCCCACCTATACCTATCTTTTAGGGTACAAGTTGGATTGACAGGCAAATTTCGATACAATAAAGACCCTTAAGTATGGATTGCACTTCAATACTCAAACAAGACAACATCTTTGTGTGTGTACTCAAGGATAAAGGCAATGAGTTTCATCTTTTTGTATGATTTCTTATGTGTCAGAATTAATGAAGGTGCTAGCTATTTATAGACCATGAAGTGCGACCTTGGACTGACGCCTCTTGAAGCAACACCTCTTCAAATATAAGTCATAATGATTTATTAAGTTCATGAATCTCATATGCTGATTCATGAACAAACATATGAAGAAATATACCTTTATATTATGTAGAGTTTTCTCATAAACACAACACAACTTTTCACATGTCTCTAAAAACTGAACAAATATAATCTCGGTGACTTTTACTGTTATAACTCCTTAAAAAAAACTCTTCATATAAATCTCTTAATTTAATGAACATGACTTTATAAAAAAGATATCCCTCCATTTTAAAATATTCCAACATAAAATAGGTGTAGACGTGTTGTATCAAGAATCAAAGAATGTTGTTAGTGTATTTCTTATTGTAGAAGCTCATATCACCACAAGTAATCAATGACGTCTCTTTATCATTGATTTCCAAACCATTCATTAATTGCACAAGATTAATGTTGTGCGGTTTGTATTTAAATGTCAAATTCTTCGAACCCAAAAAATCGTTGGTCACTTTGCATTTACATTGGCGCATACATATGACGTCGTCTTCAGGTCTCTGTCATCCATCCCCACCTTGTCTCTTGGACGATATTTGTGATATTTTTGAAAGATTTTGAGTTTCAAATCTCTTTTTTCTATTCTTACTCAAGGTGTTAATTTTCTAAATTAAGAAGTTGAACTTAATTGCTTTTGAAATAGATTTAAAAGAAAAAGAAACAAACGAAGTAACTCAAAATAGAGGAAATAGATTATTTACCTTCGAATTACTCATTAAATTGATATTCGTCTTTCCAGGGCACTTGAGAGATATTCCTCTTTCCATATAATTTAAATTAAATTTAGAAAAGATTTACACTAATTTCTTCCAAGTTTATGAGTGCTGTAACATTCAAAAAAATTGGAAATTAGGAATTTAAAATCTGATATGGGATTTATTATGGGAAATTGGGCCTTAATTATTTTAAAAAGTAATTATTAGAATTTAAGACATATTTTCCTATGAATTAAAGGCAAATAGTTGGGAATAATTATTGGCCAGAATATTTTGAAGAATGATACTTTATGGCCGAAATGAATTAATTGAGAAGAGAGAAAAAAAAATTCAATTCATCAGGTTTTAATCCAACAACAAAGTCTTTTCATAGATGCAAGTTGGATAGCAAGACATACACTTTAATTCATTCAGTCCACCTATTCAAAAGAGCACCCAATTGGGTTCGATCCCTACGTTGGTCAAGGTGTTGGAGGAGGCATCCTAGGGGTCTAGGAAACAGTATTAACGCTGGTAGAGGTGGAGGCTTATGTACTCTCTGGCCAGTATTTCTTGTGGACTGGGCTCCAAACGCCCTGCTCTTGGACTGTGGGTGAACCCAACCCCTTTCCTAAAAATTTTAATATCAAAAGAAAAAAAAAAAAAAGAGCACCCAATTTATTATCATTTTTGGCCCAAATCCCATATGCTATCATAGGTATATATGCCTGGACCCATTCAAAAGTTATTAACCCATATTCATTAACCCATTATTCTCCATTCAAACCACAACAAACCCATCAGCCCATATGCCAACAAAACCTTCAGCGTATTATTCCTTTAATAATATAATCTCCATTTACCACCGAGGACAGCAATACAGTGGTACAGTTGGTGGTATCGAGATGCCTTATATCTCCCCTCAGATCCCATGTTCGAATCCCCCCTCCCCTCGCCTTGTACCAAAAAATAATAATAATAATAATCTCCATTTGACCCAACAATCAAATGACAGTAACACGAAATGCAGCGAGAGAAGAGGTAACCAAAACACTTTCTCAGTGGAAATCACGAGAAGCAATCACCAAAACAGATCTTCACTCTCTTGACTACCAACTGTTCATGCAAGGAACAGTAAAAGAAAACTAGCAGAGTCAGTGAACCCATGCCTCTCGAGCTCCAACCCAATTGCCTAAACGTCTCCAGCTCAATACCCAGTGTTCTTCCTCTCGGACTGGACCTTTGGGTCTGTATAAATATGTTTATCCACGCTTCAGCTTCCTCCATCCATTCATGAAGCTAAGTAGAGAGAGTGAAACCGAGAGGAAGTGCTATGGCTCATTACTGAACATAAACGAAACGAAAACAGAGGCAGAGACATGGAAGACAGAGGAGGGACTAAACGCTGCATGTAAGCTTGAGTGTTGACCAAGGTGAGTCGCTGAATCTCCTCCCATCTAGCTACTGCATATCTGCACTATTGGTTTCTGAGTTTGATGCTTAAGTAACATGGTTTTTCTGCTGCATGTTGCACTGTTCTCTGGAGCTAAAACAGAGGCATTTTCAGCATGTTCCAAACGTCTAAAATGTCTAGATAGCCACACAAAATAGTAGAGCATAAAGGATGATGATTAAATGGTGTATATGCATGTGTGAATAGGAGTCATATGCATGAAATCATAAGCTGATGCGTTTCTGGAAATCTGAACTTGGCACTGAAGCAGTAAACTTTGGGTAAAGCAAAACCAAGGCAAACGAACTCCTTTGACCCTGAAATTTTGTAGATCCTTAGTACACATCACGATCTTTAAAATGAGCCAAAGAACACCCTAATCTGATGTGTACAATGAGAATTATGAATTTCCAAAGTTGAGCTAAAAATCTGGACAACTTTTGGTTATGATTCTGTAGCAAGAAATTGACGTTGCAATTAGACCAAGTAAACATTTGATTTTTTCCTTGAACTTTTTACTGTAAATAATAGACTTATTAAGGTTCAAAACGAGCAAAACCCCAGCTAAAACAAACGTGTAGATTGAGAGTTATGATTTTCCAAAATTATACACTGAAAACTGGAAAATGTCAGTTTCAAAAGTGAACAGTAATTTTCGGACTTGATTTTGAGATAGAAATCATTTTAGTTTTTCTTTGAAATTTTTACAGTAAATATTAGACATCGCAACCTTTCCAAAAAGCCAAAGAACACCTAAATTGGACATGTAGAAAAGGAGATATGATTTTCCAAAGTTTAACAAAAAATCTAAACGAATTTTGTGTTCCAGATTTTCTGGCATGATTTTAGAATATGAAACCTTCTATTTATTTCATGAAATTTTGTGTGTTGATAGTACACATAATAATACTTAAAAAGAGCTCTAGATCACCTTAAACAGAGGTCTGTAGCTCAAGATATGATTTTTGGAAGTTGAGTCACAATTTTGAAAAGTTTCCTGGACAATGTTTACATTTTAAAATCTGGGAATGATATAATAAGTTATGGCTATTGGTATTATTTTTTTGTGGAAGTAGACACGCTAAGGAACACATAGTTTTTGGAAGCACCTCATTTAGATTTTCATAGAATTAATTACGAATTTTCAAAGTTTAATTAGAAAAATTCTGGAAAAAAAATCCTATGTAAAGAGTCAAGTTACATATATACATTTTGGAATTTCGAGAAATATTATATGTAATGCAATAAAACATAATTTATAGGATAATCAGTATTTATTAAACTTCTAATTGAAAGTATTGATAACTTATTGGAATAGCCTTTGAGTCAGTAAAGATATTATTGAAATTTTAATCAGTTTAGTTTTGAAATTTGAAGGACTGTTATGTCATTTCTAAAATCTGTGGGACTAAACGGTCTGTAATGTCCCTAATTCCTACGTCCATTATGATGTCCATTTAAGTCCTAAATTCTTTATTAGACTAATTGGTGTGGAGTTATCAAAGTGAAGACGTTAACAGATCAGAGTAAGTCACAACAGAGAGCATGCTTAACGTTTGGACGAATGAGTGACTGATAACATATACCCAGACATATGCTGGTTAATTAAAATTCCCGGAGGAATATAAGTGTGATATAATTTAAATTCTTTGTGGTGTATCCGGTTGGCACGTTAGTGGTACAATTATCCAGCTATCCAAAAATTATACATAATACTATCCCAAAATAAAACTTTGGCTGAGTCCTTACGAGTGCTGCTTACCCTTGTCTCCAGCTCCTGATCCTGAAGCTAGGGTAAATTCTGAGATTCAATACCAATTAAATCTCAGGTAACAGTTAACCTCATGCTCAAGTATAAACAATATATGTGTGACAGATATTCGTTACATTTTAGCAATAACCAACACATAAGCACACAGCAGATGTAAGGTTAACACAACAACAATACATAACACACAGCAAATGTAATGTTCACAACGTTTGCACTAACCAGTGGCATGACGGCCCCTCGTGTCCTCAGCGCTAGAAAAAGTCAACGGCATTATCAAGACTATAACCCATATAAAGCTGAATGTATAAATAGGTGACTTTAATCACAGTGCATGACCCAAGACCTAGTCTTGCCCATCACTTCATGAATCATTCCATCACATATATGCATACAAGACACATCAAAGTTAAAGTTACTAGTACACGAACGTACCTTAATTTGCGTAGCTATTGGTACTTTCACCTTTTGGTACTTTCTCGGATATTCTATAATAATAGTATGACCGCATTATTTTCGTCTCTTTCTTTTGTTTATGCAATCACGTATCAGCCATTTTTCTGAGTTTTTAAATAGTAAAAACAGATATGTATATATATATTCATTCATTAACCCTATGACGCTTTTAACGGAGACAAAAGGAGATGAAGTTCAAACACTTACCTCTGGTTTTTGGTTGCAAAAACAGAGCAAAACAGATGGGAATGATTTAGGTTTGAGTCTTCCTCTCGATCTTGGTCTGTCTTCGTTTCTCGGTTTCTAGTTTCCCTCTGCGTCTCTGAAGGTGAATGGTGGAAGGAAAGAATGAGAACAATAACTCACCCTCTTTGCGTCTCCCACACTCTCTCTCAGTCTTTCTCCCACTTAGCTCTCACTCTCGGACTCAACTGGGCCGAAGGAATGAATGAACAAGGAGCATGGTTACGTATATATGGGAACCCTCGGACCAATCCGAGAAAAAGAATGACGGACCAGAGAAGTATTACACAGTGCTGGGCTCGAGAGAGATATGGCGTTGCTGGTCACACTGTCCGAAGAGATATGCTGATGAGGAAAGGCATGGTGTGGTCGAAAGGCATGGTGTGGTCTGTGTTTACGTGTTGTAGCGCGTATCACGTTAAGATCTCTCTTGCTGATCTGCTTTTGCTTAACGTGTTCAGCTGAGAGTAATATAATATAGATGGAAATGAATATTATAATGGTCTTGGTCTTCAATCCTGGGCCGTGAGATGGGAAACCGAAGAGCCAATGTTTAGGCTTTTGCAGTTGCGTCTGGAATGAGAATGGGACTAAGAGGAGTATTTGGAGAAGTGGGATTAATGGATAAATGGGTCAAATGGTTTTGTGTCGTTGGAATGGATTATAATGGGCTTTTCTTAAAAAAAATCTATATTGTTATCATGTGTTGGCTGCTGGGTTTGCTTCTGGCTGGACTGGACTGGACTGTGGGAGTATTTACATATGCTTGGTGTCTCAATAATAAGAGGGTGTTCGTTGGTCCAATTCCATAATTATCCCTTGCACATATTTCCTACGTTTTATTCTTTTTTTTTTAAAAAAAATTACAAGGAACATAAATTCTTAATTTTCCAAATAATTAAATTAATTATTTGGTCAATTTCCACCATTCATAAAGTATTCCTTACTCGAATTATTATTTTCCCAAAATAAATTAACGGAAAAATAAGCCTAACTTTTCAATAATTATTTTCAATTAATTATTTTAAGCAAAATTTCATAATTAATTTCCCTATCTTATTCAAACTTTAAAATCCCAAAATTTGGGATGTTACACGGTCATTTTAAAAACTGTATATGCTAAACTATTATTTTCAGCTTTTATTATAATAATATGTCATTATTAAATTTGTATATTTTTATGAAATTATAAATTACCAATTTTATTTATGTGGAGTTTTAAAGAGTTATTAATGGTTAGTAAATTGGTTGTGGTAGATTGATTTTTGGCGTGTGTTTGAGCTCTTATATTAGGAGCAATGTGATAATAGTTAGCTTCAATGAGAAGTAACCACATTCCACTTGTTATGTGTATTAGTATGTTGTTTGTGAATATTTTGTGAAATAGTTATGAATATCTTATTAGAAATTGACTTGTAGAACCTTATAATTTGAATTGTGAAATATTTGCATATATTTATATATGTATAAGAAATTGGGATTTAAGCTATTATAACATGTATATGAGAATTTTTTTGATATGAATGTGAAAATCTTGGAAAATTCCTATTGAGCCATTTATTGTGATAATTATGTAAATGATTGAATTGGGAATAGATGGAGTAGTTATTCCACCACGTGGTGAGGCCTCTATTAGTGTACGATGGTTGGCTTTCTATTGTCCCAACTGTTCAATGATGGACTGGCCCACTAGTTCAATGAGGGGAAAAGACCTATGGTCTGGGACATGTGCTCTGAAGATTTTGGCCGGTCCTCATCACATGACTAATGAGCTTTTGAGTAACCAGTCACATGGATGTAACTTAGCCCATGGGTCTAGTCGGAGGAAATAAGGCGGTTCGGTTGGATTGATAGGAGGCATCTTGGGAATTGTTTTAATAAACACTGTGATACATAATTTATGATATGACATTTTGTGATGTGGATATTGGTAAATTATATTATTTTTAATACTTTGTTATATAAATTGTTCCACATGCCACCTCACTAGCACATATTAGTATTCGTAATGAGTTGGATTGATGGTTACCCACATTTTTCAGGTGATAGTTCCCGTACGGGTCCATCAGGGAAGACTTCGGAAGCTTAGGCTACTTCTTCTGACAGTAGCGCTTCCTTCTTTTGGTATATGTTGGATGGTTGTATATTGCCACGTTAAGGCTCATTTTGCATACTCTGAATTATTTTGTATATTTTGGTAAATGATGGAGCATTACTTAGCGGTTGATCAACCCTTAATTAGTTATCATATTAAGTAAAATGGAGGACGTTACAAATACCTCTTACAATTTTTGAACCAAATTACATTAAAAAAAATTAAATCATAGGACAGTTCTTATTTTAATAAAACTATATATATGTATATATATATATATAGATGTAAAACTGCTTTTACTGTTCCATTTGGTTAGTGTGAGTGGAATGTTATGCTTTTTAGTTTAAAAAATGCTCCCTCTGAATTTCAAAGGATTATGAACGAGATCTTTAATGATGAAGGTCAATATATCATTGTCTATATTGATGACGTCTTAATCTTTTCAAATTCCTTAGAAGATCATTTTAAACATGTCTCAAAATTTATTCAGATTGCAAAAACAAATGGTTTAGTGGTTTTAAAACCAAAAATTAGTCTTTTCCAAACCAAAGTCTGTTTCCTTGGACATTGGATTTGTCAAGGAACTATAACTTCCATTGAACGTTGATGAGTATATATTTTATGATTAAATAGGTGTATATTTTATGAGATTTAATTAGAATTATTGATATTATATACCTATTTAATTATCTTTTATGAACGTTTCCATAATTGAGTGAAACTTGGGATCAAAGAATAAATCAACATAAAATCTACTCATATCCTATTTTTATTGTGTAGGAAATATTAGCTTATTTGGAATGAAGTAAAAAAGGCAATAAGAGGATATGCAATCAGTCAAATTCAGTGGTCTCATGCAAGAAAAATAGAAACAAAATCAATTGTGTGATCTGATGGAGTAAATTACAAGATATGAGATATCTTTTTAATAAGAAGAGAGAATCAATGGCCCAAGATCTAAATTATTATAAATAAGGAAGCAAAAGGAGGACGGAGCAGAAAGATCGGGAGACGCAGAACGAGAAGGAAGGGACAAAGAAGCAGAGAAGTAGAGGCTGAGCGTTTCGGTTCTCTTCATCATTTCCACGGAAGGACGGAAGGACTGTGGAGACGACGAAGAAATTTTCTTTTTTCTCTCTTCTTCTTCTTCTTTGAACCTGAATTTTCATCTTTTTTTTTATGAATTTGAATAAAGCCATGTGTGGCTAGTTTGTTTTGCAACCTAGAGAATCTATGAACTTGTTTGGGTTTTAGAGATTATTCCCACTTGTTAGTTTTGCTTAATTTTATTTCAGTTTATTTAATCCTGTGTTCATTGTTATTGCTTATTGACTGATCACCATTGAGCATGTTTTGGGGATTTAGGGTTGGACTTGAAAGAGGGAATCTTAAATTGACCTTGGGATTAAATAATGTGGAATTAGGTTTAAATCTAATAAAGGAATTAGGTTTTAATCTAATTTGCGTCTAGGATAGACATATACCTAGAAGATCCGCATAGTCAAATTAGAGTGAGCCCGATTTGAATTGCATCTTAATTAATTGTGTGAGACATTGCATAATTATTTAAGGTAGGTGTATAAGTGGACCGACAGGCACTTATAAACATTAATACTCTAGATTAGCTGATTAAATTTAGTCAAAGTTAATTTAGTGGGGATAAAATCTAGGAAACAAATAAGGGATTAGTGACTCTAGGTTGCTCGTTTGATTATTGTGGTATTTTTCTTATTTTTATTTTAGTTTTAATTTCTTTTTCTTAATTAAATTCAATTTGGTTTTCTCAACTTAAATGAAATTGTGAAATCAATGCTTAATTGAAGTTTGTGATACCAAGTCCTCGTGGGAACGATACTTTTCTTATCACTTTATTACTTGATACGGCCCGTGCACTTGCGGAGTTTTTTAGGCTTTAAATTTTGCCCTATCAAGTTTTTGGCGCTGTTGCCGGGGACTTGTGTGCCACAATTTTTTTGGTTGGAATTGATTGAGCATTAGTAGTTTAAGTTTGAGTTCGTAAATATTTTATTTTATTTTTCTTAGAAAAAAAATTTAAAAAAAAATGGATTTCAATTGGCAACCAACTGGTCTTAATATTGAGAAGGAGATGAATTATTCGTCTTCTATACAAGATGGATTGATTGCTATAATAAATTCTTTGAATGAATCTAGGCAACATAAAAGGAGCATAAATGATAGTTGTAGTCCATATGTTGATTCTTCTCAATATATTTGCATGTCTTGTGTTTATTGTGGAGGGAATCATTCATTTGAGCATTGTCCATATAGTACAACTAGTCATTTTGTAAGAGATAATTTCACTAGGAACCAAGCTTGTTTTGATAACTCATTTTGTCCTAGTGAAGGTTTTGAGCAACAAAATTTTAGGGATCCACATGTTTATTATTCTCATGAAAATACTCTTCCTTGTTACTCTTATCCGTATGTTGAAGAACACACTATTGAGTATAGGGAAAAATCTAATTTGGAAAGATTAGTTGAGGAGTATGGGGAAGTAATAGAGAAATCTAGTAGAGAGCAAAAGGAGATGGAGGTATATGTGAGTCAAATCATTTCTACCCTTAAGACTATGGTGCAAGATAATTCCTTAAACTTGGTGACCACTTCTTATATTGATAATGATTATTGTGAGGAAGTTGAAGGTATGGAATTACATGAGACTATGGACAATATAGAAAGTGACTGTGAGCTTGACAATGACTTAGATGAATATATTGGATGTTTAGAAGGAGTTCCGGCTGTGGAGCCTAAGGATTGTGATGTTAGTGATCCAATTGATGTAGATGCCCCAATTGTTGTTGTTCATGACCCTCCTCTTGAAGTGTTGACTCTTACTGATGAAAGTCAAGTTGATTTTATTGGATGCTCTAAATTCTTAGATGTGCCTATATTTATTTTCAAAGATATGCATTTTGTGCTTAATTTGAATTCAATGATTGCTTGTAATCTAAGATTATCTATGATTAAGGAAATACAAGTAATTAACTTGAATGATCAATTTTTGTGTGAGATACCTTGTTGCTTGAAAAGGAATGAAGACAAGGTAATTATGGTGTTTGATACTTATGATTAGTGGTTTGTTTTGAGAAGTCTGGCTGAAGACTATAAATTTAGCGCTTCTTGGGAGGCAACCCATGGATTTTGCTTGCTTATTTTATTATTATTGTTGTTATTATTTTCTTATTTTCTTTCTTTCAGTTTTATTCAGGTTTGAAGAAGATCACTTCTCTTGTTGCTGCAAGGTCTTGCTTGAGTACTCTCTTCTCCATAAAAATTTGAAATATCATGGATGGTACTAGGGGAAGCACTCCACATCATAGTTAGAGGCCTAAACCAGGGGAGTATTAGTTTCTTTCCCTCTTTATATTTTTTGCAACATTGAGAATAATGTTTGATTTAAGTGTGGGGGAGAGATATAAATTCTTTGGTTATGATATAATTTCTTTGAATTATGCGTGTCCTTATGCAATTGAAAAGATTTTTGTTAATGTGAGATTTTTTGCATTGTTGAGGATTGACCTTAATTTTGAGCTTTCCCCATCTTAGAGAATATTATCAAATCAAAAATTAAAATAGAAAAAAAATGTTTTAACCAAGTCTCTAAGCCTTGAATTTTTTTTGCAATCTTGAGATGGATTATGAGAATAAGGATTAGTTTGTAATGTGATCAACAAATTATTAGTTCAAGAATATTTTGCTATATGATTTCTTTAGAAAATTAGATGATGATCTATGCTAACCAAGTAAAACTTTTGTGTAGGGAAATAACTCAGAAAAAAAAAAAAAGATTGAAGGGGTTGAAAAAAAAAACACATGCACACACGCACACAAACTCCAATGACTTCTCTAGACCTTACTTAGTAACCGGGGACACTTCATCACCAATGTTGGCACTCACGTCAAACGGTAAAGTCAAAGAGGGTTATGAGTTGGGCTAAAAGCCTCTTGAGGTGCCTGTTGGAGTAACTGAGTAACCGGTGCTGCATCACCCATGTGCAGGGTCGCGTCAAAAGGGGACCTACAACGGCTCAAGAATCAAAAAAAGAAAAAAAGAAAAGAAAAAAAAAGGAAAAGAAAAAAAAAGGCAAAATGAGTTATTTCCTACATGAGAATTCTTAATAAATTAAATGAAAAGCTTGGTTTGGTGGGGGCATTTGAATTTTTCTGGAGAAATTAAGTAGCGTAATATTCTTTTACTAATTTTATGATTGAACTTATTGCTTGCCGATCTTTTGATCATGGGACGTTAAGAGATTGTTACACTCTTTTGGCTTAGTGACTTATTTTTATAAGACATTAACTTAAATAAGATTTGATGATATGATCCAAGTGTGGTGGTTTATTGCTCTCTATTTAGGAATTTCATAAGCAATGTTCTTTTCAGATAATGAATTCTTTTTCTTTTGCTTGAGGACAAGCAAATGTTTAAGTGTGGGGGTGTTTGATGAGTATATATTTTATGATTAAATAGGTGTATATTTTATGAGATTTAATTAGAATTATTGATATTATATACCTATTTAATTATCTTTTATGAACGTTTCCATAATTGAGTGAAACTTGGGATCAAAGAATAAATCAACATAAAATCTACTCATATCCTATTTTTATTGTGTAGGAAATATTAGCTTATTTGGAATGAAGTAAAAAAGGCAATAAGAGGATATGCAATCAGTCAAATTCAGTGGTCTCATGCAAGAAAAATAGAAACAAAATCAATTGTGTGATCTGATGGAGTAAATTACAAGATATGAGATATCTTTTTAATAAGAAGAGAGAATCAATGGCCCAAGATCTAAATTATTATAAATAAGGAAGCAAAAGGAGGACGGAGCAGAAAGATCGGGAGACGCAGAACGAGAAGGAAGGGACAAAGAAGCAGAGAAGTAGAGGCTGAGCGTTTCGATTCTCTTCATCATTTCCACGGAAGGACGGAAGGACTGTGGAGGCGACGAAGAAATTTTCTTTTTTCTCTCTTCTTCTTCTTCTTTGAACCTGAATTTTCATCTTTTTTTTTTTTTATGAATTTGAATAAAGCCATGTGTGGCTAGTTTGTTTTGCAACCTAGAGAATCTATGAACTTGTTTGGGTTTTAGAGATTATTCCCACTTGTTAGTTTTGCTTAATTTTATTTCAGTTTATTTAATCCTGTGTTCATTGTTATTGCTTATTGACTGATCACCATTGAGCATGTTTTGGGGATTTAGGGTTGGACTTGAAAGAGGGAATCTTAAATTGACCTTGGGATTAAATAATGTGGAATTAGGTTTAAATCTAATAAAGGAATTAGGTTTTAATCTAATTTGCGTCTAGGATAGACATATACCTAGAAGATCCGCATAGTCAAATTAGAGTGAGCCCGATTTGAATTGCATCTTAATTAATTGTGTGAGACATTGCATAATTATTTAAGGTAGGTGTATAAGTGGACCGACAGGCACTTATAAACATTAATACTCTAGATTAGCTGATTAAATTTAGTCAAAGTTAATTTAGTGGGTATAAAATCTAGGAAACAAATAAGGGATTAGTGACTCTAGGTTGCTCGTTTGATTATTGTGGTATTTTTCTTATTTTTATTTTAGTTTTAATTTCTTTTTCTTAATTAAATTCAATTTGGTTTTCTCAACTTAAATGAAATTGTGAAATCAATGCTTAATTGAAGTTTGTGATACCAAGTCCTCGTGGGAACGATACTTTTCTTATCACTTTATTACTTGATACGGCCCGTGCACTTGCGGAGTTTTTTAGGCTTTAAATTTTGCCCTATCAAACGTGCAATTCAATTTGCAGATAAATTTCCTGATCAAATTCTTGATAAAACCCAACTTCAAAGGTTTTTGAGATGTTTAAATTATGTTGCTGAGTTTATCCCTCAACTTAGCAATTTTGTTAGACCTCTTCATCAATGTCTTAACAAAGATCATTCTCCTTGGACTGATGTTCATACTGAAGTTGTCAAACAAATCAAATGACAGGTTAAGGAACTTCCGTGTCTTAACCTTCCAATTTCATCTGCTTTCAAAATAGTCCAAACAGATGCTTCTAAATTGACTATGGAGGTATTCTTAAGCAATGTTTTGATGGAAAAGAACAAATCATTTCTTTTACATCTAAACATTGGAATCTTGCTCAGCAAAATTATTCTACAATCAAAAAAGAAATCTTAGCAATTGTTTTATGTGTTTCAAATTTCAAGCTCATCTTCTAAATCAAAGGTTTTTAATTCGCATTGATTGTAAATCTACAAAAGTTGTTTTACAAAAAGATGTTAAAAACCTTGCATCATATCAAAACAAATTTTTGCCCGATGGCAAGCCATTTTGAGTGTTTTTTATTTTGATATTGAATTCATCAAAAGCACTTCTAATTCTCTCCCCAATTTCCTTACTCGTGAGTTTTTACAGGGTAGTTCTTAGGTTTGAGAGTAAACTAACCCATAAACCCTTTCCTTCTATCCAAAAAATATCGAGAAAGAAAAAACCAGGTGATGATTCAAAAGATAAACAACCTCTCCACGAGGAAGATGACCAAAGCATCTTCCAGGATGCTCAAAGCCCAATCTCCGAAGAAGATTTGAAGGAGATTCTTAAACAATTAATCCAGCAACAAACTCCATTCCTCCAGTAGGGATCAACCAGTCAGATAGTTCCCCAAACACAGGGATCCAAACTACAAACAAGATCTCAAACAATTCCCTAAACACAAGGATCCAGACCATACACAAGATCTCAGACAATGTCAGGGTCATCTACTCCCAAACCGGAGTCATCTACTCCAAAAAAATGAGTCTCAAACCCAAAGACTCACTTCCAACAAATCTGCTAAAAAGACCACTGAGTCCTATGCTAAGAAACCTCCAACCCATACATGGGAGGAAGTATTAGCCAAAAAAGATCAAAAAAACCCATGCCCTTGAATATGATAGAGCACTTGCTTTGTCATCAATTGCCTCTTCGTCACAAGCAATCAATAAACAAGAGTATGATTCAACTAATGCTGAATTTACCCTCCAATTGGCCCAGAAAAAACTTCCTCAGACTGCAAAACCATTATTAGCTCTTCCAACTATTAATCCAATGCTTACATTGCAAAACCAATACAGGTGAAAAATATCTTCTAAATTGAGCTTGAATTTTTCTTTGAAACACCAAACCTGGTAGCATTGAAAGTTTTCCCTTCAGGGTTTCATTTCCTCACTACCAATTTACAAAAAAACAATAGAATATTATAAGTTGATATTGGTTCATTCTCAATCAATCGAGCTATCTCGATATACATCAAAAGAGGATGAAACTTTAACAGCCCATTCTACTCTTTAGATTTTGAAAGTTCTCACACCTTCTCAGTGGGGACAAGAGTTAACTAAGCCCAAATTTTTTGATATTGATTATAAACCTAAAGGATATACTTACTGGGATTATAACAATGCCTGGTATAATGTCTTTTGGGATCAAAACATAATTTTAAACATACTTGGTTTATTTATTTTAAACAAAGAACCAAGTACACATTTCCTCAATGGTTTCAACATTGGTGGGCCTTCTTTGAACCTGTTCCTGAAATTCTTCCACCCAATGTTCAAATGGCATTGAACCTTTTCCAGAAAAAATTCAACCGTAGTAGAGATTCTTTTCCAATTTATTTTACTAATGTTTTAACGAACAGCTAGCTAGCGAAGGTGCAAAAAAGTGGGGTGTTATAATTGATTCATTTTTTTGTCTTTGGTTATATTGTTGAAATTTCGACTGTAGAATCTATGCAATTTGATTTGGATGCCATCAAATCAGCCACAAACAACTTTTCTCCGAACAATATACTCGGTCAAGGAGCATTTGGTAAAGTATACAAGGTGTACAAATCAATTCCGATTATAGAATTAAAATGGAATCACTGGGACTATAAATTACTTGCTTGTAAAAATGGTTTTTAATAGTTGTTTTATTTTGCTGGGTATCCTACCAAGTGGACAAGAGTTAGCTGTTAAGAGACTATCAAGGTCCTCCAGACAGAATTAAAAAAATGAAGTTTTTTCTACCTCTAGTGGCAAGACTTCAACATATAAATATTGTAAGATTACTAGGATTCTACTTATAACATCCCCATTTTTCATGTGCTTCAATGTGAATTCATTTGCATATATGAATTTTTGATAAACATTTTATTTGCATGAAATAATTTAAATAGGATGAAGATGTGAAATTAATTCTTTATGTGTAATTAATTAATTATGGTTAGGGACAACCTCAAGAAATATATGACAATGGAAGTCAAAACATATTATATTTTATTTTCCCTTTTTATCCTTAGGCAAAATGTATAATGGAAGAAATAGAGAAAAGAGCATAAAATTCCAGAAATGCCCAAGAAGGTGTTATGGATCTAACCAAGAATTATGGACTATTGGGCTAAGTAGGGGAGACAATTTTTGAAGCCCAACTTTAAAGATCAAAATAAATAACTTTATGCTTATGTAAGCTTACTCACATCACCTAGCTTACATCATCACCTTAATAAATACAAGAGACATTTGTGTTGGACTTGGAAAACACCAAATCTCCCCAAATCCCTCCTACCCCACGGTTTTTGGGAGAGACATTCTTTTCCCAAAAATCTGCCCATATCCACGTGCTTCTAGGAGAGTGAGAGGAGGGGGGGGGGGGGGGGGGAAAGAAATCTACCTCATCCATCAGCAAGTCACGTACAAGGGAAATGGAAAAAAAAAAATTAATTAAAGCAAGATAAGTGGCTTGTGGAAGAAGATCAAAAGCTAGGTTATATTAAGGACCTAGTAGGTTGGAGCACCTTTTTAAAACACCCATTCCTCCTCCATTTGGGCAGCTGGTCACGTTGAGAGGGAGAGAAAGAAAGGAGCACAAGAAACTCTAACACAAGCAGCTTAAGCAAGAGGAAGAGAGAGATCAAGACTAAGGTAAGTCCTAAGGCTTTGAATCTTCAATATACTCTCTCCTACCCCTTCTAATGTGGCTAAGACATGAAAGAACAATTTTTCCTTGGTGGTTTGAGGTGTAGGCTAAAGTGATCTTGGTGGAAAAAGGAGACAAAGACTCAAGAATAAAGCTTAAGTTCAAAGACAAGTAAGTCACCTTCGAATCTTCTTGTGTTTTCTTTTAGTTATTTGAGGTTATAAATGGCCATGGACTTGAGCATATATATTCGTGGGTTTGAATGGCTAGTGAAAAGTATGAGTAAAGGTTTAAAACTAATATTCATGGCCTAAAATGGTAGATCAAACCTAGTATGTAGAAGATATGAAACTAGAATGAAAATTGGAATTTTGTTGATTAAATAGTAAATTTCGTGCAGCTGAGTTCTTTTGATGATATGAGTTGATTTTGGTATTTTTGAGGGTTCTAAAGTGTTTAAAATGAGATTTTGTATAAGGATGAACTTGGATCAAAATTTTGGAACCCTAAATGGAAGTGTAAAAAACGTTGGGGGCTGATTGGAGAAATTTCTGCGGAGCCAGTCAGATTTTTCATGATTTTTGACCTATTAAATGGATTTTAAAAATTGTGAAATTTTACAAGAGAAAGTAGACATCTCAAGGATTAATTTGGTATATAATTTGTATTTTTCTGAGTTTTGTGCTAAGAGAAATAAATGTTTCAAAATAGCCCATGAAAACTGGGAATTATTTTGGACAGCAGGGGTATTTTGGGTTATGGATGAATTTTCGACTTGGTCTAGCCCAAATGAATCGTTTTGGTTGAAAATAGACATATTAAGGGTCATTTGGGCTTTGGAATCAACCCAAAAGAATTTTTTTATATTTAGTTATGAATTTTTGAAGTTGGGCCTTTATTTCAGGAAATTTCAGAATAAGGACGAAAATTAAGAGAATATTGGCCCATATTAAATTCTTTAATAAGAAAAGGAATTTAGTAAATATGGACACATTAATTGAACCTATTTTAAATTCTCAAAGGAATATTTACTGAAAGGAATTTAATTATATTTATATTTTATTATTATTTTAGGTTTAATTGTAATCTTTTGAGTCAGAGAAATTATTTTTAGCTATAGTCGACTGCCAAATAGTAACCTTAATCTTCATATATTCTATATGACTTGTGTATATATGTTTTCCTATGTATATTGCATACATTCAGTTATCATTCATTTTCCAAGCACTATGGAACCGGAACATGCTGTATGCATAAACGGGCCCTACTGTGTGCCGTGCCCAGCAGTCTATACTGTGTGCTATTAGGACTGCTGCAATCTGTGTTGTGTGCTATTAGGACTGCTAGTTTCGGATTGGCTGTGTGCCTTGCTGTGTGCATGATATTGAATGAGATGTGGTTTGAATTATTTTTATTCGTGGTTTGCTTATATGCTCTATTATATATTTTATATGAAATTAATGGTTACTATGGGATTCAATTTTGAATCCCAGCCCTTGTTAAGCCATCTAGCAGTTCTTTGAGACTGAAGCAGGAACACAGAGGTAAGACTCCGAAGCTGGAGTAGTGAGGAGGTGGACATTGGTGACTGTTATTTTTTGATATTTATTTTGGTTACCAGATGACTGTATTATTTTATTTTGGCCTATCAGGTACCATTATCCGAATGACTGTATATTTTGATCCCTCCGAGGAAAAAGTTATCTTTCCTTATTTTTATCAATATGTTATTGTCCAAACCGATGCATGCTCTGCTACTTAAACTCTGATGTGTGACGTAAATTAGCTTGGGAAAAATAAGCTAAAATTGAATAAAAGTAAAGGATCACACTACCTACCACCCAAAAGGGCGAGGCCGGTAGATATGTAACGCTACTTGGATAAGAAAGAAAAGATACTCATATATGAATTTGTGCCTAAGAAAAGCCTAGATAGATTGCTACTTGGTAAGATTTGTTTTTTGTTTTTTCAATTAACTTATCCAATCAGATAATCTTTATTGCAAATGAATTTATATTTCATTTTATTAATTAAAATTGCGTGTTGTTGACCATCCAGAACATGAGAATAGAAGTGAATTGAATTGGTCAAAGCATTATAAGATTATTGAAGGCATTGCAAAGGGATACTTTATCTACGTGATGATTCTTGACTCAAAATTATACACTGTAATCTCAAAACTAGTCAAATATTGTCAGATGAAACTTTGAATCCAAAAAGTTCTGATTTTGGTTTTGCTAGACATTTAAAACTCGATCAAACCCAAGCAAACACAAGTGAAATTGTGAATACTTGGTGATCGAGTTAGTTAAAACAAATAAAGTTTTCATACCAATTGTTGCGTTATACTCTATAATGAATTAGAGAGAAGAGATAACTTATTATGTAATGTGTTCTGTTTTGTAGTGGCAAATGGCTCCAGAATATGTTATATATGGTCAGATTTAATGTCAGTGCGATATATACAATTTTGGTGTCTTGATTTTAGACATTATTGCTGGCAGAAAGAATATATGTTCCTATATCTCAAGTGGCAGTTATTAGGAAAAGCAAAATATTGTATAGATTAGCTATATAAAAAAAGAATATTGCCATATATATATATATATATATATATATATATATATATATATATATATATATATATAATTAATTAATTAATTAATTAATTAATTGTATCTCTGCAGGCTTGGAAGGTGCAAGGAAAAGGAACGCCATTAGAATTGCTGGATCCTAGTATAAGGGATTCCTATTCAAGAAATGAAGTTATTAAATGCATTCATGTAAGCTTGTTGTGCATTCAGGAAAACCCAACTCTGAGACCTACTGACAAGTGTTACTACTTTCGGTCCTAATTATAAGAGTTAGTTGACTTTCTTTGGAGAGACTAAGAAAACTAAATAAGTTACTTAATCATTTCATAGGTTAAATATTCTTAAATTATATATTAGTTTATTATTCAAACTAATAAGTTTAAAGAAAAAAACAAAAAAATACTTTAAGGTAATTTAATTAGTTTCCTTAATCACTCTAAAAAAGTCAACTAGCTCTTATAATTAGGATCGGAGGGAGTACATAATAAAGTTGTAATTAGTTAATTAGATTATTATTTAGTTACTTGTTATATAGTTGGTTACATAATTGTATAGTTTGTTATGTAATTGTTTTACTCTTTGCACATTCATCTTGTATGTATAAAGCACATTGTTTATCAATAATATTTAAGGAATTATTCTCCCAAACTGTCCCGTTACATGGCATCTAGAGCCACCCAAAATATTTTTTTCTTTTCTCTCTCCCATTTCATTTTTCCCGTAACTGTGCTTCAACTTTTCCATTCAACTTTTTCCATGTGACTGTACTTTCACCTTTTCCATTCAACTTTTTCTTTAATTGTACTTCACCTTTTTCCATTCAACTTTTTCCTCTCTTCAGTCATAACTTCTGTTCACTCCGCCATCACCACACGACCTCCACCAAATCAACCTCCACCTCTCCTCTCACCACTGTCTCCCATGGCTTCCACCTCCATCTCCGATCAACCTTCTCCTCATACCTCTCCATCTGTCGTTTCCACCATCCCTCTTTCAGCGAATGACCCATCTTCGCCCTTCTATATCCACCCCAACGAGAATGTAGCTCTCGTGCTTGTTGCTCCACCTCTCAACGGTGCCAACTTCCATAGCTGGTCCAGGTCTATGCTCTCTACCCTCCTCTTGAAGAACAAGCTGAGGTTTATTGATAGTTGTTAACTAGTATAATTTGGAGAGAATAATTAGGAGAAAGAAGAAGAAGAATATCATTGTATTATTCATAATGGAGAGCATAATGTTCTTACAAAGTAATTGTGATACACATTGGTCATCTTAGCTAGGCCTAGGATCCTCTTTATATAGACTAAGGTCCTAACTAACTCTAACTAATTCATTAACTAATCATTTAATTCCTTAACCAACTCTAACTAATTCATTAACTAATCATTTAATTCCTTATATTCTAACAATAGTTCCATCGTTCCTCCGCCATCGAGTACTACTGAATTTCCGGCATGGGAACGGTGTAATAATCTCGTCCAAGGTTGGATTACTCGTTCCCTTTCTCCTACAATTGCCAACAGCATTTTATGGTTTGATTCTGCTGCTGCAATCTGGAGTGATCTTCAGTCAAGGTTTTCCCAATTTGATCTCTTTCGTATTGCTGATCTTCAAGAGGAGATTTGTAATCTTAGACAAGGCAATTCTACTGTCAGTGAATATTTCACTCGTATGAAGATTCTTTGGGATGAAATGGCAAATATCCGTCCATTGAAGCCCTGTACGTGTGGTTCTATCAGTCAGGCTTTGCTTCATTGGGATGAGGATCAGGTAATTCGTTTATTAAAAGGCCTGAATGAGTCTTTTGCCTCTGTAAAATCTCAGATTATGCTACTTGATCCTCTTCCCCCAATTACTCGTGTTTTTTCATTGATTGTGCAACAAGAACATGAGATGCGTCCATCTCTGGTTTCTCTTGAATCGTCTGTTTTAATGGTTAAGGGTTCTCGGTTTCCTAATCACTTTGGTTCAAAGCAGAAACTCTGCTCTTATTGTGGAAAACCACGTCACACTGAGGAAACCTGCTACAAGAAGCATGGTTTTCCTCCTGGATTCAAGTTCAGGTCCTCTGGTTCTTCATCTACAGTGAATAATCCTTCATCTACGGTGAATAATCTGTCTACCAAGGATTCTGGTTTTGGTTTTGTTCAAGCACCTTCCCCTGCCCTGGTTTCATCTCCAATGACTTCTTCTTCACAGGCTATTGTCCTTCCACAGTTGTTTGCTTCTCAATACACTCGCGTCCTTAGCCTTCTCGAATGTCCATCTCCTTAAACACCTTCAGTCAACTAGTTATCTGCTTCTCTGTCTGTCCCTACTGAAGGTAATTCTAAGTCCAATATGCCTGTATCTTGGATCATTGATTCTGGTGCAACTGATCATGTATGTTGTTCTTTAGCTTTGTTTTCATCCTATGTGTCTATCTCTCCAATTCATGTTCGTCTGCCTACTGGCTCTAAGACTGTAGCGCAATTCTCTGCCACAGTTCGTATTTCTAATTCTTTAATCCTTCATAATGTCCTTTTTCTTCCTCATTTTTCATTTAATATCCTATTTGTATCTCAGTTAACAGCATCTCATAATTGTTTCCTAACATTTTCTTCCCAATCCTGTCAGATTCACTCAACCCATCCTTCGCTGACGATTGGCACAGCTAGACTTTTTGAGGGCCTATACTTCCTTATTGCAAGTGTGATTTCCCCAAAGGCTTCACCTCAGGTTTTCCTGAACAATACTGTCTCCTCTTCCAAAGCTAACATTTGGCATCTGCGATTGGGTCATCCCTCTGCCAACACACTTTCTATTCTGCATAAACAAGTTTATGATATTACTGTATCTTCTATACTTCCCTGTGATGCTTGTCATTTTGCTAAACAGAAACGTTTACCTTTCCCTATAAGCACAAGTTCATGCAATAAAACCTTTGATTTGATTCATGTTGATATCTAGGGTCCGTTTTCTATTCCTTCTATTCAAGGCTATCGTTATTTTCTTACTATTGTTGATGATTTTTCTCGATATACTTGGCTATTTTTTAATGAAAACCAAATCTGAAACTCAAATGCATATTAAACAATTTTTCAATCTTGTTAAAACTCAATTTTCCGCTGCTATCAAAACTTTTCATTCAGATAATGGTCCTGAATTTTATATGCCTAAATTTTTTGCTTCTTATAGTGTTATTGATTTGACGAAAACCTTAGTCGCCTCAGGGTCAAATCACAATTTACCACGAATTAATGTGCAATATAGTGCAAACAACTCGGGATCGTTCTCTTATCAATGAGCCTTTTATTTTGAATTCCTAGATTTGACTAAGTGCTAAAAACATGGTTAGAAAAAGGGGTTTTGAAATTGGTTTTCTTTAAACTAAAATTAATGAAAATGTAAAGAAACTATTCCTATTCTTTTTGGTATTTTTTTTTTGAAATTAACGAAGAATGATTTGGATTTGAAAGGGCTAATTATGGATGCTCTTGGAAATGAAAGAAATAGCTATCATCGCTCAAAAGTATGGGAGTCTAAGTTTCATTAAGTCCTAATAAGAAAAACCTCAAGATACCATTTGAGTCCAATATTCCCAATTAATAGTAGCTCCTACTACCGTAGCTAACTACTACTACTTGAGATATTATTAAAATCCACTTAATGTGCATTTGAAATTGGAGTAATGCAATATGAGTCTTCTTAAATTTGAGTGCTAACCAGCCCCTCAAGGATACAAATCAATCACATTAATTAGACAATACCACGCTAATCAACATAACTTCATTGCAACCACAAAGAAATTCAAACATTTAAAATCTTCAAACCACAATATCCAATTTCAATTACAAATATCAAACTATCAAAGTTAGTTACCATTAATCTCAGTTCCAGAATAATGCATAAAAATTTAAATAAATTCAAATACATAATTCTAGACTAATAGGATGATAGATAGACTCCCCTATGTAAGCACATGTGAGCTCAAGCCATCTCTGATTCATCACCAAAAGCACAAAATTGTCTAGCCACTCATTGAATTAAGCTCAGCCACAGCTTCATCCAGATAGTGAAAATCCATGGAAGTTGAGTGTAAAGCAAATGTGGAAGAAGAGGAAAAACAATGGTCTGCTGGGACGGTGGTGTTGGGTGAGCCAAAAGGAAGAAGGGTTTGGTCGATTATGATGGAAGAGGAAGAAGGGAGATTATTGGAGGCCCCCCAGATGTGAATCGATGGTGGTGTGAAGAAGATTGAAGGTCCAAGGTAAGAGGGAAGGTCGCTGGTCTGGAGTTCACGTCGCTGGGCTCTGCTTTTCTGGTTCAGTCCGATGGAGTGAGAAGAAGAGGGGTGGTGGTCGGCGTTCTCTGTGGGTGACGGTGGTGTTCACTGAGCGATGGAGGAAGAAGACGATGTTGAAGGTGTGAACGTCCAGGTCGTTCCAGCGTGGAGAAGATGATTCCAAAAGCCCAGCTCTCGCGGCGCTCTTTTTTCTGAATTAAAGCTGTCGGATCCCCCATTCCATTGCTTTCAGCTGACCTAATTCTAAATAGCCCAAAACGCAGAGTTTCAGTGTAGGGCCCAAAGTGCAAAACTTAAAAAGTTCTGGAACAGGGACTAATTTGATTTAATCTTTTTAGCCATCCACAAATAAAATAATTAGTCTAACATCAAATATTCTCATGAAAATCAATAATTAAGAGTAATTACATTTTTTTGACAATTTTGCCCTTTTTAGCCCTAAATTAATGTATTCACTCTTAATCTCAATTTATCATAAAAACATCATTTTAAGCTCAACAACTAATGTGAAATGCATTATAAATCCCAATTTAATGTCCCAAAAATAATGTAAAAATATGGTTCAATCAGTTATTCATCAAAAGTCTTGTGTTGCTACTCCACAACAAAATGGTTTGGTTGAACGAAAGCACTAACATATTTTAAACGTTGCATGGGCTCTTCTTTTTCAATCTCACATTCGCATTTCTTATTGGTCTTTTTTAGTTCTTCATGCTACTCATATCATTAATGGTTTACCTTCTTTCCTTCTTCAAAACTCTACCCCATTTGAACGTTTATATGGTTTTTCTCCTACTTACTCTATCTTCAAAGTTTTTGGCTCACTCTGTTTTGCTTCCACTTTAAGTCATAATTGCTCCAAATTTGCTCCACGTGCAGGTAAATGCATTTTTTAGGTATTCCACATGGTTCCAAGGCTTTTACCCTACTTGATATTTCTACGAATCAAATTTTTATCTCTAGAGATGTTATTTTTCATGAACTTGTGTTTCCTTTTAAAACTGACAGCACTACACCCACCTTGCCTTGGCCTGAACCACAACCTTGTTCCCCCTTATTTGATGACATTCCTACTTCTTCGCTGTCTCTTGTTTTTGTTTCCCAGCCGACACCTATTTCCTCCCCCACATCCTTGCCTCCCAATTCCATTCCCCCTTCTCCTTCTCTTCGCAAGTCTACTAGACTTCACCGTCCACCTCATACTTTCAGGATTATCATTGTGCCCTCATCTCGTCTACTCACCAATCATCATGCAAAGGTAATCCTCGTTATCCCTTATCTTCGGTTCTTTCCTATTCTTCACTCTCTCCTTCTTATACTTCCTTTGTTAATGTTGTTACTGTTCATCCTGATCCTTCCACTTTTAAACAAGCTGTGAGACTTTCTTTTTGGAGAGATGCCATGAATGTAGAAATTAATGCCCTTGAACATAATCAGACCTAGACCCTCACTCGTTTACCACCGGGTAAAAGAACTATTGGATGTAAATGGGTTTTCAGAACCAAATTCAAGGCCAATGGTGATATAGAAAGCTACAAAGCTAGACTTGTAGCAAAGAGATATACTTAAACTGAGGGTGTGGATTATTTTGATACATTTTCCCCTGTTGCTAAGATGACTTCTCTTCGATTGTTATTGTCTATTGTTGCTGCTAAAAATTGGCACTTACACCAATTAGATGTTAATAATGCTTTCTTACATGGGGATTTACATGAAGAAGTGTATATGAATCTTCCTCAAGATTATGTTTCCTCTGATTCCACTCTGGTTTGTAAACTGCAAAAGTCCATTTATGGTTTAAAACAGGCTAGTCGTCAATGGTACTCTAAACTCACTTCTGCCTTGCTGTCCTATGACTATGTTCAGTCTCTTTCGGATCATTCCTTGTTTTTTAAAGCATCTTCCACCTCATTTACTGTCATTCTTGTACATGTTGATGATGTGGTGCTTGCTGGAAATGATTTGGCTGAAATTACCTTGATTAAACAACGCTTGCATGCTGCCTTTACCATCAAAGATCTTGGTGAGCTTAGCTATTTTCTTGGACTAGAACTTGCTAGATCCAAAGGTGGCAATTTTTTTTGTCTCAACATAAGTTTGCTCTTCAATTACTTGAAGATGTTGGTTATTTGGCTTATAAACCTGCTTCTTGTCCTATGTACCCTTATTTAAAGCTTTTAGCTAATTGTGGTACTCTTTTGGTTGATCCTCTTCCTTATCGAAAACTCATTGGCCGGTTGCAATACCCACCACCACTCGGCCAGACTTAAGTTTTGTTACTCAACAACTAAGTCAATTCATGTCTCATCCTCGGGACACTCATTTGGCAGCCGCTCGTCGTGCTCCTCGGTGCATTAAATCTTCCCCTGGTGCTGGTATTTTCTTTTCTGCTGATTCTGATTTGCAATTATGAAGTTTTAGTGATTCTAATTGGGCTGGTTGTTTAGACACACGTCATTCTGTCACTGGTTTTGCTGTTTTCCTTGGCTCTTCTCTCATTTCTTGGAAAGCCAAGAAGCGAGCAACTGTTTCTAAGTCCTCCTTGGAAGCTGAATATCGTGCCTTATCTTCTACTACATGTGAATTACAATGGCTCATTTATCTCTTGAATGATTTTCACATTTCTCATGTTGCTCCTGCTCTACTTTACTGTGATAATCAGTTTGCAATTAAAATTGCTACAAATCCCACTTTCATGAGAGAACCAGGCACATAGAGCTTGATTGTCATGTGGTTAGAGAAAAGCTTCAAGCTAAAGTATCTAATGCGTTCCCCGACCGGAGAAGTTATTTTTGGGGGAGAAACTATGCGTTTTTGGGACCTACGTGCTCCCTGGTTAGAACCTCTAAGGGGTCCCAATGGTTTGGACTTGAGTAGATACGTCTTCTACCTGTTCGGTCTGCTAATCAACTTGCCGACATTTTTACAAAGTCTCTTCATCCTACTTAGTTTCATGAGCTTAAGTCCAAACTAGGCATTCAAGACATCCATGCTCCAGCTTCCAGGGGGTGACAGGTGTTACATAATAAAGTTGTAATTAGTTAATTAGATTATTATTCAGTTACTTGTTATATAGTTGGTTACATAGTTGTATAGTTTGTTATGTAATTGTTTTGCTCCTTGCATATTCATCTTGTATATATAAAGCACATTGCTTATCAATAATATTCAAGGAATTATTCTCCCAAACTATCTAGTTACACCTACAATAGCATCCATTATAGTGATGTTATAAGTAGTTGAAAGTGGAGCCAAATACCCAAGAGGGGGGTGAATTGGGTATTTTGAAAATTCTTGCAAATAACTCTGTTTTCTAACAATGAAAATAGGGTAAAACAGAGTTAGAGAAGAAAAAATTGACACGAGAAGATTTATACTGGTTCGGTCTTAATCTCTTGACCTATGTCCAGTCCCTAGCCTCACTGGGATTTCCACTATCTCAAAGATTACACACTCTGTACTCAAGAAGTGATTCTCTCACTAGAACTCACTCCCCCTTACAAGTTGTAATCAATGAACCCAACCACCAAGTCTCCTGACTTGTGATTCTTTACAATAAATGAATAATCTGAAATGAAACTCTCTCAAAGAGCAGATATGAATGAACACTGAAGCTCTTGTATCGAAAGATACTTGTATAGATGAAAACTGAAAGAATTGAATGAAGCTTAAATGAAATTCGCTCTCAGTTGTTGTTCACCTTGGAAAGACTTGAATGATGATCTATTTATACTCAGAGATCATTAAATGACTGTTGCTTTCCAAATAAATCCGTTGGAGAAGTTGTCCAAGTGAGCTGTGGTGGTTTGGCATCTTCTCTCTCTTGTTTTCCTCTTAATCCAGTTGTCCAAGTAAGCAGAGTTGACTCTCTGTGAACTAGTCCGTTAGAGAGTATGTTTCTTGTTGTAGTAATCACTCTTAAATGCTTTGTGGGCGTGTGCAGATGGATTAAGCAGAAGAAGCAACTTTCTGAACTCAGCATTAAATGTTCTAAGTTGCTTTTTGCTTTATGCTTTATCTCCTCACCTAACATTCTTTAATTCTCTGAAATTCACTAACAAAGACGTTAAACATAGCAGGGAATATCAGAGAGTAATATTGCACAAGGTTAAGATCAAACAACATTGATTTCTGAAATCGGCAGATTCAAATTTTATGAATCAGCGTCACGAACTCGAGCTTAGTTCTTGTAGGTTCGAGTTTGATGCTTCAGTGTACAAAACCTTCTTAGTTCAAAACATGTAAACCTGAGGTTTGTATTTTAAACCTGAGGTTCTTAAGTCATTGGAAAGTCATATTTCTCTCGGGTTGAAATGAACTCAAGCTTGCTATTTCTGAGCTCGAGCTTGTTTCCTCCAGAGAGGAGAATCGCGATTTTGAAATCTGGAAACTTTGAGTTTTCAAGAATAGGCTCGAGTCTATTAGTAGTAGGCTCGAGTCTGACACTGTTCAGGTCAAAGCTTAGTTTCAACATGAAAGGACAAACCTGAGGTTTGTAGAGCAAACTCTAGAGTTTAAAACAGATTAAAAAGGACTTTGCTCTCTGTAAGGTCTGAACTCGAGCTTAACATATTAGGCTCGAGTTTGACACTATTCATGTTAAGACTTAGTTCATTCTTCCAGTGCACAAACCTGAGGTTTATGGGTTAAACTCTCGAGTTCTCTCAAGTTGAAAAATACATTTGTTCTCTGGAGGTTTTAGGCTCGAGTTTACTACCTTAGGCTCAAGTTTGAAAAACTTAGAAAAGTTCTTTATGTTTTCGCCTTGAGATAAACCTGAGGTTTATGAAACATGTCTCAGGTTTAACTGAGTTGGAAAACCTTGAAAGCTCTCGGCCAAGTATAGGCTCGAGTTTACAAAGGATAGGCTCGAGTTTAAGTGCTTTGTAAACTTTTCAAACTGGAGAACTTTTCTTCCAATGAAACAGTGCACAGTATAAATGTCTTTGAATTTGAAAAGATGGTTCTGCTAGAGATGAACTCGAGTTTGCCATAATAGGCTAGAATTCATGAGTCATGTTAATTGAGAATGTGTTGAGTTTAAAATTGTTTTCAAGATGTAAAATCTCTCTGTCATTGATGGGCTCGAGTTTGCAAGTGTAGGCTCGAGTTCATGCAAACTCTTGAGAAGGCTTAAGGTTCAAACTTCAGGTTCAGTCTCGAGTTTGTGCCTTGAACTGGCAGGTTTAAGTTCTCTGTCTAAACCAGGCTTGAGCATACACATAATAGGCTCGAGTTTGTCGCATACAGAAAGTTTTTGCTTGAAATTCACAAGTTCAAAGCAGTTTAATCTTAAGCAAAAACATCTCCATATTGTTTACAATTGTTAGTAATCATCAAAACACATAGAGAACTAACAGTAGTTACTCTGTCACCCTACCAGAACCTCAAGAGCCAGCTTTTTCGGTTGATCAATATCATAGGAGAGAATCAAACAATCCGGCCATTCGAATTAAAAACAGTTCACATCAATCTAGAAGAAAGTTTGTGCATATTGGTCTGTAGATGAAGATCCGATTTCCGATATATTCCCTCGTTGGCATCCCATATTTAGTATTTACCTATATACTCAACTCTTTTGTATGTTTTGGGTTTGAAACTAGAGTGTTTCAACATAAAACCTCGTTTATTTAATTAATTAATTTATTTATTTATTTTACATTTTAATTAGACGGAGCACAATGGAACCTTATCATATATATATATCTTGCACTTATTAGTAATTGATGATGGTTACTTTTTTGTCAATGATTTCCATATACAATCACACAGATATATCCTATTTAGACATCGATTGTGATAAATAAAGGAGAAATTTAGCGATCCGGTTGTCATTATACAAACATTATATATTAACCAATACTATTAAACACGACTTGAAAAAAGAGTGTCTTCTCTATAAATGAACGCTGAAAATTCATTGGTCCAGTTTACGTTACAAGACGACTTCAATAATCAATGTTGGGAATTTCACTTGTTTGATAGCTTTTTTGTCTTCAAAACCAAAATCACGGTGATTAACTCTATCAGCCAATTAGTTACACCCCGCCCTAAATATAAGCTTCAAATAACTGACTTGCAGTTATAAAAAACACTTAAAATTAGTTACTAGCATTAAACATATTTTTTTTTCCAACAATGCCCTTATTTGTAAAGAGGATAATTGTGAGAGATAATAAATGCAACAAATAATGTCTAAGGGATAAAGTTGAAAAAAGTACATAAACTTAAAATAAACTTAAAATGAAACTTATATTTAGGGCTGGTCTATTCTCAAGTTTAAAACTTATATATATTTAGGGATATGGGGAAATATGTTTGACACTTTGAGGGTAAATTTTATTCACGTTTTGAATTAAACTTGCAGGAGCAAAAGAACATAACGTATGGAATTATGTATATAATGAATACTACTCCCTCTGGTTCTTTTTATAAAAGCTCAAAAATTAAATTTGAATTGTTTTGTTTCTTTTTATAAGTGCCCCACAAGAGTTGTTTGAATATTTAATAAGTTTTTTCTTTTGCCCCTCATAAATTATATGAATTGCATTAATTAAAAAGTTTGTGAACATATATGTGCTCTATTTCTCTCCCTTACTCACCCTTATAAATAAGGGAAAACTTGAAAAACAAGATTTATTTTATACACACTTATTATTTTTAACTAATTTTAATTACTTTCTTAAACCTTGTTATGGACTTGAATAATGGACCTGGAAAGGTCAGCCCAAATGAACACCCACTAACCCACGATCATGTCTACTACTGTAGTAGTGCTGTTATGGGGGCATCGAATGTGTGAATGATGGGAACGAGCCATCAAGGAAATCAGATCTACTTTGCCTCACTATAAATAGGAGACTTCCTCCCTGGTGAACGGTACACGGGAGAACTCCATTCTGAATTCACACAGAGCACACACCCTACCCCCTTTTCTGTATATCGAACTACGTGGACTTTGATCCCTCTCAAGGGTACGTAGGCCCTAGGAATTGTTCCTAGGTCAAGTCCAATCCGATCTATCTTCTATCTTGTTCTATGACAGAACATTGGCGCCGTCTGTGGGGAATCGGTAAATTTTTTATTCCCGCGACCAAAGATGGTCAGTGATTCAAATTACTAGCGGCCAGATGAGCAATTTGTGATCTGCTGGTGAAAAATTCTATGAAGAATGGGTTGTGCAGATTAAAATTTCTACAGGCTCGTAGCGGAAGAAAAAGCCAAAGCCCATGAGAAGCGAAGGCGAGAATTCAAGATTGAAGCAAAGAGTTGAAGCTTCATGCGAAACCCTAAAACCAGATTTTGTACGAAATACTCATGGCCGAAAGGAAGGATACAACTACAGCCAAAATCCTAGATGGTGCTTAAGGTTTCCGACAGATCCATTCTTGTGAGAGGTGGAGTCCAAGGAAAATTTATTTTCGAGGAGTTTCTTCTTGAGCGATTTAAAATCTGGAATTGGTATGACCAGTTCCTGTGCCCCTTCAAGCATAAGATTTATGGCGTCTAGCAACCTGGCATCGGGTTCCAGATTCTTGGCAAGCCCCGAAACCTTAGGGATCAAAATAGGGAGGAAGAACGATGTGCTACAGCCCTAGGCAATGAAACTGAAGCCGAGATAATGCTTCCGAGATATTGGAAGTTGGCATGGAGACGAACCTGAGATGTATTTTCCGAGATAAGGGGTATTCCGAGATGGGGTGCGTCCCGAGATATGCATGACGAGGTTTGCGCATCTGTGTTGTCTAATGCTGAGAAGGATCAAGGCCGAGATTCTTTACCCGAGGTCATAGCTAATAACGAGAACCATGGCTATTATTAATTTCATTGGTTTTCTTCTTACAAATCTATCGGAATGCCTTGAATTGATAACTCCATCCGAGTTGATATCTGAACCGAGGTCCTGTTAGGCCGAGATTCAACGTCAGAGTGCCACAAGTTCGAGGTGCCTGGGAATGCCGGGATGATGGATGAGAAACTCCCTCCTGAAATGTCGAGGTATGAATCCAGTGTTGAGTTGCCGAGACGCTTCACTATTATGCCGAGATGCCTCAATGGACGTCATACACTACTGGCGAGCGAATCATATGGGAAAACAGGTTATGAAGTCAGAAGTAAGACTAATTTCATTCCCTGAAAAAGTTACTTAGTGAGGCAAATCGGGACTCACCGTTCAAAAGCATTATAAATCGTATTTTTACGAATTAAAGACATCAGTGGCACTGGTGGGGATGAACAGATTGCACTTGCTATTCGCCGACTAGTTGAGGGCCGTGGTGTTTGGATCACGAAAGTTCCACAATTTATAATGAACGTGGATTGATTAAACCAACACCACCCTTGAAGCAGTTTAGAAACTGGGACCTTCTGTTTGGTCTATGTGTTGATGCTAATTATGAAGAAGCTCGAAGGGAAGGCGTTATTTTTTATCATAATAGCCGGAATGAAGTTTCAGTAAAGCAAATCTGGGGCCTAGAACTGATCATCGGATCTTTTTGCCGGGTTAGTTCTATTATTTGTACATTTGTCTATTATGTATAAATTAAAAACCATTGCAGGAGCCCAAGTGGTGAATGGGTTTTATACTTTCATTCACACATCTCACACAATTGAGAAGCAAGAACTGCATCTTGGTTGCTACCTGCATATTTTATTCGTTGTCCTATACTTGGATGTTTCCCAAACAAGATCAATTGAGAATGCTCTTTGCCTGTGCTCACCTCGTCTCTTGCAATTGCTGATGAACATCTGACTAAACACCTTACTCTGGTGAATTAATCATGTACTAAGTGGTGAAAAATCAGACGCGTTCGAGAATGAGCAACTATGGGGAAATAGAAGTATTCTTTGAAAAATCAGATGCCGGGTGGAGCCAGCAAATGTGTTGTACAATAACTACTGCAAAACAGGTACACATGTGAATGCATAAGCGGGAAAGCATATTCCTAAAGCACTGTGGAAGCATTTATCCGAAAGAAGAATGAATCTTATTGTTAAGCTTTTAGCTGTTGGGATTTAAATGCTGGAGGGAATAAGCATTGGCTAGGCATATATAATCATGAATCCAAGAGTCCCAAGTATTCAGAATGTTTCTCTACCGCGGCCAAGAATATTCTCACAGAAATTTGATGTACAAAGACATTTTGATACAAGGCAATCCAATTATTGCTTTAACGCATCATCTCATATCTCCTCTAATGCGTTGCATAATTCTTAGCTACTCAAGTGAAACAAAAATTTATCAAGTAAGGAGTAAAGGCACTTCAATTTTCCCAACAAGCAAGAATGAATTTGCAGGCCTTTCAATTTTTTATATCAAGCAAGGAGCAGGAGTTGATCAATTCAGATAAGTATTTGCTTCCATCTTCTTCCGATATACCCGAGTTTATTTCCATTATAAAGCATGGGAATATTTTTCTTCGTCTTCGAAATACCAAAAAGGACAGGAAAAATGATGGTGTTTGGAGGCAGAAACTTGCAACCAAAGCCAATCAATTTATGGTGGCTGCTTGTGTTTGATCTGCAGAAGAAAGAGACTTAATGTGCAAAAGCTTCTTTTGGAGGGCATTCCCTGGAAGGATTTATATCACCATGAAAGCACATCATAATTTCTTATCTGCCATGCCAAGGCGCAATCTTGTTAGGCGAATCTATAAAAAGTTCGACTTCCATATGGATTCGGCACCCCTTTTCAAAGTTGCATAAGAGTCCATAAACAGATTAGCCTGATCTTTGCCGTTGCGTTGGTAGAGGATACAAGACAAATTAGAGTTTCCAACCAAGATCGAAGGGAAAGTCGGATGCCCGAGATTCCCAAAATGTCCGAGATGCCAATAGAAGAAGCCGTCAGCCGAGATCACCATTCGAGTTGCAAAGAATGATGGCGAATTGCCTTTATTCTCATGGAGTCCTAATTGAATCTGGGCAAACTATTGCTAGTGTTACGAGCAAGATATTTCACTGCAATCACAGGAGCAAGATATTTCACTGCAATCACAGGTTTATAAATAATTCAAAAGGCATTATATGCCAATCAGAGATTACAACAATCCTTGAAATGATAATTTTTGAAGGTAGACTCGGATAAACCGAATCTGGTTGAAATCCGGGATCCTTGTGGAGTCCGTCTCTACGAAAGGGATGAAGGTGGAGACCCTGATTAAACCGAATTTAATTCAAATCTGGGCTCCATATGCAGCGGCAATGCCGCCAATTTTAAAAACATGCATGAATCTGAGGTACATAAACCCGTTTTCATGAATCATGTCAAATATTATATACATGCATGAATCCGAGGTACATAAACCCGTTTTCATGAATCATGTCAAGTTTGTATACATGCATCAATCCGAGGTCCACAAACCTATTTTTATGCACCATGCTTCGACGACAATGCGGGCAAGTCTATTTAAAATGCCTATAAGGAGTTAATTGCAGCGGCAATGCCGCCAATTCTAGCAATAACGCCGCCAATTCTATGGACATGTAGGAATTTGAGGTACACAAACCCGTTTCCGAAAATCATGTTCGAGTTAAAAACATGTAGGAAATCGAGGTACATAAACTCGTTCCGAAAATCGTGTTCAGTTTAAACATGTAGGAATCCGAGGTAAATAAACCTGTTTCCAAAAATCATGTAAAGGCTAAAAAGCCAATGAATCTGGTAAATCACCTAGGCGGGTTGATAGCTCATGGGTGGTCCCAAACCGGTATTTTGCGCAGCAAATTTTTGACTCTGGCCTAGTCATCAAATAAAACTCGAACGAGTTACGAAGACGGAACCCGGTTACACTGGCTACAGTTGAAATCCGAGTTCCATATGAAATGAACCCTTACGACAGGGATGAAGGCAGACCCGATAAAACCGAATTTGACTCTGGCCTAGTCATCAAATAAAACTCGAACGAGTTACGAAGACGGAACCCGGTTACACTGGCTACAGTTGAAATCCGAGTTCCATATGAAATGAACCCTTACGACAGGGATGAAGGCAGACCCGATAAAACCGAATTTGATTAAAATCCGGTCTGCGTGGAGAAACCAATTCAAACATGTGTCCTTTGGAACCTGATAAAACCGAAAGGTTAAAACTTGTGTCCATTGAAACACGGTAAAGTTGAAAAAGGGGAAAAACATTTGAGTGTACTAGCCGACCTTGATCAAGTTGGCTCTTACATTCTCTTCTTACGAAAGGCAAAGACAAAAGGGAGCAAGCATAAATTGGCACACCTTTGATTTTACAAATTGAAAGTGTCATAACAAGAGCTCAACACGGGCACTACAACTCGATACATTAAATGTACAACTACAAACAAAAATAGCTAATAAAGTGGAACCGGCAACGGATGAAGATTGTGCGTGTTGGTTTCCGCCGCCTAGATCCCGGCTAACTGAATCTAGTTAAGATCTGGGATCCGTAATAGTTTTTAAAGTCAGACCCGACTTAAACCGAATCTGGTTTAAATCCGAGCTCCGTGTAAATGTTTGCAGATATTAAGCAATTGAAGGCGGACCCGGTTAACCGAATCTGGTTAACGTTCGAGATCCGTATAAAGTTTAAAGTCGGGCAATTAACTGAATCTAGTTAACGTTCGGGATCCGCGTAACATTTTGAAGGTGGACTCGATTTAAACTGAATCTAGTTTAAATCCGGTAACCGCATAAAGTTTAATTTGAAGGCGAACCCGGCTATACCGAATCTGGTCAAAATCTCGGCTCTGTGTGTATTTTTAAAGTCGGACTCGGTTTGTCTTGAAGGTGGATCCGAGTTAACTAAATCTAGTTAATCTCTGGGATCCGTGATAATTTTTGAAGGCCGACCTTGTTACACCGAATCTGGTTGAAGTCCGGGCCCCATGTTGAGATCCATGTTAAGCCTCAAGCGCATCCCGACAGTCCCGAGATTCGAACTACCGGGCTGGGGGGCAACAGAGTGGATAACGAGTTGTTCGTGGAAAGACATGTTATTAATAACCGAGATTAATGCAAACTCGGACAAGAGCATTCGAAATGAGCAAGTTAAACAATTTGCATAAACAGTAAGTATTTTTCATTGATTATGATTTGCTTACATGTTATAAAATGCAGGAATATAGACCGAGAAAAGTTGCTACGAATATAGACCGAGAAAAGTTGCTACGAAAGCAAGCAACGGATCTTATTTTTTCTCAAATAACTCGGATAAGCAGTGTATATCTCAACCAAGTTTGTGTCTCTGTTATGGACTTGAATAATGGGCCTGGAAAGGTCAGCCCAAATGAACACCCACTAACCCACGATCATGTCCACTACTGTAGTAGTGCAGTTATGGGGGCATCGAATGTGTGAATGATGGGAACGAGCCATCAAGGAAATCAGATCTACTTTGCCTCACTATAAATAGGAGACTTCCTCCCTGGTGAACGGTACACGGGAGAACTCCATTCTGAATTTACACAGAGCACACACCCTACCCCCTTTTCTGTATATCGAACTACGTGGACTTTGATCCCTCTCAAGGGTACATAGGCCCTAGGAATTGTTCCTAGGTCAAGTCCAATCCGATCTATCTTCTATCTTGTTCTATGACAGAACAAACCTATTGGGCTTTTATAAAAAGAAAAGAACCGGAGGGAGTATAAGCTAGCAGTCAGCCCAGCTTGTTGAGTAATGCTTACTCACAAACATTCTCCTCATTTGATATTTCAGATTATTTATTTTATTATTATTTTAATATCAGGTTTGATGTTTAATATTTACTTTTTAGGATTAGATATAGATATTATATCTTAAATATTTTGATTTGATTCCATAGTTAGCCTTAACAATATTTTTATTCAGGGATTAATAATAATATTTTGGAGGTTCTTAATCAGGCTTCCCTCTCTCTCTCTTTTTATTACTGCAACAAAGTAGAGCTATAATAATCTTCAATTTTTCCGTGAAAGAAAAGCAAGAAGATGACTTCAAATTTGCCAGCCCGGCCGGTGTGGTGGGGCGAAAAGTAAATGATAATGAAGGGACCAGAGACTTGAAAAATGGGTCTTCTTCATGGGAGTGTAATACGGGGTTAAAAAAGGATGGTCCTACCTAAGCTAACTTAGTTATCCTCATGTTACGTGGTTCTTATTCATTTCTTGGTCACGACTCACGAGTCAGAGTCTAGCCTGGTCCCCACTTTGATTGTTTAACAACATAAGCACGGAAAATAAATTCAAATGATCCTTATAATAATTTTAACTTATTCTTACAACCCCCACACCTTGATCATAAGAAAATGATTCGCTTCATGGATTCTATCATGCCATTTCTGCTCCTTTGTCTTATAATCCTTTTGTTTCCTAGAATCATCAAAGGACAGGTCAGTTGTTCTGGCCCAACTTATTCCCCGAACAGCACATACCACACAAATCTCAATCGCTTACTGTCTTCCCTTTCCTCAAACGCCATTCAAAGGGATGGATTTTACAACACCACCGTCGGACAAAATAGCGACACCACCGTCTACGGCCTCTTCCTCTGCCGTGGAGACACCACCGTCCCAGCTTGTCAAGAATGTGTTTCCAATGCAATCAAAGACATCACAATGCCTCAGAATTGCCCCAATACTACACAAGCTGTAGGTTGGTGCAACAAGTGCATGATATGATACTCTGATACGTATTTCTTCTCCAGAGAGCAAGATGACTGATAGCGACTTCGGCAAGTGCACCGGTCGTTATAAGTAATAAAGTAGTGAGAAAAAGATCGTCCCACGAGGAATAGTACTCCAATCACTAATTTGCTATTTTCGCTTTAGTTGGATGAATTGAGTAATATGGGGTGAGTTGTAACCAAACAGAATTTAAAGAATTAAATAAAGAAAAAGAATCCAAAAATATGAATCTCAAGAACAACTGAGAGAGAAAATGAGTAATTAAGAAATGTCAAGAACAATTGAAAAAGATGAGTAATTAAGAAAAACTCAAGAACAACTGAGACAAAGATGAGTAATGAAGAAAAACGCGGCTAGAGATGAGAATCCCCCTATGTTCCTCTAATAATTTAAATTGAATCCCTTATTGATTATTATTCCCTTGATTGACGATCAATTCTCTAAAGTTAAACTAAGTCCCAATGTCTTGATGCTACCTTAGTCCGTCATCTTTGAAAACAACCTAATGTCTTAGTATTGTTTGAAAAGATCATATTTTTAAACTAAAATTATGAGATCGCATAAACTCGTAAGCCTATGTCTAGGTCATGCAACTTTATGATGAATTAACGGTTCTAGTTAAATGCACCAACATCTCTATTGTCATACACCAACCTATGAACAATCTAAAAGGTGATCAATCTTTAAGAAGGCTTTAAGCAAAGATAATTCATTCAATCAAGAAAATAAAGATCAATAAAGAATCCAACCAAATACTTTAAAATTCACATAGGGTTCATCCTCGCCCTAATTACAAAAGAAAACTAGCCAAACATGGCTAGATTAATAAAATAAAAGAGATAAAATCAAACTCGTTCTTGCAGCTGCGTGTGAATTGCTCTGTTGATGCGATGATCCTTCTCTCTTGCGTGCGTCCTTCTGCATTTTTTTCTCGTCCGTCCGTGATGTGCTATGCATGCCGTTACTCTGTGCATCCCTTTTCTTGTTAATATATAGTACTTAGGGTATGCCTTTTGCCGCGGGTCCCACTGTGCGTGATCTCTGATCTACTTCTTTTAAATCAATATATATCAATATCCTATCACAAATAATCCTCTTGCTTCATGTGGGTCCACACCTTTTTATTTTAATTTGACTTTTTCACCAATTGATGTATTGCTCTTAGATGCACGATGTCTTCAACAAAATAAGAATATTAGAATGAATTGGATATTCATAGATTTTATATTAAAATCCCCTTTTATCTTATAATTAATTAAAGGATAGAAACCATATAAGGTATAACTAAATAAGTATAAAATATTAATAATCAAATCTAATATATCTTAAAATCTATACTTATTTAATTATAAAATATCTACTTATCAATGACCCCACGCGCATCGTATACAACATCGCCAACGCTACAGACCCCACCAGATTTATGAAACTGGCGGTTGATACCCTGAGTGCGGTGGCGAAACAAGCGGAGTATGGTGGCGGCAGCAAGAAATTTGCAACCAAAGAAGCAAACTTTAGCGATTTTGAAACTATATATTCTATGGGGCAGTGCACGCCGGATATATCTGCAAATGAATGTTATAATTGTTTGAGAAAAACAAGTGCAGAGTACTAGAGTTGCTGTTTTGGGAAGGTAGGGGGAGTAGTCCGTGTTCCCAGTTGTAATGTAAGGTATTGTAATACCCCAAAATAACAATTATCATGAATACAAAATTTTGTTTGATGGCACCTATTTAAAATAGGTGAATATGTGGTCTCAAATTTTGAGATATATTTACTTTATCTATTAGGTTATTTTCCCTTAGAATTTAAGGTAGCCAATGTTTTATCTTTCTAGATTTTGTTTGGAATTATAAAAATACCATAAAAATGCAAACAACTCTCAAATTAAATTAGGGTTCTTAGAGGACCAAGAAAGAGCAAGGAAATATTAGGGAAATACATCAATTAAATAGGGGAGCATAATAGGAATTAGTAGACATATAGGGCTTTTTAAATATGTAAAGAACATGTCCAAATGATTTCTGTACAGGGAGATAAAAAATCCCAAAGTTAGGGCTATGAATTTCTGGAAAATTCTGGGCAGATGTTCAAAACTTAAAAACTGGGAATGAACCGTGTCATCTGGGCAAAAGCTATTATTTTTACTTGAAAATAGACATCCTAAGGATTCCAGGAAATTTTACGGATCCTTGTTTCGATTTTTCTAGAATTAGTTATGATTTTTCGAAGTTAGTCGAAATCCTGCCCAGATTTACATCAGCGTTTTTTTTCAAAATTTAAAGAGAAATAATTAAATAATAAGTACACCAGGGGTAAAATAGTCATTTGAGGTTAGGATATCTATTGGGATATTGGTTGTGAATTAATGGATGCGATATTACCCTCATAGGAATCTTTGAACGCTTCGCAACCGACAACGTACCGTACTCGACAAGCAAAGGTACAAACGCGTACTATAACACTAACTCTGATGCTTATTGTACACTTGTATGTGATAGATATGTTCATAGACTGTGACTCTGTTTGGAAAAAAAGAAAAGGAATTGTACATACAGCTTTACACGGGTTATAGTCATGATAACGCCGTTAAGTTTTCCTAGCGCTGAGGACACGATAGGCCATCGTGGCACTGGTGAATAGTGCAGACTGATTGAATGTGAATATGTGGTGATTGTGGCATGAATATTGTGAACATGTGATTATGCTGTATTATCATGAATATCTGTCATACATAACTGTTACATAAGCATGAGGTTAACCGTTACCTGAGGTTCAATGGGTATTGAACCTCAGCTCTTACCAAAGCCTTAGGTTCTAGAGGAGGCAGAGTCGTTGACAAGGGTAAGCAGGCTGCATGAGGACCCGGACGGAGGATTGTTCTTCTGTTGTTATTTTTGTCCTTTAGTTTTAATATTTGGATGACTATATTAGTATCAGACACACCAACGATGGATGATTATCAGTTACTCGTTTTGTTTTAAAATTAAATCTTTCTCGATGCCACTCTGATTAATCTCTTTGAAACTCTGTTAATCCCTTTTGAAAACCACATTTGGAAAATGGGGATGTTACATTTTGGTATCAGAGCAGGCATCCTGACATGAAACTAACTAAGTTACTCCAAACAGTCTGGTGTCTAGAAAGGGTTTTGTGGTTGTCATTCAGTCCCCGTATAAGTCGGCGAGACTTCCACAAATACATCGGCCTGGCCAAACTGTTAGAGTAGCAGAGTTAGGTTCTCAGCCTTCAAAAATATTTTTATCTGGTATGAACCCGACTCAGTTACAGTAAACCAATGGTGCCGAAGGTAGGGCCGAGTCTATGTGGATTAGTCAATCAGTCACCGTAAAGTCGGTGAGACTCCCATGATAGACGCCTACCTGGCCAATCGGTTTGACTAACTAAGTTAGGCTCTAAGCCATGGTTTTAAAAAGTATTTTGAAAAACAAGTACAAGTACTGATATAACCCTGGTGTTGTTGTAGAGATGGACAGAGAGGAGTTTCCGTATATCGATTACTTTGGGAGAAGAAGACGTGTTGCACGTCGGGCGATGGTCCCAGGAAACATAGGAGTTGGGCTGAATCCAGAATCTATTCCACCTTACCCTATCAGACCAGGGCAGCCTGCACCGGAAAACGTACCTCTGGACCCTCTACCGACATTTGAACCTTTTCATCCTGCACCTAACCCTATGCAGGTTCCTCAATACTATCCTGCCCCAAAAGAACCGGAGTACCATCCCGGGCTTGACTACCCTAACCATCTTTACGACCCTATCCACGCAGAGCCTATGAACATGGAATATCCACCCCTACCAGCAAGTCCTGATAGCTCACATCACTCTTCAGTGGGTGATAATTTCGACTACCCTGAAATACGAGCCCTCAATCCTGTCCCTGACACCGACACAGAATACCTCCGCTATATTCTTGATGGCAATGCCAACCTCGTCTGGACCTTGCACCGAGAACTCATCCAAGCCGAGAGGACCACCGCAAACGAAAAAGATAAGTACCTCCAATATCTAACCCGTGCAAAAGAATCCTTCCTGATCAACACCCAGTCCAGGCACCCAGAATCCCATGACGACTGGATCAGATCTACCCTTCATCACTTTCCCCAAACCTCATTCTGGATCACCCAAATAAACAAAATCCTAGATGAAGGCCACTTTGAGGATATGTGCGCAAGTCCCTTTAACGTCAAACGCCTCGTATACTGGAGCATGTAGACTCGAAGAGGCAAATCCCGAACAGTCCAAGGAAGCCGTGGAAATAGTAGTAGTAGTTCCGTAATAGTGGTACGAAGCATAATTGTAGTTTGTGTGACCACCCCCTAAAAACCTTGACGGGATAGTTAGTAAACAAAAGGGTTGTACTATATATGACTTGTCTGACCTATGTGAAATATTTGTGATTAATATATGAATGTTATGACTATGTGCTGTGTTTGACTCCACTTGTTCTCTAATGTTTTTATCTACTAACCTTCGGAATTAGAATATGGCAACCCTAAGAGGCGCCGGAGCTCCCAGAGGCCGAGGGAGAGGTAGGGGTAGACAACCGCGTGTAGTACCAATCCATGAACTTGACCAGCACGAACCACCACCACCACCAGTTCAACATGAACTTCAAGAGATGAGGAGGATGATACAAGAACAAAGAATCCTCATCGATACGCTCCTAGCCGAAAGGCAAGGAGGACCGACAAATGAAGGACAGTAAGCTGAAAAAGGCAACAACAACACGAGGAAGAGGGAAGCAACGACGAACAAGAAGATGAACACAGTAACGCATCTGAGAGAGCCGAACGATCTCAGTCACCTCCCGGACGACAGAGGCCACATCAACCCGCCAGAGAGGTTAGGGACACTCAATACTGGGTGACCCAATTCTGCAAACTCAAACCACCAGCATTCCGAGGAAAGCTCGATTCAGCCGAAGACTGGCTGATGAGCCTAGAGAAGATCTTTGAGGTCTTAGAATGTCCTGAGGATAGAAAGCCCAGCTAGCAATCTATAAGCTAGAAGGAGACACCGACCGCTGGTGGAAAAACACCGCAGCAACCTTACGAACTCGATACTGTTCCATTACATGGGAAAAATTTCAAGAGAAGTTCAACGAGCAATACTTCCTGCCCTCCGTACAAATGATCAAAGACACTAGTACAAAAAAGGCTTTTAAGACCGCCTTATTTAGAGCGGACTATCGACAGCCCGGTCTTAAAGGTATGACCGGTGGCAGTTTTGTAAATATAAAAAACTTTAAAGTTATGACCGGTGGCAGTTTTGTAAATATAAAGAACTTCTTGGACCAAATCGTTTAGTAATGGGTTTTAAATATATTATTCAGACTGCTTAGAAAAACGACCGATCTTAAAAATGTTATTAAAAAAATTGAAATATAAAAATTCTTTATATAGAAATCTCGAACAGGCCGACTTATTTTTTCTACGGTCCAAAATAATAAGGAAAAAATTAAATTAAACTTTTAAGACTGGATATATAACAGGAGGTCTTAAAGATTATACTTTTTAGCAGGACAAAAATCACGCTCGGTAGTAATACTTTTAAGACCGGAGTTTAAAAGAGGACGGTATTAAAACGTAACCTTTAAGACCGTCGTTTTTGTTCATCCGGTCTTAAAAATAAACCGCCAAATATATCTTCGCGCGAAACGTTGCCTTAAGACTTACGTTGTATCTCTGAACTCTGAAACCCCTATATCTTCGCGTGAAACCCATAAGACTTACATTGTACCACTGAAACCCCTCTTGTTGTTGTGAAGCCACTCTTCCTGTTGCATTACCACTCTTCCTCACCCACGTACCAGTAGCCTCTCTTACTCTCTCAGTTGCTCAGGCATTCCTCTCTTACTGTCTCAAAAATGAACGGTGAAGACGATTCGATTCGTGTTCCGGGATCGCCAGTTAATGGTGTGGGTCAGAACGAACCCTCCTCCACTGACAATATGCCTCCTAACCGCCCTGCACGTCGTGGTAGAAGACGCACACGAATGATGGATGTATCTCTAAGTCGGACTTCTGGGTCAAAGCTCGAGATTCAGTTCGATGAAAAGTTGCGGCCTTACGGTCCTAATAAAAACAAATATAATAGTTTTGTCGGCTATCTTGCAAGCAGCAAGGTTAGCATCTTGGAAGATGAGTGGAAAAGTGTTAACTTTGAAAAAGTAAAGCAACCTATTTGGGACACTATCCAGCTTACATACACTGTCCCTGACTCTGAGGAGTTGAAAGTCAAGACATTGTCCTATTGTGCTGATCGGTGGAGGAAGTTTAAGACCTCTCTCGCTAACACATATATTTTTTACAAGGTTGCGCCTGCCAAACAGCCTTGGGAACAATACACATTTATTGATGAACGAATTTGGCAACAATTTGTTCGGCTGCGGACCACTCCTGAAGCTCTGGTGAGTCTATATTTAGTTTTGTTTGCTTATGTAACATGTGAGCTTATATTTGTTCATCTAATCCTGTTAGTTAAATTATATTGTTTGGTGTGTGAATAGAAGTATACATTTCCTGCCTTTGTCTATCCAAGTCTGATATGTAAACCCTGAAAAGGTAAAATACTAAGGAGGTAATTGTGTAATGGTTTGTCTTGCAAAGGAGGAAATGAATAGTCTTAAAAGGGGGAAACTTTATATACCCAATTATTACTATCTAATGTGGACGTACTGATGATCCCACTGGATGCCTTAAAAAGGATCAAGTTTGTATTATTCTGTAAGCATAATCCTCTATTTTTTCTTCTTCTATCTACCTAGCAGTACAAAACATAGCTCTTTTGTAAGCATAATTCTCTTTTGTTTCTTAACCTATTTACATCTTCCTTAAATAATAAAATGTTGAAACTTGATCAAGTGAATTTGACTAGTGTTTGAGGTTCATATCAAGCAGAAGTTCTCTAATTTCTGTTAGTGAGATGGCTGGAATTCATAATTAATAGTTGTTTTCAATTCTGATTCACAGAAAAGAAGGGCAAAAGCACAGGAGATAGGGAGAAAGAATGATTGCCCACATAGGGCTTCTCGCAGCGGATATGAAAGGGCTGAAAAGGAATTGATGGTGGCCAAGCAGAAGAGATTGGAAGATGAAGCAGAATCCAATCCTGAGGCGGTGCATGGTCCGCCATCTCCAATACGTCGCGAGGATTTGTGGTTGCACATTCGGTAAAAGCCAAGCAGCTCCTACACGAGTGAACAAACTTGTGTAGTTGCTGAAAAAATTGTAAGTATTGTTATTGTTGTTATTTTTTAGTTAACATGATTCATTACTAAGCTTCTCGTTATCTGTGCCTTACAGGAAGATCTTAAGAAGAAAGAGGCAGAGGGATCTTTCGTGTCGTCCGGTAGGAGTGATGTTCTCACGGTTGCCACCGGAAAACCGGACCACGGTGGGCGTGTAAGGGGGGTTGGAGGACGAGTAGGCCTGAAGGTATTCTTTGGTTCATCCACCAAACGCCATAGGAAAGAGGTGGTTACCCGGGAGGAGATGGATCAGACAGTGGCTAAATTAAATGAGGAGGCAGTGGCTAAAGAAGCAAGGCATCAATCTGATATGAGCAAGTTGAGGGAGGAACTGAATCAGATGAAGCTGCTTTTGAGCTCTCGTCCAGAGACCAGTGTTCCCTTCACACACTCATCTGCAACTGTGCAGCAGAGCACTCGAGGGAACTGCATTGTTGGACAGTCAGAGAACCCTTGTGACCTTTATGTGGAGGATCATGATAGACTACTATTGGTTGCAAAAGGGACTGTCCACAACTTTTTAGGATCAACTGTACACCACCAACAAATGTCTGATGATGAAGTCAGAGTGTCAGTTGAAAAGGTGATCATTGATGCACCTCTCCCTCTCCCAACTGATAAGATGAAGATTGTGAGTGATGTTAAGGGAACCTTCATCTCTTGGCCACTGAAGCTTGTACATGTCTGTACTCCTCCCCAAGCTTCAACCCCTCGTCCTCAAGATCCGTCCCCTCGTAGAGCTCCATCCCCCCCTCCTCAGGCTCAATCCCCTACGGCTAAGTTGACTGGCCGAGAAAAAATAACCGATATGGTGAAAAGTGGATGTTTTAAAACTAAATCGTGGTCTGTCAATGAAGTAGTAGGCGACGCAATTCCCCTACCAGTCCAAGTTGACTCCGTTGATATTGACTCCCTGCTGCTTCCTCGACAGGAGCTTACTGATGCAATTATTCAAATTTGGATGAAGTAAGTATGTTCTTCTATGGTACATATAATTTAAATGCATCATTTAGACACACATACATATATATACTAATTCCCTGATCGATGTAATTATTGTAGGTTCTTGCATCAAGAATTGGAGAATGAGGGCAGGTTGGACGATTTTGGATTCTTGTGCCCACAGTATATGAGTCAAACAACCATGGTGCAAAGACAAGAGTACATATCAAGGAGGTTGTGTAATGTGAGAAGAAAGGTGTACTTGTTGTCATTCTTCCACAGGTACATATCACAAATCTTGGCTACAAGTCACTTAATTTTGCTACATGCCTACATATATCACTGAGTATACTTTACTGCTGTGAATTTTCAGCTGCTACTGGCAGTTGGTCATCATGTGCACGGAAGAAATTAAAGTTATCTTCTTATGCTCCACTCACAGCCTGCTAGTGTCCACGTTGGTCCAGACCATCAACGAGTAAGCATGTCATTTTGATTCTCTTGTCAGAAATCTCTGCTGTGAATTTTCAGTGAATTGATAAATATGCATTTTTGATGATAGTACCATGAGGACCTTCCAAATCGATGCACTCAAAAAGCGTCCTTCAAAGGCCAAAGAGCCTAAATGGCTCAGACCAGAGGTTGGTACAATATAATATTGATAAACTTGTCAACTGCCTTGTGAACTTAGTCATAAGATGTATATTACTTATATATTTCTTTTTCTTTTTAGACTCGTCGGCAACCACATGAGTCCAACCTATGTGGCCAATACATCATGAAACACATGTATGATATTGTCACTAAAGGAGAAACTAAATTATTTGCAAAGGTAAATATTTGATGTTACATATATTATGCACGCAAGTTAATTCAATTTCTAGCTTAATGAATTACATCTGAAATATGGGCGCAAGTTATTAATTCAGTTTGTGTCTTTGATGTTACAGATGTTTCAATGCCCTGCCCCCTTCTCGGATGCTGAACTCGAGCACATATGTGAATTGTTTTGTCAATATATGTATGACCTGATCTTAAGTAGTGATCAGGGACAATAATTAATGATGTTATTCATTTGTAAATATTCTGTAAAATTTGAATATTTTTTCGATCAATTTGTAAATAATACACAGGCAATGTAAAATTCAATAGATAAATTTGTTTAATTTTTTGAACAATTTTCTTGTGTCCATTTTGGGGTATCTGAAATTGGATGGTGGATATAGCTATTTAGTGCGCTTGAAATTTGAGGTTCAAGATGATGTAGCGAGTTCGCGACTTTAGGACCGAATATGGGTAAACTTCCGGTCCTAAAAGTTTTCGGTTAAATAATATGAGACTTTTAGGACCGCATGTTGTATACTTCTGGTCCTAAAAGTATTGACAAAATATTGGAGAGACATTTAGGACTGTATGTTTTAAAATGACAGTCCTAAAAATATTCGACACTTTTAGGACCGTATCTCCTTTTTCCGTCCGCTCCTAATAGTCTTCCTTTAAATAGAGTTGATTCGCTTTTCGGACAAATTAATTAGAAAGCTCTGGCGTTCATTTAGGACCGTATGTTTTAAAATGACGGTCCTAAAAGTATTCGACACTTTTAGGACCGTATCTCATTTTTCCGTCCGCTCCTAATAGTCTTCCTTTAAATAGAGTTGATTCGCTTTTCGGACAAATTAATTAATTAGGGTTCAAGGCAACCGAGGTTCTGGCGTTCTGATCAAGCTAGGTCCCTCATTGTAGTCGATGTTACCTCTCCAGATTTAGATTATCGGTTTCCCTTTTCTTTGTCCCTTTTCTTTTTGTCGGAAAAAGATGAGAGATATTGAAAAGGACACTTTGTTTCTAATCAAGCGAGGTAACACCGAGGACAACGATGGTCCAACCTTGAGAAGAATTGTCACTGTTTGTTTTTATTCGAATAAGGTAAACGTTCTTTTTGTTTTGTTGGTCTGATCTTAACTGTATATTGTTGGATATTTTAATGTGCGAGTTTTTAATGTTGATCATACACACGAGGACAATGTTTTGTTTTTTTCCTCCTTGTCGGAAAAAGAAATAATGTATTGATCAGAAGGATAAAGGCGATCGAAATAGGAAAGTAACAAAATTATTATATATTTTTTAATGCTGCCCCATGGGGGGTAGCAGAGTACATGATTTTAAAAAAAAATAGAAAAATATTTACTCCTCCCCATCATTGTCGGAGGGGAGGGAGTCGTCGAAGGGGTCGGTGATGTCGTCATCTAACAGATTGTACTCAACGTCGTGGGCGTCGAGTATCGCGTTGATCTTGTTGTTGACGGCGTGGTAGACCTGAAAAAGCTGGCCCTGTCGTCGATCTATATGATCGACGCGGGCCAGGAGGTGGCACAGCAGCTGTTTGGTGGTTGGGTTTGGAGGCAGAGGAGGAGGGTAAGGATTGTTATGCCCAGCGGGAGGAGGAAAAGGAGGACCTGGTGGTGGTGGAGGACCTGGTGGCGGTGAAGCAGGCATTGTAGAAGTGATGATGAAGAATGTGAAGAAAGTAAAGTAACAACGGCTTTAAATAGAGAACCCATCCGGAGTGAAACGTCGGAACCTTTAATGAGCAGACGCATAGTTCATCAGAATACAAGGAGACGCCTAGTTACGTTGGGAAGTTTATCTGGAAGTCGAAGAGATCTGATAGAGTGTAAGGATACGACTCTGCTATCGGAATTTGAAACGATGAACTTTTTTTAGGAAATTTAAATCTTGAATAAATGAATTTTAGGACCGGAAAACTGATAAAAGATCGGTCTTAAAATTAATTCAGTTAAAAAAAATAAATAATATACTTTTAGGACCGGAGAAATTATAAAAGGTCAGTCTTAATATTAATTCATCTTAAAAATTAAATAATATTTATAAAACTCGCTCGTAAAGTGTAGACCATTCGTCTGCTCTTTACCTCTCTGTCCTTAACACTCCTTATTAACTCTGCACTACCTCGTAAGTCCAAACTACCTCTAACTCTGCCTTTATTAATAAACGCGTCATACCTCTTTGCGCCAACGTACTGCTCAAACCATGGTTAGAAGATACAAGATAACCGCTCGTAGGGGTGCTCTTACTCGTGATGCTCGTGCCTTGCGTCGATCGTTATACGGTGCGCCTCCTCCATCGAGAGTGCGTTCGATTGAAACAGAAGAGTCTCGGGTCGTTGGACCCATTGTTATTTCCGATGATGAAGACATTGCCGCACCCCCCCTCTAGCCTTCCGACCATGAAGAGGTTCCTGCTCCACCTCTCCAACCAGTTGGCCCCAGCGCGCCGACCGCTGACCCTCGTCCTCTTTCCTCTAACGACCTGATACGAATAAGACGGGAACTTGCTGATATCCGGCGGGAGATTAATGCTGCTCAAGCCGATATTGCCTGGGCTTTGAAGAATAACAAGCTTTGATAATTTTCTGTTTTTTTTTTTGGGGTAATGTGTACGACAATATTCAAGTAATTAATAATAGCATTAATTAAGAACCATAAGTTTGTCTCTTTTTAATTTTTTGTTCAAGTAATTAATAATAGCATTATTTAAGAATATCATTAATTAAGAACCATAAGCTTGTCTCTTTTTAATTTTTTGTTAATGTAATTAATAGTAGCATTAATTAAGAACTATAACCTTGTCTCTTTTTAATTTTTTCTTCAAGTAATTAATAGTAGCATTAATTAATAGCATTGATAATTTTCTGCGCTCGCCAAAGGCCCAAAGTCAATACTCTTTTCTTTGGAAAATTAACTTAGGTCCGAAGTATTATAAAACTGCGGTCTTAAATATATAGGACCGGACAGGATAAGAATTCGGTCTTAAAAGTAACATTTAAAAATTTAATATGAAATATTTAGGACCGGATGCTTTATAATTAATCGGTCTTAAAAAATCCAAACATAAAACCAAGACTCTGTCGCGCGGAAAATTAAATTTCCCTCTCTGAATTTCTCTTGTCGTGCCGAAAGTGATTACTGAGGAGGTTCTGTCTCCCGTGGTTGTGTGTTGCTTCGTCGGTGCTTCGCGTTGCTCTCTCGACAATCACTTCCTCGTTCCTCAGCTAAACTTAGACCAAGCTGTAAGAGGTGTTTCGGTTATATAACTTCATGGTTTGCCTACTTATCGTTCTGGGTTTTTCTTGAGTTGAACGAAATCGATGAAATGCTCTTGTGTGCTTCTCTGTTGTTAATGAATATTCTATTCTGAAGATTATATTTGCACTTGAGACCTACCCAAGTGACCAACAAATGTTTTTAGGGTACTCTTGCTGTCTCCAACATCAACGTTCGTGGCGGGAGAAGAAAGACTCTTATTTGACATTTGAATTTATATGCTACAGGTGAGTCCACAAGACCTTCATGCGAAGCATTTAAATTTCCTCGTCATGCATTTATTTTGCTTCGGGAGTATTTTAGTTTGGCTTCACTGTGATATTCATGACCAAAAGTGATTCTTCGTTATGCATTTATTTTGACTTATTATACGTATATTAAATCTTTCCGTCCATAGGAATTCTACTATGGATCACAGTTGGATAAATGCTTTACGGACGAGCGTTGAATATCAGAATGGGGTGAGGGACTTTATTGAATTTGCTAAACAAAATGTCAATGATGATAGTGGGAAGTTTTATTGCCCTTGTGTAAAATGTTTGAATGAGAGGCGACTAAGTCCTGAAGTTATACGAACACATTTAATTTGTCAGGGATTTTGTAAGACCTATACAGTATGGGTATGGTATGGTGAAAAAAATACCAAGTGGGTCTCAACATGGGGAAATGGCCTTTGATGATAATGACACGGATATGGACGATCGCTTAGAGGACATTATTCGTGATGTAGGAGAAGAGGCCTTTCAACAATCACATGCATATGGTAATATGTGCAGTGATGCGGAGACCCCGCTATACCCAGGGTGTCAAAAATACCAATTGTTGAACGCTGTATTGAAATTGGTAAACTTGAAGGCACGTCATGGATGGAGCGACAAGAGTTTTTCTGAAATGCTTGAGGCTTTTAAGGACATGCTTCCGGATGATAATGTGTTGCCGCATCGATACTATGATGCTAAGAAAATACTTTGTCCACTGGGGATGGAGTACAAAAAGATCCATGCATGCCCGAATGACTGCGTATTGTATAGAAAAGAGTTTGAAGAGAAGCAGAATTGTCCGATATGTGAAACCCCAAGGTACAAGTCAAATAAGGGGCCTGCAAAAGTGTTGTGGTATCTTCCAATCATACCAAGGTTCAAGAGGTTGTTTGCGAATGAAAATGATGCAAAACATTTGCGGTGGCATGCAGATGAGAGGATTTCTGATGGAAAGCTTCGTCATCCAGCCGATTCTTCTCAATGGAAGAAAATCGATCAATTATTTCCCAACTTCGGCGAAGAACCTAGGAACCTTAGGCTTGCCCTTAGCACGAATGGCATGAATCCATATGGAAGCCTTAGCATCGTACATAGTTCATGGCTGTACTCCTCATTATTTACAACTTATCTCCTATGTTATGCATGAAGAGAAAGTACATCATGCTGTCTATGTTGATTTCGGGACCAAAACAACCCAGAAATGACATTGATGTTTACCTTCAGCCCTTGATCGAAGACTTGAAGGAGTTATGGGAAGAAGGTGTGGATGTTTTTTACTCTTTCAAGAAGGAGGTATTCAAATTGCGAGCCATGATATTCTGTACTATAAACGACTTCCCAGCATATGGTAACTTGTCAGGGTATAGTGTAAAGGGCCATAAAGCATGTCCGGTTTGTGAAGAAGGCACATGCTACCATCAACTCCAACATGGAAGAAAGACGGTTTACCTTGGACATAGGAGATTTCTTAGACGGGGCCACCCATATCGTCGATTAAAGAAAGCCTTCTTTGGTGGCCAAGAATATGAAGATGCTACGGTGCCATTGACTGGGGAGCAAGTTTATGAGAAGGTGAAAAATATCAATGTCATCTTCGGCAAGACAGCCAAGAGTAGAAAAGATACAAATATATGGAAAAAGAGATCTGTATTCTTCGATCTTCCCTATTGGCGCAATCTTGATGTGAGACACTGTATCGATGTCATGCATGTGGAGAAAAACGTATGTGATAGCATTGTTGGCACGCTTCTCAACATACAAGGCAGTTTCAAGGATGGTGTGAAGGCAAGATTGGATTTGCAAGCAATGGGAATACGTGAAGAGCTACATCCAAGGTCGTATGGGACGAGAACTTATTGTCCCCCGGCTTCTCATACTTTGTCTAAGGATGAGAAACGTAGTTTTTGTGAGTGTTTACATGGCACAAAAGTTCCCTCGGGGTATTCTTCAAATTTTAAGAGGCTTGTATCGATGAAGGACTTGAAATTAGTAGGCCAAAAATCACATGATTGTCATGTCTTGATGCAACAGCTACTCCCAATAGCTATTCGAGGCGTCGCTGAATATGACCTTCAGGTTGTTTTGACTAGACTTTATGTCTTCTTCAATGCGGTTTGTTCTAAAGTTTTCGACATTGAAAAGTTGGATGAATTGGAGAATGAATGACATCTTATCTTGTGCCACCTTGAGAAGTTTTTTGTTCCTACATTTTTTGACATCATGGTTCATCTAATTGTTCATCTAGTGAGGGAGATAAAGTTGTACATCCCTATCCATTTACGGTGGATGTACCCAATTGAAAGATCTATGAAATTCCTTAAAGGGTACGTGAAGAATGCATACCATCCAGAAGCATCGATTGTTCAGAAATATGTTTCTGAAGAAGCCATGGAATTTTGTCAAAATTATTTGGCCAAAGTAAGACATATTGGGCTTCCAAAACGTCATCATGCTGGAGGGGGTAGGCGAGGGGCTTCAGTAAAGACTGTGGCTCCTGATGAATTGTCACAAGTCCACTTATACATCTTGAATAATGTTGATGAAGTTCAAGCCAGCATAGCTGCACATAAAGAAGCTGTGAGGAAAGAAAATCCTCGAATGACTGAACAAAGGTTGATTAGGGAGCATGACAGAACTTTTGCACACTGGTTCAAACGAAAGGTCAAGGGGGAGGAATGTGTTTCTGATATCCTCAAATGGTTAGCACGTGGTCCTGAGGTTGATGTCATAAGTTGGAATGCGTATGTGATCAATGGTTATACATTTTACACGAAGTCCCTAGATGATAGGAGCACAGTCCAGAATAGTGGTGTTATGTTAGAGGCTGAATCTATGCACTTCTCCAGTTTGAAAGACAAAAGCCCTTTATTGGCAGTCATGCCATATTATGGGGTTATTGAAGAGATATGGGAGGTGGACTATGTGAAAATTAGATTTCCCATTTTCAAATGCAAGTGGGTTGATGTCAATAATGGTGTTCGGATCGATCGGCTAGGATTTACATTAGTCGATGTCAATGGTAGAAGTTTTGGAGATGAACCTTTTATTATGGCAGACCAGGCGCAACAAGTGTTCTATATCACCGATCAAGAAAATAAAATGTGGTCTGTAGCTCTCCAAGGAAAGAAGGTCATTGATATTGATGAGGAAAATTCAAATTATGGTATTCCTGAGAGTACACCTTTTTCAAGGGGTCTACCGGACATGAACGAAGAAGATGAAGCGGATAATGAACCCGGCATAAGAAGTGATCATCAAGAAGGGATATGGGAAGATATCACTTTATAAAAGAGTCAATTCATAAGGTAATATTCATATATATGCAGATTTATTTGACTACTTTAAGGCTTTAACTATATATATTATTCCTTCTATGTTCATAAAATGTCTTTGACTATGAAGTTTGTTCCTTGTTTTATTTTTGTGGCAGGATCCGATCATGTTATAAAAGAGGATGTTACGTTGTTGGGTGGCATGGGAATCAGATGATGAAGGCATGGTGAATATTATTTTGGGCGCATCTATGTTGTATTTGTAACTTATTGTATTTGTAAGTAAGTTATCTTATTGGATGTATGAATTAACTTTGGTGTTGTAGATTAATTAATAGGCCAAATAACTTATGGTGAATAATATTTGTATCATTTTTCCAATTCAATTTATTCAAATAATTGTTCATAGCTTGTAGCTTAAAGTATCGACTTTTATGTGCTGGATTGGGTAGTGGATTTGTGTATATATATAGTAGCAGGAACAACAGCAGGGAAAAATTCAGAAAAATTTAGATTGGAAATAAATAAGCCGGTTTTATGCGTTTGACTTTTAAGACCGGATGTAATTATATGACAGGTCTTAAAGGTCATATTAAGCCGGTCTTAAAAGTTGGCCTTTTTAAGACCGTTATATTATATTTAGAAGTCCGGTCTTAAAGGACAATTTTTAAAACCAGACGTAATTATCATCCGGTCTTAAAAGTCAGTCTTTTAAGACCGCGTATGATTAGTCGGTCTTAGAAGTCGCTAACTTTAAGACCGTATTTATTTTTGTCCGGTCTTAAAAGTCTGATATTTTTAAAAGCGGACTAATTTTAGGCCGGTCTTAAAAGTTGAGTTTTTGGACCGACCAAATCAAACTATTTCATGTTCATTTAGTACAAATTTTAAGACTGAATGTTTTAAATGTCCAGTCTAAAATATGTAGACTTTTAAGATCGGATCATTGTTCGGTCTTATATGTAGACTTTTAATACCGGCTGGAACAAGACCGGTCGTCCGTCCGCTCTTACGAGGTTGTTTTGTCCGGTCTTAAAAGCCTTTTTTGCACTAGTGAGAGTCAGAATTCCTACACATTCGACAAGGCCAGGAAGAGTCCTTCGACGACTACTTCGCTCGTTTCACCAACTTATCCCGGTATTCGTCACATCTAAGGTGGGATAATGACGAAAGTAGCATGGCAAGCATACTCGTCTACGGATTGAAGTATGAAATAAGGGAAAGGCTAGTATGGCACTAATTCCCAGAACTGATTCAAGCCGTAGAAGCCTGCCGACTCATCGAAGGAAACCTGAAGGAGCTTCGGAAGGCCAGAGTCTTCAACAGCAGCGGCCCTAGTCGTGGCAGTTTTAACCGCAACAACTCAGCACAGAAGAGGAAGACACCTTGAGGAAATTCCCGAGGAGGAAACAAGAGGCCTTTCCAACCGAGACAACCAAACTTCCCAAGGATGCAGACGCCCCAAGCTTGTCCAAAATGCAGAAGGTTCCATCCGGGAGCAAACTGTGAAGGAAAGCCTGTGTGTTATAGGTGCCAGAAACTGGGGCATATCAGCGTTAACTGTCCTAAAAAAGCCCTGGAGGTGAGACCACAGAACCCAGGGCGAGTTTTTGCTCTGACCAATGAAGAAGCCAGAAAATCTCCTAAGATGATCAAAGGTATTATCTCTCTTAATGGGAATCTACTCCGGGCATTGTATGATTCGGGTGCTAGTCACTTGTTTATTTCTTATGATTGTGCAAAACGACGAGGAATGCATGCCTATAGATTACCTTACGATTTGATAGTAGCTACCCCACTTGGCGTGAAATCTTTAGCCTCTGACGCATGTCTTAACTGTATTGTAAGTGTAAATGGATGAGAGTCCAACATAGACCTTATCCGGCTACCGCTCCAAGGCATCGACGTCATTCTTGGTTTCTACTGGCTGATGGCAAACAATGCGATCATCGATTGTGGCAGTAAGACGATACTGTTCTCACCCCCACGCAGCCAGGGCAAGATTAATGCAAGCCTGAACTTTCTCACTAGTGCAGAAGCAGAAAGATGCATGAAACAGGGATGCCAAGCATATATGGTATTCTTCTCAATCAAGGCAGACGCCGAACCCTCACTCGAGGACATTCTCGTTGTGAACGAATTCCCTAATGTATTTCCAGAAGATCTCACCGAGTTACCCCCTGAACGGGAGGTTGAGTTTGCCATCGACTTGATGCCGGGCACCAGATCAATATCAAAAGCACCGTATCGTATGGCACTAAATGAGATGCAAGAATTAAAGAAGCAGCTTGAAGAACTCCTAGAGAAAGGGTTTATTCGACCCAGTGTGTCACTGTGGGGAGCCCCAGTGTTATTTGTGAAGAAGAAGGACGGAAGCTTACGACTTTGTATCGACTACCGTGAGTTGAAAAAAGTGACTGTCAAAAACAAGTACCCACTTCCCCAAATCGACGACCTACTTGATCAACTATCTGGATCCTGTGTATTCTCCAAAATTGATTTGCGCTCAGGATACCATCAGCCGCAAGTGAAAGCCAGTGATGTTCCAAAAACAACCTTTAGAACCAGATACGGGCATTACGAATTCCTTGTGATGCCTTTCAGATTGACAAATGCTCCTGCCGTGTTCATGGACTACATGAATCGAATTTTTCGTCAACACCTAGACAAGTTCGTAGTAGTGTTCATTGACGACATCCTGATCTATTCTAAGAGCAAAGAGGAGCACGAAGAACATCTGTGAATCGTGCTGGGTATACTACGTGACAAACAACTCTTTGCTAAACTAAGCAAATGTGAGTTTTGGCTATCGAAAGTGAAATTTTTGGGCCATGTCATATATCGTGATGGTGTAGCTGTCAATCCTAGCAAGGTAGAAGCAGTCCTAGACTGGAAGAGGCCGGAATCCGTGACAGAGATACGCAGTTTTCTGGGTCTAGCAGGTTACTACTGTAGATTTATACAAAATTTTTCACATCTTGCCTTACCATTGACCAAACTCACACGGAAGAATCAACCATTCGTATGGGACGATGACTGTAAGGCGAGCTTTCAAAGCCTGAGGGAGAGGTTGACTACAGCACCGGTATTAATCATCCCAGATCCAAGTGGGACTTACGTAGTCTATAGTGACGCCAGTGGGCAGGGATTGGGATGCGTCCTGATGCAGCAGGGAAGAGTAGTAGCGTACGCCTCTCGACAGTTGAAGCCTTATGAATCGAATTATCTCACACACGACTTAGAACTTGCAGCTATCGTCTTTGCCTTAAAGATATGGAGACATTATCTCTATGGGGCGACCGTGGAATTGTACTGTGACCACAAGAGTCTGAAGTACCTCTTTGACCAGAAGGAACTCAACACGAGACAGCGTCGCTGGATGGAGTTGCTTAAAGTCTACAACCTGGAGATCAAGTACCATCTGGGTAAAGCAAACGTCGTTGCAGATGCTCTCAGTAGAAAGGCGGTACACACAGCTTATATGATGATTCAATAGTGGAAACTACTCGAAGAGTTTAGAGACCTGAACCTGTCGAATCAGATATGCCTAAACAATAGTATGCCTGAAGGATCTTGTCTTGCAAGTCTCCTTGTTAGCCAAAGGGAATATGATCTGAGGGATGCAATCGAGGAGCACAGCGGCACGACGAGTGGGCCATAGCAGCACGAGAAAAGATCTCACAAGGCGAGACTCAAGACCTTGACCTATCACCTAGTGGTTTGGTTAGGTACAAGAAGCGGATTTACATACCGAAGAACGGTGAGTTGCGGTAGAAGATACTGGATGAGGCTCATAAGAGTAAGTACACTCTACATCCCAGAATGGTCAAGATGTACCAAAACTTGAAATCTAAGTTTTGGTGGCCTAGGTTGAAGAAAGATGTAACCGAGTATGTGGCCAAATGGCTGACTTGCCAAAGAGTTAAGACGGAACATCAACGACCCCCTGGTCTTCTTCAAGGACTAGAGATTCCAGAATGGAAATGGGAAAGCATTACCATGGATCTTGTGGTATGATTACCTAAGATCAGAAATCACGATGCGATCTGGGTAATTGTTGATAGATTGACCAAATCAGCACGCTTTCTTCCCATTAGCGTTAACTACTCACCAGAACAATTAGCAGTGATTTATATCAAAGAAATTGTGAGACTTCATGGTGTACCCAAGAGCATTGTCTCAGATCAGGACCCGCGATTCACATCCCGGTTTTGGGAGGCATTACATGAAGCGTTGGGAATGAAGCTAAGACCTAGTACGGCCTATCACCCCCAGATCAATGGCCAATCTGAAAGGACAATACAGACGCTAGAAGACATGCTTCGAGCGTGTGTATTGGACTTCAAGGGACATTGGGACCAACACCTACCCTTGGCCAAGTTCGCATATAACAACAGCTATCACTCAAGCATACAAATGGCTCCGTTTGAAGCATTATATGGGCGTAAGTGTCGATCACCCATATGCTGGACGGAATTGTCTGAGCAAGAGTTCCTCGGAACAGACTTAGTTGATAAAACCTCCGAGCAAATCGCTCTGATTAAGCAAAGACTCCTAGCAGCGCAGAGTAGGCAGAAGAGTTACGCCGACAAAAGACGAAGACCATTAGAATTCCAAGTTGGAGACCATGTGTTTCTGAAGGTGTCCCCAATAACTGGTGTCGGTAGAATGCTTAAAAGGCGAAAGCTAAGTCCTCGCTGTATAGGGCCGTTCGAGGTTTTAGCAAAACGTGGACCAGTCGCGTACCAGATAGCCTTACCCCCGAACTTGAGCAACATCCATGACGTTTTCCATGTCTCTCAGTTGAAGAAATATCAACCTGATCACGACCATATTATTCAGTATGAGGATGTCAAATTCCGACATGATAACACTTTCGAGGTCGAGCCGGAGCGAATTCTCGATTACCAAGAGAAGCGGCTTTGACACAGAAGTATTCTGTTTGTGAAAGTAGCTTGGAAAGGTTTATCTCCTGTTGAGGCAACTTGGGAAACGGAAGAAGATATGAAAGAAAAATATCCTGAGTTTATGGCTCAAAATTTAGTTAGTGTAAAGTAAATTTTGGAGACGAAATTTTATTTAACAGGGGGAGAAATGTAATACCTCAAAATAACAATTATCATGAATACAATATTTTGTTTGATGGCACCTATTTAAAATAGGTGAATATGTGGTCTCAAATTTTGAGATATATTTACTTTATCTATTAGGTTATTTTCCCTTAGAATTTAAGGTAGCCAATGTTTTATCTTTCTAGATTTTGTTTGGAATTATAAAAATGCAAACAACTCCCAAATTAAATTAGGGTTCTTAGAGGACCAAGAAAGAGCAAGGAAATATTAGGGAAATACATCAATTAAATTGGGGAGAATAATAGGAATTAGTAGACACATAGGGATTTTTAAATATGTAAAGAACATGTCCAAATGATTTCTATATAGGGAGATAAAAAATCCCAAAGTTAGGGCTACGAATTTCTGGAAAATTCTAGGCAGATGTTCAAAACTTAAAAACTGAGAATGAACCGTGTGATCTGGGCAAAAGCTATTATTTTTACTTGAAAATAGACATCCTAAGGATTCCAAGAAATTTTACGGATCCTTGTTTCGATTTTTCTAGAATTAGTTATGATTTTTCGAAGTTAGTCGAAATCCTGCCCAGATTTACATCAGCGTTTTTTTTCGAAATTTAAAGAGAAATAATTAAATAATAAGTACACTAGGGGTAAAATAGTCATTTGAGGTTAGGATATCTATTGGGATATTGGTTGTGAATTAATGGATGCGATATTACCCTCATAGGAATCTTTGAACGCTTCGCAACCGACAACGTACCGTACTCGACAAGCAAAGGTACAAACGCGTACTGTAACACTAACTCTAATGCTTATTGTACACTTGTATGTGATAGATATATTCATAGACTATGACTCTGTTTGGAAAAAAAAGAAAAGGAATTGTACATACAGCTTTACACGGGTTATAGTCATGATAACGCCGTTAAGTTTTCCTAGCGCTGAGGACACGATAGGCCATCGTGGCACTGGTGAATAGTGCAGACTGATTGAATGTGAATATGTGGTGATTGTGGTATGAATATTGTGAACATGTGATTATGCTGTATTATCATGAATATCTGTCATACATAACTATTACATAAGCATGAGGTTAACCGTTACCTGAGGTTCAATGGGTATTGAACCTCAGCTCTTACCATAGCCTTAGGTTCTAGAGGAGGCAGAGTCGCTGACAAGGGTAAGCAGGCTGCATGAGGACCCGGACGGAGGATTGTTCTTCTGTTGTTATTTTTGTCCTTTAGTTTTAATATTTGGATGACTATATTAGTATCAGTATTAGTATCAGACACACCAACGATGGATGATTATCAGTTACTCGTTTTGTTTTAAAATTAAATCTTTCTCGATGCCACTCTGATTAATCTCTTTGAAACTCTATTAATCCCTTTTGAAATCCACATTTGAAAAATGGAGTTGTTACAGGTATGAAGCGTACCCCTTTTATGGATTGACTTCGCCGCCGCCATCTCACTTAAAAAAACAATAACTTTTGGTGGTGACCTTAAATGTCCTCGCCGAAAGTTTATTTTTTAATGGCGACAAAAGAGATTGACTTTCAGTGGCGACAATTTTTATTGCCGTTGAAAGTCTAAATACTTTCAGCAGCGACAATTTTTGTCGCCACTGAAATTTAGTTTTCAGTGGCGACTTTCATATGTCGCCACTAAAAGTGTCTTTCACTGGCGACTTAATATCGCCGTGGAAAGCCTTATTCATAAATTTTTCGAGCACCAAGCGGCTCTTATTCCCATTTTCATTCATTCATTTCAATCAAACACTCCCTCTCTCCCAAATTCATTTCGCCTAAACACCTCTAGAAGCAAAGGCAGAGACAAGATTGAAAGTTGGAGAGACGGAGGAAGACGAAGAGAGCGCGAGAGGAGTTGGAGGTGTTGAATTTCATACTCATTTCGGATAACAGCCCCTTCTCCCACACTTCTCATTCAATTCGGTCTTTCACAAAATCATAGAAGGCGAAAGTGAGAGTTAAGTCCGAGGGTGGGAGTCAGCGATCAAGAAGGGAAGAGGAAGAAGGAGGACACTGATTAAAAGCTTGGATTTGGGTTTAGGTAAGCTTCTTCATTCCCTTCCCATCTTTGATTTTCGGTCGTTGCTACTGTTTGGGTTAAAGGAAATAGCAAAAAATTGATTAAATGAGATGGGAAACCGATTAAGTAGATTGTGTTGCACGCGGTTTGGTTTTTCTGTTAGGTGATTTTCGGATTCCAATTTTCCCTTTATCTGCGTGTCACAGCTCTGTGATTGCCAAATCGGGGTTCATTTTTCTAGGGGTATAGATGTTAGTTTATGAATAACTTTGAAGCCCAGGGATTCTTTTCTGATCTGGTTTACTGATTTGGTGCTCTTGTGCCGTTGGGTTTCAGTTCTGAATCAATGGGTATGAGCTTGATATATATATATTGTAGGAAGATGAATGATAGTTGAATTTGAAATTGAAGGCAGAAATTTAAGACAAATGCCACTATTTGAGATGTTAAAGTGAGGAATTAGGGTTCTGAATTAGTTATTTCACCTAATCCTCGTGTAGAAGCTCTTGAGATGTGCTCAAGGGAAATAGTATTAAATTTCATGAATTTTTCCTTTTCCCTATTCGGTTAGTCACTGTTCTGATCTGTAGGAGTTGGATTTTGCTTAATCTAATGCTTTCAATGTGTTTAGAAGAGATTTTTGTGTAGGTGATAATTGAATATTTCATACACTACTTTTTGTCTCTTGATTAATAATTTAGGACTCTTTAGCTAATAAATAATGGCTTTTATATCTCTTTGGGCTTTGGGCCTTTAATTTTATTTTAGCCATTTTTAATAGTAAAATTACAGTTTTACATTGCTTCGCTATTTTTACCGTAACTCTTAAACCAGACATTGGATTTGCCTCATTTTTGTCTCATATTTCAGATGATTCGGAGAGTTACAATTGTTATAAAGACATGAGGGGCAATTTCGGTCAAGAGGGCGGTCGATTTTGGAATCGAAGTTGATGTATTTTTGGATTTCATTTAAATTTGAATTTTGTAATTAAAGCCCATTTTTCTATTCTTTTCCGTTTTGGGCCTGAATTGTGGATTGGAGCCCCATTTCGTTTTTCCATTTTAGGTTAAGTGTGGCAGCAGCCATAAACAGATTGTCATTCACATTTTTTTAGGTTGTGTGGATCAAATACAGAAGTTTTATTTATTTTTTTTTTTTTATAACAATAGGCATCCATACATTATCTAGCCTTTATCTCGTTCTACAATCCCTGTTAATACCATGTCCGGATGCGACACTAAATGAAAAAGAGAAGATAAGCTCATCTTGGCAAGGTAATCCGCAGCAGTGTTTATCTAGCGACTGACATATTGGATCTCTACGTCCCAATCCCTCTCAACCACGGCTTTGATTTCTTCAACAAGGCATCGATCTTCATGGACTTCATTGATTGGGTTCCTTAACAAATTTACTGCGTCCACAGAATCTGTCTCAAGGATGACACGTCTGAATCCTCTATCCCACGCAAGCTTTAAGCCATGCATACATCCCCAGAGTTCTGCTGTTAGGCTATCTCCCTCAGGTCCTTTAAACAAGAAAGCTGTCAGGAATTCACCACGGTCATCTCGCAACAGTCCGCCACTAGCCACTACTGGGTTTAGAGTCGAGAATGCCCCATCTGTATTAATCTTCACCCAATCAATCGGTAGAGCTTGCCAACCTAACGTAGAGGTGCTAGGTGTCCTCTTTCTGCCCCCCGCGGCACCCAATCTGTCACTAGCTTTGTAACATCCTGAATTTTGAATCTAATATCTTGAACATAAACCTATTTTGGGAAGACTAGTAGGCTCTATTTTCAGAAAGTGATAAATTTGAAATCAGTATTTTTTTTTGGGAACCAGTGAATAGTATTTACTATTTGTGCATAGTGATTTACTATTTGTATAGTATTAATATTCATCGCGGGACCCACGGCCAAAATAATTCTGCAAACTTTCCCGTGAATGACAATTGCTCGTGAATTTTGGAAAAAAATTGTCAGCGGGACCCACGTAATAATAATTTACTATTTAATTTATAATATTATATTATTAAAAATTTTTAAAACTTTCACGAGGGCGGCTGAGAGTAGTCACGGGAGGGTTTCTTTTTAATTTTTGGAAAAATTACGTAAAATGACCCAGAGACGAAAATTACACTTAAAGACCCATTTTCCAACTATAAATAGACCTTCCATTTCATTTCATTCTTCACAACTTCTAAGAGCCATAGAGAGAGGTAGAGAGAGAGAGAGAGTAGAGATATTTGCTTAAGAGTTATAATAGCTGGTTGGTGATTCGGGTATTAGCAAGTAACAGGTAACTCTGAATATTCTTCCTTATACTTGTGAATTATGTATGATTATAAATTTGTTTGTTTACTATTTTGGCAAGAATATTTAGAAAATATTTATGGTTTTAAGATCTGGTGTGGGAATTTTGACTTGCAAATCTGTAGAGGTACTATTTATACGTACGTTACTATTCACATATACCGTATTTACTATTCATTTTACTATTCACATATACCGTATTTACTATTCATTTTACTATTCACGTATACCGTATTTACTATTCATTTTTACTATTCACGTATACCGTATTTACTATTCATGTTACTATTCACGTATACCGTATTTACTATTCATATTACTATTCACGTATACCGTATTTACTATTCATGTTACTATTCACGTATACCGTATTTACTACTCATTTTACTATTCATGTATATACCGTATTTTACTATTCACAGATACGCATAGTATTTTACTATTCACAGATACGCATAGTATTTTACTATTCACAGATACGCATATCAACGTATATAATGGTATAATAATGCATTATTTTTGAGTAAATACATTCATCATGGCGGTTGTATTGTGATGGGTGGAGTAAGGAGGGAATTGAATGATAAGAATTGTTTATGCCACCACTCGGTGCACAGTGGATGGTACTTTTCAGGGCCCCATCTTCCATGTTTTCCTCTGGCCGGGATTTCATTGGAGATGTGGGACAAGTGACACCTCCTTAGTTGTTATTTTAAAGGAGGGGAGCCATAGTCCAGATTTAAGCTCTATACCTTTGGCCGGGTGTATCTTAAGTTTTGGTGAGCTTGAAACCATCCAGTCAAATGAATGAGTTTCTATTGGACTATATGTTAGCCTATGGTTCCAGTCAGCGGTATACGGTTGGAAGGGGATATAAGGGAGGCTGCATACTGCATAGTGCATTCTAAATTATTCAATAAAGAATGATGAGTATTTTATAAAGATATTTGATGTGAACTACTGTATATCTAAAAAAAATATCTGTGTATATTAAATCCATTTTTTTTTACTATCTACTATTTATGTCATATGTAATTTGCTTGGGTAAGGTAGAAATATTCAGTAGTTACTGAGACGTGAAATCTCATCCCATATTAACATTTTTCAGGTGATTATTCTAGTAGAGAGCAAGGGAAGGCACCTATGGAGTGAGCTCTGGAAGCTCTTTTGATCTCCAATAGATTATGTTATGTTATTATATTTGCCATGAACCTAAGACTTCCGTTTTGTATTAAACTCTGAAATATTTTCTGGAATTTATTCTGATTATGTATTACGGGTTTTATTCGAAATGGTAACATTGTAAAAGGATTTGGATATTGTTGAACTCTTTTGAAGGTGTTTTCAATATTTTGACCAAGTTTTTGGGTATTAAAATTGTGGCGTTACATTTTTGGTATCAGAGCTAAAGGTTCCATGGCAATTTTGTTTATTTTCTAAAGTGATTTCTTAAAAAAAAAATTTAAAAGTTCGTGGCAAATTAAATATCATAACATGAGCATTTCCCTTTGTTAGATTTAGAATTTATTTAGCTATTTTTTTGTTTAGTGTCCTTATAGTATTAATCATAGGAGGAGATAATGGCAAGAACCCGAAGAACTAATTCAACCTCTGCCTCATCCCAAAGAGATCTCCCTCCGCATCAAGATGGTCCCTATCCTCAGGATAACAATGCCCTTTTGGCAGAGTTACGAGACGTCATCTTGGAGATGAGAGAGAAAGTGAATAGACACGAGGATGAACTAGCAAAAGGAAGAGGCCAAGGTGGTAAGGAAGGAAAGGAGAAGGCTCTGGAAGTCACACCTTCTGACCATCAATCTAGGGGAGGAAGTCGTTCTCGCACTGAAGATGGAGGTAGTAGCGGTTCTCATTCTCAATACCATCCCTTACCTATTACTGAGGTTTGGGAAAAATTTCGGAAGTTTACTCCACCGATGTTCGAGGGGAAGCTAGATCCGATTGCAGCACTGGAGTGGCTGAAGCGTGTAGAAAAGATTTTCAGAGTTATCGAGATTAGCTCACAACAAAAGGTGATGGTTGCTGAACAATTGTTGCAGAAAGCAGCTGAAGAATGGTGGGAAAGCACCAAAACAAAAGGAAATGCTGAGATGACGTGGGAAGAGTTTAAGGAAAAGTTCGAAAATTATTACTTTTCCCCTTCAATCAGAATAGAGAAAGAAACTGAATTCCTCACATTCAGGCAAGGGGAATTACATGAAGACGAATTTATTACTCGCTTTTTAGAGTTGTCTAAATTCTGCGGATATTCACAGAACAACTCTAAATGGTTGAGTGCTCGATTGGTTGAAAAAGCTAGACCAGACCTAAAAACAGCTCTATCACCGTTCCTTGATGAAACAAGGGATTTTGAAGAAATATGCGACAAACTGCGCACGATAGCAAGGAACAAACGAGAAGAGGAAGCTGAGAAGATGAAGGGTTTTCAGGCCAGATCTACACACCTCATGAGACCAACGGGAGGAGTTACTAAGAAGCAGAGTCACAACTTCAGTAATGTGAATACGCGGTTTAGCCAACCATCCAGAAGTCACTTTGGTGGACCAACGAGGAGTTATTTTACTGGACCCCAAAGAAGTCATTTCAGCAGACCACCGAGGAGTCAATTCAAAGGACCTCAAAGGAGTCACTTCAGTGGAGGTCAGAGTTCATATAGGGGATCCACAGCTCCTGTTGCAAGCACCGCCAACAATCAGATGTGTGCCAAGTGTGGAAGAATACACCAAGGACCATGTGTGACGTGTTTCAACTGTGGAAAGCCAGGACACATTTCCAGATTTTGTGAGGAGGAGCCTCGAGGAGCCAAGGATGCTAGAACTGCAGTGCCAGGGAAAGTGTTTGCACTATCACATCAGGAGGCAAGTGCTTCACCAAATCTGATTAAAGGTATCCTCAAACTCCAAGGTCTTGAAGTAGAAGCTTTATTTGATTCTGGTGCCACACACTCTTTTATATCATACGACTGTGTGCCTCGATTGAATTTAAAAGTGAGTGAATTGCCTTATTATATGATTATTTCTACACCGGCGGGAGCTTCAGTAAAAACTTCTAGGGCTTGCTTAAATTGTACGATTGAGATTGATAATAGGATCTCAAATATAGACCTTGTTTGTTTACCCACGAAGGGTATCGATGTAATAATAGGGATGGATTGGTTGTCAGCTAATGACATCATCCTTGACTGCAAGAGGAAGACTATCTCTCTTGCGGATGACTCTATGAGTCATAGTAGACCACAATTGTTGTCTATAGCACAAGATGAAAAGCCTGTTCTTCATGGTTGTCTTGCGTACATGGTGTTTTTCTCCATTCAAACAGAAGTGGAGGAAGGGATAGAGAACATTGAAGTGGTGAAAGAATTTCCGGAAGTATTTCCGAAAGAAATGACAGGTTTACCCCCAGAGAGAGAAGTAGAATTTTCTATTGATCTCGTACCTGGAACAGAACCTATATCTAAAGCTCCTTACCGAATGTCTCCATCGGAACTAGCAGAATTGAAGAGGCAGATCGAGGAATTGTTAGAAAAGGGTTTTATCAGACCCAGTGTATCTCCTTGGGGATCGCCCGTACTCTTTGTGAAGAAGAAAGATGGGAGCCTGAGACTATGCATTGACTATCGCCAATTGAATAAAGTGACTATAAAGAATAAATATCCTTTACCCAGGATCGACGATCTACTTGATCAGTTGAAGGGAGCATCCGTATTCTCCAAGATCGACCTCAGATCAGGTTATCACCAACTGAGAGTCAAAGCTGAAGATGTCTCAAAAACTGCATTCAGAACTAGATATGGCCATTATGAATTTCTTGTTATGCCATTTGGGCTAACAAATGCTCCAGCAGTATTCATGGATTACATGAATAGAATTTTCCGACCATATCTAGATAAATTTGTAGTGGTTTTCATTGACGACATCCTTATCTACTCTAAGGATGAAGAAGAGCATAAAGAGCACCTTAGAATCGTGCTACAAGTGTTGAAGGAGCACAAGCTCTATGCGAAACTGTCTAAGTGCGAATTTTGGTTGAAGGAAGTAAAATTCCTAGGCCATGTCGTATCGGCTGAAGGTGTTGCAGTGGACCATACTAAAGTTGAAGCAGTTCTCCAATGGGAACGACCAAAGTCCGTGACTGAGATCAGGAGTTTTCTAGGTCTAGCTGGCTATTATAGGAGATTTATCAAGGGCTTTTCGCAGATAGCTATGCCCTTGACAAAGTTAACTAGGAAGGGTCAACCATATGTATGGGACGAAAAGTGTGAAGCAGCTTTCCAAAATTTGAAGACTAAGTTGACTACGGCACCAGTACTTATAATTCCAGATCCTGCTCAGACCTTTACTTTGTACACAGATGCTTCTAAGAAAGGTCTTGGGTGTGTGTTGATGCAAAATGGTAGGGTAGTGGCTTATGCTTCTCGACAGTTAAGGCCACATGAAGGGAATTATCCTACTCACGACTTAGAACTGGCAGCAGTAGTATTTGCACTGAAAATTTGGAGGCACCACCTCTACGGTTCAAAGTTCGAGGTTTATAGTGACCACAAAAGTCTGAAGTACCTGTTCGACCAAAAGGAGCTCAACATGCGACAGAGGAGATGGATGGAGTTTATCAAGGACTACGACTTCGAATTGAAGTATCATCCAGGAAAGGCGAACGTTGTAGCAGATGCCTTAAGTAGAAAGACAATCCATGTAGCCCAGATGATGATCAGAGAACATAAATTGCTCGAGGAGATACCAAGTACATCTATTGATGTAATGTCAGGTTTGGTCGCTACCATGGAAGCATTAACTATTGAAAGCACAATTTGGAAAGAGATTAAATTCGCTCAGCTCGAAGATGAGTATCTATTAAACGTGAGGGAAGATATTGAAGAAGGAAAAGAATCGAAATTTGGGATCGATAGAGATGGGATATTAAGGTATAAAAGAAAAGTGTGCATACCTAATGATGGAGAAATAAAAAAGCTCATACTAGAAGAGGCACATCGGAGTAAATACACTATCCATCCCGGAGCAACCAAGATGTATCATGATCTTAAGCGGAATTGGTGGTGGCGGGGCATGAAGAAAGATGTGACTGACTTTGTCACTTGTTGTTTGACTTGTCAGAAAGTCAAGATCGAACATCGGAAACCTCCTGGATTATTAAAGAATTTGGATATCCCAGAGTGGAAATGGGACAGCATCTCTATGGATTTCATCATGGGGCTTCCTCTAACGACATCCGGACATAATGCCATTTGGGTAATTGTCGATAGGTTAACTAAGTCAGCTCATTTTCTAGCAATTGCAGCAGAATACTCATTGGAGAGACTAGCAAAGATCTACATGAAGGAGATTGTCAGATTGCATGGGATACCGAATAGCATCGTATCTGATCGTGATCCACGATTCACTTCACGATTTTGGAAAGCATTGCAGAATGCTATGGGAACTCGGATGAGTTATAGTACCGCTTATCATCCTCAAACTGACGGGCAGACTGAGAGGACTATTCAAACTCTGGAAGACATGTTGCGGGCTTGTGCAATCGAACTAAAAGGAAGTTGGGACGATCATCTTCATCTTGCGGAGTTTGCATATAACAATAGTTATCACTCCAGCATTGAGATGGCACCTTATGAGGCTTTGTATGGAAGAAAATGTAGATCTCCTATTTGCTGGACGGAATTGAATGAGCGAATTTTAATAGGTCCAGAACTTGTGGACGAGACGACTCAAAAGATTAAGGTGATTCAACAGAAACTTCTCACTGCTCAGAGTCGACAGAAGAGTTATGCTGACAAGAGAAGACGACCGTTGGAGTTCATGGTGGGCGAACATGTATTCTTAAGAGTCACACCAATGACTGGCATTGGTAGAGCAATACGAGCAAAGAAGCTTTCACCTCGTTTTATGGGTCCTTATGAGATTTTGGAGAAAATTGGACCGGTAGCTTACAGGATTGCTTTACCTCCACAGCTTGCGAATCTTCACAATGTCTTTCATGTATCGCAACTGAAGAAATACCAACCGGATCCTTCCCACATTATAGAAGTGGAAGAGGTAGAACTCAAGGATAACATGACGTATAAAGCTGAGCCGGTGCGGATTGTCGATGTAAGAGACAAGAAATTAAGAAACAAGACCATTAGACTTGTAAAGGTCGAGTGGAAAGGAATGGCTCCCGGAGACGCTACTTGGGAAACGGAGGAGAGCATGCGACAAGCTTATCCACATTTATTTAAATAGGTTAGAATTCTTATTATAGCGAAATTTTGAGGACAAAATTTTCTTTTAGGAGGGGAGAAATGTAACATCCTGAATTTTGAATCTAATATCTTGAACATAAACCTATTTTGGGAAGACTAGTAGGCTCTATTTTCAGAAAGTGATAAATTTGAAATCAGTATTTTTTTTTGGGAACCAGTGAATAGTATTTACTATTTGTGCATAGTGATTTACTATTTGTATAGTATTACTATTCATCGCGGGACCCACGGCCAAAATAATTCTGCAAACTTTCCCGTGAATGACAATTGCTCGTGAATTTTGGAAAAAAATTGTCAGCGGGACCCACGTAATAATAATTTACTATTTAATTTATAATATTATATTATTAAAAATTTTTAAAACTTTCACGAGGGCGGCTGAGAGTAGTCACGGGAGGGTTTCTTTTTTATTTTTGGAAAAATTACGTAAAATGACCCAGAGACGAAAATTACACTTAAAGACCCATTTTCCAACTATAAATAGACCTTCCATTTCATTTCATTCTTCACAACTTCTAAGAGCCATAGAGAGAGGTAGAGAGAGAGAGAGTAGAGATATTTGCTTAAGAGTTATAATAGCTGGTTGGTGATTCGGGTATTAGCAAGTAACAGGTAACTCTGAATATTCTTCCTTATACTTGTGAATTATGTATGATTATAAATTTGTTTGTTTACTATTTTGGCAAGAATATTTAGAAAATATTTATGGTTTTAAGATCTGGTGTGGGAATTTTGACTTGCAAATCTGTAGAGGTACTATTTATACGTACGTTACTATTCACATATACCGTATTTACTATTCATTTTACTATTCACATATACCGTATTTACTATTCATTTTACTATTCACGTATACCGTATTTACTATTCATTTTTACTATTCACGTATACCGTATTTACTATTCATGTTACTATTCACGTATACCGTATTTACTATTCATATTACTATTCACGTATACCGTATTTACTATTCATGTTACTATTCACGTATACCGTATTTACTACTCATTTTACTATTCATGTATATACCGTATTTTACTATTCACAGATACGCATAGTATTTTACTATTCACAGATACGCATAGTATTTTACTATTCACAGATACGCATATCAACGTATATAATGGTATAATAATGCATTATTTTTGAGTAAATACATTCATCATGGCGGTTGTATTGTGATGGGTGGAGTAAGGAGGGAATTGAATGATAAGAATTGTTTATGCCACCACTCGGTGCACAGTGGATGGTACTTTTCAGGGCCCCATCTTCCATGTTTTCCTCTGGCCGGGATTTCATTGGAGATGTGGGACAAGTGACACCTCCTTAGTTGTTATTTTAAAGGAGGGGAGCCATAGTCCAGATTTAAGCTCTATACCTTTGGCCGGGTGTATCTTAAGTTTTGGTGAGCTTGAAACCATCCAGTCAAATGAATGAGTTTCTATTGGACTATATGTTAGCCTATGGTTCCAGTCAGCGGTATACGGTTGGAAGGGGATATAAGGGAGGCTGCATACTGCATAGTGCATTCTAAATTATTCAATAAAGAATGATGAGTATTTTATAAAGATATTTGATGTGAACTACTGTATATCTAAAAAAAATATCTGTGTATATTAAATCCATTTTTTTTTACTATCTACTATTTATGTCATATGTAATTTGCTTGGGTAAGGTAGAAATATTCAGTAGTTACTGAGACGTGAAATCTCATCCCATATTAACATTTTTCAGGTGATTATTCTAGTAGAGAGCAAGGGAAGGCACCTATGGAGTGAGCTCTGGAAGCTCTTTTGATCTCCAATAGATTATGTTATGTTATTATATTTGCCATGAACCTAAGACTTCCGTTTTGTATTAAACTCTGAAATATTTTCTGGAATTTATTCTGATTATGTATTACGGGTTTTATTCGAAATGGTAACATTGTAAAAGGATTTGGATATTGTTGAACTCTTTTGAAGGTGTTTTCAATATTTTGACCAAGTTTTTGGGTATTAAAATTGTGGCGTTACAAGCTTCATTCACACAAGTTGTAATGGCTGATACACTAGATGAAATGGCTAGATTCGAAGTCCGCTTGCCTTCGAAGATAAATAAATTCCGGCGCTTCCAGATCCACCAACATGTGGTGACAAACCTTTGCTTCCATGCCTCAGTTTGCATCGTTCCCCCATTATGGGTTAAATTCCACCGCAGCCAACGATCAATCTCTAGGTTACTGAATGTGCGCCAGAGAGATGGAGAAACAGTCTGCCTCCAAAGCACATAAGTGTCAGGACAGTTACGAAGAACATGTATAAGGTCTTCCTCACCTGAATTACAGACCGGGCACATCTTGTCTTCACTTAACCCTCGCTTGCATCTTGAGACATTGGTCAATAGACGATTATGTAGGGCAAGCCACATGAACATTTTGCAGCGTTCTGGTGCTTTGATCTTCCAAACAGTACCCCATATCTTATCAGGATGCCTCTCAATAGGTTTCAAGTTCTCATAAGCTGATTTAACAATGAATTCCCCACTCTTATTCCATCTCCACCGTAGCCAGTCATTAGGCATTTGTTCAATCCCCTCTTCAACCTTATTCCATGTACGTTTAATCCCATTCCACAAATTTGACCCTGGCTTGTGCCTTTCAATCTTTGGTAAGGTGTCCAAACCACAATTATATTTGTTTCTAATAACTTTCACCCAAAAATCCTCCCTTCTAGTAGCTAGCTGCCACCCAACCTTCATAAGAAATGCTTGATTGTAATAACTAGAATGCCGCAAACCCAACCCGCCATTTGCTTTAGGTGTACAAACGACATCCCAAGCGACAAGAGGAATTCTTTTTTGTTCTTCCGTGCTACCCCATAAGAATTGGTGATTGCTCTGGTCCAAGGACTCACATGTGATGGCCGGGAGCAATGAAGTTTGCATGATATACCCTGGGATCGCTGTAGTCACTGAGGAGATAAGGGTGGCCCTACCTGCCGAGGAAAGGGATCGGGCCTTCCATGTGGATAGCCTTGTTTTGACCTTATCCACGATATAATGAAAAGACTGCTTAGTGACCCGCTTATGATGGAGGGGAACGCCCAAATATTTTCCCAAGTCACTAGTAATAGAAAAGCCAGGAGCCTCACACAGTTCAGTTCTTCTTACATGACACACATTCTTTGAAAAAGACACTCTGGTTTTCTGTTGATTCACTTTCAGGCCCGAACTGTCACAGAAACTTTTAAGACATTTATTAATCACCTCCACTTGATCCATTGAGGCTTCCGCAAACAAAATAATATCGTCAGCAAAGAATAAGTGAGAGATGGGGGGTCCCGTCTTCGTAAGACGAATTGGTTTCCATTGTTTGGCGTGAATCTCCGATTGGATGAGGTGAGCCAACCTTTCCATACACAGAACAAATAGATAGGGTGACAGTGGATCCCCTTGTCTTACACCCCTAGATGGGTGAAACAGATCCGCTTTATCCCCATTCCATAACAGCTGCGATGTAGAGCTAGAGATACATTGTTTGGTCACTTCAATTAGCCTAGCCGGGAGGTTCAAATCCTGGAGACACTGCAGTAAGAAATTCCAATTGACTCGGTCATAAGCTTTTTCCAAGTCAATTTTGATTGCCAAAAAACCCTTATTCTGTTTCATGGAGCGCATAGTATGAATCACCTCTTGAGCCACAATAATATTATCACTACTATGCCGCCCTGGTACAAAACTGCACTGGTTTGGAGCAATCACTTGAGGCAAGATCGGTTTGAGCCTATTCACAAGAATTTTAGAAACAGTCTTGTATATGACATTACACAGACTTATCGGTCTCAAGTCGCCCATGGACTCCGGATGATCTTTCTTCGGGATGAGAACGATCAAAGTGCCATTAACCTCCTTAATCACCTGCGGGTTAGCGAATAAATGCTTAACAAAAGACACAACAGAATTACCTACCGTGGCCCACTGATTTTGGTAAAAAAGTGCGTTAAAACCATCTGGACCCGGGGATTTTAAAGCACCCATGCTGAATATCGCATCCTTAACTTCAATACCAGAGATTTCTCTATTACACCATCGCCAAGTGTCTTCATCTACACAGGGGAAGGACATATTACACTGAAGAGGGGGTCGGATGCTGCAGTCCTCTGTAAGCAAATTCGAGAAGAAGCTAGTGGCCATGAGTTTAATTAGAGATGTATCATAAACCCATGTCCCCTCGCTGTCTTTTATAGCATCAACACGTTGAGATTTCCGTCTGCGATTGGCACGGGCATGAAAATACCGAGTATTCCTGTCACCAAACACTGACCATTCCGCTCTAGCCTTCTGTGCCCAAATCAAGGACTTCTAGAGCAAGACATCTTCCAACTCCTTCCAAAGCTCTAACTGCAGGGCCTCATATCTAGGCAGCATACCAATCCGGGCTACCACTTTATTAATGCCATCTAGCCTCCGTAGAAGAAGTTTCTTTCTTCCCTCAGTATGCCTGAACACCTCCTTGTTCCACTTAGAGCAAGCATTGGTAAATTGTGAGATGTTTTGTACCCAAGCCATGTTAGGAGACCATGATGAACTTCTTCATTTCTACTCGATTTTTGTTCTACAAATCCATGACTAGCTAAGCTATTGTGATTGACCCATGGATTGAGGATTCCACTATCCAGAGGACTCGTTCTTAACGGTAACAAATTCGTTTATGTTTTGTAATTTCGGATTCGATTTACTTTCGGATTGGGTGTTAGATTTAACGCCCAGATTGAGATATCCCAAGGATCAAGTTCGAACTAGGTTTAAAGTATTATTGTGCGATCGTACAGTGATACACTACTGATTTGAACAAATTCTGAACGATCGTTCAGTTGAAGGATTTTCTGGATGAACACAGAGATTTCGGTTCATCCAGAATCAATCACAAATTCGTTCAAATTTATTTTCGTCCAAGGAAGGGAAGCGGTGGAATTCGAAATCCTGGGTTAATCCTTTAATCATCTGTTTATCTATTTATCTATGTTTATTTCGTTTTGTTTATGTTATTCCGTTTTTAATCTCTTTTGAATCAAAACCCCCCAATTTTACTGTTTTTGTTTCATTGCTGTTCAAATCAAACCGATTGTGAATTCATTGGGAAACGACCCAGGTTACATTATATTGCAAATCCGTTTCTAATCTAGTTATTTTGGGAGATCACGGCAATTCTCTGTCAGTAGGATAAGCGCCTAACATTGACAATTTGAATCCTGAAAGGCCTGGTTAGTTTTGCCCCCACTCTCATTGAAAATATTTACACACTATTATGTTTTATGCTGCAATTGGCAGTAATTAAATTTAAATTCTTCAAAACTGAGTTTATACAAGAAGTGACCTTTAGACTCCTCCCCCTTCTAGAAAACAAAGCTTTTCCTTGGGGAATAGAATTGCCTTCTTGTAGTATGATGATGGAAAACATGGATGATTATGACGTTTGTTGCCTTGCGGAATAGAACTACCTGTGCTTTAATGTATCAAATTTTCTTTTTATGAGTGGAAAGTTGGTAATTAAAATATTTTTATGTGGACAAATAAATAGGAATGAAGGAAGTATAAAACGCCCCCGGCCCACGAAGTTCTAAAAGTAATTAATATTTTTTTTAGCTAAAATACTATTTTAATGCTACTTACTTTACTTACTACTCCCCAACAAGTATATGACGGTGAATAATATTAAACAAATATAAGTTTAAAAAATTTGTCAATGTTTAAGTGTGGTGAAGGTTGAAAATTTCTCCCTTACGTCATGTGTTTGTACTTGACATACTCTATCAATATCATGAAAAAAGTTTAAAAAAATTAAAATTTGAATTATATATATTTTATTTTAAAAATGCAAAATGAGTTAAATAAAGAAAGCAAATATAATGTCAACCGACAACTAACCCAAAATGTAGTCATTTATTAAAAACGGAAGGAGTATTACGATTATAGTCCTGTCCACATCCCTCTTACTATTTACAGGCTTCCAAATTCTAAATCAACTGCGTTGAAATTTCCAAAATGATAAAGGGCAAATCTCAACAAGTCCCAGTTAGGGGGGGGGGGGGGGGAATCAGACTTAATGATGGTGACAAGTTATGAAACTTTTGATTTTAATATAAAAAAGCTACAAATGCATAAGAGAAGCAAAAGGAGTTAATAAACTCATATTACACCACCGCCGGCGTATGAAACGGCATTCATCTTAACAAAATGATTCGATTCATGAATTCTCCAAAACTCTTTCTTCTTCTCTGCCTTATAATCCTTTTCGGCAAAGGACTCACTGCCTACCCATGTTCGACCACAACTTATGCTCAGAACAGCACGATTCAAACAAATCTTAATATCTTACTTTCTTCCCTTTCCTCCAACACCAATAGAAGTGATGGAGTTTACAACACCAGCGTTGACTCCAACACCACCGTCTACGGCCGCCTCCAGTGATGCCACTGTCCAGGCTTGTCAAAAATGTGTTTCCGATGGAGTCAACGATCTCCTTCGGAAATGCCCCAATAATACAGGAGCCGTGGATTGGTACGACAACTGCTGGTTACGTTTCTCCAACCAGATTTTCTTCTCCAAAATGGAAGAACAACCCTAAATAGTTGTTTTTAACACCGGCGATGCAACAAACACTACTAGTTTTATGAACCTGTTGGGTGAAACCTTGCAAGTGGTCGCGAAAGAGGCACGGAAGGTGGAAGCAAGAAATTTGCGACGAAAACAGTAGAATATAATGCTTTTCAAACTTTATGTACTATGGCTCAGTGCACGTCCGATATATCTGAGATTGTCACAACTGTCTCCGTAACAGTATTAGCAATTTGACTAATAGCTGTAATGGAAAAGTAGGGGGAGTAACCCTCAAACCCAACTGCTATTTAAGGTACGAAATGTAAGTCTTTTACCAGGAAGCACCTCCGCCACCAGCGTCAACGCCACCAGCTTCTTCACCGGAATCCACTTCCAAAGGTCAGTTATTAGTGATGGCATATTACAAGTGATGTTTGATTTATAAATTGAAAAATAGCAAATTATATTAATTTTTTGAAATATATAATGGCTTAATGGTCTGCTGTGCCCCAAAAGTTATCAGTGCAAATAATAATAATTCTGCCCTAATTATTATTCCAGTTAATTTTGAATAATAGTCCGAACAAAATTATTCTCTTTTTGATACTTTTGAGGTAAGATTTCCCCCAACAAAACTTTTGAGGCTAAATTACCCGTTAACCTTAAATTTATATTTGGTTTAAATTTAAATTCAATAGAAGCACTTCTATTTCAAAATTTCAGTGTGGAGAATATGTAATTCAAATGATAATTTTTATTGCAAAGGACAAGCTAATAATTTGGGGCAGTGAGTGGAATTGAACCATTCTACTAGTAGGGATCCTCGTGCCACCATATGCAACATGAGTATACGCTTTAATTGATAATTTTAAACTTAGGAATTGTTTTAAAGGATGTTCGGCAATATGTTTTGGATAAATAAAAAATTTGTATAATTTGAATAAAAATAGAAAAAAATATATGTAACTTAATTAGCTTTCGTTTTATTCAGATAAAAGCAGTTTTTTTTTTTTTGGTCGAAAAGATAAAAGCAGGATTTCAGCTGGGATAATTATTGCCATAGCTGTTCCAACTGTGATATTCATATTGCTAGCCATCAAATCGGCCACAATTTGATTATGTAGTTGATGTTTCAAGTGTAGAATCCCTACAATTTGATTTGGATACCATCAAATCGGCCACAAACGACTTCTCTCCAGACAATAAACTTGGTCATGGAGGATTTGGTGGTGAAGTGTACAAGGTATATGAATCTACTTCACTTATAAATATCATGACCACCACCCTCAAAATCATAAAATTACTATTTGTTTGCAAATGGATTTTGAGAGATTGGTTATTTCATATGAAGGGCATTCTACCTGGTGGACAAGAGTTAGCCATAAAAAGACTATCAAGCACTTCAAAACAAGGAGTAGGAGAATTTACAAATGAAGTTCTTACAATGGCAAAACTTCAACACAGAAATCTTGTAAGGTTACTTGGATTTTGTTTGGATCAAGGAGAGAAGATACTCATATATGAATATCTGGCCAACAAAAGCTTGGATAATTTCCTGTTCGGTAGGTTTTGCAAAAAAAAAATTTTTTTCCCCACTTATTACAAGTATGTTGACTCATCAAATATCATAACAGTGATTATTAATTGGTTTTAACTAGGGTAAGGATACGAATCAAATTTTTTGATCTTTTTATTTCCATTTGCTTCTTATTGATCGTACAGGACTTGAAAACCAAGCTAAGTTGAATTGGTCAAAGCGTTACAAGATTATTGAAGGTATTGCAAGGGGAATGCTCTACCTTCATGAAGATTTTCGACTAAAAATTTTACATCGCGATCTCAAAACTAGTAATATATTGTAAGATGAAGATTTATATCCATAAATCTCTGATTTTGGCATCACTAAAATTTTCCTCCTTGATCAAACACAAGCATGTACAAGCAGAGTTGTTGGCACCTTGTCAGTTAGTTCCTTTCATGCCAATGGTTTTATATCATAATTTATAATGAACTAGAGTAAAGAGTTATTTATCTTCTAATATGTGCTATTTTGTAGTGAATATATGACTCCTGAGTAATACATGGTCATATTTCAATAAAATTTGATATATATAGTTTGGGTGTCCTAGATTCTTAGTGGCAAGAAAAATACATCTTCCTATGTATCAAGTTATGCTGAAGACCTACTAAGCTATGTAAGTGAAGATGAACTCAAATGGTAGGTAGAGATCAAAATCTTGACAAAAATTATATATGATTGGGATTGCAGGCCTGGAAACTGTGGAGGGAACGGACGCCATTGGAATTGCTGGATCCTAGTCCAAGAGATTCTTGTTCGAGAAATGAAGTTATTAAATGCATTCACATGAGCTTGTTGTGCATTCAGGAGAATCCAGCTCGAAGACCAACAATACAATCGATAATGGTGATGCTAAGTAGTAACTCCGTCACATTGTCAGATCCTCAAGAGACACCATTTTATATTGGTCGTCATAGAACAGATTGAAACAATCCAGCCATTTATGAGAATAGCTCGGATCAATCCACAAGCAAGTCCGTCCAACAGTCTATGGATGAAGATCCCATTACTGACTTGTATCCTCGCCAATATTATCCTTCTTTACTTAAATACTCAACTCAGTATTTGTATACCTATGTCAATAATTGATAGAAGTTTGAAACTAGTGTTTAATTTCAAAATAAGACTTATTACGTACACAAATTTAAATAGCTGTAGCATCAAGAATTGAGACATTTTATTTGTATATTTTACCTTTTGAAGTGAAGGATAATATGAAAGCTTATTATCGTACGTACATATCTTTTACTCATTATTCAATCATGTTTCGGTTGATGATTGTCAAACCATTCATTACGCAGTTGATATTTGAACAATTGTAATGATGGAGAAAAAAAAATCATGAGAGGATAGTTAAAATCGAATTTAACAAGTGAAGAGAAGCAAAAGGGAAAGTGATAGACTTATCAAGTAGTCTTTTTTTTTTTTTTGGGGGGGGGGGGGGGGGGGGGGGGGGGGCCAAAAAGCAGTCCTTGTTAAATGCTTAAATTAAAGTGAAGATCTGAAAAGTGGGTCTTCAATGTCGTGCGGGGTTTAAAAAGTCAGGCGTACTATGCGTGCTTGTGTGTGTGAGACCGCTGAAAATTCATGGTACAAGACTAATTAATGTCGTGTGGTTTGTATTCAAGTTCTTTGAACCCTAAAATAATTGGTCGGTTCACACTGAAATTCGCACAAAATGGGCTTTGGAATAAGCAGAAAGAAACGAGAGAAAAATACAATTTGAATTTTTATAAAAACCCCAAAATATCTACTAAATTAGCAAAATAACAAATAGGTAATGTAATAGGAATAGAAGATTTTGAAGTTTAGGTATTGACAACTTAAATATTAAAATGATCAACTTAAGTATAAAGATTGATAACTTAAACTTTCCAAGTTGTCTCTATGAATACCCAAATTGTTAATTACTATCTCTTGAAAGATTATTTTTAGAATTCATTTTTCCCCCGACCGTACAATTAGTAATTAGAAGACAATCACCATGGTGGATGTAGTTCACATGCTCTACTGGATTTAATTAACTTCTGATAAAAATAATTAAACTACCTTTATGTCAACGTAACAGAGAAATATGACTTCTAAAAATACACAACATTCTTTCGGAATGAGTTTCCATACCTATCCTTTGGATAGGTAGGAGGAGCTCCTTTCTTCTGGACGGTCCAGATCAAATCTGGATGGTCCAAATCTTTTTTTTTTTACTTTTTATTTTTTCAAAAAAAATTATTTTAATGGGTACAGAATCTAAAATAAAGATAATTTCTTAACTAACATTTTTTCAAAAAACAATTTTTTTATTAAAAAATCAGCAGTTAAAAAAATAAAATCTGGACCGTCCAGATCTGATCTGGATGGTCCAGATCAGATAGGTAAATGGTGCCTATCCTTTAAACTGGTTCCACATTCTTTCTGACTGTATTCTACAGTACCATAAAGATTACTTTTTTTTTTTTATAAGAGAAAGATTACTATTTAGTTCAAGAGCATGCAGTATCGATTTTTACTAATTTACCCAACAGTATTGCTGATTGTGTTTGGCCCAATACTTCGTTTGTTAATTTGATGGTGATACGTTTATATTTCTCGGGTATATAGCGCTTTTCATTACGTAAAAGGTGAAGAAATAATGAAGGAAATCAAGAAGAGATGTTTGCCCAATACATTATGAGCAGTACACTTCCTTCTATTGGACCAAATTCGTTCAATCGCACCAACCAATACTTCTAGAAGTATATATATGTCGGGGTAGAGTCTAAAGTGCTTCTCTGTATTGATTGTGCCGAAGCAGTTAACTTGCTTTCTGGATTGTGTTATCCTACTCAACACCTGTCAAATTAAGATAGCATTCTAGGAGCTAGATTATTTTTGTACAAGAATTGGGACGTGTTTGTAAATCTCATGTGTAAAGACAAATTTTTGTGCCGATCATGGAGTATTTTTTAGCTATAAATACGAAAGACTAGGTAATTTATGCACATTTGATCAAAGATATGTAAGTTGTCAAGCACTAAATTTGTAGGTTCCACTGTTAAATTTCACCTTTTTAACTTCTAACCTTGTACAAATTAAATCCCATCCTCGTTAGTGATGAAAAATATGTCTGTGGAGCCTTGGTTGAATCATTCTAAAACCACGGTTGTGAAAAGCAGCTTCTTTGTACAGTCACGCTCAAAGTATTTAACTTTGAATAACGATGCAAGACAATTAAAAATGTGGAGTTTTAGCAGGAAAAGTCGCAACAGAAGTTAAGGCTAACACGTAATACCTCCGGTCCTAATTATAAGAGCTAGTTGACTTTTTTTGGAGAGATTAAGGAAGCTAAAAAAGTTACTTAATCATTCATATGTTAAATATTCTTAGATTATATATTAGTTTATTAGTCAAATTAATAAGTTTGAATAAAAAATTTAAAAAAAAATTTAAAGTAATTTAATTAGCTTCCTTAATCTTTCCAAAAAAGTCAACTAGCTCTTATAATTATGACCAAAGGGGGTAAGTTCCAAAAGCACAGTTTTTCAAATTATATAATAAGTAGCGGTGATGGGGGACATATTTCAATGAGAATCAAGATGAAGAATCATACTTCCTCTGGTCCTAATTATAGGATAAAGTTTGTAGTACATATTGTACTACAAACTTTGTTCTATAACTAGGACTGAAGGTAGTATATTATTATAAAAGATCTACATGTTTTTATGATGAATAACCCTAAGGTTATCTCTAAAACCTAGAAAGATGTCATATGAACTCTTTTTTAGATAGAGACTAAATTAACTCTCTTTTAGAGAGAAATCAAGTTAACCTTCTTTCCTGTGAGCCTCCACATTCCATGACACACTAAAACACAATATCTAGACTAGGCTTTAACTAACTATTCAACTAATTACCCTATATTTTTAATACGTCCCCTCAAGTTGAACATTATTTATCTCAAATGTACTCAACTTGAATATCAACAACAAAAAAGGCGTAAGGTAAATTAATTTGAATAGTTTTCCGATCAACAAAATATATAATACAAATATTTCTAAAATTCATTCTTCTCCAAATCAACTTGTGCATTCCCTCTAACATGCTTCAATCTGTGGGTCTATAAAATAGCTTCTGGTTGCAATCATTGTCTTGGTGAGCATGTGAGTTCCGCCATATACTGCACTCAAATGTGCAAATGCCTGATGCAATTCTCCCAGTCCATATAATGGACATATGTAAGGTGAGCCTCCTTGAAAACGTGCCGGGGACTTTGCATAAAGCTTTACTCTTTCTACGAAGTTATTGGCTGGCTGATCCAAGCAGCTATCATCTCTATGAAGTGCCAATACATGACCAACAAAATCAATTGTATCATCTTCCAACCCATATTTCGAAATCAGTTGCCTTGCTGTCACTTTGTTCAAATGAACACTGAAGCAAATCAGCCCCTGGCATTTCAACTACTTTCACCTACTCTCCCAATCAGAAAAACAAGCACAACAGAACCCTTGCTAGAAATATCACGTAGGTTTCGAAACGGAGTATTCACAGCAGAAAACGCTAATCTCACCATTATTCAAACCAGTAGTTTCACCATCTAATTCACTAGCAATCAAGTCAACAGGAATATTCCCAGGAATCCTAACTAAATGAGTACATGATTTCTCAATCAAATGGAGCCTCTCCTCACTACCAATAAAACCTAATGTGAAAGGGAGCCTCTCCTCTGATGTCATGTGGGCGAGCTGATTCTTTGGACCTTTGAGAATAAAGAATAATCCGATGATAAATCCACACCCAAGAGTAAAGCATATGGCAAACTTTTGAGGCACAACCACCATAACAGGAAGGAACAAGGTAAATGCAATGAAAAGAAGGAAGACGCCAGTCGCTAGAAGCAAACCAAAATATAGGAGGGCTTTCTCGGAAGGAACATTACTAGTGGCAGATTGAAAGTTGCCAGGTATATCTCTCACACCCTTAGAAACCATGCTGAAGGTACCCATCACTGTGTCAATGGCAGATCTAACGGCAGATTTGATGTCAAAACCAAAAGAGGAATCAGAATTCTCCTGCCTAGGTTGCGATGCCGCGTACGAATTCCAATCGGCCAGAAGAGAAGACAAGGGTTTCTGGCTGTTATCAACATCAGTTGCTTGTGAGAACCATCCCTGCGCCATTTTCTGCATCTTCGTTTCGATTCTTGCTTTCACGGCACCCAAACCGGAGGAGGAGCTTCGATTTTCTTCACTGATTCGCTCTTTCCAGTTCGTCTCTTCCGAATCACTCTGTCTCCCCAGAATCTTCCGTCTCTGGTTCCCTCTTCATCACTCTCTGGCAAAGCGGCTGGATTTGAGCTCCAGCTTCGACGTCGTCCTGGTCACCGCCTTTAAGTTTAGAGTCATCGGGAATCCAAAACGTGAGAACGGAGGAAGCTGCAGCGAATATGGCTCGTCAGGAATCCAGAAGGTGGTGCTCCACGGATTTTGCTTCAGAATAACAAGCAGGGCCAATTGTTGAATTGTGGGCCGTGGATCACTAAAAAGCAGATGAAACCTTGGACGATTTGGGTGGATATTGAATTTCTGGCGGGTCTTGGGCCTTTTCTTGAATCTGGGCTTTCAATCCAAGAATTCATAAAACGCGGTGTTGAAGCATAAAATAAAGACACGTTATTTGTACATTTTACCTTCTGAGGGGAGGATGTGGTGAAAGTTTATATTACATGGAGATGGAGTATCTTTTACTCAGTAATAATCAATGATTGCATGTAGATCGTAATTAAAGTCGAATTTAATAAATGAAGAGAAGCAAAAGGGAAAGTGATTCATCTAGCTGTCGTTGCTAAATGTTTTAAGCAAAAGGCAATAACGAAGACCCGAAAAGTGGGTCTTCATTGTCGTATGGGGCTTAAAAAGTCATGGTACAAGATTAATGTTGTGTGGTTTTGTATTCAAAGTTCTTTGAACCGAAAAATAATTGGTCACTTTACATTTCCACTTGTAGAAAGTAAAATGGGCTTTTGAATAAGCAAAAAGCGTGCCTCGATCACCAACAAACCTCTATGAAGCTAAACACATTTTCTTACATTTCTGGTTGGCATCTTTCAAAGATTATTCTTAGGATTTAATTTTTTTTTTCCCATCGAATAATTGCATACATGCTGAAAATTTCTTTTATGTGATTACTTTTAGCACAAAATTCCATTAGTGACTACTATTTTTTTCTACAAAGAAACCAAAATGATATTATTGTTTTGAGGATATCAATTATAAAATTGACATGAAAATATCTTATGTATGACTAATAAATTAGCTTTATCACTAACAAGTTATTAGTTGATGTGATAAGAGGCTTCACTCTCTTAAGGACAAGACTATAAGTTTGAGTCTTGGGAAGTGCACTTGATGATGTTGGGAGAGTAGTTGAGAACTCTTTACCCTTTAAATCTCGAGGAAAAAACTCTTGATCACATATTTTTTTTAAAAAAAAAAAAGCAATGTAGCTTTATCGGTTGGCAATATGAGAGGACAATGGTATTTAATTAAGTGTTAAGGGGCAATTTTTGCCATGGAGGTATAAAAAAATAGAATAATTTTGCCTTAACCGTTATCTCAATTAAATTTGACCATTAGTTGACAAAATTTGCTAAATTATATTGATGATCCATATATCATCTACATTGTTTTTCTTCCGGGGGCAAAATTGCCTCTTGGTGAAAATTTCTGAAGCAAAAATACCCCTTAACTAGTGGCGGATCCAGGAATTTAAGGAAAGGGGGCACCATTGGCGAGGATGCGGGGGTTCGAGGGCAGCGCCCCCGAAATTTTTTTACAATAAAAATAGTAAGGCTGAACACCATATATTTTAATAACAAAAGTATATTACAATAAAAACAATTAAATATCATCCTTCTCGGCTTTATTTTTTAGAATTCCATCATAATTGCCTCATTATCAATACTATCAAATATATTTTTTTCAAAATAAAACACTAAGCAATATCTTCGTCTTTTCTCTGATGAAGGAATAGAAGGGAAAAATGAAAAAAAAAAAACAAGTAATAATAAGAATAAGGGTATTTTTTGTAATTTTATCAAAAATCATGGGGGGCACGTGCCCCCTTCTCTTCTACTTCGGTCCACCCTTGCCCTTAACCCTTTAATTTAATCACAGAAACTGTTACTGATGAGCGATGACTAACAGTAGCTTTAGCTTTGAAAGAGATTTGTGCTGAAGGATTCAACAACGATAATAAAGGTAAATGAGGTAAGTTGCCAGCCTAATGATAATGAAGGGACAAGAGACTTGAAAAGTTGGTCTTCGTGGGAGTGTTGTACGGGGTTAATAAAAAGTTGGTCCCACCTAAGCTAAGTCTGCATGTTTTTTTTTTTTTGTTGGTAAAAGCTAAGTCTGCATGTTCATTGAACAAGACTTACTCTCATGTCGGGTGGGTTTTTATTTATTCCTCGGGCACTAGCCAAAGTCTTGCCCAGTCTCCACTTTTTTTTTTTTTTTTATACTGTGGCGAGCCGGTCCCCACTTTAATTGTTAGACAATAAAATATCGAGAAGGGGGGGGGGGGGGGGGGGATTCAAATAATGCACATGCCACGCAAATCTTATTCGCTTACTTTCTTCCCTTTCCTCAAACGCCATTCAAAGTAATGGATTTTACAACACCACCGTCGGATAGAACAACGATAACACCGTCTACGGCCTCTTCCTCTGTCGTGGAGACGTCACCATTGTGGCTTGTGACAAATGGAGTAATTTTACCATGACCGTTATCTCAATTAAATTTGACTGTTAATTGACCAACTTTATTAAACTGATCATCTATATATCATCTACGTCATTTTTCTTAAGGATAATTTGTCTCAAGATTTTTAAATCTAATTTTGAAAAGAGATGAAGTAGATGACTCATAGGCTTTTGGTGCAAATTTACACCTTAACAAAAATAACATGATGACATGTAGAATGTCAACTCAGTATATTTAGTCAACTAATGGTCTACATCATTTTTCTTAAGGATGCTTTGCCCCAAAAGTTTTAAATCTAATTTTTAAAAAAGATGAAGTAGATGACTCATAGGCTTTTGGCGTAAATTTGCACCTTAACAAAAATAACACGATGACATGTAGAATGTCAACTCAGTATATTTAGTCAACTAATAGTCTAAATTAACTGGGATAACGACCAGGTCAAAATTGCTCAACTTTTTTTTTTTTAACTTTTAGGATAAAATTGCCTCGTAGTGAAAACATTGAAGGCAAAAATACCCCTTAACCTTTTAATTTAAGCACAGAAGCTGTTACTGACTAACTGTAGCTTTAGCTTTGAAAGAGATTTGTGCTGAAGAATTCAACAACTATAAAAGGTAAATGAGGTAAATCTAGGGCCATATCATGCTTTCTATGAAATAAGGAGAGAAGCATCCGGAAGGAAGTGTCTATGAAGTCAGTCTTCTTTGTCTCGTATATTTACTCCATTCATGTCAACTTTAAACAGAACTCCAAATTTAAATAAATCAAAATTCGTCGCCACATTTTACACACACTCCCTTAGTCTAATCTAATATATTTCTTTTTTAATGTTTTGAAATTAATATATATATACACACACAGACACACACATACATACGGAACCAACTACCGGTGCAATATTGCATGGGTTTCTTTTTTTTTTTTTTTAACTTATGCCTACTAAATTAGCGTCTAAAATAACAAAACATGCAACCTAATAGTATACGCTAAATTTTCTTTGTATTTTTTGGCCTGAAATGTAATGGAGAAAATTACAAAGGGTTCCCCTAACTTTTTTTCGGGGAGAATTTCATCAATGACGACAAGACCAAATTTATTTCACTCAAGGACTAAAACATTATAAAATTTCATTGTAGGACCAAGGGCCTAAATGAAGATAAGTTTTATAGGTAAAAAGACAATAATGCCCCTTGTTGAATCTCCAGTAATGACCGGCCGGAGCTCTGACTATCAGAAATTAATGTGTTGTTCATATGAGGATCTCACTTCACTACAAGAAAATATCATATTTGCGACGGAATTTGCGAGGGAAAAAATTCCGTCGCAAATTTTAGGAAATTTGCGAGGGAAATTCAGATCCCTCGCAAAAAGGTGATTTTTGCGAGGGAAATCATCATCCCTCGCAAATTGAACGAAATTTTGCGAGGGACGACACATTCCCTCGTAAAATACCACATTTTGCAAGGGATAACTTAATCCCTCGCAAAATTGTAGACATTTTGGGAGGGAATCATTGTTCCCTCGCAAATTTTGTGCATATTGCGAAAAAATTGAGGGGAAATTTCCCCCTAATTTTTTCGCAATTTTGCGAGGGAAGAAGTTTTCCCTCGCAAAATGTGGCTATTTTGCGAGGGAATTGATTTTCCCTCGCAAAATTTGCCAATTTTGCGAGGGATCCTTTGTTCCCTCGCAAACTAGCGAAAAAATTGGGGGGAAATTTCCCCCCAATTTTTTCTCACTTTTACGAGGGAAGAATGGTTCCCTCGCAAAATGTGGCTATTTTGCGAGGAAATTGATTTTACCTCGCAAAATTTGCCAATTTTGCGAGGGATCCTTTGTTCCCTCGCAAACTAGCGAAAAAATTGGGGGGAAATTTTCCCCCAATTTTTTCTCACTTTTGCGAGGGAAGAATGGTTCCCTCGCAAAATGTGGCTATTTTGCGAGGGAATTGATTTTCCTTCGCAAAATTTGCCAATTTTGCGAGGGATCCTTTGTTCCCTCGCAAACTAGAGAAAAAATTGGGGGGAAATTTCCCTATAATTTTTTAGCACTTTTACAAGGGAAGTTGTTTTCCCTTGCAAAATGAGGCTATTTTGTAAGGGAATTGCTTTTCCCTCGCAAAATTTGCCAATTTTGCGAGGGAACATTTCTTCCCTCGCAAAAGTGCGAAAAAATTGGGTGAGTATTTTCCCCAATTATTTTTGAAAGTACACAAACTTTGTGAGGGAACGAGAATTCCCTCGTATAATGTCTACCATTTTGCGAGGGAATTTATTTTCCCTCGCAAAAATCCTTTCATCTTGCGAGGGAAACTATATTCCCTCGCAAAATAGTATATTAATATTTATATATATATATTAAATATCTTTCTTTGGCTTTGCTCCGCCCCTCCCTCTATAATTTGTAACCCTAATTTTTCATCGATCTCACATTCTCCCTCTCTCAAGTTTCAGCCGCGTCGTCAATTCAGCCACTCTCAGTCTCGTCCTCGTCGAATCGTTGATCCAGCCTCTCTCAGCCGCGTCGTCGATTCAGCCACTCTTAGTCTCGTCCTCGTCGAATCGTTGATCCAGCCTCTCTCAGCCTTGTCGATTTCGATCTCACTCTCTCAGCCTCGTCGATCTCACATTCTCACTCAGCCATGAACTACAGAGCCACACTGTGTAAATGGGAATACGGGTATGTATGTATTTTGTAATTGGGGATTTGGGTGTGCTTCAGCTCGTTTTTTGATTTCCTCTGGAAATTTCCCAAACTGAAAGGAAATAATTTATGAATGAATACATGAAGTTTGAGTAATTCCTCTTGTTCTTTCTGGTTTCATTCTCTTGTTTGTTTTGTCGAATGATTGAAGAAAAATTCTAAGAAATTGCCTGCAACTGTAATGAGCATTTAGATAGACAAAATCATCTGATGATTTGAGTTTCAAAGTTCTCATGTGAATGTCAACGAGTGCTCTTCCTAAAAGGAAATTTGATATAAAAATTACGGGTTGGGTGTTTTGCCCAGAATGCCTTGAATCATATATTCATAATTGTATCAAAACAGGAAATTTGCTATTTTCAGTGCTGGACTTCCTAATATTTCCCGGATGCTTGTTCCTTGTACATTAGTAACTGTTTTTATGATAGTCCTCATTGAATGGTTACATTTGTCAAGAATTTCTTGGATGATCTTGTTCTTGCAGTCAACTTGATAACAATAACTTCAGTGGGACAACCATTCCAACGTCTTATGCCAACATGTCAAAATTGTTGAAATTGTAAGTGCATTTTCATCCTGTCATCTGTTAGTAGATATTCATGTGTGAGGAGTAGACCTGAGAGGCAGGAGCGTTTATATTAAATTTTGTTTTGAAAAATGATATGGGATGCTGAAACCTATATGATTTCTCCTATGTAAAAATTGCAATTATACATAATGCAAATGTTAGCTGGGACAGAAAAAGGTTACAGGGTAAAGGCCAAAATTTCAAAATTAAAATTGCAGGCATTTCTGCTGGAAACCATATAAGATTTCCGGAAATAATAATGTAACTCTAGAAGATAACCAGTAGATAAAATCGTCGGTGCTTCTTGGCTTGAAGCATCTGAGAATCTACATATTGTGAATATGCATTTTCTTAGGAGGGAATCAATAGTGTACATGAAAGCACCAAAGCTTCGTAGAAACGATTTTCCCTGTAAAATCTTGATTTTTTCTTTCTTACTTTACCGTTATGTCTATTATTTTTGGAATAATTGAACAAGTAGGAGCTGACTGCCTGATGATCATTTGAAGCATTTCCTTCTCCACTCTCTATTGAAGGACAAGGGTATGGGGCTGCCTCCTGATGGTGATGGCAATACTGATGGTGATCCTGACCAGACTGCTGCAGTTTAGACTTTTTTTAGTTTATTTTGGTTGAAACATTATACTTTGTAATATTTTGTTATTTCTATGTAAACTCTGATGCTTGTTACAATATCTTTTTATGATATATAAGTTTTTTTAATTTCTAATTTTTAATATCTTTTATGAAATTAATTAAATTTTTAAAATCATTTTATTTTTTAAAAAAATTAATTGGGATTTGCGAGGGAAATATCTTCCATCGCAAAATGTTTCAAAACTTTGCGAGGGAATAGGATTCCCTCGCAAAATTCAACCATTTTGCGAGGGACTAGCATCCCTCACAAATATAAAAATTTTGCGAGGGACAGAGATCCCTCGCAAAATCCAACATTTTGCGAGGGAAAAATATCCCTCGCAAAATTTGAAATTTGCGATGGATTAGTTCCCTCGCAAAAATTTCAAATTTGCAAGGGATTCCTTTTTTCCTCGCAAATCTTGAAATTTGCGAGGGAAAATGGTTCCGCCGCTAAATCTAAATTTTGCGACGGAAAATTGGTTTGCGTGGGTGATTTTTGCGACGGAATTTTTTCCGCCGCAAACCGTTTTTGCGACGGAAATTTACTCTTTTGCGAGGGAAAAATTCCGCCGCAAAAAACTGATTTTTTTGTAGTGCTTGTTCATGAAGAATTGTACACTTATTCATGATTCTACTCTATAAGAAAAAGTCCTCAACTCTTTATGAACAAGTGGAATCATCATATGAACAACACATTAATTTTTCAGTAATCAGAGTTCCAGCCGGCAATGGCAGCTTTGGCCTAGCAGTGGCCGGTGACGAATCATCGAAGCTTCAGCAACAATCAAATCTTTTAAAAAAGATAAAGAAAGGGGTATTATTATCTTTTTTTTAACCTACAAAATTGTTTTTCATTTTGGTCCTTGGTTTTGTAGTGAAATTTTAAAATGTTTTAGTTCATAACTAAATTAAATTTAGTATTGTAGTACTTTAATGAATTTTCCCTCTGTTTTTGTCCCTCAATTATCCATTTCGCCCCCATCATAAATTTCTCTTCATTTTTTCCAACCAGTCATTTCTCTTCACTTGATTAGTCGTACTGGTTACTTTTCTTACCCATTTAACATGGGAACTGGATCCTCTCCCCATCAGTTTTTCTCCCCATCCCTCATTGGTGCGATCCTGATCGTCCAATCCAAAATCCAACGGTTCAGATTTTAAAAAAAAAAATTTTGTTTTTTGTTTTTTTCGAAAAAGAAAAAAAACAATTTTTTTTTATCTGGACCGTTGGATTTTAGATTAGACGGTCAAGATCACACCAATGAAAGATGGGGAGGGGGTTGCTGAGGAGAGGAACAGGACTTATTTAACATGATTGACGTTGTGTGGGTGGCATTCATAACCTCTTATCGCCCAGTCTGTGTCAATCCCGCCCCGAGCCAACAGTCTCTGGTCCCCACTTAAAAAATTGTTTAACAATTCCTCTAATTCATACTGATGTTTTACTTTAAACTGTACGCTTGATTTTTTAAAGAAAAAAAATCATATAAAAGTAGCTTATGTTAGTTTAAGTGACTCAAGCTTCTGTTTCTTTTCTAAATGGTTGGAGGTTTAACTCATAACTTTTATACATATGTATCAGATCTAGTTGATCGAAAGGGTTGTATCTTAAATTGGTCAAAAATATCATCCTACGTATTCATTATAAGATCTTGACTACCAAGTAGTACCATTGCACCAACTATATATGTAAACTCTCATAATTTTATTTCTTTTTTGCCATCCTCTCATAATTTTATTTCAACCATACCGAGGTACACGCTAATCTTATTCTCTTACTTTCAACCCTCACTAGTCACTACTATAAATATCACTTTTAACATAACGTAGGTACACTCAGGTAGATTGCACAGGCCCAACTCAAGTAGAATTTGTTGTTGCATTTAGGTACACATATAATCTCTCATCCAATGCCAATGTGAGTTGGCATAGATGGTAAGGGATCCAGGATTAGGCTCTTGGGTCGTGGGTTCATCCTCTCTGCCGTCGCTGGGACTCATTTGGTAGGCGATCTCGTAAGTCCCCAATAAGTGCTCATAGAGCCCAGGGCCGTGCCCTGGCCTTGGTAGGGAGACTGATGCCGAACCCTCCAAAACTTTTTCATAACAAAAAAAAAAATCTCTCATCCAATCACACATTTTTCTTAATAATTTGTTTGAACTTGAATACGGATGTTATTGTTTCAATTTGCATCTTATTGACCGTACAGGATCTGAAACAAGGATAACTTGAATTGGTCAAATAGAGACAACATTTTTGAAGGCATTGCAAGGGGGATAACTTGTCTTGATGAAGATTCTCAACTCAAAATCATACATCACGATCTCAAATCTAGCAATGTTTTGTCGGATGCAGATTTGAATCCAAAAATATCTGATTTATTATGGAAGCTTATATCATGTATAAGTAACCCATGATGTTTCTGTATCAGTGATTGCCAAACCATTCATTAATTGCACAGATTATATTTGAGCAATCGTATGTACATAAACGCTGAGAATTTATATGGTGCAAGACTAATGTTGTGTGGTTTGTATTCAAATTTCAAAATATCTTCGAACCCAAAAAATCGTTGGTCACTTCTACCTTTCCATTGGCGCACACATGTGACGTCTTCAGGTTTATCTCATCCATCCCCAACTTGTTGCTGACCCATTGGACGATGTTTGCGATATTTTTTAAAGTTTTGGGATTTTAGTTTCAAATCCATTATTTTTATTGTATTCTTACTCTAGGTGTTAAAAACTTAATTGCTTTTGAAGTAGGTTTAAGAGGGGGGGGGGGGGGGGGGAAATGAAGTGAATCGAAATAGAGGAAATAGCTAGGTTATATACCGTCTTACTATTTTTTTTTTTTTTGGATAATACCGTCTTACTAATTTGATATTTCTCTTTCCAGTCTACGTGAGAGATATTTCTCTTGTCATATAATTTTAATTAATTATAGGAAATTTTTGCACTATTTTTTTTTTTCAAAGTCTATTACTACCTTCTAAGAATTTTGAAAAAAATTACATCAAATTTTATGAAGTTTATTTAAACCATACTAACAGTTCTTATTTTAACACACAAACACCAATTCCTCTCTTAACGAAAATGCTATTCTAAATGTTGTTTAGCGTTTTGAATTAAAAATTAAATCTGCAAACAAGGTATGAGAAATTATTTATTGAAAATAAAAAATTAAATTAAAAGATATATGAGAAATTTACACTTTAACAAAAATAATATGAATAACATATGAAATGTCAGTTCAACGCATAATAATGAATTACAACAAGAAAATTGAGAAATGAAAAAAGGAAAGAAATGAATAATTGCATGAGTAAACAAATTAAAACATTAGTTGTAAAACGAACAATATCAACACTGAAGCAAATTCAAAATAAGCAAACAAACTAATAATTAACTACAACACCAACTATTACAACTAAAAAATTGAGATAGAAAAAAAGAAGAAAAAAAACAAACGAATAAATATATATGTCCCACACACACACAATAGTCATTTACAACAAGAAAATTGAGACAGGAAAAAAAAAAAGAAAAAATAAATGAGTAAATGAGAATGTAAATAAATTAAATAATTAGTTATAAAACGAACACTGATCAACTAACGGTCAAAATTAACCGAGACAATGGTCAGGGCAAATTACTCCTTTTTTTTTTACTTTCAGCACAAAATTGTACTCCGAAATACTTCTAGGGCAAAATTACCCTGGGTGAAAATTGATGGGGCAAAAATATCTCCTTAAACCTTTAATTTAATCACAAAAATTGTTACTGACTAACTGTAGCTTTAGGTTTGAAAGAGATTTGTGCTGAAGAATTCAACAAGGATAATGTGCCTGTTTGGAATGTATCACTTTAGAAGCGTTAGGAGCAGTAATTTTGAAAAAAAGTCCACTAACGCTGCTAAGGTCCATTTGGTCTGTTTGGGTTGAGCGTTAAGAAAAAGCTCCTAACGCTCAAAAAGCCCATTAAGTCAAAAGCTCCACCATGGAGCTTTTTTCAAAATGCTCTCAGCTTTTTAACGTAGATCCCGCCACTTCTACTATTATCAATCCAAACACAAATCAGATAACTTTTAGGCTATCGCTCCTACCGAACTTTTTCTAAAGTCAGTAGCTTTTAAGCCACCGTTTCTACCGACAACCCAAACAGGCCCAATAAAAATAAATGAGATAAGTCCATGCACATACCATGTTGTCTCTCAAGTATGGTGGGGGGCATTTTTGAGCCAAAAAAAGGTGAGGGCCACTCGGAAGGAAGTGTCCAATAACTAAGACTTGGAAAAGTCAGTCTTCTTTGTCTCATATATGTACTCCACTCATGTAAGCTTTAAACTGACCTCCAAATTTAAATAAATCAAAATTTGTCCCCACATTTTACACTCACTCCCATAATCTAATCTAATATATTTCTTTTTTTAATGTTTTGAAATTAATATATACTGAATCAACTACCTGTGCAATTTTGCATGGGTTTCTATTTGTTTTTTTTTCTTTTTTGTTTAAGTTATGCCTATTAAATTATGTTCTAAAATATAAAACAGGAAACCTAATAGTATAAGCTAAATTTTCTTTGTAGTTTTTGGCCTGAAATGTGTTGGAGAAAATTAAAAAGGCTTACTCCTAGCTTTTTTTTTGGAGGAAAATTTCATCAAAGGGCTACAAGACCAAATTTATTTTACTCAAGGACTAAACATTATGAAATTTCACTATAGTACCAAAGACCTAAATAAAAATAAGTTTTATAGGTAAAAAGATAATAATGTCCCTTGCTGAAGCTTGACTATCGGAAATTAATATGTTGTTAATAGGAGGATTTCATTTGTTCATGAAGAATTATACATTTGTTCATGATTCTACTTTACAAGAACAAGTCTGCAACTCTTCATTAAAAAGTAGAATCATCATATGAACAACATATTAATTTTCGGTGGTCGGATCTTTAGCCAGTGGTGATCGCTTTGGCCTTGTGGCGGAAGGTGACCGGTCACCAAAGCTCCAGCGACTAGCAAACATTTTTTTTTTTAGAAAAATAAAATAAGGGGTATTATTATCTTTTTATCTATAAAGCTTATTTTCAAATTTCAAAACGTTTTTGTTGGATTGAAATAAATTTAGCCTTGTAGTCCATTAATAAAATTTTCCCTTATTTTTGTCTCTCGATTTTCCATTTCGCCCCCATCATAAATTTCTATTCATACTTTTCCAACCTGTCATTTCCCCATGCGAAGGGGACAAGGGGCATTCACTTGATTGATCGTACTGGCAACTTGATTGCATTCATAACTTTTTATTGCCCAGTCTGCGTCAATCGCGCGCCCCGAGCCCACAGACTCTGGTCCCCACTTAAAATTAATCAAATACTAATCCCTCTAACTCAAACTCATTTTTTACTTTAAACTTTACGTTTGATTTTTTTAAGAAAAAATCATATAAAACTAGCTTATGTTAGTTTAAATGACTCAAGCTTCTGTTTCTTTTCTAAATGGTTGGGATGTTTAATTCATAACCCTTATACATATGTATCAGATCTAGTTGAAAGGGTTGTATCTTAAATTGGTCAAAAATATCAGCCTACGTATTCATTATAACATCTTGACTACCAAGTAGTACCATTATTCAACCAACTATATATATGTAGCCTCTCATAATTTTTTTTCTTTTTTGCCATCCTCTAATAATTTATTTCAACCATATTTGTTAAGAACCGAGGCAATGGGTAATCTTTAATGTCAACCATTGATTGGTTGAGATCGGAACGTTTAAAAGTCTTCCAGATCAAAATTCCCAAAGGTGTATAAATGAGTCAAGTTTTATGTTCCAAGTGCGAAACCGCACATTTGATCATCAGAAAATTAGTGATTCGCTTCATGAATAATTCTACAAAGGCCTTCCTGCTCCTTGCTCTCATAATCTGTTTGATTGCTAGAATCAACGGACAGGCGTCTCAGGTAGATTGCACAGGACCAACTTATGCCCCAAACAGTACCTACTACACTAATCTTATGCTCTTATTCACAACCCTTTCCCTTTCCTCCAACGCCACTTACATTGATGGCTTTTACCACACCACCGTCGGACAAAACACCAAAGACGCCGTCTACGGCCTCTACCTCTGCCGTGGAGACACCACGGCTTCCGCCTGTCAAGCATGTGTCTCCCAGGCAACCAAAGATATCATGCGATGCCCCAAAACGACACAAGCCGTTGGTTGGTACGACAAGTGCACGTTACGATACTCCAACGCCAATTTCTTCGCCATAGAGCAAGATGATCCTACGCTCGTCCTGTACAACAACGCCAACGCAACAAACAAGGAAAGCTTTATGCGACTGGTGATTAATACGATGAATGAGGTGGCAAAAGACGCCGCGTACGGCGGCGGCAACGGAAGCAGGAAATTTGCGACGAGAGAAGAGAACTATAGTTCTTTTCAAACTCTTTATACTCTGGCTCAGTGCATGCCGGATTTATCTGAAGCTGAATGTTATAACTGTTTGAGAAGAACAATTGATGAGTACCCGAGTTGTTGCTTTGGCAGGGTGGGGGCAATAGCACGCGCCTATAGTTGCAACGTAAGGTATGAATTGTATCCATTTTATGGCGTGGTTTCTTCGTCACTGCCTTCTCATCGTCCACCACCAGAGCCAGAGTTCATTCCCAAAGGTAAGGAATTATAAGGATATCTTCTTTTTTTTTTTTTTTTTTGCAATAGATCTTAATACTCAGTATATGTTAAGAAAATGTCCAAATAAGTCGTATTATCAGCACGAATAAGTCTCATCAATTTGGTTTATTGCTGGAAATTATGATTTATGAACAATCACATTATTTGACCAAAAACTATATATGGGTAGAGTTTGACTTGAGATGGCTGGCTTTTGCAGAGACAACTTATCTAAAACTGTTTAGTACTTCCTCACTCGTTTTTCATAAGAAGCAAGCGCTCCCGTCGAGGTGGTACTAAATAAAAGGAATAAATATTTTTTTCTGAAATTTTAAATTGGTCTTTCTATTTTTACCTCATAATATTCTATTTATTATCTCTCTTCAATAAATTTTTACTCACTATCTCTCATGTACTCTCTTGAAGAGACTTAATTAAGAAAAAAAAAGGATATTTGAACCACTTGATCTTTATAATTGTTCCTTGTAATAAAGAATGGAGGTCTAAAAATGAGAAGATTTTTTTTTTTGGTAATTTGCTTAATAGGGAAATCTAATCAGATATATATGGTCTATAATTAATTTAAACGATCTAAATTTTATTCTTCTTAAAACATCTATACTCTTAAAAAAATATTTTAATGAGTATAAAATATAAAATAAAGATAACTTTTTAACTTTTTTTCTTGGCCAAAAAATGAAGTTTTATCTAAAAATCATCATTTAAAAAAAAAATCAAATTAGATCTTGATCTCCAAATCATATTTGAAAGGTCCACATCTGATTAGCTCTCTTTAATGCTTACTAGGAAACTGGTTCCATGTGTTTGACTTAATTTGTTTTTCATTTATTCAGGTAAAAGTAATATTTCGGTTGTGACAATTATTGCCATAGCAGTTCAATCAGCGATACTCATATTGCAAGTCTCGCTCTGCTTCTTGTGCCTTAAATGGAGAGCAAGGATGAATGCTTCACTTCCGAAAAATGGTATATATGTTATCAGCTTTCAACTTGACCTTGACTTGCAATTTTCACTTTACATGGAACTAATTAACAGTTCTCAATTCATGATTATTTAAATTAAGCATTTAATGTTTGTTGGGTCATGTAGTTGAGATTTCAAGTGTAGAGTCTCTACATTTTGATTTGGATGCCATCAAATCAGCCACAAACGACTTCTCCCCTGACAATAAACTAGGTGAAGGTGGATATGGCGAGGTGTACAAGGTACGTATGTAACTCTATTTTTCAGAAGGATATCGCAAGCACTCTCAAAATCATAAAATTATTTTTTAAAAAATTGATTTTCATATTTCGTTATTTTACATGAAGGGTATTTTACCCAATGGACAAGAGCTAGCTGTAAAGAGGCTATCAAGTAGTTCCAAACAAGGTGTACCGGAATTTAAGAATGAAGTAGTTACAATGGCAAAACTTCAGCATAGAAATCTTGTAAGGTTTTTTGGTTTTTGTTTGCAAGAAGAAGAAAAGATACTGGTATATGAATATTTGCCCAACAAAAGCTTGGATAATTTTTTGTTTGGTAAGTCATACAGAACCTTTTTTTTCTTTAAGTACACATATAATTTCTCATCCAATCATTTTTTTTTTCTTAATAATTTGTTTGAACTTGAATACGGACGTTATTATTTCAATTTGCATGTTATTGAACGTACAGGACCTGAAAACAAGGGTAAATTGAATTGGTCAAATAGAGTCAACATTATTGAAGGCATTGCAAGGGGAATAACTTATCTTCATGAAGATTCTCAACTCAAAATCATACATCGGGATCTCAAATCTAGCAATGTTCTGTTGGATGAAGATTTGAATCCAAAAATAGCTGATTTTGGTATGGCTAGAATTTTTGGAGCTGATCAAACTCAAGCCAATACAAGCAAAGTTGTTGGGACATTGTAAGTTACTAAATTCAATATTTTCATGCATTTCATAATTACTAATGATCTAGACAAAAGAGATTATTCACCATGTATTAATTAATATGTGCTATTTTATAGTGGCTACATGTCTCCTGAATATGCAATACATGGTCATATATCAGTCAAAACTGATATATACAGTTTTGGCGTCCTAATCCTGGAGATCATTAGTGGCAAGAAGAATACATCTTTCTATGCATCAAATTATGCTGAGAACTTGCTAACCTATGTAAGTATATTATCTAAAGTAAACAAACTCAAATGGCAGCTATCTAGAGAGATCAAAATCTCAACAAATTGATCATACATTATTGGATTTGCAGGCGTGGAAGCTGTGGAGGGAGGGGACGCCATTAGAATTGCTGGATCCTAGTCTAAGAAATTCTTGTTCAGGAAATGAAGTTATCAAATGCATCCATATAAGCTTATTGTGTATCCAGGAAAATCCAGCTTTAAGGCCAACAATACAATCTATTATGGTGATGCTAAGTAGTCACACCATCACATTGTCAGATCCTCAAGAGCCCGCATTTTTGTTTATTGATCGCCAAAGAACAGATGCAAACAATCGAGCAATATTTTTTGAGAATAGTTCGGATCAATCTACAAGCAGGTCTATGCAACGGTCTGTGGATGAAGATCCAATTTCTGACTTGTTTCCTCGTTAGTATGTACTTTTTGTTCATATGATTAACTACTCAACTTAATTAGTATTGTGTAAAATAGGTGTAGACGTGTTGTATCAAGAATCAAAGAATGCTGCTTGTGTATTTCTTATTATGGAAGCTTCTATCATGTATAAGTAATCAATGATGTTTCTATTGTTACTAATGTATTGAATAGGTAGAGATTGAATATACAATAAACATAACAGCATAACAAGAATCAGTTTTATTAAAATAGAACATACAGAGAGCATACACCAAGTTTGTATAATAAAGAAAAGCTTAAAAACAAACTCACAAGACTGCCGATATGGAATGGAAAAATGCAGAAATTTGGGCCCAACTTTCCTTGTGTCCTTAAGACAATTTTGCTTTCTTATTACGGATGCCGAAGGTTTTCTGAGCAATTGCCTCCTAGGATAGAGCGGATTATTCGTCTCCAGAAAGATGGCTCTGTCTGTCTGAAGCCCAAGCGAATCCAACGAGTCTGCTTTCGGAACGCACAGAATGTATATATGCAGAAAGAGTATGTAGAAAAAACATAAACTAATCTGTGACTAGGGCGCCCTATTTATAGACTCTGGAAAAACACGATCAGATGGAAATGTCTGCTTCTGAGTATTGGTGCGTTGTGCAAACAGACGTACCAGAACGGAATGAACAGAGGCGACCCGCGTCTGTTCACGGCAAATTGGTGTGTCTCACGAACAGACGCACCAGAACAGAGCGAACAGAGGCGACCCGCGTCTGTTAACGGCAAACTGGTGCATCTCACGAACAGACGCACCAGAACGGAGCGACCTAATGGATCGCAATACGCAGCCGCTGGTTGGAAAAGTCGGAGAGGTACAACAGGATTTTTAACGTTCGGAAATTCAAAAAAAATAATTTAATAAAAAATGATTTTTTAATCCAAAAAATAATTTAATAAAAAATTAAATTTTTACTTCACCAAACCGAGCCGAGTCGGCCAGACGGACGGCGGCGCGCGCGTGCATGTGGTGGACCAAGGGTCACCTAAGTCCTTACCCCTCCACAAAAATGGGTTGGCCCAAGGGCCCAATTAGTAGGAGCCAAGTTGGGGATTATATATCCTTCAACTTCTCACCAACTAAGCAATGTGGGACTATTCTCTCACACACACATTCCTTCTTATTTTTCCTCTTCTTTTCCATCCTCCTTCTTATTCATAACCCATGGGATTTTATTGTCTGTGTGTGAAGATTGGTTTCATCTTGATACATGGCAAGAAATAAAGAGAATTATATTATTGTTGAAATGGTCAATGGTAACATGTGTTCATGGGAGAGTGGAAAATAGGATTGTGAATGAGAAAAATGTGTCCCCAAGGTTATGACTACTGTAAAAGATAAGTGACCCAGTTGAGTTTTGTAATAGGATTCCCTCTTGGGGTTTATATTGATCATCGATCAAAAAATGATTCATTTCCTAAATTTTATAAAGCCTTTCTTTGTCTGTCTTATAATGCTTTTGATTGCTACAATCCAAGGACAAACTCAATATTGTCCAAACACAATGACATATACCTCATACACCACATACCAAAACAAATCTTAATAGCCTGCTCTCTTCCCTGGATTTGAAAACGCCACCGCCGGGCAAAACAAACCTAGCACGACCGCATCCTCTTCCTCTGTCGTGTAGACACTACTACAAAAAAAAAACCTTTTAATTAACATCTATTTTTAGGCCTTTTCTATATCCTTTTATAGGGAAACAATACCAGAAAATGCCAAAATAGCGACGGAAAAAATCCGTCGCAAATTGTGATGGAATTTGCGACGGAATTAGAATCCATCACAAATTGTGACGGATTTTAAAATCCGTCGCAAAATTTTGCGATGGAATTAAAATCCATTGCAATTTGTGAAAACAATTAGCGGGAAAAAGGCCGCCAATTTGCGACCGAAAAACAATTCTGTCGCAAAAAGCAAATTGGCAGCCAATTGGCCACCAGGTCGTCCTTTTTACGACGGAATTGTGGTTCCATCGCAAAAAGCAATTAATTGCTTTTTGTGACGGATTTCATTTCCGTCGCAAAAAGTGAGATTTTAAATCTCTTTAAGTTCCGATTTCTGGACATTTCCTCCGTCCATCACACTCGAAGCTCTTCTTTTTCTCCCACCTCGCGCTCCTCCTCTCCCTTTCGACCATCGGCATTCGCTGTTTCAGTTGCCACCCCCCCTCCTCCTTCCGGTCACCCTCGCCGCTCCTCCTTCTGGTTGCCTCCCCCTTCCGGTCACCGGTGCTGCCATTTTCCAAGTTTGTTTGAAGTATTTTTTTTTCAACTATTTAGAAATATCTGTATATAGATTTGCTTTCTTCCATAATCTAAAGATCTATATTGGTAGAAGATTATAAATTACATGAATTTAGATCTATATCTGTTTTAGTTTCTCCTCTGTCTGAATCCATATTGGTAGAAGATTATAAGTTTTCCTAATTCTTCCTCTGAAATAATGATTTGTATGGTTGTATAGGAAATTGACATATATATTATCACTAGAATTACCGTATGCCAGGTGCTAAAGATTTTCTAAACATTATTCGAATTTTGTATTAATTTCTCACCAACCTTGTATATAGACTGGAGAACGAGGTTAATTAGTATATATTGATAAACAAAGAGTCATATCTTTTTTGTTGTTGTATGTTTAATTGCATAACTTTTCATTTTAAAATAAAAAAGTCATATTATTGATTCATATCTACTTGAGTTTTCAAATTCTTTTATAAATTTGCAATTTAAATTTTTAATCAGAACTGAATGATATATACTAAAGTGATTATTGCTTTTCATATATTAGTATATAGACTTTGTTTTATATAATTTTTTTTAAAAAAATAATTTTTTAATTTTTTTTAAAATAAAATAATATTTGCGACAGATTCTCAATCCGTCACAAATTCCGTGATTTGCGACAGATTGAGAATCCGTCGCAAATTTGAATTTTTGCGACGGATTCCAATCCATCGCAAATTGCGACAGATTTAGAATCCGTCGCAAATTGCGATGGATTTTTTTTCCATTGCAAATTGCGACGGAATTTTAAATTCCGTCGCAATTACAACCAGATTTTTGCGACGGATTTTGGTTTTGCGACGAATTTTCAGTGTTTTGCGACAAATTTTTTCCGTCGCAAAAATCATTTTTTCCAGCAGTGAAATGCATATGTGAACGATGTAGTAAAACCTGGGAACAATGACATTAAAAAATAATGTCGTAAGAGACTTACGACGTCCCTTTTAGAAATAGACGCTGTAAGGTTTTTTTATTTTAAAAAAAAAGAACATAAAATCCCTCATAGTCATTATTCATGCTCATAGTCACAAACCTAGCCGCTATCATCACCAGTTCACCACCTTCCATCTTCATTCCAGGAAATTAGGTCATCCACAAGCTGGTACGTTTTCATTAGAAACGGCGTCAAAATAGATCTCTGAGATTCGGTCAGTGTGGATTCACCAATCTTGTCAATTAATTTATGGAGGTGCGAGAAGCCTGAGCTTCTTCAGATCTAAAAGTGGAGCTCATGGCGCCATTGCTGGTGTAAGAGACCGGTGAATCAACAAGATTTTATTCAGATAAATTGATTGACAAGATAAATACCCAAATTTTGACAAAATATCCAGATCTGAAGAAGCTTGGGCTTCTTGCTCCACTTTCAGGTCTCTACCGGCAATGACCCACCTCTACTTCCATATCTGAATCTAAAGAAGCTCTCGAATCATGGTGGAGCTCGCAACGCAAGATGGAACCCACAAGGTGTAAGATGGCGATCAAAAAAACCATAACTCGGAAAAATAGAACGAAGTAGAAGCAAAGCTCAAAACGTCTTATGGCTTCTAGGTTTGAGCTATGGCCAAGTCATTCGAAGATGCAGTGGAAGAAGATAGAAGGAACGAAAACAAAATAGATCTAACAGTTTTGGCCACATCCATCCAAGATCGTAGTAGAGGAGATGAGGAGGAAGAAATTGAGAACTTGCGAAGCAAAAATAGCGAGCTTGGAGATGATGGTTGTAGTGAAGGAGATGACGGTTTTTAGTGTTTGCCTACTAATAGGTGTCAGTGACAACAACAGCAATGGGTAGCAGCGTCGAGCACGGTTGAGCAAGTCTGGTGATGAAGGTCGTTGCCAGAGATCGAGAGTACAATTGGTTCCTGAGAAATGTCACTGGTTCTCAAGAGTGGGGTATGGAGTTTCATGGAGAAGTATTGCTAATAAGGGTTTTGGCATCCCTTTTTAATAATGGACACCTAAGCCCATGCCTTTGGCGTTCGTTTTTTGTAGAGGGACGTCAAAACTCATAATTTAAATGTCTATTTCATAAAAAGGGACATTGAAACCCTTTCCATTGACTCAGAAAATTTTGCAAATGCCACCACTTATGCTTTTTACTTCTTCTTTTTTATATGACGTTTTTTTGGGTAGTAAAATCTATATTCTGTAGTAGTGAGACTTCACCGGCTCCACTTGTCATCAATGTGCTTACTTAGCAACAGCAGATATCCTTGTGAAATGGCCCCACAAGAAAGAAGGGATCATTTGAATTGAACGCTCAGGATCAATCCAATCTAAAAACATCAACTCATCCCTAATGGGCATTCAATTCTCATCATTAAGATGAGCACAGAATGTGGATGCATCGCACTATATATATGGAAGCTGAAAATTCATTAGTCTTTACGTTACAATTGTGTAGTCCTTGGGAGGTGATTTCTTTGTGAGCGTTCATCAAATTCTAGCCATTGATCAAGTTAGAGTGAGAGAGGATCAGGATTTGATGAGCGCTCCCCACCATATGAGACGACTTCCATAACCAATATTGGAAATTTCACTTGTTTGATAGCGTTTTTGTCTTCAAAACCCAAATCACGATTAACTCTATCAACTTAGTTATATGTTTGACACATTAGGTTTAAACTTAATTCCTATAAAACCCACTTTGTTAAGGAGCGAAAGAAGTACCTTGTAATGTTCGTATCAATAGCTTTTAGAGAGAGAGAATTTCCGAATTCAAGTAAGGTTATACTCAAACTCATGTTACAGCAGACAGTAGTCACGACTTTCGTTCCTGTCATTTTTCAAGACTTGGATTCTTTATTTGCTGTGTGAGCACTACTATAAAAAACAGTTTTTACGTCTCAAAAAGACGTCCTTTTTTAAAAAAAGGAAGTAAGAAATAAAGGAGGTGGCATTTTTATAATTATATGTGATAAAAATTGACTTTTGGTGTCTAAATTTAACACTTGGACTCCAAAAGTCATTCAAAAAAAGAAAAAATGCGGTAAAGAAAAATCCTTGCGGGAAAAAGTATCACTTTTCATGCATTTTATTCACCCACTCTCAGAACCTCAGAACCTTACCCACTCTATGAACCTCATGCAATCTCTCACACCTCTCACCAATTGCTTGCGTCACTGCTCGCCTGCTCGCCAGTCCGTCGTCACCTCGCTGGCAGTCGTTTGCTTGTCTTGCCCAACGTCACTCGCTCCAATCGTTCGCTCAAGGTCACTCTTTCTCCCATGGCACTGTTTGTTTCTTCTTCATCCATCCAGTTCTGCAACTGCGATCGATCTCCTCTTCGACCATTTCGGTATTTATGCATTCATCTTCTTCTTTTACCTTTTTCCTCATTTGATTTTATCAATTCCTAATGGTTTTTTTTTTTGGCAAATAAATGTAGATGGCTGCTCGTCCGGCTATGGTGTTGCCCCGATTCTCAGTTCCGTCGTCTCTGTTCATCATGTTTAATTTTACTTTGATATTCAAAGATATGTTCTGGATTTTTTTTCCAGATCTGAAATTTTTCAGATCTATGTTTAACGTCGTCACTGACACCGTCCTCATCTATTTTGTTTTTTTTAAAAAAAAACTTAAGATGTCTAAAAAAAATTAGAAGCCGTAAGTCTCCAATTTTTTGCGCCCCAGATATACGTCCCCTCAGAAAAGGACATAAAAAATACAAAAAAAAAAAAAAAAGAATTCTGTATCCCTATGTTGTAGTAGTGCAGCCCCAGCCACTTGGTTCCCATAGTGATGTCTTTCCTTTTTCACTCTGAGCTAATACATTGAAATATACCAACACACACACAGTTGATCTGACAGTGTAAGGGACACACCTGCTAGGAAGGGCAGCTACAGAAGTCGAAACTGGAACAATTGATTGCTCCTATATATGACTTTATGAGAGAACAAAACGAAACATTTTACGAACTTGAAGGATTAAAGATGGACTTTTATTGATAAATTATTTTAGTTTAAATCAGATGATATATGTTAAAGGACATCATTTTGTTGTATTATATTAAATGTTAACAATATCAAAATCACCTAAACATTTCTGATTAAAGAAGGTTAATATCGAAGTAAACAATTAAGTAAACTGGCGAAAATCCCACGTTGGTCCTCTATCTCATATGTTTGGATTTAATTTATTAATTAATTTTACAAATATGTCCGTTAAATTAAATTATTTCATAATTTTCCTCTAGATTAAGATCATCAAACCCGCCAACTGAATCATTGTTTAAACGATATTCAATAATTTAAACATGAGAAGTGTATTTCCCATAAAACTATGATAGAAATGATTGTGAATTGCAATACAAAAATTTAGATTTTTTATACTCATAATTAATTGCATATAATGCAGAGAAATAAATAAAAATATAAGATTAATATGAAAAACAAGTGAAAATTATTAGTAATTATATATATTATATTTTCTTTGAATGATTTTTGTTACTATAATATTATAAAAAATATAATTAAAAATTTTAAAAAAAATCCTCTGAAAAACTATGAAGAGAGCTTAAGGTTAGGGGAAAAAAATATATCAGAGCACGCCGGGTCAAGGGAAAGAGAAGTAAACTGGACATTTCGGGAAAATTCCTTTAAAGTCATAAGGAATTAAAAAAAATGTCCAAAAGGTTCTAAAAAAAAAAAACAATCTCATCAACAACTTCTTTAATAAGGTATTAATAATTTTACCGGTAGGTTTTAACAAGACTTTTTTGAAATTAAAATTTTTTGAGACTTTTTTTATACCAGTCTGGTCCTTTTTATAAGTCCCTTTTGATTAAATCACACATACCAAGAAAAAGTAGGTGATTCAATTATTATGAGGTATATTTCCAACTTTACCCTTATTTATGAATGTGTACTTTTCAACTCTTTATTTTTTCTTTATTTTTATTGGTACAATACGATAGGTAAAATTGTCACAATTTCATTTATTTAGTCAAAAAAGACTTATAAATAAAACTAAATTTCTTTTAACAAAAAAAACTTATAAATAAGACCTATTTGCTTGGGATTTTCCTAGACATCTATTATCTCCCGTAGCTGTAAGCATCTATGATGGAGCCATCGGCGCCCACAGCCACGTCAGAGTTGGGGTGCATCCGATGGTGCTTACTTTTCCCGATTGGATATTTTGAATTTGATCACGGCTGTTAAATCGAAACTGAACACCACGGTCCCTTTCGCCTTCTTCTCACCCAACATTTCCGTCCAACGCTCATCACTCATCTTTAACATAGCTCCCCTCAGAACGCCGCCAACCACTGTCGTCTTCGTTGGCTCCTGGTAGAACGGACGAAGTAACGGCTTCGACCCCATATTATGAAAATTTACAAACAAGTCTCCTCATCAATTTGGTTTATTTCTGGAAAATATGAACAGCACATGTGACCGAAAAATCATACCAATCTGACAAATGTATGTGAGAGATATATAGCATCTTTTTTAAAATTTGGAGAAACATTTTTGTCAAAAAAATAGAAGTCCACCTTGAGAGTTATTACTGATTTTTCCAAATTCCAATTTTTCCCTGTTGAAAATTTAGGTGAGAGATATGTAGCAACCTTTTTCAATATTCATTATGGGTGAAGGTACAATTTTATCAATAAACTATTGTAAAAAGAGCATCTGATACAATTATCTATTTAGGGTACCTTAAATATCAAAAAAACAATTAAAACCAGTTAAAAAACACAATCCATTAGTTTTACCAAGCAACGGACGTTTAGCTCCATGATGTGGCGGCTGGGCAATGGATGTGGGTGTCAGAAAGGTGACCTTTTGTTTACCTTAATTTTGCCTTTCATTTTCGTTAACGAAGTAAACTTAGTTCTGAAGACATGATGATGAGAAGCAAAGAAGCAATCTGCAGAAAATAGCAGAGCAAACACAAAGCAAGAACACGATATAACAAAAACATATATCAGCAAGGTCTGCTGCGATAGCAGACGAAGGCTTATTCTCTTCTTCAAAAGTTTTGGTGTTGTTGAAGGGGTTAAGCTTCTCCTTTTTTCGTCAATGAAGATGTGGATCCTGAGAAAAGCCGAGAGCAGAGAAGAAGAAACAAGGGCGAAAACGCGATCTCGGAAGAAGAAGATTCATCTTCCCCTTCTCGCCAGCAGAAAGTGAAAATCATACAGAAGTGAAAATCATACAGAAAACACGATCTCGGAAGAAGAAGAATCATCAGCCAGTCCAAGAAGATCAAAAGCCCCACCCGGGTAGATCAGGTCAAGCCCCTCTCCAAGAGGCCCTCCACCAACCCTGTACCCTTCCACGAACCCCATCAACACAACCTGAAAGTGAAACACGCTTCATAAAATAAAATATTCCGACAAGAAATCAGGGAATGAGTCTGAGACTGAGTCTGACCTGGCAAGCCCAGATTACGAGGATGCTCTTAGCGTGGATGAGGTTAAGGTTGCTGAGATAGTCAAGGCCGCCCTCAAAGAAGATCCGGGCACCAACCTTGAACCACACCGCCTCACCGAGCTTGACGCCGTTCTACTCCAGGATTTCAGGGAACACGCATCCCAATGCGCCAAGCATCACCCATCTACAGTGAATCACCTCCAGCTCACAGTTTCTGGTGAAGGTCTCGGGGTCTACGAACAACCCAGCAGTGTCCCATCCGTAGTCGCCGGGGAATTCGTCGGTCAAGTCTGACGGATTTGTTCAGAGAAGGGGAAGATGATTCTTCTTCTTCCGAGATCGCGTTAAATGTGTATCAATTGTTCTAACGTCCGTTACTTAGTAAAACTAACGGATTGTGTTTTTTAGCTTGTTTTAATTGTTCTTTGGTATTTAAGATAGCCTAAATAGATAATTGTGTCAGATGCTCTTTCTACAATAGTTTGTTGGTAGAATTACACCTTCACCCATTCATTATTAAATAATGATAAATTTAATTTGGAAAATCAATCAACTTAAAATATATTAAATGTCTTACATTCTATTTCTTTGTACTCTATGTGAGATTGTATCAAACAAGACTTATAATAAGAACTATTCCTTCTAGAAGAATGTTTAGATCTACAATATAAGTCACTTCTAGAAAAATATCATAATCCACAATATAAGTCACTTGAAATGTACTTATTACTTATTTATCAAATCTGCCTATGTACTTAATGCTTTTATGAATTTTTGTATGCTCTCTCTTATTTAAAACATAATTTAATATCGGCAAAATTGGGAAAAACTTTCAATTTAAGGCATATTCAATAAGTTAGTTACCATTTTTTGACTCTAGTGAATTAGTTCAAATACTTTATATTATGAACCAGAGGGAGTAGAGTAGCTTTTGCATAGACAACTAAAACAGAACTGTTTAAAAAAAATGAGGGCGCGCCCCCCGGGGGAGGATATATAGAGTTTGTGTGGGTGTGTTTTTCTGAAATTTTTTTCAATTATTTGGAAGAAAGATTTCGGTTGTGACAATTTTTGTCATAGCAGTTCAATCAGCAATACTCATACTCATATTGCAAGTCTCGCTGTAATATCTTGAACTTTGGGCCAAAAAACTTGAGAATAAGCCTATATTAGATAGATGACTAGACCCAGTTCAGGAGAGTGTGACAATATTATGAAAAGGATTTTCTTGGTGTTTTAGTGAAATATTAATTGAATATCTTGGTTTCTTTCCAAATTTTAGATTTTTGGGATAAGGTAAAAGGGTTTAATATCTAATTTGCCACGGAAGTTTTGGTAAGGGAGCGTCCAACACCCGAAAGTTTTTAGGGTACCAAATTTGCCCCAAAAGTATGAAAAAGGTACCAAATTTGCCCAACACTGACGAAAGGTCAGACGGAAGTTTGCCACGTAAGATTTTTTTGGGTTAAATACCTAATTTGTCACGGAAGTATTGATAAGGGGGCACTCAGTACCCACAAGTTTTTTTGGTACCAAATTTGCCCCAGAAGTATAAAAAAGGTAGCAAATTTGTCTAAAGCTGACTAGAAGGTCCATGTAGGTCGTTAAAATGTCACATGGCTAGGAAAGAAACACAATGGAGGGTAAGTCATATGCCAGATCATGTAACCACGTCAGCACCTCATCCATCTCTCTCTCTCCCTCTCGCTTTCGACGGTTCGTGCTTTTGAATTTTCTTCTACTCCTTCACCCACTCCTACATCGGCGGCGACAGTGCCAGTGGGACCATTGGGAACACCATGGCTCTTCGATATGGGGCTGAGGACCTGCCAGACGATGTAGCAAATTCATACCAAACGATTTTATCCCTTAGACCCTTAGGGTATGTTTGGTTGGGGGGGAGGAGAGAGGAGGGGAGGGAAAATAGAGAGAGAGAGAAAAGTTATTTGTTATGGGGCCCACAAAAGTTTTCTCCCCTTTTAACATTTTTCCTCCAATTTCCCTCCCCTCCCTTCCCCTCCCCTCCCCTCCCTCCAACCAAACATACCGTTAGGGTTTGTGAATTTGCCTTGTTCGAACTCACATTCAAGAGAATGAAAGGAAAACCCTTTCACGGTTTCACCGTCAAGCCAAGAGTTCGATGGGCAGTGGCCAGTGGGTTAGGGACTTAGGGTTTTCAATGAGTAATTGTTTTGGTTTAATTGGGTTGGGTTTCAGAGGGGAAAAAAAAAGAAGAAGAAGAAGAAGAAGAATTGGGTTGGGTATTCAGTTGAGTTGGGCTGAGGGACTCATGTGGGCTGAAGCCTCAATATACATATATAATTAATTTCGGTTTTTTTGTTATAACCAAAAAAATTTACAAACACCGAATCGAAAATCAAATTAAACCAAATTAAACACCGAATCAAAACCAAAAACTAAACTAAACAAATCCAACACCGAATTAATCGATTCAATTTTCAGTTTTGGTTTTGATTTTCTCACTCCTATTTAATGGCCCTTATTACTAGTAGCAAACTCTTGTAATTGAGAAAGAGGGTTTGTCATATCAATTGGGTGGGCCCCACGATTAATTGCTTCCTTTACTTTTGCCTTTGACCGTAAGTTGCCTTGATTTTCTTTACCAAAAGTCTTCTCATCCTTCTTTCTTTTTGACCCAACGACCACCCACTCGCCCTTATTTTTCTACATTTGTTTAATAGGCTTCTTTACTCCCCCCGTGGACCCCGCGGCGGTCAACTCCTTCTCAAAAGCCTTTCCTTCCTTCTGCAAATCCTCCAGATTTCCAGCCCTCCTAATTACACCTTGCAAATTTCCAACGGTCCCATTCTTCACGCCCTCCTTTCTCGCCCTGCCATGAATACTCCTCAGAAGATCCCGATGAAACAGCATCTGTGTGTATGTGTGTGTATATATATATATAATTTATTGTATCTCTGCAGGCTTGGAAGATGTGCAGGGAAGGAACGCCATTAGAATTGCTGGATCCTAGTATAAGGGATTCTTGTTCAAGAAATGAAGTTATTAAATGCATTCAAGTAAGCTAGATAGGTCATATTTATTATGAGAAATTAGTATAGATAAAAATTAAAAAAATTAGTCATATTTATTACTCATGAATAAATAGGTTTCCACAGTCGTCGTTCTCTAGTCACCGGTGCTCTTCTCCATTATCCGACTACCTTCCCCATCCGGTAAGCTCCCTTTCTTTTTTTCTTTTTTTTTCCACCACATTATTTATTATGAGAAATTAATATAGATAAAAATTGAAAAAATTAGTCATATTTATTATTCATGAATAAATAGGTTATAATTTAACATTATTGTTTATTTAGGTTATAATTATCTTATAAATATAATTGAAAAAGTATACATGGAAAAAAAATACCAATTGCACTTTAAAATTTCAAATCAATGGCTTTTTTATTAAAATAATTTGTAAATTGTTAAATTTTATACTAAATACTTATTTTATTGTAAGCCGTAAAAATGATTCAAGATTTTGAATTTTAAATGATATTTTATTTATTTTTTTAATAAAAAAATATATACATGAATGGTACATAAATGATATTGGTGTGATAATATTATGATTATTTATTAGTTGGTAATGATACATAAATCTATAAATAGTATGGTGTTGAAATTAGAAAAGTGAAGTGTTGAGAAATGATATTTAGGGATAAGGCAATAATTTTTTAAAAATATTTTCCATTTCAATTTTTTATTTAAATCTATCTTTAACAAGTTATACAATAAAGATCGATAATTTAAAAAACATTATAAATATTGTTTAGATAAATAGGTAATTATAAATACAAAAGATAAAGTTGATTTTGCAGATTATATAAATTTGATTAAGTCTTAAATAATCTTTATATGTTAGAAACTCCAAAATACTTATAGTGTTCTATTCTTTGTTTTCCCCCTCCACAAGCATGTCCCCATGTTCTGGTGTGCTATCCTCATTTTCTGGTTGCTTGCTGGGATATGTTCTTTGTTCAATGCGTGTGTAGACAGAGATCCAGCTACCAAGCAAAATGAACAAAGCAGTGCAGTGGGTCACCTCACGCTGACAAAGGCTGGAACGGAGATGAGAACCAACGAAGGGTGGAGTGGAGACGAGGCCGATGGACGACAGAGCGTAGTTGCAGATTTTGCAGATCAGAGCTAAGTGGGAGGAAAACGACGAGAAGCTCAGTGCAGATAGAAGATGCTTGCTGCTGATAGTGGGTTAGGGACGTAGGGTTTGTGAATTTGCCTTGTTCAAACTCACATTCAAGAGAATGAAAGGAAAACCCCTTCACGGTTTCACCGTCAAGCCAAGAGTTCGATGGGCAGTGGCCAATGGGTTAGGGACTTAGGGTTTCAATGAGGAGTTGTTTTGGTTTAATTGGGTTGGGTTTCAGAGGAAAACAAAAAAAAAACAAAAAAAAATTGGGTTGGGTATTCAGTTGAGTTGGGTTGAGGGACTCATGTGGGCTGATGCCTGAATATACATGTACAATTAATTTCGGTTTTTTCAGTTAAAATTGAAAAAAATTTATAAACACCGAACCGAAACTAAAAAACCGAACCAAACAAATCGAACACCGAATTAGTCGGTTCAATTTTCGGTTTCGGTTTTGATTTGCTTACCCCTATTTAAGGGCCCACATTACTAGCAGCAAACTCTTGTAATTGAGAAAATGGGTTTTTCATATCAATTGGGTGGGCCCCACGATTAATTGCTTCCTTTACTTTTGCCTTTGACCGTAAGTTGCCTTGATTTTCTTTCCCAAAAGTCTTCTCATCCTTCTTTCTTTTTGACCCAACTACCACCCATTCCCCCTTATTTTTCTCCATTTGTTTAATAGGCTTCTTTACTCCCCCCGTGGACCCCGCGGCGGTCAACTCCTTCTCAAAAGCCTTCCCTTCCTTCCGCAAATCCTCCAGATTTCCAGCCCTCTTAATTACACCTTGCAAATTTCCAACGGTCCCATTCTTCACGCCCTCCTTTCTCGCCCCGCCATGAATACTCCTAAGAAGATCCCCATGAAACAGCATCTGTGTAGAGCCGTCAAAACGGGTCAGGGCCAACGGGCCGGCTCGTTTAAATCCTAGCCCTGTAAGGGCCGAGTTTAAAAATTGGAAGAGTGAGGTGATGTTTGGCCCTGGAGGACCAATGACTTACACGGGCCGGCCCATTAGGCCCTTTAATTTTTTTATTCTTTATTTTTTAAAGTTGAACACTTGTTGAAGTTAGATCCTTTTATAATTTATATGTATTTTTTATTTGTTATAGAGTTATTTATTTATTTAAATCCAAATACATAATAACTATATTCTAATTTTATGATTTGATTTATTATTTGTTGTAAATAAAAATTATAGATGTGTTCATGAAGCCGGAAAAGAAATTCATAATATTTTTACTCATGAATCAAAGCTTACTACTCAAAGTGAATAACAATCAAATGTCGTTGAAATTAATGATAGTGGCGAAGATGACAACAATAATAATCATTGTACTCATTGATGGAACATTAAAGGGACTAGGGGGGCCATGACCCAAAAAAAAAATTATTTAAAAATTTTTAATGGGACTTTTTATTTTTTAGTGAATAATACCATTTTGGCCCCCCAAGTAAAATTAAATTTTGGCCCCTCAACTTCTTCTTCTTCTTTTTTTACATTTTTCCCTCTTTTTATATCTTTGGGCTTATAATTTAATTTTGTTTCATGTGGGGTTTTGTATGATTTTATGTTAATATTGTCATTTTTTTCTATATTTCATTTTAATTACCTAAAATTGTTAGCTTATTAGTGAAATTTTTTTTTTGTGATATATCCCTAACTAGTTACTATGCTTTTACCTATTTTATACTATACTTGTAAATGAAGTTAATTGACTTGATT